>CM054820.1:6978629-7621407 GCA_028984105.1 Lavandula angustifolia
TTTTTTTTTTTTTTTTTCTGTTTGTGGGATACTATTTTGACACAATATTTGTAGGGTGGGTTGAGAGAAATCATAATTGGGGTTTAACAGTTTAGGTTTGTTTCGTGGCGCATGAACAATACACGTAACTGTATTTTTGACATGTCAACGCCACCTAACAATTTCCAACTACTTCTCCCTCTTCAAAAAGGAGAATCTTAAACACGTTGTCAAGGATATATTGGTCATTCACATTTAATAAAATAATTTTTAACTACAAGCTATATGTAGACAGACGCTTTTCTACTTAATATAAATTAATTGCTCATTTTTTTCTTTAATTATCTTTATCATAATTCTAGAAACTTCTCAAGGAGTTGAGTTTGGATTTAGGTTCACTGTCGATGTACATGGACTACCAATAACAGATTTAATTAATGTCCGCTTCAAATACTAGTTGGGTTTTTACATGTCCGCTTCAAATACTAGTTGGTTTTTTTACATTAAAAAAAAACGACTAAAAGATGAAATTATGTTGTAAACAACATTCAATTAATTTGATGAATATGATTTTAAAATTTGATAATCCAACTCAAATATGAATACGATATTCAGTCGATTAGTATTTAAATGCACAAAATTATGATATATATTTCTGTAGCACTGTGTGCATAGACCATTCATCAAGTTTGAAATATGTATTTTTATGTATATAAAATATAAGAAAGACACTTCCACAAGTAGAAATGCACCCTTTATTTTATAGGTCTTGGGTAGTGTTTATGTTGAATTAATTTTCAAATAGAATATTCGATTCGAATAATATAATTTATTCATAATAATATAATTTTTAAAAAATGAATCAAATATAGTAAAACCTCTCTAAATTAATATAGTTGGGATTGTGAGATTTAATTATCTTAGTTAAATTAATATTTATTAATTTAAAGAAAGTTTTCGACCTAAACGAAGTAGAATGTATAGTTATAACCTCTAAAAATAATGAACCGTAAAAAATACAATGAATCATTTGACCACATTTAGGAACAATAAATTAAGTTCATTGTTTTAATACAATGAATCATTTGACTATTCAAAGAATAATTAAATTAAGTTCATTGTATTTTTATTAAAATATATACAATGTATAATGGTAATAGTATATAATATATATAGATGATGAAAAAATAATTAGATTTAAGTTTTAGAAAAAAAACAATCAACCCTAGAATCATATTTCATAAAATTGTCTTAGTGATTTGATAATTTAAATAATTATTAATTTATGATTTCGATGAAACCATTTATTTACATTGAAGTTTCCTGAAAATTATTATATTATTATCTTATCGAATTTGATGACTTTTTGCACTGGTCCGAGTCAGGACCGGATAAAAATATTATCTTAGAGAGGTTATTAATATACTGAGTATTAAATTACGGAAGTTTTACTGTATTCGAATGGTTTCGAAAGAAAAATACATTAATTGAATATTCTAATATAAGACAAATATTCAAATAGTTTCATAAATACGAATTAAGTATTGTGTAGTTCAATTGTATTAGTTCACAACCTACTCCTGAATGAGCTATACAGTGAGGGCCAACATAAAACTAATCATCAGCAAATTAACAACCGTTGAACGGTAGCTGGATGATTTCTGCCGACCACTTTGCCCAACTGATGGCGAAGGCGCTGCGATGACTGCCGGAGCCCGGTCGGGTCCATCTGCCACAGGGGTGGCGCAACTAGGTGTCGGCTGAGGAACCATCGCCGGCTCCACCACCCCATCAATCCCATGGCACCTCACGCTACTCCCTCGAGTGCATATATCAGGACTAGTAATCCTCACATTGCTAAGGAAGAAATTCCTCCGGCCGCCGTTCGCCACCCTGAACACCAACCCGAGCTTCGCCGTGGGGATCATGGATCCGCTGGGGAAGTGCTCGAGATGGTCCATGAGCAGCGGCGAAGGAATGGAGTGGCGGAGGAGGAAATCGAGCACCGGCGCCCCGGCCATGGCGGCGGTGGCTAGAACTCTGTCTTTGGGCATCAAGAAGGTGACGTTGCCTTCAAGTGCGTTTGGTGGGGCCATGTTGATCAGCATCACGAATGTGAAGTAGTTGGCTTTTTTCATTTCTTGAGTGGCGGTGAGGATGTCTTGGGTCGTGGCGGCGGCGGCGCCGGTGATAAGAGCTGCTATTAGGACAAGACACAGAGTCATTTGGAACTTTTGTGTACGTGAAATTTGAACAAAGATGTAATAAGAATGCTTGCTGGTTTAAATTGAGATTATATCAAGACATGCATTCTTGATGTTGCAACAACTAATGCTTCATCCCTCTTGCATGGGATCAAGATTCTTGGTTTGAATTAGGCCCACCAAATTCCTTCTTACAACATTAACACCACTTTTTAAAGGCCAAATAAGCAAAAGAACATAAATAGAAACCAAATTCTGAAAGCTTTCTCAATTATCAATCAAGAATGTATAGATAACAAAATCTGACCTTGAATCAACAACACTTTCTTCACTTTCTAAAACAAAGTGAAAAGATAATAACAAATCAAAGAATGAATCCACATTGTGCCTTCTCTGTGCATTCATGGGATTCCCCATTACCGATCCTCAGTGTTACTCTGTATGTTGTTGCTTGCTTTCCTCGATTTCCAAGTCCGAGAACTTGATAAGCAAGAAAAGAAATGAAAACAAAGTGTCGCTAATGAAACTGGAAGGAGCCTCCAATCTGGTTAGTCCCAGCAGGAGGGTTGATAGCCACCCAAAGAAGGGAGATAGTAATGGCAATGAGTCCAGACCAGACATATACGATGGTAGGCGTTCTCCCTCGCCTCCCCCATCAGCCCCTTTGCGAAGGGATAGAGATGTGCAAGAACCCAAAAGCTGAAGAAAACTCCACCAAGCAGCCGGCTCCACTGCGGTATGACACTATATATAGTCCGGCTAAGCCCAACCGCTATACCAATCAGATTCACCATGATGATCACAATCGGAGGAATCATGAGGGACGTCCATTTCACTACATAAAGATCAGCAAACTCATCATCCTCATCATCACCACCCGATTTTGATGTCAATGTGAATGAGATTTCGACTCCCGCAACAATCTTGAGCAATCCTTGAAACACAGCAGCCAAATGGGCACTTGTTCCTCCTATCAACCAGAACTGCTCATTCCTCCACCACTCCTCCAACTCAATGCCAGACCACTTCACCTCAAGAACAGCTAAAGCACAGAGTGTTAAGGTGATGATAAGGAGGTAGACCAAGAATGTTACATTTAATGTTTGTACTATGAACTGGCCGGAGAAGAGAGAGAGTGCTGGGAGGAAGCAGTAGACTATCAAGAATATTGAGGTGAAAGGGTAGATTCCAACATTGAGGTAAGCAAGCCTCTGCAGAACTTTCATTCTTGAGCTGGCTAGCAAGGCATTGTTCCTAGAGAAGAATATCTCAACTGAGCCCGTAGCCCATCTCAGCACCTGATGCAGCCTATCAGTGAGGTTTATAGGAGCAGTCCCTCGGAAGGCATCGCGTTTTGTCACGCAGTAAACCGACTTCCAACCCCGGTTATGCATCCTATAACCCGTTACAACATCTTCAGTCACAGAGCCATAGATCCACCCAACGCGCTGCCCCCATTCGGTCTTATCCTCGTACCAACACGAGATGACACTTATGGCCTCCGCAACCGTTGATGCATCGAAGTTCCCGGGGGATGGTGAGGGCACCCGGAGGGCGCCCGTTCTTCACCGACGGGTGATCGGCCAACGGACGGCCTTGATACTCTGCTACTGGGATGGAATCAATCAGTACATTTGAGTTGCCAAACATTTTTGGAGCAAGTGAATGAGTCACGATTTCTTCATCATCCGAGTCTCCCATTCTTAAGGCCTTGTTCTCTTCTGATGAATGAGAAACTGAAGAATGCTTTCTGCGTTGGCCGCAACACCAGTTGAAGAAGCTAGCACTATGTTCTTTCGAACGAGGCGGATTGAATCCGTATAAAGCAGTTCTTCTGAATAGACATCCGGTTCCCACGTAGACGGGACCTTGTAACCCGTCTAGGGCTCTCATGTTGCCATCGAAAAACACGGTGTTTCTGTTGGCGTATCGGTCAGATGGATCGATACCCTCGAATCTCTGCGGGAACTGGACGTAGCAGATTCTGTCTCCACCTCTATCCATCATGAAACACATCCCTTCTCTCATGGCTTGGGAGTTGTAGATGTAGTGATCGCAGTCGAGGTTGAGGATGAATGGACCGTTAGACATGATTGCTGAAGCTCTAACTAGAGCGTTCATTGCACCGGCTTTCTTGTTGTGATCATAGCCCGGTCGCTTCTCTCGAGAGACGTATACGAGCAACGGTAGACGGATATCAACATTAGTCATGTCTATCAACCTGTACTCTTCACCATTGCCAAAAAGTGGTTCATCACTTGGAGGTTTCAGCATCACCTACAACACAAACAAGTTGAGTTTGAGTTTTACAATCACTATATATATATATATATATATATGTATATACCTGTATTATGCCAGCATGATCACCCTTTGAGTGTTCAGCAGAAGAATTCAACCAAGTACCAGGCCAATGAGTTCCATCAGCCATCCATGTAGCTTTCTTGATCTTGACAGCCTCCATAGGTTCGTCTTCTTTCTTCATTCTCTGCTCCTTCAGTGCTTGAAGCTCTTCCCTAGCATGATAAGCATCAGACCTTCGGCGAATGGAGTCTGGCAAGCTATTGATCCGAACCTTAAACTCATCATACTCGCGCTTAACTCTTCTCCGATCCTTAACAAAGTCACTCAGAATCTTGTTCTTGTAAGGATCTCTCTTCGAACTGAAGTAACTCTCAGGATTTCTAGGCTCAATCTTATGCTTCCGACAAAATGGCACCCACATATTCGCAAAACTTGCTGCTTCTGCCATGGCCTCAAAGGTCAAGAGTGCCCCTCCATCATCAGAGACATAGCAAGCAAGCTTTTCGACCGGATAATCAGCTGCTAAAATGGATAATATAGTGTTAGCAGTGACAAGAGGAGGCTCTTTCTCCGGATCTGCAGTTGAGACAAAAACATCAATGCCCGGGAGATCAGATTTGGCTGTGGGGTTGCTCGGGTTAGGTGTCTCGAATTTCTCCTTCAAGACACTAAGATCAGTAGCTCTGTTGATAGGGCAGAGCTTTGGCAGTTGGTCAAGAATCCAAGAAAATGCAAACCATATTTCACAAACTATAGACATCCCCCAAAGCCAAACTGCATCCGTGTTGGGATGCTGTATTCTCCACGTCAAGAAAAGTGCAAGAACCACCATTCGGACAGCAACCAGAAGCCTGCAATAAACATACAACAAACAAGAAAAGTTCAGACACATACCAATGCTTCTTGTCTATAAATGTGATTTTTGTCAGCAGGGCGGCATCTATCTTTTCACATTGCAATAAGTTCAGACAAATTTAAAATTTCACCTACATGGTATATTCGAACCAATCATGATGTAATAACCAATAAGGATAAAGGTATGAGAGAAGGTACCGGTATGGACTTATGATAGCGGCTGCAATCTTTAGCTTTCTTGTAAGTGGCCTCCATGGTTTGTTCATCAACTCAGCAGGCTCAAACATATCACCATTCTTCTCATTATCATAATCACCCTCAGTAGGCCAAATGGCATTCCCATAACCATACGTTCCCTTCGTCTCAAACAGCCATCGGTTGTGATCAAAATCTGCAGTCTGGCTCTTCATCAGAGCAGACTTTGTAGACTTAACCATCGACAACCTCCTCTCCATCTTCTTTGACATCCCACCTGGTCCCGGTAGCTGAGGCAGAGATGATCTCCAGTTCTCCATTGCTTCATCCAAATCAGTAGTCTTGTACTGATCCTTGCATCCGGGACAAGTCCCTTCTGCTGTTTTCAGCACATCTATATAACAGTCGCGACAAATCTTGAAATCACACTCACAAGGGAGGATGTCATCCCCCTTCTCATCACACATGACCTTCCCATCACAGCCGTTGATTGCACAAGAAGATCCCTTCACACCAGCCATCTGAGGGTGGTTTACATCTGAATCAATCACCTTGTCCATCAAATGAGCCCTTGTTATGCTGTTGAAGCCCCCGGTGAAGAGCGAGTTAGACACGTATTGCTCCTCAACCTTCTGTGAGATGGGGTTACTAGGCTGGTTATCCGGTGTGGGAGGTATATGCACCGTGTAATTCAGATAATCACTGCTGCCGAGCTCACTATCAAGATCATCCCTCGAGTAGCTTACATATCTCCCTGAACCTGTTCTTCGTGCAAACGTGACACGGGCTTGTGGCGGCAAGGGGGGCTTCCCATCCAAAACATCGGAGGTGGCTGATAGATCTGATCTGCTCACTTCATAAGCCTTCGATCCCATTTCAAGCCCTACCAGTTAAAAATATCATACAATTTTGAGCCTGCAAGTTATTATATAAGTATTTTAACTTCTCAAATGAATTCTTTTGAAACTGAACAAGGGCTCATCAATGCCAATTGCTATCCATTTATAGTTTTATACCAACACTAACGGAATCCATATGCTATTTTTCATCAGAATAAATACAGACTTGTACTAACGCAAATCACAATGGCGCTCAATCGAATTGCATAAGTTAAAATCAAGACGTTCTAAACAAAACAAGATACTCGCCTAATACTCATCAACCAAGAATAACACCAGAAAAGAACGATTTTTGTTACCTAAAGTACAATCCTAAAACGCCCTCCTCAATCTTTAGTGCTATCCGCCACTTAGAAACGCAGAAACACACAGATATACTTGTGTTTGTTTATATATCAAGAAAAGTGAAGTGATAGAGAGCAATAGATCATACCTCAAGCGGGTGGATACGAAATTATGCTCTCTTTCTCTCTCTTATCTCTCTCTTCGAAGTTGGCTATGGTGTTATATACATTGATTCTTGTATGCATTTAGAGATGGAATAATGCGCGTCTTGCGATGTGCGTGCGCGTTGTGGTTATATAATTGACAGGCGGGATTTTTCTGTACAAATATTTGCACTCTGGAGTTACATACGGTTGGTAATAACCCAAAACCCCTGCAGATTCTTCTCGGTCGCGTTGACTCTCTTCTCTATTTATTTCATTCGTCGCAATATATATGTATATTTTTTTATTTTTTTGTCAAAAATATATTTTTATGCTATCATATATTCAACATCTTAATATATTGTTTACTAGATCATCGATGTGAATATCTTAAGAAATTGCATTAAAAATTGTCAGAATTCCGAACATTTATGATTTATCTAATACGAGGAAAAAGCGTTATTGATATAATACTACAATACAACGAATTTACATGGAATTAAAGAGAGAAATTCAATGTGCGGATAATGGTATAAATGTGTAATTAATGCTTTAAAGGAGTCGCGTTTCGTAATTTCGTAGGCCAGAACCATCGGTGACGTTTGATAAGTCTCAATTAAAGCGAAATCAGCGGAAAGGCGATGCCATCAATTAACTCTTTCTTTTTTCCGCCGCGTAGAATCTCCGGTTCTCCATAATGCAAATGATTTTTTATTTTAAGCTTTAAATATGAATATTAATTGGTTGGAATGGTTTATACTGGGATGCAGTAGCAACATCAAGACAATTAGCATCTTGAAGTTGACGTAAATAATATTTCGACGTGGAGACTCATTATTTATCACATTCTTGTAGAGAGAGAAAGAGGTGACGAGATGGTTGGAAGCAAGTATGGGTGCAGTATGTACAACTAACCAAACTAATAAGAAGATTGTGATATAATGCATGGCACGTCCACTTTTTCTCACCACACCTAACAAAGCATGATTTCTCCTTTTCTAATCACAGGATCCTAAGATCATTATTTAAAGTGAGTGAGTGTCGGATAAATTCTTTTTTTTTTATACATAGTAATATAATAATTTGTAAGCAATACTATACTTAATTACCATATACATAACAGAATTGGAGCAAAAATATTGGTGAAATTAAATCACGCAATCACGGATACCGTTTAACTTGTCTACACGTTCAAGATTTCTAATATTAAATCCTAAGACTGATTGAGTGAAGGAAATCCGCACTTCTCTCACTAATTAATCATTGTCTCCACAAATTTTTAGATTCTTATTTGTTAAAGCATATTCTCTCAAATCTTGATTTCAAATTAATTCTGAATTCAAAATTCCTCTATAATTCGATTCCATTTTCCAACTTCATCAAGTTACGCCCACAAGTAATTTTAAGGTTAATTAATTGGTTGCATATTTTGTGTTATTAATTAATGTACTCTAGTTTCTTGTTGCTGTTATGGGTTAACCTGATCCCGATGGTGGATCCAATGGTGGTTGGGCCCAAAGCCCAAATCGTATAGAATTCCATAATTTTATGTACTTTTTAAGAGAATATATATATATATATATATATATATATTATTTCATCTTTAAAATTTATAAATTTTGCTTTGATTTCTAATTTTGGATTCGTCTCCTCTATCACGCATTCTATCAATCTTATTGGGTATGATATTTTGCTTATTTATTTTTCTCTTTGCTTCTTCTTTTTATACTTTTGCTACTTCATTTTCTTCCTTTGATAGTGATGGAGTTGAATCTTGAAGACAACGACCAAGCTTCATGTAAGTGTTTCTACATCTTTTCAGACCGTATAATTGCACTGAGTTTTATCAACTCGCGATTTAAGCAATTTATACGCAAGAGTATTAATTGAAATCGTAACTGGTCCAATGCTTTGAATTAACATGAAATACCTCTTCGAACTCAAAATTAAGATTTTAGTCATATTTATTCATATATAATAATTTATTATACCGAGCTGTTATTCCAGCATATCATGATGGAAGGAAAGATATATTAAATTGCCCCAACAGACCAAAACAACCTACTATGTATTTTATAGTGTAGAGTAGTAATATATTTGGTATTTAATAAGTTTGAGAAAGTGAAATTTGACGGAAATTTTACCAGTAGATATGGGCTTGTATCCGGCCCAACAACGCCAAATTGTAGATTTTCAGATACAAAACAAATTTTTGCTTAGCTGACACTTCTATAATTTTTTTTAGGGGTAATCCGCAATTGCTATGAAAATGTGCATTGAAAAAATTTATTTCTTGTGCTCTAGTTTACAAGCAACACAAGAGAAACTACTACCCTAAACTAATCATAAACGATAGAATCACATGTAACGATTTTAGTAGATTTTGAATTCATAACTTTTCAACCATAAGCTTAAGTGAGTGTTTGGAGTAGCTGAAACTTATTGACAAGTGCTGAAAGCTGCTGATTTGAGAATTTGTAGGTGTTTGAAATTAAGTGCCGAAAGCTGTTGAAAGTGGAAAAAATAATGTTTGGAAAACTGCTGATATCAATAACTTATTTGAAGTTTTTAAATAAAATATATGTTTTACCCTTAATATTATTAAATAATTATAATTTATAATAAATAATTAAATATTAAATTAAATTACTTTTATATATTATATAAATTTATAATATATTATATTAGCATATACATACCATACTATTATATTTTAAATATTATTTATTTGCTTAAATTCAAATTAATAATATTTTATATTATTTTAATAATTACTTAGCTAAATAATAATTATCATTAAATGAAAATAGAAAAATATTGATTTAAAATTTAAACTTTTCAGAATCCACTATTTTAACTAATTTATATTTAATTATATTTAATTTTAATAATAATTATTTCATTAAACTTGAAGAATTTATAAATAATAAATATAAATATTTTTTTTATCAAATTACTAATTAATATATTAAAATATAATCATAATTGAATTTGTAACTAAGAAAAATATTAATTTTAAAATTAATGATTTTTTGAGAGTTATAAAAACATTTAAAGAGTAAAATAGTTCAATAAATTAAATAAGTCTGTAATTCATGCAAGAAAAAAGTATCTATCTTAACTATATTTGATAGGGAATTTCACGTAAAACCTGGATGTTCCAAATACTCCAACTGATACCAAGACTTAACCCTGGTAAGACTTAGATTTAATTATTATACGGCGTGAGACCATCTCCAACGCTCCTCTATATTACGGGAATCCCTCAAATTTTTTCACTGTTTCACCTCCAACGCTCCCCTAAACACTCACATATCATAGGGGAGGCAAGATTTCTCCCTTTTTTTTTTTGGAAGATTTTGCATCTTCCCTATCTTTTTATTTATTTAATTTTAATTCGAAAATCACTTATCAATTATCATTAATTTGTTATTATAAATAATAATCTATTTCTAGGTTATCACTTATCATTAATTTGTTATTATAAATAATAATAATTTTTAGTTTATTTGTTTAGAATAAATTATTAATTAATTTTGTTTTAGAATAAATTTAAATAATTAATATAACATTAATTGAAATTACTTAATATGATTTTTATTTAAGTAATTTAAATTATCTTTTTGCAATTAAATTTAATTTTACATTAAATATATTATTATAGTTAATTTAATTATATAATTAAATTTAAATTAAAAAATATTATATCATTAAGTTATAATTAAAGATATCATATAATTATATTTAATTTAATTTATAAGAATATAAAAAAGATAATCGTAAAAGACCTCCTCGACTAACCAAACAATCTTGAATTTCATGTACTACCACAAATATACTAATTAGACTAACCGCATCTTCACTATTATTTTATTTTTCCGATGGAACTCTGCAACCGTTAATAATCGAAGAATCAGCCGTCAAATAACAGAAAAGCAGTAAATTATATTCACTACTCATATACGCCAAAATCGAATCTATAGAAGTGTCGATAGGATAATATTTGAATGGATGTCATCACTCATCATTACATATTATATGCTCCGGCCTCGCCTCGGCCGGCTTAATTTGTCTTCCTTTTCATCCCGCCTACTTAAAAGGCCAACTGCCGCACCATCTCCGTAGTGCGAAAATGTCGGGAACAGTCTCGGACGAGAGGGCGGTGAAGGTACCAGCAACCGAAGCTTGGAAGCTGTACGGCACTCTCCAAGTCGCCAAAATCGTCAAGGAAGCGCTGCCCGGCCTCATCAGCAAAATCGACGTCGTTGAGGGCGACGGCGGCGCCGGAACCATCCTCGAGCTCTTCTTCCCTCCGGGTAAGCATTTCGCTGCGTTTAATTCGGAATTGGTGGATGGTACAAACTACAAAGGATTTAGTAAATCGGGTCGAGATTAATGTCGAATTAGATGATTCGATTGCAGGAATGGAAGGGGGGATTGAAATCGTACAAGGAGAAGTTCACGGTTGTGGACGATGCAAAGCGCGTGAAGGAGGCGGAGGTGGTGGAAGGCGGGTATTTGGATCTGGGTTTCACTCTGTACCGCGTGAGATTTGAAGTGGTTGAGGTGGAGGGGAAAGAGGAGGAATGCATCACGCGCTCCACGATTGAATACGAGCTCAAAGAAGAATCCGCCGCCAACGCCGCCACGGTTTCGATTCAGCCGCTTACCGCCATCATGCAACTCGCCGCCGATTACTTGGAGGGTAAGTACAACAAATCGTGAACTCTCTCTGGGTCTAGTAATTTGGTGTTCATCTATGAGTACGTGTAATTCAACTTTTATTCTAATGCAACTAAAAAAGTGAAACAATCAGATTATTATTAGAGTTTATGTCTAAATAATAAAACTGTAAATATCTTGAAGCTCGAGAAAGCTCACAAGTCTCAAATTTTATATTGAAATTAATACATGAATTAAGTTCAGTCGAACCGAGTTGAATAGCATCAAGATAAAGCTCGAACTTGACTAGAAATTAAACTCAAAAGTCGGCTTCAGTCAAACACGACTCGATATTTTTCAAATATTACAAACATTAGTTATATTACATATTTTTATTAAACTGCAAAGTGAAATTATTGACTTAACCAGAGTATATATCTAGCGAACCATTAAAGGTAGATTATGATAAGAGTTAACCTAGTATGAAAGTGCTTATAACTATTTATTTGAATTTACATAAAAAAAATAAGTATTTATGCATATATTTATATAAGTTTTTCATAAATTCCTTTTGACTTATTTTGATAAATTGATAGTAATAGTTTATCAGAAATTTATGGAGATGCCCTCCCATTAAATCCCGACTCCTCTAATTTTTCATATAATATTTTTTTTTATAGTACTATAAATTATTTTCAATATGTACATTCAAATAAATACTCCCTCCGTTCCATTATTTATATCTCATAGGGATTCGGCACGGAGATTAAAGTGGGTTGTGGAAATGTATAAAGTAGTAGTGGAAATGTATAAAGTGATGGAATCCACCTATTTAGATGACTGTGGACCACTCATTTATATTGACTTTTGGAATAAGACATAAATAATGGGACAAACAAATGTAGCAAATGAAGACATAAATAATGGAATAGAAGGAGTAGCTTATTTAAGTTAAGCGCTAATGATGTCGTGAGGGTTTATATTATAAGCGTTTATTTTAAGGTTTAAACTCGACATGAATTTTAGAATATAATTGTTACACGAAACCTAACATTTCATTTTTTGTTTTTTCATTAACCATAAACATATACCTTAATTAATTGATATATATTTTTTTCGCCCACAAAGATAGATTAATTAAGGTTCAATTAATTTCTCCATGGGCAGATTTTTAAGTAAAAAACAGTTTAATTATGAAGATTGATCGTTATAAATAATTATAACTTATAAGACCAATATCATAAATAATTTTACTTAAAACATCATAGAGGCATGAATCTTGGGGACAAGTGATCACATCCCTATTAAATACTGTGACTTGTTCTCAACCTTAGTGGAAGGTGATAAACACAATAAGATTATTATACTACCATTTACCATAGGTGAGGAATTAAGTAGCCGTACCTAATTATTCAATGATGAGAGGTTGGAGGTGATAGAGCAAGTAGGGTTGGGCAATTAACCCATGGCTTTCAATTTGAGTACCTCAACGTCACGACGTTAATATTCTATTGTTTCTACCTACACCTAACAGCAATGGAGGATTTAGGTTACCACCTAACTTGGGTAATTTATTCTGATTTTCTTTCTATTAAAAAAAAATATTATGGACCCAAATTAATTTGCATCCTGAATTAATTTACTTATGCCTAACAGTCAAGTTTCTCACATTTCTTAGACTTGGAGATTCGGTAAGATCGATGATAATATATGCATGATGATCTGCAGGAGCTTTTTTTTTAATTAACTGGTATAATTATACATAACACTTGAACTCAATTTATTTTACATTCATCAAAGTAAACAACCACGACTCAAAATCACTTTTGTTGTGTTTTAGAGAAACCACCCACCCTGCTTACTATATTAAATGTTCCTGCGTCCTACTTATTTACAGGACGTATGCATGATTTTAAAAAAGGAAGAGTATAAATTCATGTTATCAATCTTCCTACAGAGTATATGGATTTTTGTGACGAAACCACAAATTTAAAATTAATTATATAAATCTGCATACAAATAATGCCACAACTTAGTTTTCGGAAGAGGACGTATGACAGGGTGGGGTGAATATGGATAATTGAAAGAGCTTTTATAATTAAGAGATAAAACAGAATAATTCAAGAAATTAAATTCAGGGAATTCCAACGCCGAGATTTATCAAAATGATACAAGTGTCTGAGCACATACAGGAAATCTGGTTCAATAATGATAAAGACAAGTTTAAAATGATGAGTAGCAAAAGTAATTACATCTCCGGGAATAGACAAAAGATCGATTAAGCACGGTGGGGATTAGCGTATCGGACAACCCTCGCCCTCGGCTCCGCCTGTCTACAGTGGCAGCTCAACCTGAAAATATTTTTGGAAAAATTTTGGGCTGAGTACTAGGTTACCCAGTGGGCTAGTATTTGATAAAACACTTTTATAAAGCTTGTGGTTATCCAAAGCATAACGTATAACTTAGGAGGTTTTTAAAACGAAAAGAACTCTTAAGCATACAAAACATTTATTACTTCATTCATTTGCGCGCGCTTGCGGCGTTCAACAATTACTCTTGTGATCCCGAACGAATCCACATTAGAGCCTTTTCATTTGAGTCTCGAGCCATTACTTAGAGTACTCCTTTAAAAATAGGATATCGGATCTTTCTCCATATAACCCTTTCCGTAGTTGTAGAGTTAGCGCACAGTGGAGATCAAACCACTGTACGACTAACGGGGGTGTACACAATCCTTGAATTGACGTGTTAGGTCAAAACAAAAATATCGATCGACCAATACAAGAGCATTAAACTTAATCGAACGCGCATAAAAATATTTCAATGGATAACAACATTGCATATAATTTAAGAGCATAATAACGCAAAATATTTTTAGAGGAAAATAGAACCCACCTCGTGGTGCTGTCTTATCGTAGCTGCGATTTTCGGGTTATCGCGCTTCCTCGGGTCCTAAAAGAGAAAACCTAACTTTAGTCGTAGTTCAATCTAATCACCTTAAAAATTTGACTTCTAATGTACACAATTTAGCGAGAAAGGGATTTTACAATTATTTCAATCGACTTTGGAATCGCTTGATTTTATTGACCGTAAGTTTGCCTTAATTTAATTATGCTCAGATATGCTCTTTTGCGTATATTTTGATATTAGTCATGTTCGGTCGATGATTTCAGTAGCGTCAGGATTATTCCAGACTTTAAGGGTACCCTAAGGTATTAACTAAGCTGAATGATTGTTTCGAACAATTTTTGCATCAACTTCCCGTCTCAATTCCGGATGATCCGACTGTCAATTTACGGTGTCGAACACATCGTTTAGTTCTACTCTGGAAGAGGTACAAACCATATAATTTATTCCCCGATCGGATACCGTTTAAATATGGAAAATAGTGTTCGAACTTCATTGGCGGATTTACGGCAGTTCGCCAGTGGTGCTTTAGGGACTTGTATCTTTAACGTTCAGACTCCGTATTGCGAACCGAGGGTGTCGTTAGAAAGATAACGAATTTAGCTTTCCAACGATATAGTTTTTGATGGTTTGAAGTTGGTGAGAACGAGCAGACTTCGCGCCAAAGTCTATTGTTCAGCGTAAAGGTGTTGTTTCGGCAGCTTGACTTTGACGGCTCGTATCTCCTCGATCCGAGCTCCGAAAAACACGCAAGATGTGTTTTCGGGAAGCTTAAAGAAAGGTCTTTTCAGTTGTATAGGTTTCGTTAGGTTTAAGTTTCTGGAGAACAGCAGATTTTGAAATTAATACTATTGTTCTGTTATGGGCGCAGTTTGAACAGCTCAACTTTCGAGCTTCATAACTCTTTGGTCCGGGCTCCCTTTTAACGAACGGAAAGTGGCATTGGAAAGCTTGAAGTAAAAGGTTCCTAAAGGTACAAGTTTTAGGTATTTTTTTTCATATTTCTGGTCGGAAAATCGAGTCGCAAGCTCACCGGTCAACACACTTAGAAAGTCGATAGTTTCCAACGGTGGTTTTCCGGAGTACATAACTTTCTGGTATGAACTCCAATTGGCGAGAGGAAGACGGCTATGGAAAGCCAGAAGATCAAGGGTCACGGTGGTGTTGGGTTTGGGGTTTAAAGTTCAATAGGTTATTAGGGTTTAGGGCCGAAATTTGTTGTTCTGTCCTTCAAAAATAGAGAGGAGCTTGGAGAGCAAAATTTTTTCGACAGAGCAAAACTCCTCGGTTTGAGGTCCGATTTGCGAACGGTTTGGAGCGTTGAAAAGCCGACAGTAAGAGTTTTCTAAGAGTGTCTAGATCAGTGAGTTTTGGTTAACTAGGAAGTCTAGAAACGAGCAGAAACTCGCTGCTTAATGTCAACGAGAATAGTTGGTCCCTGAAAACTATGGGCTTAAATTGTGGCAGCGAGAACGAGATATTTGAAGATTGTTTTGTGGTTCTAATACTTTTAAACCGTACTAAATATTCGCAGCGAGACGTACGATTTCATGGATCTTGGCCGAAAAGAAGAGTGCAGCCAAGGATCTCTTTTAAATAGGGCTGTCGGTCGGTACGGGATCGGGATCCCGATCCCAAAATTAGGCGAAATCCAATCCCAATACCGATCCCATAGCGGTATTTGAGACTGTTAAAATGGGATTGGTATTCGGGATTACTGAAAATCCCGAAAATTGTTTTCCTTATTAAAAAACCAAAAAATTTACTCCTTGCCCGAAATTAGGCGAAATCCGATCCCAATACCGATCCCATAAAGGTATTGGGATAGTGGTATTTGGGACGGTTAAAATGAGATTGGTATTCGGGATTACTGAAAATTGTTTTCCTTATTAAAAAAAAATATTTACTCCTTGTTAGCTTCAAACCCAAGACCAATTGATAGAATGAATACTATCTACAATCTAACAACCAATGACGGTACATATATCTTTGTTAACTATTGTTAAATGATTTATTAATTACTCGTAGACACGTCACACATACAATAGCATTATAAATTTAAAATTTATAAATATAATCTATAAATTATTAAAATATATTCATGTGATTTACTAATGTATATATCATATATGTAATGTAACTAGTAAACGATATATTATAAATTATAATATCTAAAATATGAAATATAAATATCTCAAATATAAAAGCGAAAAATCGAAAGTCGTTTGAATGTTTCTACAATTTTACTTTCTACTTTCGATTTTATACATTCTAGTTTCTTCACAAATTATTATTGGACTTTGTGTTAGCATAATACATAAGTTTATAAATTATAATTATATTTATAAGTGTATAATAAGTATATAACTGTATTAATTATTTCATAAAAAATTCGGTATTTCGGTAATCCCGAGTTCGGTGTCGGTTATCCCGAATACCGAATTACTTACAAAAATGAATCCCGATACCATACCGTATCCCAAAATTCGGTATTTCGGTATCCCAATCCCGCCGGTATCGGTACGGGATTGGGATAATCCCGAATCCCAATACCATTTAGACACCCCTACTTTTAAACAATGATTGAGGCATTTTAGCGAACAGTTTGTGCTCACTAGATTTCCAGTATCTAAGTTATGATCGCTTACTTCTCATGTTCCAGTTTCCTTTTCATAACAAATTCAACACACAGGCTCATTTCAAAATAGACCGTACGTTATGGTTTGGTGTTTAGGATCATTTTATGTGGTCATTCATCAAGCAACAAAAGAATTGTCGTTCAAGCGTGTATAATGCGTGGTTACAGTGACAGCGAGCAACAACCAATAACTCAGATCTTAAAAGACACTATCATTCTTTCATTAAATCTCGACAGAAGATAGAAAACGGGGTGGAGAAGGGGACATGAATAAAAGCTTATACCTTAGGCTTTGGAGATCGACAAGGAACACACTTCGTAGACCAATGACGCTCGCTGCAAGGAACCTACCGATGATACGGTTGATAGCATAAAATATGGATTTATGAAGAAGATGGAGTGCAGCTTGAAGTTTTGGTTGAAACTTTATGGAGAGGGTACATAAATTTTGTGAAGAGGAAATAATTGTGAGTGCAATTTCTGGAAGAGGTGAGGAGTTTATTGAGTGTTGTTTTTTTCCTATATCTTATTATCCTCTTAACTCCCACTCAAGATTGTAGTGTAAATCAAATAGAGGATGTCAAAAGTTTGGCGGCAATGAGGAAATCCTGCACCCAATTGCTTCACACCCTTCATCATCTCATGAAAAGTAAAGACCCCCTTGCGTGTGTGAATGGATGATTTGGGTTAGATGGGAGAATCTTAAGAAAAAAAAAAAAAAAAGTGGACAAGATTGAAATTGGATCCAACGAGGAAGAACACGCGAACTTTTATTATATATTTTTTAAATTTTTTTTAATAAATGGTATTGGCTAGGGAATCCATATAACCTCTCCAATTTTTCTTAGTTAATTGGATAAAATAAAATAAAGAGAATATTTCACGAAGTAGCGTCAATGGCGTGGACATTGAAATAAAGAGAGCTATTAGTTCTATAATCATGTGTTTCACGTGCAAATTACCACGACAGAAATTCAAATAATCTCAAAAAGATCATGAGTTCTTGCGGCATGAAAATTAAGATTAATTCGAGAATTTCACAAAAGGGGTTAGTGCTAAAAAGAAATATTATTCCGAGGTGCGAGCTTAAAATTACTTTAATCCGAAAAGAGGTTTAATTCATACGCGAGGTAGGGTAGTTTCGGGGTATCACAAACACAATTTAACAATAAAATTATAGTGAAAAGTAATAAAACTAAGGTATAATTGAAACCACAAAATTCATATTATTTGGCTGGGAAAATTATAACTTGTGGAAATGTAATGGTATAAAAGTAAGGTATAATTGAAACCACAAAATTCGTATTATTTGGCTGAGAAAATGATAACTTGTGGAAATGTAATGGCATAAAACGTAATGCCAATTCATTTAGTAATTTACTAAAAACCTATATAGTTCAAACTTTTTTTTATTTGCATGACAATATATATACTGTAGATATATTAAATAGTTACATAACTTAATTAGGATTATTAGATAGCAAAAAAAAAAAAAAAGAGGTGGCATTTAGCGACCCTTGCCTGCATGTGGCTCCGTCTGTTATACCCAGACTGGGCATCTCTTCTCCAGCAGCACCAATAAAATGGCAGGAAAAGTAATGACGGAGAGAGAGGTTAAGGCGCCAGCAAGCGAAGCATGGAAGGTGTACGGCATACTCCAGTTCTCCATGCTAGCTAAGGAGAATCTAAGCGATGTCATCAGCAAGATCGACGTCGTACAAGGGGGGGGGGGGGGCGTCGGAACCATCCTTCATGTCTTCTTCAAACCGGGAGGCATGGTTAGTGGAATGAGTTCATTCAAGGAGAAGTTGACAGTGGTGGATGATGAGAGGCGGTACAAGGTGGCGGAGGTGGTGGAAGGCGGGTATCTTGACCTCGGTTTCACCGCCTTTAAGACGGTGATAGAGGTGGTGGAGAAGGAGGGGAAACCGGAGGAGTGCATAACTAGGGTAGGGTTCGAGTATGAGGTGGAACAACAGGCGGACGGTGCGGCCTCCCTCGTCTCCATTCAACCATACGTTGCTCTTATTCAAGTTATTACACATCACTTGCACCACAACCACAACTCAAACTACCAACCTCGTCATATTCAATAACTGTTGAGTTGTAATAAAATCAGGAGTAGATGACTCTATCTATTCCTAAACTATGTACACTTAGCTCATTCAGATTTCAGTATATCAAAATATATTAAAGGCAAAAACTTGTGTGCATCATGTTGCACATACAACATGATCCAATTATCCAATTTTGACCCGCTTTGACCCGTGTTTGACCCGTTGACCCGCATTGACCCGTGTTTGACCCGCTGACGTCAGCATGACATCATTATTTAATTTTTTTTAACTCTTTTTTTTACCTTTTTTATTTTTATTTTTTTAACGTTTTTCCCCTTTATTTTAAGGACGGACGTGTCACTCTTTGCATACGAAAGTGTCAATCGTAACAAACAAAAGTATCAATCGCAACAAACAAAAAAAAATTCATTTTTTTTTTTCATTTTTTTCCCCTTATTTTAAGGACGGACGTGTCACTCTTTGCATATGAAAGTGTCAATCATAACAAACAAAAGTGTCAATCGTAACAAATATTTTTTTTATTTTTTTTCCAATTTTTTTGATAAGGAAGGCGTGTCATTTGTAATTAATAAATGTGTCATTTGTTACTTATCCAAAGTACCAATAGTAACAAACAAAAGTGTCATTTGTATTTGAATAAAGTGTGATTTATATCATTTATTGAATATCAATTATTTTTTTTAAAAATGCGATTTGTTTCGAAAAAAAATATCATTTGTTTATGAAAAAATTGTCAATTACAACGAACGAAAGTGTCATTTATCTTAAAGTGTCAATCACACTGAAGTAAATTGGCACTCATAATTAAGGAACGTGTCACTTTCATCTACTAATTAATATGAAGCATAATAACCAGAAATGTTACCCAAAGTGTCAATCGTAATAAACAAAAGTGTCAATTGTCCCGAATGAAAGTGTCATTGTTTAGAACAAACGAAAAAAAGTGTCATTGTTTAGAACAAACGACCCTTTTGTATACAAAGAATGACACTCTCGTCCTTATAATAAAGGGAAAAAAAACGAAAAATATTTTTTGTATTTCAAAACGAAAAAACGAAAAAGTGTCGTGTCATTCTTTGTATTTCCAAAAAGATGAAAAAAAATGAAAAAACGAAAAAGAGGAAAAAAGGCGAAAAAGACGAAAAAACGAAAAAGGCGGAAAAAAAACGAAAAAAACGAAAAAGACAAAAAAACGAAAAAAGTCGAAAAAGACGGAAAAAACGAAAAAGGCGAAAAAATGAAAAAAGACGAAAAACGAAAAAGGCGAAAAAAAAACGAAAAAGATAAAAAAAACGAAAAAAGGCGAAAAAGACAGAAAAAAACGAAAAAGTCAAAAATGGCGAAAAAATGAAAAAAGACGAAAAAGACAAAAAAAATAAAAAAGACGAAAAAATGAAAAAGGAAAAAAAAGGAAAAGGAAAAAATGAAAAAGACGAAAAAAAGACAAAAAAATAAAAAAAAAACGAAAACAAAAAGCAAAAAAAAATGAAAAAAAAATACTAAAAAAAAAACCAGGTCAACACATGAATCAAAACAGGTCAACGGGTCAAACATGGGTCAAAATTGGGCAATTGGATCATGTTGCATGTGCAACATGATGCACACTAATTCATCTCTATATTAAATTATATGCACTTTAACGATTTCCTTGATGCTAGGAAAACAATCATGGCTCCTTCAACTCCACCCAAAATATATATATATATCACTATAGTTTAGAAATTTCAACTATGATATAATTATAAAAAAGTAAATTAGTCTATATAGTCTCCAAATTTTGATTTTTCGTCAAATCTCAACTATGATATAATTATAAAAAGGTAAATTAGTCTATATAGTCACCAAATTTTGATTTTTCGTCAAATTGATTTCTAAAAGATTAGATTTTAATCAAATTGGACATTCCGTTAATTCTTTCGTTACTTAATAGTTAATCAATAAAAAATTAATAAAAGTAATTTTGGAATAAAATTTTCAGAAGGCCAACTCTACCAATATCTTTATCCCAAATTTTTAGTGAGGACCATTCAACCAATATTTATACCCAAATTTTTTTATGACTTAATTAGGACAAAAATATATTCGAAAAACTTTGACCTAAGAGATTATAGTTACAGGTGAGGGATTTAATTCATTCAGTAGCTGTCCCTTTCCCTACTTATATTAACAAAGTGATGTGGTTAAAGGCGATAGGAATTTAAAAAAAAAAAAGGGTAATTATTAGACTAGCATTAGTTTTATGTCTATAAAATCGCTCACATATCCAGTTTTTCTGTGTTGCGTATTCTGCGTGAACATGATAGCTGACCCGACCTTAATATTCTATGTACCTACCACTCACTTTCTCATACTTCAAAAGACTTGGTAGAAACGAATAAGATATCCATACATGATTATTTTGTGTTTTAGACTAACTAATGTAATTAATTAAGGTTATTATATTCATCACATTTACACAAACTGCAAAACAACGTAAAACTCAAAATTGGAACTTCTTTTGTATCTCAGAGTAAGTAACCCACCTATTTTTATCTACTTATTAATACTAAGAATAAGAATTAGTAGCGTCTCTTCTACACCACCACCACTAGGAAGGGAAACTAGGGGAAGAGTAATGGCGGAGAGAGAGGTTAAGACACCAGCAAAGTGAAGCATGGAAGGTGTAAGGCACACTCCAATCATCAGCAAGATCAACGAACAAGGGGACGGTAGTGTCGTAACCATCCTCCATATCTTCTTCAAACCAGGTAGTAGATTTCTATATTGAGTCTCAAACATAAAACTGTTTTATCTATCTGGCTGCTAATGATGAGAAACAGGAGGCATGGTGGGTGGATTGACTTCTTACAAAGAGAAGTTCACGGTGGTGGACGACCAGAGACGGTACAAGGTGGCAGAGTTGGTGGAAGGCAGATATCTTGACCTAGGCTTCACCGTCTATAAGATCATGGTAGAGGTGATGGACAAGGAGGGGAAACCAAACGAGTGCATCACTAGGATAGGGATCGAGTATGAGCTCAAAGAAGAGGCCACCTCCAACATGGCTCTCGTCTCCATTCAACCCTACATTGCTCTTATGCAAGCTATTGCAGATCAGTTGCAGAAAAACCAAAACTCATCATTATAGCCCTCTGATCTGCCGTTTTCGTGAAATTCAGAGGTCTAAAATAACTTTGGGTTCTAATAAAATCACTATCCTATCAAGAAAAGCATGCAGGAGATGCATTCCTAAACTCTATGAATTCCTAAACTATGTAGGACTTGAGTTCTACTTGCTTATTGAGTACCTAAAGCTGGTAGTTTTCGTTCAATGCATCTCATCTTAACTTCCATAACTACAAGATAACTCGACCTCATGAACGTTTGCAATGATCTTCTTCTAATAAGACTATAGGTAAAAAACCAAAAAAATAGCAGGAGCATGTGTATTCTTAAAAGCAAATGAGAAGCATGAACAGATAGATGTGCAAGGCCGATAGATGATATCTATTCATAAGCTTGATTGCTAATACTTATTTATCCTTAGTTAAGGGCAGCCAAGAATTCCAAATTCAAAGTATATATTAGTGATCATTATCAAGGATGAGGTCCTATTTGGCCAACAAAAAGAAATATGATTGCATAAACTCACATGTATTGTGTCATTCTGGAATCGAGTACATAAAATATGTTTACAGAAAACACAGGGCTGACCTTGTGAAAGTCGCGCTGCCTTGTGCATGTAGGTATTATTTATTTTCAAGCGCTTAGTGACATGGAAATGACTGAAGATAGCTTATACTTGCGCGGTTTTGTAGAATTTTGAGGTTGAAAAACTATCTCCGTGTGAGATCTAACAGTCGTTTCTTCCCAAGGTGAAGCTTTGGGAGACCCTTCAACACGATAATCCCGAGGAGTATACAAAACTTGGACAGTTGAATTTGCTGCACATTGTAGAAAATTAAGGATTCACCAGAACAAGACAATGCAGTGCAAAGTATCATCTCAAATTCTAAAGTTTAAACCACATACTAAAAAAAAATTCGGACGACTTACCCAAACCAAACATGCTTATCTTCTGAACGCTCAGCTGACTAATCTTTGATCTTCTGATCTTTCTTAGAGCCAGTAGATCTTCTTCTTTCCCTTTGAATTCAATAAATTCTCCTAGAACATACTTATTGCCTTTGAGCTCTAGCCTGCATACATAAGATGATCTTCAATTTCACACATCTTGCAAAGTGAGGATATCTTTTTTATCAAACGAAAAAAAAAAAAACAATGCACGTGATGAAATCGTAAACATGATACGACATATAGATTCTGACATTCTGTTAGTATGAATATATAGATTAATTCAGCAAAATTTTCAAAATATACTTCAATATGTCTCTACATTTAACTTTAGTAGCAGAAGCTAATATGTGAAGTAATAACATATTGAAGGACATGGAAGCACACCTATCAGATATTGGGGCAGTACTGAGGACTGAGTTAAGCTTCTCATAAAATGAGTCCCGTGTTTTATCCTTGCCACCATGAAGTACATCTTTGATCCATCCAGAATACAAACTCTTTTGCCCAGGTTTTAATTGTTTCCATTGATCATAAGTAATGATCTCTGGTAGAAAGGAATCTGAATCAATAGAACTTCAAGAAGTGCAGCAGAATTAGAGTAGAACAACAGAGAATTCCTCACCCCAAAACACCCCCAAAAATAAATATAAAAAGAAACAAAGAGTAGGAAATTGAAATAATTCCAACTCGGCTTATGGCCTTGCAAAAGTAATAAATATTGTCTGCCATGGAGCTTTTGTATGACAGTAAGGAATAAAGAGTTACATATATAAGTATAAATCATGTACATAAGACAAACAAGATTTTCCATAAAGCACTATACTTAATGACTGTGGTCGTCAAGATGTAAAATGATGTTTCTAGCATTACAAGATGATGGTTTTGCCTTGAAAGCCAATTTTCCTCATCTTCAGACAGATTTTTTGAAACTTGTTATCTATAGGAAAGTGTAAAGTCTTCTCTCTTGTTTATGGAAATTATGATTTTACCTTGAATTTTGCCAACATCAAACGATTCAGTTAAAAACTAAATATATCAGATTTCTTAACAGTCTAAAAGATATCCCATGTTCACAATAGGACGACACAGAGTATATCTACCATCAACAATGTGAGGGCAGAAAAAGTAAGATGCCATCAAAACTAATAAACTTTTTGACCCGGCACTTAATTTGCCATGGAAACACAAGTGAAGCATACCGAAAATTTGGGTTGGGACATATGACTTTAGAAGACAAATATCCGTCTGGAAGAGCAACTTCCCTTTGTTCAAGATATTCTTCAAGAATGGAAACCAACCGTTTGGTCTCAGGTACCTGTGGAACCACAACGGTGTAAGGCCTAACAAGTTGCTAGAAGACAGCAAAAAGTAAAAAGGCCTCCACACAACAAATTATGATCTAAACTATCCAGAATACAAACTTCTGGAGAAGATAGATGAGCCGCCCATCCAAGATTTCGAAGGAATCGAAAAATGATTCAATGCACAGGACAGGACATCACAATCCAAATCTGATATCAGCAATCCCTTAATTTTCATATGGCAAAGCATGCTAGGCATCGCACAAGCTAAGATTCTTCATAGTGATAAGAGCATTAATGCAATGGCAAGGAAAAAGCTAAACCCTTTCCAGTAAACTAAGGTCCATAATTTCAAAACGAGATTAGACAATCAAACCAGAATTAGAAAGCAACTCACAGGATTTGGAACAACGTCAGTTCTATGGTGCTTCCCATCAGTGCAAATCCAATTACCATCCTTATCAGTGGACACAAATCCGGATATATTCTTCACACAGATCACCATAGCGCCCCTGTAACAAAACACCCCATCCACCCATTACTATGCAATTCCTTCTTGCTCAAGAAACCAAGCAACAATAACATGCTTCTTTTTATTCAAAAATAATTATTCCTAAAAAAATTATTTTCTAACTACAACACGCTACGGATGAAAATAATGACAACCAAAATAAAATTAAACGAAAATTACTCTTTCGTAACGAGAACAAGGTCAATATTCTGGCGAGAAGCGGAATCGGCGTCCGGAATTTGGAGGCCAATGTAGACTTTGCTTCCATGATAAAGCTTTTTCCAGCCTGCGCTCAGCGCAAAATAAATCAAAATCACACAGAAAACCAAAAATCAACGTTAAAATCCGATTATTTCTCTTTCTGAGAAAAAATTGGAGAAACTAAACGGAGGAAATAAATACCTTTTGGCGACGGTGAAGAGAGCGCTGGAATGGGACGAAGCGAGATCGAGGAGGGTGTCGTCCTCGTACAAGAAGAGTTTCACTATCAGGTAAATAATCACGCCGCATATCACCGCAACCCACATCTTTGCTTTGATACTCCACTCTCACCTGCAACTTGGCTCTTAAATCGTTTCTCTTCTAATTCAACTTCCTTTTTCTTTTGGGTAGACAAATAATTTTTCTTTTGAGTTTGTTTTAGTTTCGCGTCTACAGTGCTTTCCCTCTAGTAAAAACATGACATGTGTTTAAACTATATGTAATAAGAGAATAATAGAGAAGACGGAAAAAATACATGTATATTATTATGAGGGTGGATACCTCTATTTATAGAGTACAAGATGGGTTCATGGGCTTTTAGGATTTGCATAGTCATCACAATATATGATAAATATATTTACAACACTCTCCCTTGATTGACCAATCCTAAAAGAAACTGCTCCTCGTTAAAACCTTGCCAGAAAAATTCATTGGGATAAAAACTGGTCGAAGGAAAAAGAGTACAACTGCTCCACCTCAATATAGTCATTCTTGTCCTTGAGTCGGCGCATATCAATCTTGTGTACCAATTTCTTGAATGTTGACGTTGGTAATGTCTTTGTAAAAGAATCCGCTAGATTGTCACTTGAGCGAATTTGCTGGATGTTGATGCCACCACTCTTTAGGAGATCATATGTTGCATTGGCTCTTTTATGAATCAATCTCAATGACTCATTTACTCGTGTGTTGCATTGGATGCCTCGTTAAAAACCTTAACTAAAAAAACCTTTTGGGAAAAAACTTAGAAAGGAAAAAAGAGTACAACCATTTGACCTTCATGGTCATTTGACCTTTAGGAGTCTGTCTAATCATCATGATTATTTACAATTTGTTACTCCCCTCAAAATAACAATTTTCAAGATTATCTTTAAGGTCTACACTAATATGTGCAACATAAATTTAATTATCTTCATAAATAATAGCATGGGATATGTCAATATATCATTACTCTCATAAATAGACCAATATCATATTTGTCTCGAAAATAACAAAGGATGGTCAATACCATTTCAAATTCTCCAATTGCACATAATTAAGGAACTTTTGGTCCTCATCTTTGTTATCTTCTATAGGTCTAAATGAGTCTCTATCAACTTTAAGTGATTGAATCAACCATTAGATAGACATGTGGATGCGATATAATAAAATCTCTTTAAAGACCTTTCAAGTAGGTCGACTAGCGTAACTCCATCAGGGAGAAGCTCAATCTAAGGTCGAGACAATTATTAGTTCAACCCAAGTATTTTGATTCTAACTCCGTCTTTAGGCATGGGTTGATTTCATCAAGTACTTTTGTACATAATGATTCACATATCCTCTTCAAGAGGAATTTGGAGTGATGTGTTCTAATTTTGTATTCCGCGGACTTCTTATCTCTTAGCACCAATAAATCTCTCATGCTTCTGGTGCTAATGAGAATCAATTGATTTATATTTTCGATGAGGAACTTCAGTTCGTTCATGGTGCATATACAACAGGTATATGAGATTTTAGTCACTCCTTTTGCACTAAATAACCTGATGAACTTCTGGTTCATAGTGCGTGAATCTAAATAATTAATCAAACGAGATATTTACGGCATTCAATCTTTATATTTCATATCTCCCCTAATGCCGACGATGATGTGAGTTGGATTATCAATGAATAAAATAATTCATAATTACTTGTTCTGTGTAAGTCATTTTGACGGAGTACACATATAAGTATTATGTTCTTCAGGAGTTTCAATCAAACTCAACTCATCATTTATGTACCCTTCTGTCAAGGAATTCTCGTCGTTATGATTATATCATATACGGTTGTACTATTTCAGCCCTTACAATGACTTTTGCAGTCTAATTGACAACATTTTTTTGACTTACATGCTTTGAGCAAGTTAAATCCTTCAGGGATCTTCATATATATGTCACTATCTAGTGAATCATATTGATAGATATTTACTACAATCATAAGGCGCATAGCAAGCCTTTTGTGACATAAGTAGATTAATCAAATTCTAAATACAATGACGTCTATTATGGGAGAGTACATAATTAATTCCCGGTCTTTGAGAAAAACATTGTGTTACGAGTATTGCCCTATATCTCGTAATTTTTCATTTCTCTTTGTAACAAAGACACATTTGTATCCTTCGGGGATATACTTTCCGGATTTTGGAACTACATGTTCAAATGTTTCCGGCTTTCTTGGGAATTTTAATTCACCTTATATGACTTCGTTCCTTTTTGGCCAATTATTTATATCTTGACAATCTCTTATAGATCGTCGTTGATGATCCTCTTTTTTCATTTCAAGAGTCATATTAAAGGCGAATATATCGTCATGCGTCCATGACGATACTTGATCTCTCCAATATATTGAGATCTCATTAATTAGACGCTGGGAGTTCTTCATGAAGTTTTATTTGATTGATTAATCATTATCGTCATTTTTTTTGGTTCATATGTTGTGCCCCTTTTCTTAGACACAAAATTTCTTTTAGAACCAATTGGTCGACCATATTTTTGACGAACTTTATATTCATTTGCTACCATTTGTACTTGTCCTTTAGGGACATTTATTCTTGCGGGGGTATTTGCAGCAAATGTGTGACATTGTCACTTCTTATATATACAAAACTTAAAAGCATCAAGAAGTTGGTTTGCAATCTTTTGCAAGTGAACCTTTCGGCTTCTTGTTCACATTGATTACTTCGGGAATCCAAATGTGACTATTTTGTTCTTGTGCTTTTTGTTGGATGTAGATTTCACATTGATTACTTCAGGATTCCAAATGTGACATATGTTCCACCTAATGTTGGGAATGTTATTTCATTATAATAACAATCTTCTTGTAAGACTCATATTCGTATGAACAACAACCATTTTTAGTATGGTCATGAGCAACTAATTGTTTAATCTCAATCCCAAAACCAAATAACATTAAATCCTCTTCAAGAGGAACTTAGAGTTTAATAAACTCACTAGCTTTATCCAGATAAATCTGCTTCAGGGAATTGAGCTCATTGTTTTTGAACTTGTAGTACTAACAAGTTCTACATTTCTTCTAGAAATCGAACAATCATGGAAATTAAGAGAATCTTCAGGATCTCTCTGCATCGCCCATATGAATTTTCAATTATGATGCGCATCAAAGTTGCTTGCAGATGTCCAAACTTATCATGTCAAAGCATAGAGCTCTTTTGAACTTCAGGTTCATGACATGTTTTGTCTCACTTATTTTTATTAATGTGTAATACATTCAAGGTGGTAGTGTGATAACTTTTCTTTTGTTAGCTTCTGGCTAAATGCAAAATAATCACTACCTTCTTATATAATTTCAATATGGTATCCATTGTAACGGATATCCTTAAAACTTAGTATGTTTCTTCTAGACTTACTAGAATAAGGGCAAACTCAATAATTGATTTAGTATCATTTGATAGAATGATACAAGCTCTTCGGGAGCCTTTAATGATATTCGAATTTAGGATGCATATACTCGTATCGAGCTTTAGGGAGAACAAACAATTAATATTTTTACGCAATCCTGCTGGCATGCTTCGTTTCATTCTATTATTATCTCTCCCGTGCCTCTTATTGACATCGATATCAAGAGTGCATTAATGTCAACAAGACATAAATTATCTTTTGCATTCAGGAATAACATATATTATTGAAAGTACGAGTTGCTATTTAAGAGCATTTAATATTATTCTAGAATATAAAATGATGCTACTTCAGGAGCAAAAGTTGAGGCATTTCCACAAATATGTGATAGTAATGTTAATATCACAATATGTTCACTCTTCGGGAATGTAATTGTGCTACTTCAGAAGCAACAACTTAGTTTTATTCACGATACGTGAAATCACTAAATTGTGAATTTTGAGATCTACCGGATCTCACATCTAGTTTTGGAAAGAAATTAAACCACAATAGGATATTGGAAATGCAATTGTCATTCAAAGAGGAGCTCTTGCTACCATTCCATTTAATTAGGTAATATTTTCAATTACAACATACCTTTAGATATACATTGTTCTTTAGGAACATGTAATATTCATCAAGAATATTAATTGTGCTACTTCAAGAGCAACAATTAAAGTATGGTTATTGTGATATATGATTTCAAAATGACAAGTTTTAGTTGTTCCAAGAACATGTAGAGTTAATTGTGCTACTTCAAGAGCAACAATTAGAGTTATGAACATATAACATTTGTCAAAATCAAAAGCATGAATTGTTCTTCAAGAACATGTAGCATTCTTCGGGGAATACAAAATGTGCTACTTGGGAGCACCAATATTAAACCACTTCAGGAGAAAGACTAATATTTTTTAGAAACTCAATTGCTCTTTAGGAACATATAATGTTCTTTGGGATATAAATTGTGCTACTTCGGAAGCAACAACAATAACAATTCAAGAACCAAGATTCGCCCATCAATAAGACATATTATATGAATTGTTCATCAGAAGTACATAATATTCTTCAGGAATATTAATTGTGTCTTTGCTCGGGAGCACCAAATTAAGATTGTATGTATATATAGATATAAATATTATACAGTATGCAACAAAAAAAAAAACTGAGGTATATAAAAAAAATACATAGATAATATTAATAACTCTTTAAGAGTATGTAATATTCTTCGGGAATATTAACTTATGCTACTTATGGAGTAACAATTGAGTTATTTCAATAAATTTGAATTGCTCTTTAAGAGCATATGATATTCTTCAGGAATATGAATTGTGCTACTTCAGGAGCAACAATCTAGATTCAACATTAAATAAATAAATAAGAAACAAACAAATAAATAAAAGCGTAAAATAAATGTTCTTCAAGAGCATGTAATATTCTTCGGGAATATTGATTGTACTACTTCTGGAGCAACAATTTAAGTTAAAAATATGTTTTGGAATTGCTCTTCAAGAGCATATAATATTCTTTAGGAATATTGATTGTGCTACTTCTGGAGCAACAAATCAAGTTAAAAATATGTTTTGGAATCGTTCTTCATCAAGAGCTTATAATATTCTTCAGGATATTAATATATAGTACTACTTCTGGAGCAACAAAAAGTTAATAATATTCTTCAAGAATATTAATACTTCCTCCGTCCCAGCACAAGTGACACAAATGTTTTCGGCGCGGGAATTTATGCGGTGGAAGATAAAGTATGAGAGAGAAGTTTATAATAAAGTAAGAGAGAGAAGATGAGTGAGATTGTGAGAGAGTAATTGATAAAGTAGGAAAGAGAAATAATAAAATAAGAGAGATAAATGATTAAAGTAGGAAAGAGAAATGAAAAAGTATGAGAGATAATTGATAAAGTAGGAGAAAATTTATGATTTTTTTTAAAAATTATTTCCATTTTTGGAAGTATGTCACTTGAGACGGGACGCCCGAAATAAAAAGTGTGTCACATGGAGCGGGACGGAGGGAGTATATATTATGCTACTTCAGGAGCAACAATATAATAAGAGTAATCAACGAATATTATAATATAACAATATAATAACTTCATCTTCTTGGAAAACAAAATAAAACGATTACAAAACAATTACGTCTGTTCATGAAGAACAATTACATAATATGTTTAGTTGATGAAACTATTACGTCTCTCGAAAAACAATTTTCAGTAGTATAAAAGAATCATTCACAAATCATGCTGCAGTAGTATACCTCCCAAGGCCAATCAAACTGGAAACAGAATATGCATTACTTCTGATTGGTTGTGCCCTTCTTCTTCAGTAGGTTTCCAAACTTACGAAGCAACGGTGTCTTCTTCTTCTGGCCGTTTTGCTTTGTTGATGAATGACCATTGACCTGATCATAGCTGTCTGTGATGTCTGCACTGTGTTCCGGTTCATCCTCAAAGGATTCTTGCTCTGCCCCTCTCTTGTGAGAGTAGTCCGTTTCTTCAAACTTGCAGCTATCCCACATTTTAACATCAACTTCTGCAGTCTCATGCTCGTCCTTCTCTATGCTGTTTTCTTTTACTTTCCCATTTGAATTCTCCATTTTTAAAGATGTCTGAACAGCATCAAGAATCTCCTTTGCAGGTGGTTGTAGCTCAGTCTCTTGAGATTGGACTTCCACCTTAGGCTTCATCTCTTCCGTGCCATTTTGGAGATCTTTCTCACTCTCTATGAGCTCACCATTTTCATCTCCTTGCTTCTTAACCAGAGCTTCTTCAAGCAATGTGGATAACTCCTCAATCTTCTTTAGAGAAGAAGCTTCACTTTTCCGAAGTACATCATTTTCTTGAATAATGTTCTGCAGTTCATTTTCTCTCTCCATCAAGCCCTCTTCTAATCTCATGTTATCAGTCTTTGCTTCACTAAGGACTTCCTTTAGGTTAATCGTCTCTGACTCCGCTTCTTTGAACGCTTTTCTCCAATGCTCTTCCTCCTCCCTTGTGGTACAAGTTTCTTCCTCTGCCACTTTTAGCAAATTAACCAGCCTACTAATTTCACTTTCCATATTAGATTTTTCTTCTTCAGATTTGTTGATAGAGTTCATCAGATGAAGCTGCTTATCCTCCCATTTGGCTTTCAGATTTTGATGATCTTGCTTGGAGTGTTGAATTGAATTAGTCAGACCAGCAATTTCTTGTTTGGCATCATCAAGGATTCTTTCATACTTCTCATTTGTTGCTTTCAGAACCAGCTTCAGATCCTCTATCTGAACTTCGTAGTTTTCGTGCTCAGCTTGATAAGAGAGTAGCTTTTCCTTGGTATCTCTTGCTTCTGAAGAAACTTCATGCAATGCTGAGGCTAAACTTTCCAACGCCTTCTTGCTTTTCTCTTCCTCATCTCTTGAACTTCCCAACTCTCTAATGAGTTTGTCTTTCTCTTCTAGTAGAGTTTCGACACGCTTGTCGTTTTTTAAAGACTGAGCTTTAGCTTCTTTTAAAGTTTCAAGCTTCTTCGCCATTTCAGACGCTTCTTCTCTAGCGAGTTCAAGGAGGATATCTGATTCCTCAAGATCCCTTTTCTGCCTCTCACTAGAGATTTCCAGCAAGACAACCTTCTCCTTAAGTGATCCAATCTGTGTTTCAGCTTCACGCAGTGAATCATTTCTTCCTTCCAGTTGTTTTATCACAGACTCCAGTGACTCTGATGCAGATCTATCCAATCTCTTTGCTTGCTCAGCTTGAGATGATAATTCTCCAACTCTTTCTTGCAACTCATCCACTAAATTATGAGCGTATAACTCGGCTTTCTTTGCAGCCTCAACCTCAACATTAAGTTGCTCTAAGGTAGCCTCTTTTTCAGCCAATCTATCCTCCAGCAGTTTAGCTTTTTCAACTTTCTTGTTCAGGGAATCTAACTTCAATTTCAGTTCTGATACATATTTATCGGTTTCGCTTGCCTCCATTTCGGCTCTAGAATGAAGCAGAGACTTGACATGGGCCAACTCAGAGGAAAGCGCTTCAACTTTTTGTGTTTGAGCCTCAGCTATATCAGTTGCTTCTTCTGCATGCTGAAGTGCCAGCTCTTTTGCATCACTTATGAAGGCTAGTTCCTGCTTCACCTTCTGAACCTCCTGAGTGGCCGATAGAAGAGCAGCAACATCAACTGCATGCTGGTTTCTCACTGCTTCCAGCTCTTTCCGCCACTCCTCTTCCTTGGTGTGAACAGCTTCAATGCCGGCCTGCTCCATCTCAACTGCTCGAAACTTTTCAATCTCGGAGTTTTCTTCTGCTCGTTTTCGTGCCACGGATGCCTCCTGGAGCTTCTCATTTGCTTCCTCAGCCAATCTCCGGGCTTCCTTCAATTCATTCTGAACCAAGACCAACTTCTCCTTGGCCTTTTTAAGTTCTTCCTGGGCTAGATTCAGTTCAGCCTCAACTTCAGTCGCCTTTTTCTGTTAGGCAACAAAGCATTCAACATTTGCAGTACGTGATAGGAAATTATGATCAAACAAAATAACAAAGTTTCTGTTCGAACTTACTTCTGGAAGGGTAGTGAGTTTGGGAGAGCGGCGTTCCACTGCAGGTTTCAGTGGAGCAGATCTTGGAGAGCGCTCAGTCGAAAGTGGGGAACGTTGGAGGGGAGAAGCTGCATCTGCTTTGGATTTAGCTGCTCCTCCCTTGCTAGTTTTGGTGAGACGAGTAGTTGCCGTTGATACTTTAGTGGGAGTCTCGGATAGAGCAGATCTATTAGGCCAGAAAATATGATTTTCATATCCCAAATTCAGACCTCATGACAGTTCAAACTCAGAATATATAAGATCCGTAATTCTCTCTCTCTCCACCACTTTGTTTCTCTCTCTCTCACACGCGCAGACACAAAGCATCAAGTATAATTTAGCATATATCAACTTAAACGAAAGAGAAAACAATTATAAGCAGAAATATATCACATGGAAGATGATGAAAATCGGAAAGCATTAAAAGGCAGCATTTTGGAATTAGGATTCAGACGGTAAATTTTCTCTGAAAATTGTCTCGGACGACGATAAAAACAACCTCCAATAGTCTTTCAAAATGAATTTCGACGTGACAATCAAAATGACTGCGCGATCACGAAACAAACTGTGAATCCGTATGATCTACTCATAAGAAACATGGAAAATTAAGAATCAGATCCACGCAGAAGAAGGTGCTTACCTGGTCTTGGTAGACATGATGTACGAGTACGATACGGCTGAGTAGATTTGGCGGCAAATATGATTAAACCGTGGAATAGGAGACTAAATTTACTGAAATGGTGGCATCATCTCTCTCTGTTTAAGAGAATATAAACCTCAGAGTTATTAATACACTGTATCTATAGAGAGATGGATGAGGTGGTGGGGAAGTTTTTACGGAAGAATCGTTTAGAATGGTTTACTGGTTCCACTGAGCACCGCAACTGCTGGCTGCACATCTCTCTCTCTCTCTCTCTCTCTCTCTCTCTCTCTCTCTCTCTCTCAGCAGTGGGGTTGAATTTACGGAAGTAGGCCTTCGAGGCTTCAGGTAAATCGTAAAAGCCGCCGGCTCAACTTTTGTCAGAGACGGAAAAGGAAATACTATCAGTGTATGTATGTCTTGCTAGTTAAGGTATTCCTTTCTAAGGAAAAAGGTAGTTATATTATTCAATAATAGTATTTATCTTGAATAATAGATCTTCTATCCGAGTTTTAGAATCTTATTACATGGACCACCAATGAATTGGTTCCATGTATACTTTACAGTGAACATATTACTCTAAGGCTAAAAACATTTATAACCGCTAATTGGTTTCAACACTAAAATTGGTACTTGGTAAGAACTTTCTCTGGTGCATGGATCTAATTGAATTTCAATTTCACTCACAACTATATGGATGAATCGGATCGGATCATATACAACTCTAGATACCATATTGTTGAACCTTCTTTTACGTGATTTGAGAAATAGATAAATATTGGAGTTGTATTTCCAAAGAAAAATTGTCATGTTAATGTTAATTTGTCTTTTTAGAATAGTCTAGTTTTCTGATGCATATATTAGTAGCGGCTACAGTTTCTCTCGATTTAAAAAAGATTGCATTTATCATGTATATTTGTTTGTGACATGATGAATAGAGGTGACAAGGAAACTAACTGGTTAGTTCCATTTCCTCCTCCTGCTGTTGGAAACTTGCAAGTTCAATCCAATTATTGTTATAATTGCTATCAAGATTTCAATTAGGTGTAGGCGTGTTTCTCACATTCAAGGTTTTAAAAAACCCAACTGAGGCCCGCCTCGAGGCACGCCTCGAATCGAAACGGCGAAAAAACGCCTTGAGGCGTACGCCTCAGTCCATGCGCTTCTTCTGAGCGCCTCGTTCCGGCGAGGTGCACCTCGAGGCGCGCCTTTGAGGCATTTTTTCATTGAGGCGGTCCCTTTTTTATTAGATAGCTGGGTATAATTAATTATTTAACTTAATAAAACGAAGAAGTTAGCTATGAGCTAGTAAGATTCATTGTATTCTTCTTCTAGAAAAGACATTTTGGCCACCAATTCCCATGTATTTCACTAAAAAGTTAAAATCCTAATTGTGGAGAATATTGAATCCCATGTATTTTGAATTTGAGAGTATTTTGGACTTATGTGTTATTATATATTTATTAGGGGGGAAAAATTAAATTTACGCCTCAATTTTACGCCTCATTCCGTTTCAAGGCTTTCGCCTCGTGAAACCATGGAAAAACGCCTCGAAACACGTTTACGTTTTTTAAAACCTTGGTCCACATATGTGCACTCTTTGGTGTCTCCAAATCTATATTTTCGGATGGCACAAGATTGGACATAAATACCATGCTCCCTCCATCCTAAACTCAAAGCATTTTTTTCCTTTTTATTTAAATTGGGGTTTTGGTGAGATCTGAAATTATGTAAGTTCCATGGAGCTTCATTGCTTTTAAATTACTTACTTAGCATGAATGGTGTGGCATTATAAGTAAAACTGAGCTATGTGCAATTTTATAATAGAAATTTATGGAATGTAAGTCATAGTAATATCTTTGGGTATGTACATACTCTAATATTTAGTAGGTGTTAAAAGAGTGATAAGTCTTTAAGTGTTTAGTTGTAGGAAATCTTGTTTCAGTTGGGGTAAAATGAGAGTTCCAAATGACAGCCGGATTCCACTTATTTGGACTGTCTCAGATGAATGGGATATAAAAGTTGGTTGATCAGCATGTTCTATCTATACGCGAGAGATTCCAGAAAATTGTTGCAGTTGCATGTGTGTTAGTGGCTATTAACACCAATAAAATAGCAGTTTTTATTATCGTTCCCAATCTCTCAAAACAAAACCAGATTTTACCATGGTCTTGAATAAATTTCCCTCAAAACAACTTTGTTTCTCTCAAAATGTTTGAAAGTTCCTTTTCAAACTTGTTCCTACTATAAGACTGAAAAATCATCACACTTCCCTTTGCATTATTGGGTTATGACATCTTAGTTATACTATTGTTTGTAACTTTAAATGCTGTGTGTATGTTTGTACTAGATTAATTTACTGCTGCACATTATGCTTAAGTTGTGCACTCACGAAGATCTACTTGGTATGATAATTTACCGCACAATTGATTGATAATTTGATAGCCTCTGCTATTTTTCTAGATACTTAAAAACTTAAACAATTTTTTGGCTTTCTTCTCTTGCCTTCCTTGACAGAGAACTGCTGCAGACCATATCTTACGAGATTTACAAAATAACCCAGATATGTGGCTTCAAGTTGTCCACATATTATCCAATACAGAAAATTTGAACACAAAGTTTTTCGCTTTACAGGTACACTAAGCATGATCATTGTAGTATAGTCTTTATTTGTGACTGTACGCTTGATCTTTCACAGTACCTGCAACAAGCTTCTTTTTTTTCACCGCTTGTAACCACGAATCTGATAGAAGAGGTGTGAACTTCCTTATGCAGGTTCTAGAAGGTGTTATTAAGTATAGATGGAATGCTTTGCCTGTAGATCAACGGGATGGCATGAAAAACTATATTTCTGATGTTATTGTTAAGGTAGATATCTCTGCAGATCACTGATTATGATCTGGAGTTATTTCTTACTAGGAACTTTGATTGGTTGCATTCTCACAGTATGATTTTCTGTTAGCTTTCAAGTGATGAGGTTTCTCTCCGGAGGGAACGGCTTTATGTCAGTAAATTAAACATAATATTGGTTCAGGTAATTTCTTGGTCTTGGAGATACTACACATTTAAAATTTTCTATTGATATCCTTGACTTTTTGATTAAAGAATTTGTATTTGGTTTCTGGTGATCTTTTTTGTCATTTTTCATTTATATGCAGATATTGAAGCATGAGTGGCCAGCTCGGTGGCGTAGCTTCATCCCTGACTTGGTTGCTGCAGCAAAATCAAGTGAAACCATCTGCGAGAATTGCATGGCTATTCTAAAAGTTAGTAATTATGATTTCTATGTGAACCTTTTACTAGGCATTTGATTGACTTGAAGGTTGTACTTGTTAGCTTCTAAGTGAAGAGGTCTTCGATTTTTCGAGGGGTGAAATGACTCAACAGAAGATTAAAGAGTTAAAACAATCTTTAAACAGGTAAACACCTTCAGGTTGCTCCTAGACATCTTATATTTTTTTCATTAGCTTGTATCTGAAGGACCCAATATCTAGTATATATTATTTTCTTATTGAACGTATGCATCCTGAAGAAAACTTTATTACTTCTTAACATGCTTCCTTTCTGGTGAAGTTGTCCTGGTAATTTGGTATGCATGCTGGGGTGTTGTTTATTTTATGTTAATACTTTAAGATCCCCCCTTTTTTATTTCTCAACTCTTATTTTTTTTTTCTTCAGTGAGTTCCAGCTAATTCATGAGTTATGCCTGTACGTACTGTCCGCTTCTCAAAGAGCTGAACTCATCAGGGCTACACTGTCCACGCTACATGCTTTCCTGTCGTGGATTCCTCTCGGCTATATATTTGAGTCGCCACTGGTTTGTTTCCTCCCTTTAATTTTGTTGCTTGTTCAAATGAAGGAACAGAAGTTTGATTTTCTAGTTTGTTCTGATGTCTGGTTCTCGGTGTATGTTCTCGTTTGCTTATTAATATTTGATGCTCCCTGTTGTCCTTATTTGGCAGCTTGAAACTCTATTGAAATTTTTTCCTGTGCCTGCTTATCGCAATCTCACTCTTCAGTGTCTGACCGAGGTTTCCTTTCTCCTCTTCATTTCTAACTGCATGTTAGCTGTTTTTTCCTAAACTGTATATTGGTTGTTAGCGAGTCTGTTTTCTCAGGTTGCTGCTCTCAGTTTTGGAGACTTCTACAATATGCAATATGTCAAAATGTATACCATATTCATGGTGCAATTGCAGGTAGTGAAGATGAGGTTGCTGTAGCGTATATAGTCTCAATAGTTATAAGTTGATATAACCATTTAGGTGGCATGCTAATTCCTGTTATGACTTTTGTTGTGTATTAGTCTATTGTCCCATCCTCTACCAACTTCGTAGATGCATATGCAAATGGCAATAGTGAGGAGCAGGTGAGTGCTTTTGAATCTGAATAAGGTTTCGCTTATATCTTCTTACCTTGAACTTATACTCGTTCTGCTTTTGTTTCTTCAGGCCTTCATTCAGAACCTGGCACTGTATTTTACATCGTTCTACAAGGTAATTTGCCTTTGCTTTAAAAATAGTTAACACAATGAATGAATGCGATAAACATCAAATTACTGCTTAATTTTGAATCATGTGGAGAGAACCATATCGAAGTGGGTGAAAAATTCATGTCTGCCTTGAGAATTCAGCCGATGTATATAGTGAATTAAATGCCCTTAGACAGTTTTGGAGTTATTTGAAGTTAGTTGTTGCATGTTCGTCTTTCTTATCTGTAGCTAACTGTGTTCATAATTTGTGTTTTATATCAATATCCTGCACATATACTTGCTGATTTTTCCTTTTAACATATCATTGTAATTGGCTGTTCTTCAATTGCTTTTGTTATCTTAGTTGTCTGCGGAGTAAATTTGTTCATCTAATTGCTGTTTGAGTATGCTTAGGTATCTTATCTGTACAGTTTTGCATTCTGTTCAACTATTCATAAAGTTCCTTATTACCTGCTGGTATCTGATCCTGAGTAATCATCAAGCCCTCTTTCTTTCTTTTTAGGCCATACAAATCAGAGAATTGATATAATTCCCTAACATTTCTTCTTCATTATCATTATGCTTACTACTCGAGGTACTCGTCTGACGGATCCTTTCTCTACGATGCAGTCTCATATACGAGTTCTAGAGTCTTCACAAGAAAATATAAGTATGCTACTAACGGGCCTTGAGTATCTCATTCATATCTCATATGTGGATGACAACGAAGTTTTTAAGGTACTCTTTAGAATGTTTTACATAATTTCTGACTTTTCTTGTACTCATGAAACATTCGCGCAATTTCTGTGTACTGTGGCTTTTAGGTTTGCTTGGATTATTGGAATTCCTTAGTTTCGGAGCTGTTCGATCCTCACCACAATCTAGATAGTCCTAGCGCGACAGCAAATATGATGGGACTGCAGGTGGGATGAATTGTTAGGGGTTTTCTTGTTATTTATTTCAATTAAAACTGTTGTTTATTTAATATGTTGATAATAACATCTGTAACTAAAGTTTTCTGTTGTAACTTAAACTAAGTTGGGGTGATACAAGTGATCAATTCTTGCTTTCCGAGCAGATCCCTATGCTTCCGGGTATGGTTGATGGATTAGGGTCACAACTGATGCATAGACGTCAACTGTATGCTGGCCCAATGTCCAAGTTGAGATTACTGATGATCTGTCGAATGGCGAAGCCAGAAGAGGTTCTCATTGTTGAGGATGAAAATGGGAATATAGTTCGTGAAACAATGAAAGACAACGACGTTCTTGTGCAGTATAAGGTCCTCAAGTGCAATTATGACTCATATATTTTACACTGTGGTTATTCATACTCTGGCCTTGCTTTATTATCTCTTCTGGTAGTTCTTGTCTTAACTTGGAACATCACATATAATTTAAACTCACAGATTATGAGGGAGACACTGATTTACTTGGCACATCTTGATCATGAGGATACTGAAAAGCAGGTATGCCTTACAATTTTATGCACCTTTTATGCGCATTGCTCATTTTATGCTGTCCATTCCTTTTATGGGATTCCTAAAAATAAGACCCAACAATTCTCTTAGCAATTAAGTGATATTGCCGTCTCTAGTTTTTAGACAACAACATAAAAGTTCATAATACTTATAGACAACTACTGGTCAACTGCTTTTGACTTTATGTATTTATTGGATCCAGCATGTGAAAATTCTTATAATAATTTTTTTAATAAATAATTTCAGTTTTAAGAATTAGAATTTGCTTAATGCATCCCTTGTATGAACATGTAAGATGTTAATGATGATTTATCATTAATCTTTGCCTCATAGCATGGTGAGTCAGAATGTTATTCTGAATTGTTTTTGGTTTCTTGTTTTCTATGGTGAACTATTGGCTTATTATGCTTTTGATGATGTGTTACATCTTTCTTTTTTATTTTTAATCTTTGCCTCATAGCATTGGCTTATGTAAGATGTTAATGATGCAATTTGTTTTTCTCTTAGCCCCGTACGTTAAAACAGTGGTTGTTGTTTCTTTTTGCATATTGCAGGTCCCAAGAGATCCCACTTAGATGCAGCATCTGAGCATGATCATGCTCTCTCTGTTGAGCTATTCATTGGCATCATGTGGACCAGCAATGGCGTCTGTAGATCCCAATCATGTAATTGATAAGAAGACTAGGATGCATGGACGTCGGACAATAACGTTTAGGAAACTCAGCTAAACAACACCAAATGAGACTGACTTGTATACTCCAACATTAATGAACTGACCGTTCAAATATTTAACTGTTGTAACTTCTGTACCTTTTTTGTGACGCGCTGCAAAAGGGATATTGTAATAATCTCTAGGTACTGCAGTATGGTTGATAAGTTTGTGACATTCCTGCTAAAACTAACAATTTTATGCATTTAGTAATGGATAATCCTAATGCATTAAAGTGACATATATCATCTTATCTGGCTGGCTGGCTGTATACTCATTTTCATCAAAATCTTGTAAACTCAGTAGTTGCTGTCAGCATCACTCTCCTCACTCTCTCCACTCCCCTCAGCAGCAGCACTCTCCTTAACACTCTTTCCCTTAGCAGTAACACTCTTTCCCCTAGCAGCATCATTTTGTTCACCCCCCTTAGAAGCAGAACTCTTCACACTCCCCTTACCACTAGCCTCAACACCATTTTTGCTTGATTCCCCAATAGCTACACCAATGCTCTTCACTCTCCCCTTAGCAACAGTCTTCCCATTCCCCTTAGAACCAGATTCAGCACCATGTTTGCTCGACTCACCAACAACAACACCCTTTTTGCTCAATGTTGTCCTGAACCTTATAAATTTGCGGTCCTTGTTGGGAGTACCCAGTCTAAAGCCTAATCCCAGTTTCTTTGGACGCTTAACAACATTAATCAAACTTGTGGTCCCTTGCTCAAACTTCCCCATTGCCCCACCAGTATAACCCATACTCCCCTCCATGGTCTTTTTGCCAATGTTCTGAACGAACCATGGTACTTGTTCAGGAGCTGCTTCTTCTGCTGCAGCTTCTTGATTTTGCTCTTCTGGGGCTGCTTCTTCCGCTGCAGGTTCTTGTTGCGGCTGTTTGGCTCTTTTCTCTGTCCCATGTTTCTTAATCAGCAGCTTGTACAGCCGGTGAAACCCTGTCATCTCAATTCTCCCGCAGCAACAAGAAGAAGAGAGACACAGATGAAGCAGAAAGAGTGTCGATAAATATATATGAAACAAAACGTCAAATATGATATGCTCTAATGCACATGTCACAACTCGACAACCATACACGAAGAGAGGTACACTAACTAGTACATTTCATGATGCAATACCAGAATATGTTTAAAAGACATTGAAAAGGTTGCAGCTTCTTAGTCTTCAAATATCTAAGAAATTTCTAAGCTGCAAACTAATCTAGGTTGGGTAGGCTCTACAGAAATAACTATCCTCCACTCAGCAACAATGGATATTACTTCTAAATTGGTATAATATGGCAATCCAGCACTATTCTCAATCAAATTACACTTACTGCCAAATGATTCCAGTATAATCAAGCATCCTAAGTTCCCCTAATGCATTCACACTTCAACAACAACGATGCATGAAGTAAAAAGGCACACGAACTAGGGTATTTCATGAAATAATTCTAATATATGTTCGAAGGACATCAACAAAGGTGTGTCTTGTGGCTCATTTACTTACTTCTACTCGTCTTACAACTCAGTTTCTCAATACCAGAAACATGATAAGTTTAAAAGGTCGGTTTCTTAGTCCTCAAATTCTAAGATGCAACATGATCTAGGTTCAGTCGGCTCTACAACAAGAATCATCATTAAATCAACAAAAATATGGATTTCTTCTATGATCGTATAAATCAAAAGTATACTCAATATATAATCAAGTATAGTTATTGCCAAACAAAATCATACAATCAAGCATTAAGTTTCAGCACTTCTCTAAAAGCGTAATTTTGAAAAACAAAAGCGAGTTGTATTTTCAACCAATCGATCAACAGACTACTAACAACTACTGATCTGCACCACATATGCTAGATTTGAACGCTAAATCAAATAAAATTCTTATGCATGCGAATGTTGAAAACGTCGAACCTAAAACAAGTCAGAAAATTGCTCGGAAATAATCGATTATAGCTACTACCAAACAATGTCAGTAGAATCGAGCACTGTGCTCTAAAACTATAATTTTAAAAAAGCAGAGCAGTTGTACTTTCAACCAATCGATCTATAGACTACTAACAAGAATCGATCAGCTCCAAACATATACTATATTTTAACTCTAAATCAAATGCAACTCGTATGCATATGCTAGATTTTAACTCTAAATCAAATGGGCCGCTTGTTCGAGAGGGGCTATCGGGCATATTGCGGAGATTTGGCCAAGTGGGTCGGGTTTTACTAGAAGCTAGTCTTGGGCTCTTGTAGATACTTGTAGAAGATTCTAGATGAATAGATAAGGCCTAGATTAATATTGAAAGATCTAGGTGATTGATATGATTGATAGGTGATTGATTAGATGATTGATTTGATTGATCATGTATTGATAGGAGGCCTTAGATCGAATTGATCTAAGTCGTTCATTGTAGGAGATGGGTTATAAATATCCCAACTCCATTCATTTGTAAATCATCCTAAGCATTCTCCAAGAGCTTCTCTCTACTTTCTCTCTCTCTAAAAGTGTGTTTGTTTGAAGGTAGACTAACTAGCAAGTTCGAGGTGACGTCAAGTTGCTAGTGCCGCACGTGAAATTCCGCACATGACAATGCGTTGTGAATGTTGAAAATATCGAATCTAAAACACTTCGGAAAATCGCTCGGAAATAATCGATTATAGCTACTGACAAGCAGTTTCAATGGAATCAAACATAGTTAGTTTAAGCAATGCTCTGAAACTATAATTTTCGAATAACCAAAGCAATTATACTTTCAACCAATCTATCTACAGACTACTTATAATTATCGACCTGCACCCAAAATATGCTAGATTTTAACTCTAAATCAAATACAACTCGTATGCATGCGTTGCGAGTTTTGAAAACGTCGAACCTGAAGCACGGAAATTGCTCCCAAATCGCAGTGAAATTCTCTCTGCGCTCTCCAAATGAATATGAGGTGGTAGAAAGCGTGGGAAATGATTTTATAACACGTAGGATTCTAGCCGTACCTCTAAAATAAAATTAAGCAAATTTTATATAATCTTCTTTACATAATAAAGACTAGAACTTGTACTCGTTATGCATAACTTGTAAATTACACATATACAGTATAAAAAATATCAAATTCGATAAGATAATAAGAAAATAATTTTTAGAGAATTTAAATGTAAATATATAATCCCATTAATATTATAAATTAATAATAATTTTAAATTATCAATAACACAAACACAAATATAATTCTAGTTCTACCTATTTTTTAAAACTTAAATCTAACTTAATCTCATATCTAACTTTTTTTTATTGCATTCAAAAGATCTGGTTGTTTTTTGAACAACATCAAATTGTGAAGAACACATACGCAAAAAGTGTTTCTTTAGGGTATCTGATTCCAAATCAATTATATCATCTACAACTTCATCATCAATATTATTTTGAAGAATCGTAGTCCAAATTTCTTCTAAGCTTTGGACTTCTCAACATGTATCAGGTTTATTTGAGTAAATCCAATAAGTTATTGACGTCAATTTTATTGCGGCAGCCACGATCATTAACAATGATATTTAATCAAATTTCAATTTCATTGAATTGCAAAACACAGGCTTTAAATATCGATTAATTAATATATCTATAAAATAATAAAACTTAATAATTCCGATAATATTAATTTATAGAGATTTAAATATAGTTAATGAAATTATGTAGAGTAACGAGTTGGTTGAAGAACCCCAAATTGCATGTTTTAAAGTGTTTCACCCTTCACAAGTCACAACACACTAGATCGCCACAGTTTACGTCGCTATTTTTTTGAATAAATATCGATTTGTTTATCTAGAAAAATAAAATAAAATACACCAACAAACACACATATTCATACTCCACACACACGGATAAATATAGACTACTAGAGGGAGGCTAAACCCATAGCATATATATATATATTTTCGAAGCCTCTCTCTAAAATCTCTCTGCTTCAGTTTGAAGCTATCGTTCTAATTTCCAATTCAGTCCTCATCCCTCGGTCTCTCCCTCCTTTTTTATCTAATAACAAGTTTTTGTATATGCACTTGGCTGGTTGTTGCTTTAGGGTTTTGCACACTCGAGTTATTATCCTAGGTTTTAATTCGAGTGACCGGTGATCTCATCCATGGCGGCCGAAAAGCTCCGGGATTTGAGTCATCCGTTGGATGTTTCTTTGCTCGATGCTACCGTCACCGCTTTCTATGGAAGGGATCTAAGGATGAGGTATGAAGCATTTGCTGTCGTTTTGTTTAATTTTACTCCTGTTTCCTATATTCGCCCAATTGATTTACCTGTATTCATTGTACGAGACTTAGATGATTTTCCATTTAGCAAAGTTACATAAGCTAGTCCGTTTTGAATGGCCTTTCCCCCACACAATGTGGAATCAAGCCGTTGGTTAGAGAATTAGGATGCGACTCTTAATCACTTAACATAGTTTTAAAGCATTACTGAGACTTAGTATGCTTGATTCTACTGGTATTGGCAATGAGTGTAATTGATTATTGAGAAGTGCAGATTGCCATTTTATACAATTCTAGAATAAGTTTCCACATAGAATAAATTGATTATCGAGAATTGTGGAATAAATTCACGTGGTGAGGCTTGGTTGTTAAGTGAAAAGTTATTGTTGTATAGACCTAACTAACCTGATCGTTTTTAAGCTTAGAAATTTGAAGACTAGAGGAAACTGTGACCTATTGAATTTTTATGTTTTTTGGCAATGAGGAACTGAGTTTCAAGCTTTAGTAGAAAAACTAAACGACACTCTACACACCTTTGTCATTGTCTTTCTTAAACATATTAATATTGCTTCATGAAATATACTAGTTTGTGTGCCTTTTTTTGTTTGAAATAAAGGCAACACAGCTTGCTTATATAATTAAGAACGTCACACATCTGGACACGGCATGCTGTGGCACTGTCAAAACCTGCGTGTGATTTACTTTCTGTGTTGGCAATTTCATTACTCTTGTATTTTTTGTTGCAATTTTGTTATTATGCTACTACATTATTTTAAATTACAGCAGTGTAATTGTGTTTTCTATATCTGTGTTGCTTTTGTTAGTGAAGTAATTAAATTTATTTAAGTGCCTCATTATTACCTCGTGAAGTGAAATTTCCCTAAAATGGAATAATTGGTATAACTTATAATCCTATAACGTATATTCAAGGTTTTAAAAAACCCAACTGAGGCCCGCCTCGAGGCGCGCCTCGAATCGAAACGGCGAAAAAACGCCTTGAGGCGTACGCCTCAGTCCATGCGCTTCTTCTGAGTGCCTCGTTCCGACGAGGTGCGCCTCGAGGCATGCCTTTGAGGCATTTTTTCATTGAGGCGGTCCCTTTTTTATCGGGCCATAATTCGAATTCTTATTAAATTAATGTAATTGAGCTTAAACCCAATTATTTATTAGATAGTTGGGTATAATTAATTATTTAACTTAATAAAACAAAGAGGTTAGCTATGAGCTAGTAAGATTCATTGTATTCTTCTTCCAGAAAAGACAATTTGGCCACCAATTCCCATGTATTTCACTAAAAAGTTAAAATCCTAGTTGTGGAGAATATTGAATCCCATGTATTTTGAATTTGAGAGTATTTTGGACTTATGTGTTATTATATATTTATTAGGGGGGAAAAATTAAATTTACGCCTCAATTTTACGCCTCGTTCCGTTTCAAGGCTTACGTCTCGTGAAACCATGGAAAAACGCCTCGAAACTCATTTACGCTTTTTAAAACCTTGCTCACATTACTTATCCATATAAAAAAGTCTTAGACAAATCATTAGGTTTATGTAATAAACTTCCAGAAAAGCCAACCATGATAACACTAACTAATACACAATCATGTATTTTTCTCAAAAAGTACATGGCACACGGTAATGGTTTCAACTTCACATCCACTCAACTTCCATTTACAACATAAGTTAGTACAAGCTCTGACATGAAAAAGCTGCTAATATAGAGATGTATGTGATAATATGGCACTTTATATGCATGTCATATTACAGTTATTATTAGTCAAAAGGTAAAACATGCACATGGAGATGATATCAAAATGGAGAGAGTGCAAACGTGGGGACAGAGAAAGAAGATGTACACCACTTATATGGAAGTCATGTTCTATGAGGATATGATTTATCATTTATTTCTACATGCCAGCTTCAACAAAAAAGTAATGTACTCACAAGCTTCATGTTAACAAAAAGTAGTACTCTTTCTGCATTCTCACCTGTTTCGTGTGTGGCTGCCCGAGTAGAGTCGTAGCCTTGTCTTGTCTTATTTATGCACAGCAGTAGACATCACTGGGAGGTGATGCTTCTCTATTCATCATCGTATGAGATATGAGAACTGGTGATGCAGCCAGGTGCATCAGGATCTTCTGCTCCACAGCAATCGTAAAACTTGGCTGCGTAGGGAGGGTCATTTGGTCCCAACTCATAGTACCTAGAATATGATACATATATTTGTTAATAACAGCATAACCGCATAAAAATAAAAGGGAACAATATGATTGGGTTTTATGGCAGACCATTGTAAGGTTACATACCCAAAACAGATTCATGACCAAGAAAAACAATGAATCCAGAGGTCATCAACATGATGTTTAAATAATGCACAACAAATTAAAACAGAAGAAATAACCAGTTTTATGGCATAATTAATTTGAAATTTATAATAATATCAAAATTACGATTCATAGTATTTGTTATTTGTTAATATGACATTCATCCACCACAGTCGTGGATTCATACAGCCTAGTCCAGTCTGATAAAATGTGTAGATGGGTATTCAAGTCATGAATGTTGCACGATTCATGAAATAGAAATATTTTTCACAAGCACCACCGCATGCTTCATGCAGACATCCACGAAAGATACATTAGCAACCTGAGATCCATACGGACAATCTCTCCTTTTATCATTTACAACTTTAATCTTATACTAGTTCTTAAGGAAAAAAGGAAGCGTGAGATCAGTAAATACAACTCTGCTACAAAATCCTAGTTTAACTACAAGTGAAACTGTAAAATGAATTTTCATTAGCCTTCTCCATCTATTTGAATTATCAATTTATAGCCCAATCCCTCCTAACGCCAAATTTAGTTCTGTGGTGAAGCTGAAAAAGTCTTATCATTTTGTTGGAAACAAAATAAATCTGTGTAACCAATCTATGAAACAATAAACAACAATCTGCAATAAGATAGTCGAAGCACTCCACAAGATAGCTTGGCATTCTTGACCATTAGTTCATCATTGGTAGACCGTAGACATATATATGAAGTCTTAAGGGAAATGAGTGAGAAGAGATGGTCACCAGGTCATACCTTCAAGAACTCATCATCCTAGAGACAAACTGAAAGCAATAAGAATCTTCACTTCCAGATTTACATTAGAGGTGGAAAGAAGATCAATGCCTCAGGAAGAGGTGTTAGTGTAATAATTTGTCGCAGAGATATAATTCCAAATAATTTTCTTTATCTTTCCCTGAATCTCATTGTCTATTGATTTTTATTTAAGTTTTTCCCCTATATAGGTAAAGCAACTAAGGTTAATCAATATTTAGCTAATATAATGTGATATTAATAATCTAAATAATCATCATCAATCACAATATTAGGGATAACAAATATTTTACGTATAAGATGTATGGATAACTAAACTAGAAAATAAAAATTGAAGGTCAACTGATAAAAGTTAATGACTATATAAATAACTACCTATGGTTAAATACGTTTATTTAGAAACTCAGTCCATCCCTCCACCAGCCCACCCGCACAAAGACATCCTTCGCCAATGCCTAGCCTCCCTAGGAGACAAACCTCTTTTTTTTCATCTTTTTTCCACTCTCCTTCACCTTATCAAGCACCCAAACCTCCACTATCTACAAAATCCTGCTGCAACAGAGCACCCCTACAATGAATGCACATGCATGCACTGATGCACCCACGTATACTTGCATATAAATGCGAACATACTCAGTGTGTCTCAGCATAATGAATACAAGTTTACATAGTTACATATTGAGATTATTTGTAAATCATGGAAAATGATGACATTAAAAAATAAACCCCACCCCCCCCCCACAAAAAAAAAAACCAAACTAAATGAAGAATACGTATCAACTTCCCTACATATCTGCCATGCATTCAATCAAAATGCATTTCAGTAATTACTGAAGCTGTAGCAAGGCTCAAAATCAATTATGATAGGCAGATAATACCTTCCATAGTATTTTTCAAGATAACCACATCTACTCAGAGAGACATGAATACTAAGGTAGAAAAAATAATCTCCTACATAATTTTCCGCCTAAAAATTGGTAGTGTTTTGGCATGATAACACGCATAACATGAAAAATGCTTTCCCACAACAATGGTCCCTCAGGTAAAGGGAAGATCACAACTTCATAATTCACAGCAAAAGTCGGTAAACAGAAATAGCAGAGCACCATCTACAGTAATTGACATATTACAAATATAGCTTCAGTAAACTTCAATCCTTACACCCCAATAATTACTGGCGTCGGTATACTTGACAGATGAAGATTCTTAACATTATTTCATAGATCATTAGAAGTCGGCAGACTTCTAATGAATGCATATAGTGGTAATTGGTAGACAAATGCCGTAAGTATTTCGCAGACAAATTGAAAGCATATAGTGGTAATTGGTGAAATAAATTACCTCTTTTGATCGTCGTGGCGGCGGCAGACGAAGAATGAGGGATGAAATCGGCAGGAATTTGGGGAATTGGACGACGGCGTGTACTGCTGTTTGCACCGTTTGCACACTTTCCCCTTTTGGTTTTCCGCTACCGAAGCTTGTTCTACGCCTTTGCCGTTGCAATTCTGGCTGGCGTCCATTTCCCCTGGTGATTAATCTCCCTAATTTTGGGCTGAGTTACGATTTTAGGCAGCGGTCCTCCGCCCTGCCGAATACCTTCTTACCAGTTCATTAGCATTTTTATTATTTTTCTTCACGTATAATCTATGCGTCTTTTTACGTATCATATCATATAATAATATAATATATTAAATTGTACGTTTAATATAATAAACCAAGTAAAACAAAATTGAAAAATTAAATAAAAAATAACTAAGGTAACGTTACCAAAAAGTGATTAAGCATATTGAATTGGCAAATTGGCAAATTGAATTTTTTAGTCCCCAAACTATGTGTGTTTGACCAATTTGGTCCCTTATTTATTTATTTTAGTTAATTGCTTCCCAAACTATAGAATTTTGGATGAATTGGTCCTTCTGTTAATTTTTTTGTTAGGTAATGATTTTTAAAGGGTATTTTCGGTATAATATTATTGAGGACCAAAACGTCCAAATATTGAAAGATTGAGGGGCCAATTTGACCAATTTTTTTCTTTAATTTTTTTAAGTTTTTCAAAAATCGAAAAATATTTTAACAATTTTGCTTTTTTTTTTAAGGAGCAATTATGCAAATTTTAAATAGGTTGAGGACCATTCCGTTAATTATAATATATTTGGGGATCATATTACTATGAAAACGATGGATTAAAATATAAAATATATTACTTCAGTAAACAATTTTTTTTCCGAATATTAATATGAAAACAGGGGATTAAAACATAAAATATACGAAAAATTAATGAATAAATCATATTGGAATGAAAACATGTTTTGATTGGAAATCTACTATAGTTTTATTCATTGATTATCAAATATTCTACGTTTTTATCTCTCTTTATCATAATAATATATTCGAAAATTTTGATAACAGAGCTATAAAATTTGACGATTATGATTCCAAAATATAGGGATTGGTCTTCAACTTATTTAAAATTGGCGTAGTTGGTCCTTAAAAAAATCAAAAAGACTAAAATACTTTTCGATTTTAGTCCTTAAAATTAAAAAAAAATTCATTAAAAAAATTGGCGTAGTTGGTCCTTAAAATTAAAAAAAAAATCATTAAAAAAAATTTGGTCAAATTGGTCCTCAATTTTTTAGTATTTGGACGTTTTGGTCCTCAATAATATTATACCGAAAATACCCTTTAAAATCGTTGACTAACAATTGACTTACCAAAAAATTCACAGAAGGACCAATTCATCCAAAATTCTATAGTTTGGGGACCAATTAACTAAAAAAAATAAATAAGAGACCAAATTGGCCAAACACGCATAGTTTGGGGACTAAAAATGAAATTTGCCTTTAAAATTTGATAAATGGATGTTGTTTTACGATTTATTCTACATTTTATTCTCATATTACATACAAAAAATAAAATTGAAAATTATATGATTCAACTGAATTCGGTCATTCATTATAAAAATTTTATTAGAAATAAATAAATAGTAATAAGAAAATATTAAATTTTGATTGTGTGCAAAAAAAAAATTTAAATACAAAGTTCATGTGTAAAAAGAGAAATTATAAAGAATTTGTGTATTTACTGGTAAATTGGATATGATCGATGTTGACTCACCTGACACGTCAGTAGTCACGTCATGCCAAAAAATGTTATGTCAGTTTTAATTTTTAACCAGTGTGCAATTTGAAACAAATTAAATTGAAAATTCATGTGAAAAAAAAAAGAGAATTTGAAAAAAGTTATAATATTTAGAGGAAAATATCTCAATTTTTAAACACATATTAAAATGCTTTTTTTTTACTACTGATATAAGTATTCTCTACTTTTGTTTAAAAACCATATTTTTCAATTTATGAATATTTGCACACACACCCTCGGTATCAAAATGTTGCTGCTTGATCAACGCGGAATTCCTACGCAAAAAAATGTAGTCATCAAGAATCAATCGACGCAACCGTAGGTGGATCAAGTTATAGAAGACCATGAAGACCAAAATATATACAATCAAACATCTGTCGGAACAAGGATGGATCTAGGATTATGAGAAGGAGGGGAGCGAAATTTAAAAATTCAATAGAAAAGGGGGACAAAGCATAGATTTCGAGGGGCGAAATACAAAAAAAAAATCGAAAATTAAAAATGAAAAATCGAGTTTGGACATGAATCGGCCTTGGATCCGCCCCTGCGTGATTGGATCAATTCTACTTGCATAGCAATGAAAATTTTATCAAATCTCATTCAGCTATGAAAACATAATACTTCAAGAATTACTACATACGGGTGGACTATGATATGATATATCAAAAAAACCTTACTGCAGGGCTGAGAACGCCGCCCAATACTTACACCCTTTTATTTATTTTTTCTTTTTATTTTTCTTGTAACTTTGAATTAGTTTTTTTGGCGGCGGGCCCCACGACAAAACAAAATCGACACATCGTTCATACAAAATCTGAACGGGAAAAATCTATCCTAGACCTGGTCCACAACTTAAGTTGTGGACCTTGTGGTGAAACGGTAACTCCGCATGGAGTTACCGTTTGATGAAAACAATTTTAATAATTTTCGTTGACATTAAAAATGTATTGTTATTGTTATTGTTGAGTTGACATTTTTAAGACCACAAGGTCTACGTGAAGCAAGTCCAGGATAGAAAAATCCCTGAACTATTAGGGAATCATGACATAAATGCATGTCACTTGCGTACTCAAATGTACAACCGTACCAAACTGGACAATTATTTTAATAAAAACATTAAAGTTTCTCACTTTTTACTTAATTAGGTCTGAGGGAACCTTAAGAATTTTGAGTGTTACTCAATTTGGAAATTGTAATTATCTTATCGGAAGTCATCTATGCATTAATAAGATATGGAAAATTTAGTATTACTTCGCAAATAGATTTTAATTAGTCGAGTAGATTGCTAGTTTGCTACTACTATATGTACAAACGAAATTTACACTTGACTTTTTCTTATTAAAAAATACCTCCAAGTCTCACTCATGCTTATTTGTTTATATATTATATATATGTTTTCCTGCACATAAGACAAACGGCAGGCAAAACTAGGGGTGTTCGGTATGGCATGCCGTACGATTTTTTTCATACTGCATACCGTACCAAAAAAAATCAGTATGAGAAAATGCGTACCATTGTCGTACCGATAATTTCGGAATACTGTAGTTCGGTATAAGCAATCTTCATGTTGTTGTCATACCGTTCTTTCGGTATACCGTACCATAATTTGGTATACCGAAACAAACGGCATACCAAAATAGGCGATATACCAAAAATATAACATTATACCGAAGCAAACGGTATACCAAAAAAAAACCTGTTATGAAACAAAACATGCCGATGTAGAAAACATGCAAATCATATCCAACAAAAGTGTCTACGATAATTAGTAGAACATGCTGATACATAAAACAAAACACAACTCATTAAAGACAAATTACATTCAACATCTCAAAAAACTATCAAAATGTCTAATAATAAATAAATAATGTGAATACGTTTAGTTTATTAGAATAATATGAACCTATAAATCTATGATATAAACATTAAGATTGGTATAATGGATAGTTCGGTATACATCGATATAGTTCGATACGAATCAACATAGTTTGATATATCATTTTACAGTATATACCGTGGTTTGGTAGGAATCGGTATGGTTCGGTATACGAATGATATGTACTGCAGTATATCAGTACATGATATATACCGAGGTTCGGTATGAATCGGTATATCGCAATATATGGTATGTATCGCAGTATATCGGTACACGGTATATATCGAGGTTCGGTATGAATCGATATACCGCAGTATACGGTATGTACCAAAATTTCGGTATGCAGCGGTATACCGCGGTATTTGAAATCTCATATCGTTACCATACCGAAAAACTTTGATACAGTATCATACCGTACCAAAAATCTCGGTATACCGAAAATTCAATATTTTCGGTATTTTTTCGGCACGGTATGTGCGGTATACCGATTTTTCGACATAACCCCTAGGCAAAACACCACACACTCTGATAAATATATTTATTTATATATGATAATACAGAGTATGGTGTATTGAGTATCTTCAGAAATTCCGGCAATGGTGGCGGCGGCGCTCATATTCACCTACGGCACTCGAGCGGGGGCTTCTCAAACCACGGCCTCCTACGGGACATGATGGCCACCGGCGATGCCACATTCGTCGGCGAGTGCCGCACGCTCCATAGGCTCCCCCTCGTCTGCGGGCCCTACCGTGTTCCCTTTCTCCTCAACCTCCCCGGCCGCGCACACCACGTCTCCGGCGAGCTCTACGCCGTCTCCGCGGCGCGGCGGCAGATGGACGAACTCGAGGGGATCGGGCGCGGCCACTACGAGAGGCTCCCGATCGAGATCGAGATGGAGATGGGGTCGGAGATGGTGGTGGCGGAGGCGTACTACGCCCACCGGAGCTACACGGAGGCGCTGTGGCGGAGGAACGGGGCGGAGGGTCATAACTGCTATACGGAGAAAGTGGCGATAGGGTACGTGAGGCGCAAAGATCGGCCGCAACACCTAACTTTCCTGGACCAAATTCATCTCTTTGTTTCTTCGGATTCCAATTCGAGCCAGCCCGAACCCATCATTCATTAGTATCCGGGCCGGGCCTCGGTTTTTATTGAGGGGATGTCAAAAGTAAACATTTCAATGTTTGAAAATGCAAAAATGTACAAACTTTTCCATAAATGCAATAATGTACAAAATAGACTATTTCACAATTCACATGCAGTGTGTGTGCAGGTGTGTGTGCAGGTGTGTGTTGGAATCTTCCTCCTTTTTGACTAAGTAGCCTCGATAATGACAAAATAAAAGTTGAAGATTTTTTTTAAACAAAGCTGAAGATATTTAAAAAAAAATCCCATGCATGCATGCAAAACAAAAACCTGAAGATATTATCGAAAACAAAAACCTGAAGATATTAAAAAAAATTCCCATGCATGCATGCATGAAGCCGAGAAATTTAATTTAATTGATATTTTCGTAAATTTAATTGTAATATTTTCGTAAATTTAATTTATGAAATTTCGTCAATTTAATATATGAATTTCGTTAATTTAATTTATGGAATGTTGTAAATTTAAATTAGGAAATTTTGTTAATTTAATTTAGGGTAAATTTGTTAATTTTTATTTAGGGAATTTCTTTAATTTAGGCAATTTCGAATTTAGACAATTTCGATAATTTAATTTAGGCAATTTTATTAATTAATTTAGGCAATTTCGTTAATTTAATTCAGGTAATTTCGATAATTTAATTTAAGCAATTTCATTAATTTAATTTATGTAATTTCGTTAAATTAATTTAGGAAATTTCGTTAATTTAATTTAGGCAAATTCATTAATTTTATTTAGGAAATTTCTTTAATTGAATTTAGACAATTTCGATAATTTAATTTAGACAATTTCATTAATTTAATTTAGGCAATTTCGTTAATTTAATTTTGGCAATTTCGATAATTTAATTTAGGTAATTTCATTAATTTAATTTATGCAATTTCGTTCATTTAATTTAGGCAATTTCGTTAATTTAATTTAGACAAATTCGATAATTTAATTTAGGCAATTTCGTTAATTGAATTTAGACAATTTCGATAATTTAATTTAGGCAATTTCATTAATTTAATTTAGACAATTTTGTTAATTTAATTTAGGCAATTTCGATAATTTAATTTAGGAAATTTCATTAATTTAATTTATGCAATTTCGATAATTTAATTTAGGTAATTTCATTAATTTAATTTATGCAATTTCGTTCATTTAATTTAGACAATTTCGATAATTTAATTTAGGCAATTTCATTAATTTAATTTAGGCATTAATTTAATTTAGATAATTTCGTAATTTAATTTAATCTAGAATTAATAAAGGGGAGAAATTAATAACAATATAATTTCGTTAATTTAATTTAATTTAATTTCGTTAATACAATTTCGTGGATTAAACAATTATTTTTTATATAACAATTCTAATACTAGTTTGTGGTTCATGAAAATTAGGTAAAACTTTGATAAATAGTATGATTTAATTGTGTTATTCGTGTTCATATTGGCTCCAAGATAAGTAAAATCAAAGATAAGTAATTATTCCGAAACTAAATAGGATCCAAGATTATCCTTTATTTTATGAAACCTAACCAATAATTGAGTTTCATAAATAGTGTAACATTTAGGGAATTTCGAAACTAAATATGATTCAATTTTATGAAACCTAACCAATAATTGAGTTTCGTAAATAGTGTAACATTTTCAAACCCTCTTAAAGTAGTCAACAAATCTGAACCATTGGAAAAAAGCATGTTGAAAAGAATACATTGGAACTCGTTTTTGACTGAAGGTACATGTGAAGTCGCATGAATAACATAAAAAAGTTAACTCACGGTATAACTATGATTATATTATAGTTATTCCGTTTAGGTATAAAATAGAGTAATTTGATTTATTTTAGTAGTGTTAAGATAATTGTAAAAACACGAATTCATATTATGAATCAACAAGTTCTTTACTGGAGAATAGTATGATTTAATTGTGTTATTCGTGTTCATATTGGCTCTGTTGGTGTTTATTTCAAAAAACTAGGTTATTCATATGACATTTGTAATACTAGCTTGTGTTTCATGAAAACTCACAATATGTAACTTGAATCGTCCGATCGGAAATCTTCTAGTGTACTGAAACTAAATAATACTTTTTTTGGGTTAAACTATGTTTTGAGTTTTTTCTTTCTTCGCATAATACGTCGCATATTAATGTAACGGTTTAGGGAGAAGTGTGAACATGTATTTATGTAGTGCGAATGTTAATTTAAAGCTTAATTTGTCTGTGTAATTAATTCGATACTACTACAGGGTAACTGGAGATGGGAATATCTTAGTAATTTACTACTAAGTTAATGAACTGACCTTTGTCTGGGAATATCTTGACATGTATTTATTTAGGATCTGACCTTTGTTTGGGAATATCTTAGTAATTTACTACTTCAATTTTAGTGACTTTTTTATTTATTAGAGTTCTGAATGGAGAAAATTAATCTTCGTACTTCGTTAATAAAACGTCATACTTCAAATAATACAGAGAAAATAAAGTAGAAATAAGACACGACAAATTTAATCTTGTGTCTCCCTCTCTAAACATGTCCTCCTTGTGTGGCCTCTTTCGTGACAAACACCACACTTTCAGCTACGACCTTGACTTGAGCTTGTGGAGGCCTCCGCCCCCGATCGGTAACGTCTCTGCTTTAGAAGTGTCATTAGTCGGTTTAAACTGTTTTCCCCATGAATCTACGATGCAAACTCGTACATGGTTCCATAAAAGTTTTTAGCGACAACATGTTCGTCCTCCTCATCCTCTTCCTCAGCCGTATAATCCTCGTCATACGCATCATCATCATCATCGTTATTCTCATCCGCACCGTGATCCTGTTGTTCTACTTCTTCTTGCTCCTCTTGTTGTTCTTGCCTTCCAAACTCATATGCAGCTCCGCTTTGATCATATGCATCACCAAAAATATCTGGGAAACTAAATTGGTAATCAAATGAAGGGACGTAATGTCCTTGTTGTGATGTTCCGGCACAATCAGCCGGAGCCGTCAAAACAACGCGCACACAGTTGGATCGACCTCTAAGTTGATAAGTCGAACCAAGTCATCATTCGTCATCATTAATGACTTAATCAACTTTCCAGATTGAGCATGCTTCAACGAATAAAGCGCTTTGATGCTTGCTCTTAAGGAACAACCTCCATACTTTACAGTTACACGTGTCCAGGGGGTAAGCCGTAAGTTAATTTGTGTACGGGTTTCGATGCTTGCTCTTAAGGACGACAACGTTAATTGGTCGGTTCGAAGTGGGGCAAGTTGTTTGGTGATCGTTGTATTGCACCAAATAATCCTGCAAAACTAGAAAATTATATCAGTATAGTTCACAGGGTATCGAACACAGGGAACGGAGGACTAGACATATTATTTTTCTACTTATCTTGGGTTTGGTTAGCAACCACGCAAGTTTTGGGTTTTTATCTAAACTAAGATCTTGTAAAAACTGAAAGAAATGTAAAAACTGAAAACTGAATTAAAACTGCTTAAACTAGGCAGTTGAGAGATGGGTCCAGCAGAATATTCACACACACGTAATTCCAATCATCGGCACATAAAATGAATTAATCTTAAGAATCAACTAGTTATAGATTACCGTAACTTAAACTGCGTAATCCTCACTCCCACTTACTTAGTCGGTAACCGTCATGTTGGGCATCGAAACGGCTACTTCCCTAATTTAGCTACAACCTACGTTGTTGGGCAATCAATAGATTTAATAGCTAAACAGTTTTATCGAACTAAGGGAGCCTAGTATAGGAGCCTACTCGTATGTTGGGCATCTAATAGTCTCCTACCGGTTTAATCCAATTATTCTAATGAATAACTTTGCTACTTACCTAGCCTTGTTCCACAAGAAACGATGGAAGTACTAAGTTAGCTACAAACTACGCAACTTAGGGTGATCAAGCCTAAATTACTAGTCAGATTAAATAAACCTAAGCCTTGTTCCACGAGAAACGGCTACTTCCCTAATTTAGCTACAACCTACGTTGTTGGGCAATCAATAGATTTAATAGCTAAACAGTTTTATCGAACTAAGGGAGCCTAGTATAGGAGCCTACTCGTATGTTGGGCATCTAATAGTCTCCTACCGGTTTAATCCAATTATTCTAATGAATAACTTTGCTACTTACCTAGTCTTGTTCCACGAGAAACGATGGAAGTACTAAGTTAGCTACAAACTACGCAACTTAGGGTGATCAAGCCTAAATTACTAGTCAGATTAAATAAACCAGAATTAACCCGAAACCCTTCAATTAATTATTAGAACCTAAGCCTCATGTCTTGTTCACGTGTGCGTTTTATATCTGCTGGACCACTAAAAGTTTAGCTACTCATGAAAGCGTCATGATTGCACGGAGTAAGACATTTTGCAAAAGCAGAACATACATCATTCGTAACCCCAACCCTAGCATGCACGAAAACCGAAAGTAAAATAAAGATACGAACTAAAAACTAAGAACGAAACACGAACCGAATTAAAGCTAAACACAAATTGAATTAAAACAAGAATTGAAATAGGATCAAGAGTACCGATAGTCTTCGATCTCTCAAAACGAACGAAATTGAAGCAATGAACTAAACTAAAAGTGCGAACATTAAAAGCTGAAATACGAAAGTGTTTGTTTTCTTCTACTCGAACTAAAGGAACTGCATGAAGTAAATGGAAAGATTGTTGGTTCTTCTCCTCGGCGGTGGTGGAATATCGGCGACGGTGGCGTGGCCCGGTCGGCAGGCGGCGGTGGCTTCGGAAATGGATGGATCGGAAAAGGATTGATGTGTGTGGTTATGGGGAGGGTTGTGAGCTCGAGAAGGTGTTTGAATTTCGTGCCTCCCTCGTCCTTTTATAAGGCTCCTTGGAATTAGATCACATCTATGGTTCCTTTTTGGATAAGGAAAGGATCTATGAGATATGATAATATCTCATCCTTCCTTATTTATCTCATTTCCTTCCTTCCTTCTTTCCTTTCTTCTCTTCTTCTTTCCTTCTTTCTTTTCTTGGCCAAATCCGCTCAAAATCTCGCCATTACAGCTGGAAACTCGTTGCCACATCATTTCCACGTGTCGTGTCAAATCAGCCTATTTTAGATACGAAATCGACTCATCATTGTTCATCCCCACCTTTGTAATCTGAACCCAAGAAACAACCTCCATACTTTACAGTTACACGTGTCCAGGTAGACATCTGGAAAGAATTAAAAAAGAAAAACGTATCTTAGTACTCTGCAAAACCATACCCAGTACTCCGTAAACAACACATAAGATAAAGTTAACATGCGGAGAACTAAGATTATACGTGAATTTTAAAAAAATATTAAAAAAATAATTATAATAATTTATTCCTGACTGTGTGCGTAAATTGGCACTAAGTAGATGAGTCAATTTCAAATGTTAAACCTAGTAATATGTACATATTTACTTAAATACTGTGTAGATAATATGTAGATATTTTCAATGATCTTTGCTCAACTAGAGATTTGCTTAACAAATTATGTACTCAGTAAATTAGCGATGTACTAAGTAAATTGGCAATGATTTCTAGATAATATGTACATATTTACTCAACTAGAGATTTGCTTAACAAATTATGGAATACGTAGATATTTATCTAAAATCAAGCAAAAAATATAACGCCCTCAAATCAAGCAAAATCATACGTAGATATTTACCTAAAGATTGTTTCACCTAAAATACGTAGATATTTACCTAATAATACGTAGATATTTACCTAAAATCAAGCAAAAAATATAACAAATTATGGAATAGGATTACCTTTAAAATTGTTTCACCCTAGACAAGTGCCCTCAAACCCTCGCTGTCTCGCTCCCTCTCGTTCTCTCTCTCACGTTGTCTCGCTCTCTCGCTCCCTCTAGTTCTCTCTCTCATGTTGTCTCGCTCTCTCGCTCCCTCTCGTTCTCTTTCTCGCGCTGTCTTGCTCTCTCACTCCCTCTTGCTCTCTTTAAATTCTATTTCATGGAAGAATATAATTGTGTTGCATGTGAAGAGGAAAAGAATCAGATTCCTCTCCTACTGTGTATAGAGTTCAATTTTTTTTCTGCATCTCTGTGTTGCATGTGACTCTGAAAAAGGTAAGTGAACATCTCTGTCTACATCTCTCTTTATCTCGCTCTCTCGCTCTATCTCTTTCCAAATTTTATTTTCTCTCTAAATAGTTCATGTACTGCAGAACTATATTATTCTTGATTAAAAAAAAAAGAAATTAAAACAGTTGTTGGACGAAAATATTCTGCATGCATGAGGACAAAAATATTCTGCATGCATGAGGACAAAAAATTAGAACATGCTGAGTGCGAAAATTATTTGCAGAGGACGATGCATGCATGAGGACGAAATAAACACGGTGGACGATGCATGCATGAAGGCAAAATTTCCACCCAACATCTCATGTGAGAGATTAAAGTAGAAGGAGAGAGAAGGTAAATTCAAGTACAAGACATGACATTTGGTGCAAAAGTAGGAGGAGAGAGAATGAGCATATTCATCTAGGTACCTTTATAGGTTTTAAAAGTAAAAATGTATATTTTTACAATTATGAAATCTCATATATATTTTTGTATTTTCACATTTTTGATTTGTACATTTTTGCACATCTCCTTTTTTATTTTTAGTAAATATCTTTGCTTCCACCATTTGTAAATGTTCAGATCCGATTCAGCAGTTACAAATTTTGTTTCTTCTCATTTTTCAATATTCTAAAAGCAATATTTACAATTTCGGAAGTAAAAATTTATAATTTTAGTAGAATAGTCAAAAGTCTGTCATTTCTTAGGTTGTCGAATCTGTCATTTTGGGTGCCAAAATATCAAAGTTTCGATAAACTATAAAGAAAATTTAATAAAAGTATGCAAGTTTCGGACAATAGCCTCCACAAGCCCCTAGATCGGCCTATGTCTAAATACATGACAGGAGGTGGATCCAGAGATCGGAATTTAGAAATTATAATTTTCGGCGAGCTAGTATGCAATTTCAGGTGATCAAAATAGTAAATTTTCAAAAAAAAAAACACATAGGAATATGTAAGAACAAATATGCACCTATGTATATGACTTAATATAGAAAAATAAATATGCAAACAAATGCTACACCATATGGCATTGGCAAATGCTTCCTATTTCTCTTGACTCTATTGTTATGCATTTTCAAATGAAAAAGGTTAAATATAATGGAAAATGGATATTCTGAATTATTCGAACTAGTGTCAAAAAGAAGCAAAGCTTCGAAACAAGAGAGTAAATTGTAATGCTATAAAAGCATCCATTTATAACATGCTCAAGAAACCAACTGTTAATACTTGGAAGATCAGACATGCGGCAGCTATTGAGATGAAAGAGAAGAGAACCAGTTCTTACAGTGCAGCTTCTTCAGCATCAGTCTCAATATCAACAGGCGCCTGGGGCATATTATTGCCGCCTCTCAAACGGGATGAGACATTGTCGATAGCGGAGTTCAGTTGGCTGATTTTTGCATTTAGGGTCTGCCTGGTTTTCTGAATTGCAGAATGAGAATGATCAGAAAGTGGTGGCTACTCACCAGTCAGAGCAAGAGAGTAGCAAGTGAGTATGACAATTACCTGTAAACCTTCGTCATAGTAAATTGGTCGCTTGGCCCTCCTAAAGCCATATTCATCTTCATTTAGCAGTGATCTTCTTATCTAAACAAAACACACAAAAGCAGATAATTTAAGTTAATTAATGTAATGTACGAACTACTAAGCTGATTTAGAAAGAATAAAACAGGCTTCACTAAGTAAAAGAAAGTTTCACAAAGTGCAAGTTGTTTCCTGATGCATTCTGATATTATTAATACACGAACAGGTGATGTCTAAGGTTAAATGGTTAATAAGCTAATGCAGTTGAAACACTTGGGAAAGATGGTAAAAGAGGTCTAATATTTCTGTTATTGATTTACTTAATTGCAGCAAAATCTTGTCTACTTGCATCTCATGTATTATGCCAGAGATCCAAGTGGATCATACAAATGCTATAAAGGTCTGTGAAACCAAAACATAACTAAGAAATAAAGGATAATTAACTCGTTGATAAGTCCAGTCGAGACCCAAATAAACCAAAATAAAAGATGCTCAAAGCTGCAATTGTGACAACAGGGTGCCCAAGATGAAAAGATGCCATGAGCTAAATCAATTTACTGTGTAAAGCTCAAAATCCTCATATCCCAAATTTATCATTTTCTGATTCTTTAAGAAGCACACCACACTAACGCCTGCATGAAACGTCACTATATTTGGCACCACCGACTCTCAATCACTCTTTTTACTATTAATGTCGACAAAAACAATTTCCACCTTTTTCAGATTAATCCTTTATCTCAAAAATATTGTACAGCAAGACCAAACAGGTGCTTATGTAAATCCTGGAATCAAATAAAATGTAGCACATGAAGTCTAAGAAATATTAGAGTTCACCTGCGGAGCAAACACATATGCGAGTGTTCCAAATACTGCACCTCCTAAAAGGAAACCAGCAACAAAATCAGCACCACTTCCATCACTGCGGTCACTACAAGCATCAAGGAAATTTTTACAAATCACAAATACTGCTAGTTATAGGGTAAAAAGAACCAATAATTAACACTATGACGAAAGAACCAACTTCATTACTATCAGCACATTGTTTGCTCAAATAAAAGAAAGTAAAATACATGCATTCAATCTGGACATAAACAAGAAAGATTTTCTCCACAAATTTATGTATTTTCTACATGACTGGAGTCTGCAGAATAGGGGAAGAAAAAGAAGAGAGCAGAACGATTTACTTATTATTATGCAATAGCCTAAGGAAATGAGTCCCAGCATCGCAACTATAGCAGGACCAAGATGTGATTTAAAGTGCATCCACATAAATATGCTACGATAACGCTACAAAAGATTTTTTGTTTTATTTTAATAAAAGATAAATAGAGATAACTCCAGCTAGTCATAAAGAGGTCAAAATGTAACAAGGTGCTCAAGTTTAGTTGCAAACTAGCTTCCAAATGCTTCAAGAAAATGCATGACCAAAAACAAACCAACAGAATAAATTAATCAACATACAAACAACATGCCTCTTCGCAGATTTAATGTTTAAAATAGTTTAGTGTGAAGTAAAATATAACTTGAAGGATACTGCAGAGTAAGACATGTTAGGACTGCAGGAGTATGAACAAATCAAGCTTAGTCACAGTAGCATACATTCGTTCTCATGACAAGAAAAAGGAGCATGGACTACTACAAACTGTAGCTAAAGCCCAAATCTATGACTTTTTAAAGCTAGGATTTATAGTAACTAAGAACTCTATTTATCCAGACAAGTCAACCACAATGTATTCTCCTACCAACAAGAAGTCAGGTGATTCATGAAAAAGATTACACAAAGAAGATGTTCACTCAATAGTCAATATCATTTCAGCTGAATCTTTTACGAAGAGGCAAGCTATCATGACACATAAATACATCTTTTTATCCTCAGGGACGAGAGTGGAGACAAACCATATCTAGATACTTGGGTGGTTTGAAATTAGAGAACTGTCAACAAAGTAAAGTTAAATCGCAACTTTCTAATTAAATCCATTCCAAAACAACCTGACAGTGATACAGGTATGGAAAATCAAAGAGAAAACTCCACGAGACAGGGCTATAGGATGAACAATTACTACCATTATTTAATTTGAACGATCTCTATCGACTGCACGCAAATTGCATCATTTAAAGAGTGTGTTATTTATCCGAAGATAATGTGATTCCTATTAATTAAACAACTTCTAGGTAAAGCCGAGAAGGTTCCATACTTGTACTGAGCCCGAACGGACAAACTGCGTTTAGACCGAGAGTCGGTCTTGCTTCGAATTGCAGGCAGCTGCGTCTTGACGAAAGCACCGGAGTTCACTAAAAAGTTACCGCTGGTCTTGACATGATTTCCACCTGCAATAAAACCGGTAAAATTTCCAAAAACCTCAGCATCACCACCACCAAATGAAATTTGCAAAATGACCCCTACATATTCTAGACTCCCGAGCTTGAAGTTCAAATCATAAGCATAAGAGAGTAGAATATTGTCCCCCGATTTAAATTAAAGCTGAGAGACAACGCAAGCAACACAAGAATGCAACAAAATCGAAATAACTACCGGAAATAGAAACTGGAGCAACGGCGGATGCCATCGGAAATGTAATGAGCAGAAATACCACGGTTACTGACGCCGCAAAGATAACGAGGAGAGAGAGATTTCACTAAACTAACTATAAAGCGAAATAACCAGTTCTTTAATATGCATATTTTTATTCAGAACCTACTCAAAAATGTCTTATTTTCCTTTTTTTTTTATCTCATATAAAGTGTTTTATTTATAAAATAAAATAAAAATATGGATTAAAAATAACAATTCAAAAATTAAATAATATATACCAAATAATACAAATTTTTTAAATTTATGTGTCTCATATAAAGAAAACACTTTTTATGGGACGGAGGGAATATAAAAAATACTCAAAAGAGGGACAATTTGCTTTGGTTTCTCCGAACCCTATTTTGTTTCTACGTACCAACAACCAATACCTACCGTTGCCATAGTTGTTCTCGATCTCCTTTTTTGCGTCATTCCATATCTATACGTGAAAATGGTAAATTTTATTTTGTACTTCCTCCTTTCATTTAGTTGATCTCCTTTCTTTTTGTTACAAGGAAGTTAAAAGGTGTATGTAAAAAAATGAATCTCACGAAAGAGAGAAAGTAAAAAGTTGTGTAAAAAAATGAATCACAAACAAAAAAAAAGTGGATAATTGTGTGTAAATAAATTAATATTTTGAGATGAATCAGACGAGTATTATTCTTGTTGAAACTTTTAGAATTGAATACACAAAAATAACGACAAAGTTGGTGAAAAAAATGTTACAAAAATACCTACTTTGAATAACAAAAAAGATTTCATAAACGAAAGAAAGGCCGGCCAGACGGCTAGACTTATAAATACATAATTCACCCGGTAAACAAATTGAATATATGAGCACAGTTCCCCATCAAAAAAGTATATAAAGCATTAAATTCGTACAGAAAAATTTTCATATCACACACTGTGTCACGGCTACTATACTCTAGATATATACATACAGCCAGCCGTTTAGGACTATTAGCTTGCAAACTAAAGAAAATAAAATTACCTAATTACCAACATCATAGATCCAGTTCAGCATCACAACACATGTTACTAGTGTACAGCTTCAGCACAGGACCTATAATTTGGTTGAGAAACCATCTAATTGTCTCTTGAATTACCAAAGACAAGCCTCGAAGACGTACTCCCATGTTTCCTTTGAGACATGAGCTGCTCGGTTAAGAAGGAAGGTTTTGCATCGGAATCCTTATCTGGGAAGGGGAAAGCAAGGGAGAGTGAGAGGGATGCTGATACATCTTCCTCTGCCTTTTTCCTTGCCTCTTCAAGAATATGAGCATCCTGTACTTTCTGCTCTACTTTACTAACCATTAGCGGCTCGATGCTCAGAGTTAATGGTGGCGTTTCAGCCCCTAAAGCAAGCTCAAGGTTTGGGGCTCGGTCATTGAGCCGGTCTGCATCTAGCAGATGTGTTTTCCAAGGCGTAGATCCTTCAGGTAATGGTAAACCCTTCATGGGCTGCGATTGCACGGGGAAGAAGTACATTTCAGCTTGTTCGTGGTAGTTGGGATTAGTCCCAACACCAGCTTCACCGTGTTGGTTCTGCAGTGCGTAGGATATCGTAGGCACGTGGTGCACCTATACACGAAATCATCATCAACACAGTCTATCACCATGCATACAGATATATATATATATATATATATACTTACTTTTTCAAGTGGTCCGCAAATTTCGTTGTGCATATCATCCTTTCTAGTTGAGACCTGACTAGTGCCAGCAGAAAGAGTATGATGTCCTAAAGATGATGGCCCCGGAAGCATAGGTTCTTTCCGGTTAAAGAGCCATCTGTCTGGCTCCATGTTCAGGTCTCTGATGCTCCTGTCATCCTCCAATGGGGCCTCTTCATCTGTAGATAGATCAATAACAACCATCCTCGAGTTCAGTTGATTTTGATGACATGCCTTCTCTGTTATAGGTCCTTCCCCTGTGCCTTCCTTAGGAATGCCATCCATTGATTTACAGGAATCAAGTGGTGACTGTGCATTACCAAGTGCGGTGTCGGGTTGCATTAGCCTTTGCTCCGCTCCAGAGCTAGAAATTGACATAGCGACAGGGAGGCTGCAACTGGCACTGATGCCACCTTCCTGTGGGAAAAACAAAATATCCGTGAACATCGATCTTAATGAAGTAAACAGTCCAAAGACATGAAAAAGAAGAGCAAAACATTAATTTGTACAAAGGCATGAATCAGACAAGGACAATGTGTAAAAACAGAATGGTCAAAGGATAAACAAGGCCATCATGGGTAAACATAGTGTCCAAAACAAATTCAAATGATATACCCTCAAATTGGCCTCATCCATTTAAAATTTGGCCACAACATCTGTTGCATACCACAAGTGATTATCAACAAGGAAACGGAAAGTAACAGTATTATCTAGTGGAAAAGAAAGGTCAGAGCAGACATTAAACACTGGATTACCACTAAGCTAGAAATGGTAAAGTCCAAGTGGCAGCCAGAAACTTCTAATGCTACATTATCCATTAACTAGCTGTTCAGAACAGCAGATTGACCAATGTTTATGTACAACCAAACACATAGTAAGTACCACAACCAAAGCAACACAACCTCGACAGAGACAGATGATGAAGATAAAAGATCGCGGAATGGCCAAAAAAGGACTTTGATACTCAAGAAAGGAACACGTGGAAGAAAGGGGGTATACATATCTATAACTACAATGGGATAATTATGAAATTTAGCACCGTATGATCAATTAATATTTCTCAATTTTGATCAAAAGCATTAATAACTTGATTATCTCTGTATCACAAAATATAGTTAACGGTATATGAAATTCTATGCCAATAGAATGACCAAGTACCTGATAAGCACCTCTCAGTTCTCCACATCGCTTTGCACCATCACTTTTTTCTGCAGATGACGCACTATAACTTAGCCCATCACGCAGCTGATCCAGAGGAGATACATCAATATCAACGTCTCTGTTAACAGCTTTAGTTAAACCCTGTAGCTCCTCTGAAGCAGGCAATTCAAGCTTTGAAAGTATATCTTGGCTTGCATGTTCAGAGAGAGGCCTAAGTGCACATCTATTCTCGGGTAAGGACATTATTGGCAGGGGGGTATCTCGAGGTGCAATTACGGGTTCAGGCATTTGTGGCAGGCTACTTTCTTTCTTTCCTCTGAAAACACCCCAAAGGAAGAATAGCATATTCCACCCTGCATGTACATGAACAAACAATAGATTGTACCATAGCTTGCAGCATTAGATAAAATTAGTAGCATAAGCTAGAAACTAGTACATTAAATTCTCGATATATCAGAGCATAAAATGCATAATCATCATCAGGCAGAAGATCTACAAACAATATTTGCCCAATTTTACTATAGCATATGTTTATATTAAAATAACATACAAAAAAAAGATCCACAATGGCAGAGCAAGCTATCCATGTAGCTTTCATTGTCCCGTTGGCGTATGACACAGGCATATCCAATTAATCAAGTACCACCTTATTCGAAATGCTAATTAAAGAGGTGAATCCCAGAATGAGAAATGCAAAATCAAAAAGACTCATCGGCATTGAAGATTTACAGGATTATTTCACTTATTATCAAGATCTATATTCCATAAGACGGCAATCTGAAACAGGAAGACAGGAATAGAGAAGTTCAGGTAACAATATACGAATAGATACTGAAAAATGAGAAGTTAGAGCAGTTGCCCGACTTACGCTGCAAATTAACAGGAAGCTGATTAGAAGGAAATATGAGGATCTCTACACCATTAATGCTTCCCCTGAGAGCCAGGTCATTCTTCATCATATTATCCAGTAAAACTTTGTAAATCTTCTCATGGCTGTACCATTTAAAAGATGGCAACTTTTAGGCACATAAGGTATACCAATCAGACTTATAGAGAGTAATTAGCAAAAACCTCTGATGTACAACAACATAAATATTACCTCTCAGTATCTTTAGCAAAAAAGAAAAGTGCTATGTTATCTTCTCTAACACCATTTTCCTGAAACTGCACTGGCCAGGTGCTAGCGCGAGAAACTTCATGGAGTACAATTCTATTTTCAAATTTGTTTACAGCTTCAAAAACTTTAGATGAAGCACATGTAGATAGATGAGCTTGAACTCCATCCCACAACTCAAATGTTTCACCACTTCGACAAATTTCAAAACTTCCTCTGTACACAGAAAAGACTAGTTTCAACATGATGGAGAATAGGAGAGACCAAAACAGTTGCAGAGGTAATGAATCAAATACATTACTAGTGAGAGATAAGTTCATACTGCCATGTATATTCATGCTTGGGGATTGCTACGGAGTGGAGAGGAATTACTGCTGGAACATTACTGAAAGTGTTCCTCAAGAACAGGCCAGTGCGGACACCATCTCGACCTCCAGAAGAAAGACCCTCTGCAGGAACCGGAAAGGACTGCTTTACACTATTGAGAATTTCCTCTTTGAGACGGTCAGCAGTCAAATTCCGAGATACTGGAGGCCTCTCAGCTAGATCTATGTCGGAAGAAAATTTTCTATTTCTGGCATTTAACATATGGTCAGTATGAGAAGGTACAGGAGCCATACTTGGCAGAGATGACTCGTCAGATTGACCAAAATATTTATGCTTCCGGTAAACTCCTGGCTTCCTCAGCTGAGCAGCTTCAATTGCAGCTTTCAGGTTGTCACTCTCATCTCTTAAGGACCACGCAGATGGTGGCCCAAGGCGGCTTCCGTCGGACAGATCTCCACTAGCAGTAACAGGCAACTTATCAGAGACACCAAGACATGAGGCAGAGTCCTGCTTCAGGCTACTCTGACTATGTGTTTGTGCATTATTATTAAGTCCATTCACTGATGAAAGCACATTAGTATTGCGGCAAAGTTTTGACGGTCTCTTAAATTCACCTGATCATGCAAATATTATAAAGAAAAAAACAGCAAAACTTATAGTTAAGTTCTAAAAAAGACTACTATAAACCATCTCGCAAAGCTGAAATCTAACTCTACCTGTAGAACAGGGTAAATCTGCAGTCCTCCTAGCGGCAAGACTTGATGATCTTGATAATGTTGCTGATTTACCATCAACCTGTACTTCCTTCACCTCATGGTGGTTGGTAGGCGTCATAACTGAAGATGAATCTACCCTGGACGACGGTTTTTTATCAAGTCTTGATGTAGGACTCGTGGAAGTACCCATCATTGAGTTATTTGCTCGATGTTCTGTTCTGAATGAGCGCTGACGTTCAAATGCATTCTTCTCTTTTGTATTTCTAACCTCCTGGACGTGTGACGATCTAGGTGATAACATCTTTATTTTTGATTCAGAAGGATTGGAATTTGTGGATCTAAATGACATAGATTTGCCTATAGATCTGTCTACTCCTTCCTTACGGAGGAAAGAACCATGTTCCTTAGCTGATTTCTGTCTCTGAATAACAACCTGGTCTACTAGCTTGACCTTTGGTTTTGAATTCAGAGAATTAAAAGAATTAGATTTTGCAAAGGTACCTACAAAACAAAAAGAATCAATTAATTATCTAGGGTATGAAAAATACGATGGTTGTCGATGCTCATGAAAAACTAACATAGCATGTCAGAATATAACTGTAGCCAATGCCAAATTTAGCAGGGCAATGGAAAAGGTAAGCATTATAACCTCTTAAGTTGAGCCCTCGTGCATCTGTAGCAGGCTTTTCCAATTCTATAGCATCATTAACTGGGACTGTATCCAAAGTAGAACAATTTGGAGACTGCGGTCTACTCTTATCTAAGTTCTTTAAAGAACACTCTCGAGAAAGAGCTATTTTGGGATTGGGCTTCTTTTCCAATCCAGCAAATGACTCAAGCACAGGCTTCTTTGCAATAGAAGAAACTTCAGCAGCATCTTCATCATCTCTGGGCCTTTTAGATGTTTTTGTAGAACCTTTTGTTCTGTGACCCTCGACATCTGAGTTAATTAAATTTTCACTTGCTCGACCAGATGAATTATTTTTCTCATTTTCATCCATACTTCCAACCTTTTCTTGCTTTCCGTTTCCTATCAGCTCCATTGTCATGCATTCTTCACAAAACCATTCACCTTCAGGGACTTTTTCCAGGGGTTCCCGCATGCAATATCTGGAAAGCAACAATCATTTAAATGCAGAAGTTTGCAGATTCATATCACATGGATAAAACTATAAAAGATCAAGGGCTTACGTGTGTTCTGCTCCATCACTGCACCGAGAACAGATAGCAAGCAAATCCTCCCGGCCTGCATCCCCACAGATATCACAAACTTTCACCTTTGCAACAGAAAAGAAATGCATCAGTTCTATTCGAAAAGAACTATTTATGCATGAAACAATCTTAATGCAAGCACTATATTTCTTATGAGTAGTTCATAATTCATGACCAGTCTTTATTAGGTGTGCAAATGCTTGTAGAATATCAGCATTTATCATGCCCACCTCAAGTGATAATTTACTTTACTATATGATAAGAAAATTGATATGACCAGGCATATCTCTCCAAGTATTTAGAGAGATCATAAAAAACGAACTTGCGTCATTTAAGCATGAAACAATCTTAATGCATGCTATTCTTATAAGTAGTTCAAATCTTCAACATTCAGGATCAGTCTTTTTTAGCTGTGCAAATGGTAGTAGAAAAATCAACAATTATCCCACCTCAAGTGATAATTAACTTTATTAAGAAAAATGATATGAACAAGTGTAACTCCCCAAGTATTGAGAGAGGTCGTCTAAAAAAGAATTTGCAAAACTAATATACAAAAATGGTCATCAAAAATAAAATCCATACAAAACCATTTCAATAACATCAATTCGTTCTAGATAAAGCACCAAAAAAGGAACTAAAGAAAATGGAATATGAGTACTGCAATGAAACTTGAAAAAGTTAGCATGTATTACATTGTTGCATAGCCTTCGTGTATTCATCGAAACAGGGTGAGGGTTTAATATTAGTTATCGTGTATTCATATATTAGTTATTTACCATAAAGTATTTATTTAGATAAATCCTAGTTCTTTTAGGAACTAGTGTTTGGCCTACGAGCCGGGATAGCCCTAGTCTTATTCTTATTTATATCCCAGATCTGCACGAGCAGTGTAGTTTATAATGGGAATTGAGTAGAGGCCTTCGATTGTGCAGGGTTCAAGTCCCTGAAGTGTTTTCTTATTTCCGCAATTTACATCCTTCATTTTATTATAATAGTCTTGGACTTCATGATATCCAGTCTTCATGAATCCAAACCAGACTAGGGAGTATCTTAAGTTTACTAAATGATAAAGGTACTAAATGATAAAGTGGATGCAAGTACATATTTGATCATACCTGCAAATCGATTTATTTAAGAGATTCAACCAAGGTTTTAAAAAACCCAACTGAGGCCCGCCTCGAGGCGCGCCTCGAATCGAAACGGCGAAAAAGCGTTACCCTTCCTCCTCCCCCCCTTCCTACCCCTTCTCCCACCCCCCCCCTCCGCGCGCCCCCCCGGACACCTTCCTCCATCGGATTTTTTCATTGGGGCGTTGAGGGGCCCCTTTTTTTTTTCGGGCCATAATTCAAATTCTTATTAAATTAATGTAATTGAGCTTAAACCCAATTACATTAATTAGATTTTCAATCAGCCCAACCCAAAATATTTAGATTAGAATCAAAATTGAGTAGAAAACAACGTGAATTGTGGAATTGCATTTTGTCCCGGGCCCTCCCCCCGCCGTGAAATTGCATTCTCGCGCCGTGAAAAGTTAAAATCCTAGTTGTGGAGAATATTGGAATCCCATATATTTTGAATTTGAGAGTATTTTGGACTTATGTGTTATTATATATTTATTTGGGGGGGGAAAAATTTAAATTTACGCCTCAATTTTTTCTTCCTTTCTTTTCGAGGCTTACGCCTCGTGAAGCCCATGGGGAAAACGACGGCCCGGACGACCTTGAAACCCTTTTCGCCCTTTTCCCTTTTTTAAAACCTTGGATTCAACAATATAATCTTTTGTTCCAGCTTACCAAATCATGAATAGAAAGGAAAAACCACATGCTTACATCTTGCTCCACCATATCCGAGTCATCACTCTCATCATCAGGATGAATTTCAATCTCCATGTCTTCATTCTTCTCAATGGAATTCAGATCCATTTTTGAAGGATCGCCGCAAGCATAATCAGAAGCCATGCCTTTAGCCGATGATGAATTAAAATGCTCACTTGAGCCCTTCAACAGCTCAACTACAGTATCAGATGGCTTTTCACCATTTAACTTCGTTGGGCTTTCTACATGTGTGCTCTCATCATAGGAAGCTTGGGAAGTATTCTGAATTTTCTGTATGTCAGTCGCAATATCAGTGTTTTTTGCAAAAGAAATATCAGTTTGTGAGATAAGAGGTGACACCTTCCCAGGAATTTCTTCACAAATTTTGCTTTGCTTAACGTTATACTTGTTATTCCCACTATCCTCAGTATGAGATTTTCTATTCACCTGTTGATCAGTGCCACTGACACATGAAAAGCAATCATCATGTCCTTCTGGAGATCTCCGACCATCACGCTTGTGCAACACACTATCATCGGATGCAGATGCACTGGAAGTTCTTGAAGCCTTGCCTGCTGCATTTTGAGAGAAAGAATCAGAAGTCTCCATGCCTCCAACAGCACTCAGTGTGCTTAGTTGTCCAGTTTCAGTATTCCCAGCACAGGTTTCTCCGGCAGACTCATTATTTGATTCCAGTAAGACCTTATTGACATGAAAGCAAGAGGAGCAAGGTGCAAAGCACACATTACATGTACCAGAGTTCTCTTTATAGTTATTCTTTTGGCTTCTACCAGAACAATGGATATTATTTTCAGATGTTACCTAACCATTAACAAATCAACAAAATTAGTGGAGTTCAGAAGAGAAACCAAGCAAAGATAAGTAAGTGCTTGAGGCATTGAAGGAGAAAGCATGATCATATAGTACATCTGGATGATGCAGCTGCTAACTGAAGGAAACAGATGCACCATTTTCATCAAAAGTAAATGAAAAACAATTAGAAACACCTAAAATCATATCCATCACGCCATCACCATTCTGGAAGATGCATAAAGGGATGAGCCAAATTAGTACGAACAAGTATATCTTATCACATTTACAATACTGCTGCTATTCAGCCCTTGCAGTGTTGAATAAGACTTCTCCGACTTGGTACCAGCAGATAATCACATAGTTGTGCTGGGACAGATTACTAATAAAATATATTGTGATCTTCAAAAAAGACAGTGCCCATGGTATAGAAAGTAAAAGGCTAATATGATTATGCTAAATCTACCATCACCCAAGACCAGTGGAATCTACCCCATTGTAAATATCATAATGAATCTAAGCACAACTGCACAAGCATAGTATCTTTTCAACATAGTAGTCGTCGAATAAAATGATATAAATATAAATTTATAGATTGATATCTACAACACAAATTAATATTTTATGCAACTCTTTTTCACAAACTGATGCATATCCTAAAGCCAATGTGAATGACAAGCCTATTTTCTGATCAAATACTTACATAACATACCATGATATCAACCCTATAATAGCAGCCAGAAATCAAGTTCACTTCCACAATTTCCCATGTCTTGCACGCTAACAAATCAATTACGTAACATGTTTGTGTCTCTTGTGGTAACTTAGTTTGGACTACATAGGAGAGATATAAAAATTGCAAAGACAATAGAAAAGTACCTAATTGCTTAGGAATCTGGTTTACAAAATCAACCATCACATAATACGACGAACAAACTAATTATGCAACATTATGAACATTAGACTCAATATATTGATGTGGAAAGGAATAGGGCACTTTTGCAGGCTGATATTTGAATGATAAATAACTGGCTAGATGTATGCTATTAAGGTCAGAAGCCATTGGAGAGGACCATCATGTCCAGTGCATTATTTTGCCATAAACATATGCTCTTAGAGATTCGCATTCGTCGACAATGTAAAGGCTGTTGTGACATGTAAAGCAATAATAGTTCCTACAACTTCAACAACAAAAAAATGCAAATAGATATTACAAGTTTTCACAAATTTCTACATGAGCAAGTAAAGTGGGAATAAGTCTAAACTGATTCTCCAAAAATATGAACATCAGCAGATTTTAGCTTCATCTCCAATAGTGATAGCCGAGAAGAAAGGGCCAAAAAAAGTCGAGAAACTCCACATAATTAAGGTAGTACCAACTCCAAAACTCAAGATATTCGATTATCTTTATAGAAATGCTATGACCATCATATTCTAATTATAGAGACAATGAGAAAATGATTTCTTTTATTTTGGTACTTCTTTTTATTTTTTCCAAGATCAAGATTCTTATATTCATGTATGAAATAAACAACTAAAACATTGAATTACAATTCTAGTACCTAATCCTATCTGACTGAACCAAGCCAATAGTCTGTATACTTCACCAAAAGCATGCCTATATGTTCCATTTTTGCCATTACAGCATTGCAAATGAAAAAAGCTAAGCACTTTGTCAAATTTAGAACAAATATAGGAGGAAGACCAAGGTGAAAGTATGAAAGGGACAATGCATAACATGAAAATGAAAGTGATTACCGGATATTATCTCACCATATTGGTCAGTGAGTCACACTTTACTTCGGAACTTGGTCCTTGCATTCTAAAGTCTCCGCTTAATGATGGGGTAATCTGACGAGCAAATAAATTACAAGAATGAAAACTGAAACTCCAAATGCCAGTACAATGAGAACAACAAAAGCATAGCATAACATATACACATATCAGTCAATCCCCAGAGCAACTACATCTAAATCACATAATAGCTTCCACATCAAGATTTATATGTATATATTCAAGAATCGGTAATAGACTATTGCGAACTGATATCGCATATAAATCAACAATCAAATCAATTAAAAAGGGGGGGAATTTAAGACAGAACCCCAACAATGCGCGTGCATAAAATTGCATATATTAATTTAAATACAATAAAAAGGGGGAAGAATCAAGTGAACCCTAATAGAGTAGGTTTCAAAAGAAAAAGCGAAAATAACATGCCTGGTGGTGAGGGAGAGTGGCGGTGACATCGCATAGGTCTTCGAGAGTTCGCTTCCTCCGAATTTTCATCGACGAGTTGCCGACGGCCGATCAAACATTAATCTCCCGAGTAATTACTGAAATCTGGCAAAGCTCATCCATGAATAAATTACGCCAAATTCGGGCAATAGAAATTACTTGTCCGTTACTATCTGGATATTAATTGATAAGAGATAAAAGAGAAATCGAAAATCAGTCAGTGGAATTTACGTTTACAATTAAAGGATCTGGAAAAAGTCTCCCAAATTAAAAACTTGTGGAATTTGATTCCGATAGGATTTTCGCGGAAATCAACAAGAAATAGAAGAAGGGGAAGTTATTGTGGGTTTGTATCAGAGACCTGGTCTGGATGATTTTCGCAGTTGCCGAGTTTCAACAAGTGTGGAAATACCCACGGTTAAGCCAAAACGAAAAAAATAAATACAAATGTAGCTGAAACTTAAACAAAACACAAAAATAGTCATTTTGTCTTTATTCGGCGAAGGGCCGATGGGGGGAGTCCATAGGCCCTCCATCGGCGGAGGGCCGATGGGTGGAGTCCATGGAGTCCATAGGCCCTCCATCGGACCAAAAAAAAAAAATATTTATCGGCCCCTAAAACAACAAAAAAAAAATATCTTAAACAAGAGGGCCATCGGCCCTCAAAAAAAAATTCAAATTTTGGCCGATGGCCATCAGCCATATAATTTTATTTTATTTTTTTTAGGCCATTGATCATAAAAAAAAAAATTATAATTTTGGTCGATGGCCTCAATTAGTAAACATTTTTTTTCAGTTTAGGCCATTAAAACGGAAAAAAAATCTAATTTTGGTGCGATGGTCGATGGCCTCAATCAGTACACTTTTTTTTTCAATTTAGGCCATTGATCATAAAAAAAAAATTATAATTTTGGTCGATGGTGTCAATCAGTAAATATTTTTTTTTTCGGTTTAAGCCAATTGATCATCAAAAAAAATTATAATTTTTGTCGTTGGTCTCAATCAGTTTAGGTATAAGGAGGGCCTAATGAAGGCATTAGGCCCCCTCCTTCGGCCCTCCATCGGCCCTCCATTAGGCCCTCCCATCGGCCCTCCGCCGATAGAGGGCCTATGGACTCCCCCCATCGGCCCTCCCATCGGCCTCCCGTAGATGGGCTATGGACTCCCCCCCATCGGGCCTCTTGCGCCGTATAAGCGACAAAATGACTATATTTGTATTTTGTTTTAGTGATGGACTATAAATATATATTTATTTCTACTGTTTGGCTACTGTTAGAAATGCCTCTTTCCACAATTCTCACTGTTATATATTTTCCTCTCTTGAGGAGATAGATGTCATTTTCACCGTCGTTAAATTATTTTTATGGAAAACTATCATATATTCGAAATAGTATGTGAACGATGTATTTGTAGAATTTACTTATAGAAAAAGCTTTAAATCATTTAGATTATAGTGATGTTTAGAACAGAGTGTTTGGCACAGCTTTCAGCAGAAATTTTTTATCAAATATAATCAAGGCTCAAGCTGCTATAACTCAGCAGTTTACAACTTATCTAATTTATTAGACTATTTATCATTTAAATATTTATATAATTCTCAAAAAATTATTAATTTAAAAATTGATATTTTTCTTAGTTATAAATTTAATTATAATTACATTTTAATATATTAGTTTGTAATTTGATATGATTATTTTTTATTTTTTATTAATAAATTCTTTAAGTTTAATGAAATAATTATCATTAAAATTAAATATAATTAAATACATAATAATTAAAATTGTGGGTTCTGAAATTTTTGAATTTTAAATTAATATTTTTTTATATTTTTCATTTAATGATAATTATTTCTTAGCTACGTAATTATTAAAATTATATAAAAATATTATTAATATGAATTTTAAGCAATATAATATATTTATGTAATATGATATATTATAAATTTATATAATATAAAAATTAATAATATTTATTTATTTATTATAAATTATAATTGTTTAATAATTTGTGTGTAAAATGGATATTTTATTTAAAAACTTAAAATAAGGATATCAGTAGTTTTCCAAATACTATTTTCTCCACTTCAAACGGAATTTTCAAACATTTATTTTCAAACACCTACAAATTCTCAAATCGGCAAATTTCGTGCCAAAGACTTATCAATAAAGCTTTCTACTCCAAACATCCACTATATATTATGGAAAATTTCAAATCACAATACATAATATTGCATTTGTACCATTTGCTTCGTGATTATGAAAATGTGTAAACGCTCAACTCCTAAATTATTTAGGCCCCATTTGGAAGAGCTTATCATCAGCTTATTTTAGCTTATTCTAAAAAATAAGCGCATAGGCATGCCTTTGGGAGGATTATGAAGACAACTTATTTTAAAAAATAAGTTATTTATGGCTTATTTTCGTAAGTTGTTATGACTAGCTTATGAAAATAAGTCAAAAACAACTTATGAAAAATAGATTCTCATATCAAATCCCTCTCACAATAATTTTTTAAACTATATTTTATTTTATTTTCTCTAATTAAATACTTATACATAAATATATTCAAACACGACAACTTATTTAATTTAAGTGCTTATACCATTAATATTTATACTATAAGCACTTATTTTTACTATTTTTCCAAATGAGGCCTTAATTTGTTCTACTGCATAATATTTATAAGAATATATTTTCTGAAAAAGTCATAGCAGAGATCAATATTGAAAATTCTCACTTCTAATTATTTTTTCTCTTTCATATTCATTTGATCATAAAAAACTAAATTTATTCTCTTCTTTTATTTAATTTGTGTCAATAAAGAAGCATGCAGTCGCAACTTAGGAAATACGATGACAACATCCATGAATTTGTGACATTACCCCAACCTCACATGATTACGTGGAATTAATTAAACAGTTTATGGTAGGTTTCACAATTTTATAATCCATATATTAACTTACACAAATACAATAGTAGACGGGGGGGAGAGTCAGGTGATGCTACTGTAATGTGAGATAAAATAAATACTTATATCATATAATATATATAAATATATATACATATATATATATATATTATATTTACATGTTACCATTTTCCAAAGGACCAAAATTCAATATAATTATAAAATAAAGCATGAAAATTTGAAAATACAAATGATCTAGAAAAACAAAACAAAAAAAAATGAAATGAACTTGCTAAAAAAGAGGGGAAAAAAAGAGAGAGGAAGAGACAAAAATAGGAGTTAGAAAAGAATGTGCGAAACTATAAAAGGAATTAGAAAAAGAAATTGAGAAATTAGGAAAAAAAAATGGGAAAGAAATTAAATAAGAATTAAGGAGAAAAAACAAAATACGGCTGGGAAAAAAAATGAAAGAAAATTATTACGAAAGTTTAAAAGTGTGAAACAAATAAAAGAAATAAATAAGAGAAACAGAAGAAATAAATAAAAGAGTATTAAAAATTAAGTACAAAGTAATAAAACTAATTAAAGGAAAATAATAGTAGAATAAGGGAAACAAAAGAAATAAATAAAAGAGTATTAAAAACAAAATACAAAGTAATAAAAGAAATCAAAGGAAAATAATAGTAGTAAAAAAATATAATAGAAAAGAAGCAAGTTCGTTAGGTATCAAAGGAAAATAATAGTAGTAAAAAAATATAATAGAAAATAAAAACAAAGTACAAAGTAATAGAAGAAATCAAAGGAAAATAATAGTAGTAAAAAATATAATAGGAAAGAAGTTAGGTATCAAAGGAAAATATTAGTAGTAAAAAAATATAATAGAAAAGAAGTTAGGTATCAAAGGAAAATATTAGTAGTAAAAAAATATAATAAAAAAGAAGCAAATTTATTAGGTTTAGGATTCGAACTCGGGTCAACTAAAGAAACCCAGGGCATATCTACCCTTGGACTAAACATGCAAATTATGATTAATGTAAGCAATAAATATATTTGTATACAATGCATCTTGGGCTCGACTAACCAGGTAGATCCGCCCATGATAGTAGATGAAGTAGTATGGACTTTTCTATAGTTCACGTACATACTCCCTCCGTCCCACATTTCTTGTCCCTTTTCTTTTGTAGAAGAGAATTTGGAAGGAGTAGTTGGTTGTGAATGAGATGGTGGGGCCTTGAATAAAGTGTGTGTAATAATTTCCTATTTTAGGTAAAGGGACAAGAATTGTGGGACGTCCCAAAAAAGGGATAAGGGACAAGAATTATGGGACGGAGGGGAGTATCACATAAATGCAATAATCTAAAGGTTTTATCCCAATTTATTATGCATAGTTGATTTTACATTTCCGTTGTCGATTGCAAGTTGAAACTAACGGAGTAGGGCACCACCTAAAAAATTTGTGTGAAATCTCATATTTGCTTTATATTTTATTGAAAATTTATTATTTCATACCTCTCAAAATTATTGATTTATACTTTTTCAATTATAGATATTAATAATTATAAACTATTGTCCTCTTAGGATGACATTGTTAATGTATTTAGCTTGTAACCAAAGATTATAGTTTTGTGCATCTAAACAATATTTATTTGGTACGCATTTTGATAGCAGTTGTGAGTTACATTAATCCTGAAAAAAATATAACATATTTTTTAGAAAAATGCTTTATCATTTATAATTAATAATCCAACCTTGTATTTCAACACCTTTCTATCCTTTACATGTATATTTGTAATTTTTTTTAGAGCGTCTATTTTTAGTTCGTATACGCAACTTTTTAATGTTTACATGCCAACTACATGGTATGAGAATATAGATTTAATGTACTCGTGTAAAAGCAACTTCATCATATTCTTTTCTGGCGATATAAATATATATATTTATATATATATATATATTTATATATATATATATATATTGGGATGGCGTAGTGGTGAAAGTGGGTGGTCCGGGATCGATAGGTTCTGGGTTCAAATCCCACTGGAACCACTAAGTGTTGTCTGTCACCCATGGTTAGCCTAGGGTGGTTGAACTCTCATGTGTGGTTTGCAGTGACCTTTTGCATAAGGAGTTCCTGGTTTACCGGCAAGTATGCGAAAAGCATTTACGCCTAAAAATAAATATATATATATATATATATGGAGTGGATCTTGTGAGATGGCGCAAACTAGGTATGTTTGAAACTCTCACATGTAGTTTGCGATTACCGTACAAGGAGTTGCGGGTTCCACGAATAAAAAAAAAAACCACGAATCAAAAAAAAAAATATATATATATATATATATATATATATATATATATAGGGAGTGATCTTGTGAGAACCCTCCCTATTTGTGATAATTAGGAACTAATCATGGCCTTAGATTTCATTAATTTAATGGTCCAGATTTATTTTTTTCATATATTTTTAAATATAATTTTAGTTTGTTTATTTAATGAAGATTAAGATTGTAATTTTTATATTTATGGATTTATAGTTAAGTCAAGTTTCTTAATATCTAATTTAAAAGATTGTGTGATTATTTATAGATAAGGCAAGTTTCTTCATATCTAATTTAACTTTTAATTAATATGGATAAATATAGCAACAAACGAATTGATTTGAATAACTTCCCATATTATTAATTCCAAGATCATAATTTATTAAAAATCTACCATTTAAAACTGTATTTTATCCATAAAAATATTCAAAAAAATATATATTTTACTATGCTAAAAGTCTCTTTCATTATGCAAAAAATCACACATTAAAAGTGTATTCAATTATGAATAAAACTTTCGTTCATTATGCATAAATGTCTCTTGCATTATGCATAATAGTCTATTGCATATTGCTACAATCATGTTAAGCAAATATAAAATTGATGGATTTGTAAAAATAAATTATTAATATATGCATAACAAGTTCATATTTGTGCATAACAGACAACTAATATATGCATAAAACTTGTAAAGACAAATTACTAATATATGCATAACTAAGTTTATATTTTTGCATAATAGACAACTACCATATGCATATTACTAATTTTAATTTGGAAGTTTGTAATAACATACTAATAATATATGTATAAGCCAATTAATATTTATGCATAAAATATTAATTATATAACAAAAATTAATATGAATATAGAAGCTTGTATAATAAATTATTAATGTTTCTATGACCTTTAAATTGATATATTCACCCATTGTATAAAAGAGAGAGAGAGAAACGTAAATAGTTGAGGAAAAATGAGGGGAGATAGAAAAATAAAGAGAAGACGTTTTTAAATGTTGGATAAACGGTTCGCATCCAATGAAATAAGGAATTGAATTTAATTAATGTTAATGACTAAATTACACATGAGCCAATATCCGCATAGTAATTGCTGAATATTGTAAATTACCATAAATTCATAAATATAAAATTATAATTTTACCCTTCATTAAATAAACAAACTAAAGTTATATTTAAAAATATCTGAAAACAAAATTTAAATTTGGACCATTAAATTAATAAAATCTAAGGCCATGATTAGTTCATAATTCTCACAAATATGGAGGGTTCTCACAAGATTCTCACAAGATTCTCACTCCGAACTCATAAATTTATGATTTTTAGTTTTTTGAAAATTTAAGATTATTTCTTAAAATACAATATTAAAAAAAAATATAAAAAAAATCGATTGCCTCAATTATGCCTTACAAAAATTTGGATGAATTCTCATTTCTTGCACCAACCACTCCTCAGAAATTGTGTTTATTTTTTAAAACAATTAAAATTTATAAAATACACTAAAACAAAAATTCTTAAACTCTCTGCCAAAACAAAATGAGACACTAATAGTCGGATAGAGAGAGTATTTTTTATTTTATATAAAAATAATAAATTTTATGTAATGAAAATTTTAGGAAATATGATATTCCCTCCGACCCAATTATATTGTTCATTTTATTTTTTGTACGATTTTTAAGGAGATTTGTTAGTTGTGTATATAGTTATGGGTCTCACAAAAAATTTATGTGTAATAATTTGTCATATTTGGAAAGTGGATATAAATTTGGAACACCCAAAATGGAAAAGTGGACAAGATAATTGAGATGGATGGAGTATGTTAATTGATTTGGTGGGGATGTTGTATTCCATAAAGGAACGATTAGATCAGGATCCAGACATATTCATCTTTAAGGGGTGTTTGGAGTAGCTGAAACTTATTAAAAAGTGCTGAAAAAATGCTTAAAGCTGCTGAAAGTAATTTATTTGATTTGAAAATTAGTTAGTGTTTGAAAATAAGTGTTGTATTTGTTGAAAGTGAGAAAAATAGTGTTTGAGAATGTTATTGGTAGAAGTTGCTTATTGTTACTTTTTTAAAAAAATATTTGTTTTGCTTTTAGTTTTATTAAATAATTATAATTTATACTCCCTCCGTCTCATTTAACTTGGCTTCAAAGTTCCGACGCTGTTATTAAGATGATGTATGTTTTAGAGTAAATGTGTTGGTCATACAATTTAAATAAAGTGATTTAATTGTAAAGGTGTGTGTCATATAATTTAAAAGGTGGTTATAGTAGTAAAAGTGTAGGTCCTATAATTTAAATAAATGATTAACTAAGTATTAAAAGTATAAAAACATTCACTTTTGGGTTGAAGATAAGATGAATGGGAGAAGTAATAAATAAATAAAATTCATAAGGTTTTTTACTCTATATTAATTTTTTGCTTTATAATTCCAATTTAAAATTATAAAATATTAAATTAATCTAAATATTATACTCCCTCCAATCCACCCGACTTGACTTCTTTCATTTTTTTATTGTTCTATTTAACTTGGTCACGAATTAAATTAACATTCTAATAAATTCTAATGAATTCCACCACTTTACACATAATTATCCACTATTCTTAATAACCGTGCTCAAATCAATTAAGTCAAGTCGGGCAGGACGGAGAGAGTATATATTATAAAATATTAGGATTATGAATATTTTTGGAATTCTCACAAATATTTTGGAGAGAGAGAGGAAGAGACGTGACTTTATGTTGAAGAAAATGAATTCTCACAAATATTTGGGGTTGGGTAGCTTTTATTAAGGGTAATTTGATTCGAAAAATTTTATAAACAATAAGTTGAAAAGTGGATTGGAAGCAAGCAACTTGATTGTTTCTATTTTCGGACCCATTTTTATAAAATTTCAGCTTTAAGCGATTTTTCCAAACAATTTCACACCAACTTAAAGTGAAAGAACTTTCAATAAGATGTTCCAAACAACCACCTAGCCTGTTTCAACGTCCCGATTAACTTTGCTCTTAGATTTTAACAATCCTACTTCCGCCTTACATTTTTGAGTGGTCATAGTTTTTTTTAATTATTATAACCTTATATATTTATAATAATAGTTAAAAATTATTTTTTATATTACATAAATTCAAAAAAATCACGAGTTTGAAATTTATGAACTCATTTATTTGATACTAAAATAACTCAACGTGTTTGTTTATGTTAATCTTAAACAAGAATATATATATCCAAAACTTAACAAATACACACTTTACTCAGTATTTCAATTGACCTAATTCATCTGATAATTAACCAACAAATAAAAGTGTTCTAATAAACCAACAAAATACTCATTCATCCAACATGCCCATAACAAATGTTTGCATTCAATTTAACCTAACAACCTCAAAGTTTTTTTCCTACTTATTTTGTGTCATTAGCAAGGTTTACACAAACTACCATCATTATATGATTTAGTTTATTCCCATTGTTAATGAGATTAACTTCATTGGAATTGATCCTCTAATTTACTTTTCAACGAACATTTTAATTTAACTAAATTCATGAACAGAATTACCAATTTCATCAATTGGAAAATATTTACTAGTAAAATTGAACTAAAGCAAATTTCAACAATAGCAAAATATTTAATGACCAGTTATATCCTAAAAATAACAAATGAAACGAAAAATAAAAAATATTAGTACTCGATAACATAAATAGATTGTCATGCCCCAACATAAATCGCTGCCCACGCATTTGTCTTCGTCATTCTTTTATTATTAGATCTTTAAAACTACCAAACCTTCAATTTATTTAAAATTTCGGAAATGAACTAAAAAATACTCCATCTGTTTCACTCCATTAGTCCAGTTTTCATTTTTGGGTCGTTCCACTCCATTAGTCCACTTTTCTTTTTTAATTTAAAATAACACTCTTATATATTCTAGTGGACCCCATTACTTTATATTATTTTACACACAACAAACAACTTTCTTAATCTCCGTGCCGAAAAGAAAGTGGAGAGTGGAACGGAGGGAATAAAATAATTGCAAATTAGTCGAATTATTTATATATTTAATTTAATATATAGATAGTTTAGTGTGGCAGAAATAGGGGAATGGATGAGGGCTTATACCATCACAGGTAGCAGTTGGAGCATTTCCTATTTGGCGTCGCCACCACGCGGACTACGCAAACCTCCATCGACTCCGCCGCCACCATCACCTCGGGCTTATCGGCCTTCGCCGGCGACCAGCACGCTCCGGAGTCTCGTGCTTTTCCTACCGTATCACTTCTATAGTAGCCGTAATAGTATTATCGCGGCAGAAGAAGCTTCATCCACGCCTATGGGGTCTCAGTCGACTGAAATCGAGTGGCCGGCGAAGAGAGTTAGGGAAACTTTCATCAAATTCTTTGAGAGCAAAGGTCACGTAAAGTGCGACTCGAGCCCCGTTGTACCCCATAATGACCCCACGCTTCTCTTTGCTAATGCGGGTAAATTTCTGCTTCTGGATTACGTTTTCCGTGCAATTCAGAGTACTATTGTAGTTGCTTTGTTTTTGGATTTGAATTATTTGTTGCTCAAATTAGAATTGATGAAGAAGACCTTATTCAGATTTTGAAGTAGAGTTGCTATTGTGATCATAAGACAGCCTAATTTGTCGATGCTGCTTCTTTGTTACTGGCTTTTGATACGCTATTTGGTAGGTATGAATCAGTTCAAGCCGATCTTCTTGGGTACCGTTGACCCGAATACTGGTTTGAGCAAACTCAAACGTGCTTGCAACACTCAGAAGTGTATTCGTGCTGGTGGCAAGCACAACGATCTCGATGATGTGGGCAAGGATACTTACCACCACACCTTCTTCGAGATGCTTGGAAATTGGTCCTTCGGGGATTATTTTAAGAATGAAGCCATCGAATGGGCTTGGGAGCTTCTCACCAAGGCTAGTTACTGTTTACTACTGAAATTAGTCTTGGTGTCTTCTTGGTTTTGTTATCGGTTCCACATTACATTTTGGAGTGTTGTGCTTCTCTCAGGTCTATAAATTGCCTACAGATCGAATTTATGCCACCTATTTTGGTGGTGATGAGAAACTTGGTCTTCCTGCTGATAATGAAGCGAGAGATTATTGGCTCAAAGTTCTCCCTCCCAACCGTGTCTTGCCTTTTGGTTGCAAAGTATGATACCTTCTCTTTTTCCCTTACTTTCTCCATACCAGGCATGAAATTTTACTCACTTGTTAGTGTGGGCGCACACACACAACGCACACATACATATATGTATATATTTATGCACGTGAATTTACAGCTAGATTAGTTGTTATGTTTTCATGGAATTGATATGGAGAGACTGGCTGTGGATAGTGTACACGTGGTGTTTGGCCCCTAGCATCAAGATAGCTATTAGTAAAGAATATCAAGAAGTAGATGGAAATACTGTGTGCTGAATTTGTGCTTTTGAGTTTTAGTAGACATTCTTGGGCCAATTGTTATTTATATATATATATATATATTTGTATATCTGGATTTTGGTGTTCTCTATTGCATTCAGCGGTTTATCTTGTAATCTAGATGATGTATAATTTCTGTAGTCTCTTATTTTCCTTATTCACATGCTTCTTTGTATAGGACAATTTTTGGGAGATGGGGGACACTGGACCTTGTGGACCCTGCACTGAAATCCATTTTGATAGAATTGGTGGACGTGATGCCGCATCATTCGTGAACAATGATGATCCTACTGTGATTGAGATATGGAATCTTGTGTTTATTCAGGTAAATAATTCATTCTTGTCCTATTGGAGATATTTTCTGTCTGTTATGGATCTTATGGTTTCAACCACTGAATTGTTTGCATTTCACAGTTTAACAGGGAAGCTGATGGATCATTGAAATCACTGCCTGCTAAACACGTCGACACTGGGATGGGTTTTGAAAGATTAACTTCTATCCTTCAAAATAAGATGAGCAATTATGATACTGACATATTCATGCCCATATTTGAAGCAATACAACAGGTAAGTGGAAGATCTGAGTCTTGGTAGCTAAGCTTTTTTCAACGTGACGAATGGTATTGCATACAAAAGAACTTTTTCGTGCCTTCAATGTTTTAAGGGTTGTGAAGTATGCTATGATATAGTTAGACATAACTATCCGGAATGATATGGAATTTGCTTCCAATCTCTGTTATTCTTGGGTATTTAGGCGTTGGGTATTTATGTTCTCTAAGTAGTGTATACTCTTTATAGGCAACTAAAGCTAGTCCGTACTCTGGAAAAGTCGGATCTGATGACGTGGACAGAGTTGACATGGCCTACAGGGTTGTTGCTGACCACATAAGAACTATTTCATTTGCCATTGCTGATGGTTCTTGCCCAGGTGAAGTACTATTACCTGTATCATGGTTTTTATTGTGCCTAGTTCCTCTGTTGTAACTTGGACTGCTTTAGACGGTGGGCACCTCTCATTGCTATCATCAACAGCACCATATTTCTGACCTCTCATGGCATCTGTTGAACTTGTCTGAGGGATAAAGTTTTATATAGATGAGTGGTTATGCTTGTCGTGTGAAGCGTTTATAAATTGGATGACAAGTAAAAGTTATATTTTGTCTCTTCATACTCTAGGTCAACACTTTTTAATTTTTATGTGTTGAATGGGTATTATTAAGTCCTTATCGTATGGGTATTATTAAGTCCTTATAGTTTCATTGTCTTAGCCTCTAGTCCCTACTGGATTATAATGAACTCAGCATTCTGGAATTTTTATTTCCCCAAGTTCACTACAATTCTCTACAATGATCTCGGTATTAGGACTGTGACCTTCTGCTGGATGTCAGGATGTGAAGCTAATATGCTGATTTGCAGGTAATGAAGGGCGTGAATATGTCTTAAGGCGCATTCTTCGGCGAGCTGTGAGATATGGTACTGAAGTCCTGAAAGCGCAGCAAGGCTTCTTCAATGGGTACTAAGTTGCTTACTTACATATATTTTTAAATCCTATAATTTATTCTGTACTGGTCCACTTGTCAAGATAACCACCTTGCCGTTATTGCACTATATACTCTGCCCCTTATTCCTCGATTGCATCTGAGATATGATTTTTTGTTCCGTAATAGTGTCAGAGTTCTTTATTACTCTTCTCATATGATTATTTTGTTCTGAGAATAGGCTGGTGCAAGTTGTATTGGATGTTATGGGTGATGTTTTTCCAGATCTTGGAAAACATTCAGTGAAGATTAGGGAGATAATTGCTGATGAAGAGACTAGCTTTGGCAAGACATTGACTAAAGTACGTGTACTGCTGTCTGTTATCTTGGTTATGTTGTCCTTTTTTTTGGTCACTGGGCCTTTTCATTTTGCAACTTCAATTTAATGTGCCTTTCTTTTGTAGGTCCATCACAAAAATTTAATTTATTAAAATTTATTAGATTTCTTATTGGAGTACAATTGTTTAAACAAGATCCAATGTTTTAAAAATCTAATTCGGGTATCGATACGTCTTTCTATGGTATCGCAGAATGTAAGTACCGATGCAGATCGATACGCAAGTATCAATGAGCCACTAACCAAGCCAAAAAAAAAATTAGGAATTAAAGTTTGACCCACTATGCCACCAACCTACTTTCTTGGGACATACTAAAATAACATCTATTGAAGTTCTATGAACTAACCACTACTCCTACTCCCTTGTACACCGTAGCTCAATTGCAGAAAAGGCGACGACAGGCAAAAAGTTCTACTAAGTTCATGTAATATATGGAGTTTATGAGAGATATAAACATATAAGTCCAGTATTAATCGATAAATATTTGTAAGATTATATTGATTTTTTTAAACAATGGAAAATAATAGATTCCTTCATAGAACGGGATTCGAATCACAAGCATTTGAGTCTGGAATCCTCGACTGATGCATAAGAATCAGTGGCCAGGATCGATTCATAGCTTTTGATTCGTTTTTCTAGGGAATGGAACTGGATCGGGAATTATTTGTAGGAATCAATAGTATTTTTAAACCATGACAAGATCTAGCTAATAAAACTCATTAATCATGCAGAAAACTGTTTTATGTCTTGACCTGTTTAGGGTTATTTCAGCTTAGCCTTTCAGACATTTAAATAGGCTCTATAATTATCGTCTACTATTGATATCATTGTCTGTGAAATATACTGATTTATTTCCCGAAGTTGAAATTGCAAATATAACACATTGGTCTGCTTCTCCAACAGGGAATTGAGAAGTTTAAGAAGGCTGCTCAAGATGTACAAGGGAAAATACTTAGTGGACAGGATGCATTTGACTTGTGGGATACGTATGGCTTTCCTTTGGATCTAACTCAGGTGATTGCAGCTGCACTTTTCTGTATTAAATAATTTTCTTGTTATGATTCTAACTAACAACGTATGTCTATCAGCTAATGGCCGAAGAAAGAGGACTCACCGTGGACGTGGAAGAATTCAATGTAGCTATGAATCAGGCAAGAGAAAGATCAAGGAATGCCCAGAATAAGGTGATAAGACGTTTGTTTGTTTCTTAAAATTAAAATGCTTCTTCTTCATAGAATAATTCTTGATATTGATGTACTGAGAGAAGTAACTGGTAGTAGCGCTATCCACATTTGATGTTCCCTCCCAATTATGCTAAAAAAACCGTTGTGTGGATTGTCTAGCAAGCTGGTGGTGTTATTGCTATGGATGCTGATGCTACTGCATCATTGCACAAGAAAGGCATTGCTGCTACAAATGACAAGTTCAAATATACATGGTTTCAGGTTTGTAATCATTTTCATTAACTGTAATTTAGCATTCTTGCTACACTTCATAAATCAAATATAGCTTAACAATTCATGCCTGCTGTTTTCCTACTAGTTATCATTGTTGTCTGGGTGGTTGAACAAAGAACATGCAGCTTATGCTGAACGCTTCTATTTTTCTTCTGTAGTTGTTGGTTTCCTCATTCTAGTATATATTATTTTTGGGCCCATATCAAAGCTCCACAAGTTCAAGTGTTGGTCTGATGCGTGGTCAAAATCACCATATTGATTTTGTGAACATATTATCTTTCTTACATATAGGATAAGGTGGATTTTCCATACATTATTCTATAATTTCATCATAAGAAATCTGGGAGCTTTTCCACAAATCCATTATTCAGATAAGAATGTTGGAGCATTGCCCACATTTATTGATGCTCTACCCTTTCTTACCTGGCTTTGGTGTTTTCTCCAAAGACACGTTCCTCACTTTTTAGGTCTCTGTCATAGAATTAGTAGATTATGCCATTAGACTGCTGGAAGCTTATAACTTGCAGCCAGCGGATAAATTTTGGATATCTGGCTTCACTAGTGTGTATATATCTTAAGGTGGACTCAGGAATATGAAGGTTAATTGAAAAATGGTAATTTTAGTTTTAGAGCGGTAGATCCTCTCAGGATTACAGTAAAATTAGATGGATTGCTGGAGGCATCGCTCACTGCAATTGTAGTCCCATCTGTCATTTGAAGACTTACTTTGTATTTGCCTCGGACGATATCCACGTTATTTTCTCTTCTTCCATCTCGCTATCGACTCTAGGCTCTTGAACTTCTTTTCCCAGAGGAAGTATGATTCAAGTGTTTTTCGAGTACATCTCATATACTTCTTAATGTTTTGATTTTGGTATTAGCTGGTTGCCTGATTTTAGACACTATACTCGCTACAAGCACATGCATCTTGTGCATGCATGATAAACTAACTAGGTCTTTCCTTTAACCTTTTGGTTCTATACTCGATATTCTCCTTACTAAAATAATCCCATACAATTCTTATCAAACTTAACCTAATTTTTTCATTCTAATTGTCTAGGATCACACAAGTGTGATTAAAGCTGTTTACACTGGAAGTGAGTTTCTGGGAAGTGTTGTTCCTGGTCTAGAAGTTGGACTGATCCTTGAAACTACTAGCTTTTATGCTGAGCAAGGTGGTCAGGTAAAATCTCAAGTCAATCTGCTCTGCAGTTTAGTTCATCAACACCATTACCGTTATTAATTTTCATCTTCAGAATGTCAGCTGATAGTTTGGTATCTGGGGTAGAAGCTAACTAAGCAAGATACGGTTTCTGTAATTCATTACAGTTGATGATTGTTGCTTAAGTATCAAATTGGCACTCAAGGAGCCCTTTTTCATAGGGCTAGATCCCCTTGTTTGCTTTAAAGAAATTCAGTTTCATTTTTCTACATAAAGTAATGATGTTAAACTCTCTACAATTTTGGTTTTTTTGGAAAAACTGCAACAGTTTTTAACTGTCCTATACTATAATGCAAGATTTCCTGAGAAGATCTTCAAGACAAACATAGTTAAAGAAACGATAATAGTATATAATTCATTATCGTTAGGTAAGGTTTTCTAGTATGAAATATTGGACATTTTCCTTTTGTTATGGGTAATACACTAACTCACCCAATTTTGTTTATTTCTGCAAATGCAAAAAAATCGTGGATTTTGGAGCACAATTCTCTATTCACTTGTTCAATATTTTGTCCTGTAGACATTTGATACAGGAAGAATTGAAGGACTTGAAGGAGTTTTTGAAGTGAGCAATGTTCAGATTTTTGGTGGGTATGTTCTTCATATTGGTTCCTTTAGTGGAAAGACTGGCAGACTTTACGTTGGAGATAAAGTAGTTTGCAAGGTGATATTTTTTATTTCATGTACTAGTACTATCACGGATTATGTACTTCTTGGGTTTCCTTTAAAGTATTTATCTTGTTCGGGCTGAGCAGGTTGACTATGAAAGACGGACAATGATTGCTCCAAATCATACCTGCACTCACATATTGAATTTTGCTCTACGGGTAAGGTCAAAGGGATATGCTCTCTAATTGTGGTCCTTTTACATTTTGAATTTGCTTTTAAATAACTGTGGTAAGTGCAGGCGGTACTGGGTGACCATGTTAACCAGAAAGGATCCATTGTTCTTCCTGAAAAATTGAGATATGACTTTTCTCATGGTAAGGTTATCAATGTTAAATCTCTCATTCTCCGTAAGTAACTAATACTCCCAGAATCTTATACAGGGAAGCCTGTGAAACCTGAAGAACTAAGAGAAATAGAGTCAATTGTGAATAAGCAAATTAAAGCTGAACTGGATGTTTTCTCAAAAGAGACAAAGCTGGCTGATGCAGAACGTATAAATGGTCTTAGAGCTGTTTTTGGAGAGGTAAAGCTCGGAAAAACCTGTATGCATAAAGATCATCTAGACCGTTTGGTTGAATTTACAGTTTGTATGAGCTTTGTCTTCATTCTATGGATTTTTGTTTCTTGTAGGTTTATCCAGACCCTGTTAGGGTTGTGTCAGTCGGTCCCAAAGTGGAGGATTTACTTGCAAATCCTGAAAATGAAGAATGGTTATCATTCTCTGCCGAACTGTGTGGGGGTAAATATCAAGGGATTTTATCACCTCTTACTAGTGAGTTTTTGGTTAATGAAGTTATCATGATTGTTCAGGGACACACATATCAAATACAAGGGAAGCCAAAGCATTTGCACTCTTATCAGAGGAAGGAATTGCTAAGGGAATCCGGAGAATTACAGCAGTCACATTGGGTTATGCTTTCAAAGCTTTGGAACTCGCGTCATCACTTGAACAAGAAATAAGTGAAGCATCCAAAATGGAAGGCATCATTCTGGAGCAGGTTCGTGTGTTTTAGATTTGAAATTTGTGTTGACAGCTATTTGTTGGTTGATTAGTTGGAACTGTTGGGTCATTATTCCTTGTTTGTGCTATTTTGCGGAAACTTCTCTCGATGCTTGAAACTTTGACAACCAATCACACTTGCCCTCATTTCCTCCCGTGCCCCTGCCACCCCACCCCAACTTCAACACCAACCCCCCTCTCTTTAATCCTCCCATTTCCTTGAAAAAGTGGTATTTTCGTCAAGACTTGCATTCCTTCTGGACTTGTTTTCTAGTTTTTGTTTCTGTTACGTTTTGGTATTATGAGTTGATTTTTCTTTTAATACTTTTCAGAAAGTAAATTCTTTAAATAGCCGTGTGGAAGGAGCATCTATCCCTTCTGCAAAAAAAGCTGATCTGAAGGCAAAAATGTCTGTGCTTCAGGTACATCTCAATCTGGGATCTGTTGTGTATTAATGGAGTTAGTATGTTGCTCATGTCTAGTCCAAATCCAGATTGTCTTCATAACTGAGGGGCAGATCTTGGGATTTTTTGATTATTTGTTTGATGAAAGAGTTAGATCAGGTTTTCATGTGGTTGGTATTTTATCTGCAGTATGTTTCCATCTAGCTCACTAATGGCATTCCATTTGAGATTTCTAATGGAAGTTGTACACTAGATGCTGGAACAAAAATAAATATAGTTACTTTCTTGATCAGTAGTTGTTGAGTCTGTTATTCTTTTATGTATAACAGACTCAACAAGAGCCAAGTCATTTTGGTCTCATTTTGGTGCTGTTCTTTTTTGGCCTCATTTTGGTGCTGTATTTTTTAAATTTTGATTGGAGAAAGAAACTGAACATAAAAGTATAAAACTTTGTTTTGACAAGAGCCAAGTCATTAAAGCCAAAAAGAAGATAGCTGAAGAACATATGCTGAAAGCCATCGAAGCAGCCATCCAAACGGCTGAGGGTGCTTCATCGAACGGGAAAACCCACTGTATCTCTCTTGTTGATGTTGGTTCAGATACTACTGCCATTCGTGAGGCAGTTGTCAAAGTCATGGAGCAGAAGGTTCTCAGCCACTTCATACTCGATTAAATTTATTAGCCACTTCCTACTTATTTTCTGAAATATGGTTCTCTGTATTTGATTTACTTGTGTTTGATTGCTTTGGTGGACAAATAGGGAATGGCAGTCATGGTTTTCAGCAGAGACGAAACGGCAAACAAGGCTTTTGTTTGTGCTGGTGTACCAGAGAAAGATGGTAAGTACAAGCAGTTAAATGTGACGGAATGGTTGAAAAAGGTTCTGGAATTGATCAGTGGAAAAGGAGGTGGAGGAAAAGGAGGCCTTGCTCAAGGACAGGTTAGTAATTTACTTCTATCGCCTCTTATAATTTTTAGACGGCGTAGAAGCTATATATAACAATGAAGAACAATCATATAAACATTTCTTGAATCCCCCAAGAATCACATTTTCTTGTATAATAACACCTCCATAATGTTACTGATGATGAGATTAGATTCAATACCGAAGCGGCCAGATTTCTTTCTTGGCGCTATCAAGGGGCAGTTTGCTTTTGCACTTTGATGCAAAATCTGATTTATTAAAGCACCGTATAGTTTTCAGATTTACATCTTGATTTTTCACTACAAATAGTATGAACATAGAAAGGAATTTGTGAAGTAAATCTGCTACTCTTTGGTGTTCATGTAGAGCTATTGTGGATGTTTTATTTGATTTTTGTTATTCTCTTTAAGGGGAGTGATGCATCACGCATTGAAGCTGCAATGGACTTGGCGGAATCATTTGCAGCAATGAAATTGAATTGAATGAAATGATATTGTACGAGGACCAGTTATTATACACAAACCAACATAGGATTTCTTGAAGTTTTTCATTGGTTGTATTCCGAAAAACTGAAGTTTTTCAGTTGATATAGATTTGATTGCTTTTGTACTTTAGACCCAAAAGTTATTAGTTTATGCCCGTAATCCTTTCTTCTGTTTCTTCTACTGATTAAATTCTTTTTAAATCTTCTATAGATCTGTCAAGGTAATTACAGAATTTTGTTCTCACTTCAATTGGTCTGTGGGGTTTATTAAAGAATAATTAAGTATTATTTTAAGTTGGGAAAAAAGTGAACAACTGGAATGAGATAGCTTGAAAAGAAAAGGTAATGGTGGATTGATGATAGGAGGAATTCAATTTTTTATTGTAGTTGTAGGTAATGGTGGATTGATGATAGGAGGAATTCAATTTTTTGGGATGAATGTTTATGTATATATTTTTTGTGGGGCCGGAGGAAACCCGCGCATCCGCCAAATATTGTCTTGATGGTATTATAATCAGACTGGAAACACGTAGAATGAAATATGGTCTAACCGAAACTATATAAATAAAGTAAACTTGATAGCTTGTTTTTTAATTATTGAAAGGGAGCTAGATGATTTTTTATCCTAGTTTAAAAATGTGCAATATCTTTCATGTAGTTTTTAGTTTATTATAAATTATCTTTTATATGTATTTTAATATTAAAAATTTTAAACATATAATATATACACATTAAAATAATATTATAAATACTAATCTTTACCTGAAATTATAAGGGGCTAGCCATTCACACATTAAAAGGTTCTTAGAGATGTAGGTTATACTTTATAGCGAGCAGTGCTCCTAGGAAACAAGTCGGAATAAAGTTTGAAAACCCCTCAAAATTCAAACTGCATTTCTTCTCTCATCTCATCGCGATTCATTTATGAGTAAATGTATAAAAATAGTCATTCTTGATAAGTAAATAAGTTTTTTAGTTACGAGTTTAAATTTAGAAGTTTTTTAGCCACTTTTTTTATTTTTCGTTTATAATATTAAGTGAACTCCATGTTATTGATTAAAATATTTTGTGGAAAATTTAAGTTTTTTCAGCAGGTCGATTTGATGATTACACGATTAAGAAAAATATGACGATAACACGATTGACGAAACGATAAGACGATTACACGATTAGATTTAAATTTAACGATTAACCATATTAAATTAACGATATTGACGATAACGAAATTAAATAATAGAAAGTATAGAACGATTACGATATTAAATAAAAATATTACGAATATAATTACATTATATTAGACCAGGAAACATGTAATATCCTGGCCTAAACCCCCATCAAAAAAGAAGAAAAAAAAGAAAGAAAACATAGATGTTGGACTAATTCCCCATCTTTGCTTTCCCTTTGGTGGGCTGCGTCCACCAAACATAGATGTTGGACAAAATTTTACGATTATAATTAAATTACATTACATGAGGCTAGCCCCGCTTTAGGGTTTTGTCGATTGTCTCCAATCCCGTCATATTCTCCACCTTGCATTCCAATAGTTTGAGATCTTTGAGCACCGTTTGTAGCTTTTCGTGCATGGCGATGAACTCTTCCTGCATGAGGTCTACAACACGTTCAAGCTCTACTACGCGGTTGACATGCATTGTGGCTTCGTGAAATCGTGTTTGGATCGTGAAATAGAGAAAATTATGGGAGAGAGGAGGGCGATGGTGTGTGATCAAAGTGGCGGTTTGAGGGGGGACTTAATAGGCAAGAATTAGTGTGTGTGTGTGATCATTAATGGTGAGGCGATCGAAAATCTGTCAAAGCTGATGGAGGGAGATATACCATCATAGCAAATCTTAATGATAATCATCGAAAAAAATTGAGTAATAAATGACGAACTGACGCTTTCATGTGATCACGAACAACGTTTCAACTTCCAATATTTTTTGGTAATCGTGCTTGAAAGCATTAATCGAGTAGTCGTATTTAAAGAATTAATTGAGTAATCAATCGCATCAAAAGCATTAAACGAGTAATCATATTAAAAATATTAATCATGTGAATCGAGTAATCGTATTAAAAATATTAATTAAAATAATCGAGTAATAAATGATGAACTGACGGTTTTGTGTAATCACGATCAACATTTCAACTTCCAACATTTTTTGGTAATCGTTCTTTAAAGAATTAATCGAGTAGTCGATTGTATTAAAAACATTAATCGAGTAGGCAATTTAATTGAGTAATCGTATTAAAAGCGTTAATCGTGTGAATCGAGTAATTGTATTAAAAGTATTAATTAAAATAATAGAGTAATCAATCGTATTAAAAGCATTAATCGAGTAGTTAACTTAATCGAGTAATCGTTAATGAAATAATTTCATAAATATGTATATAATATAATGAAATACAACTACTGGTGATCGCTGAAATATTGCACCAAATAAATCCTGCAAATGCTGAAATTTAATTCAGTATAGTAACAGGGTATCGAACACAGGGAACAAAATACTAGACATGATTTTTCTACTTATTTTCGGGGTTTTGGTTAGCAACCACACAAGTTTTGAATTTTACTAAACTAAGAATTGTAAAATCTGAACTGAAATAAAAAGCGTATTAACTGGGAAATTAATAGACATGTCCAGTAGAATATTCACACACACATATTTTCAATCATCGACACTTAATATTAATTAATCTTAAAAATCAGCTACTTATAGACCACCGTAATTAAACTGACATGACTCTCATTCCCACTTACTTAATCGGTAGCCGCCATGTTGGACATCGAAACAACTACTTCCCTAATCTAGTTACAACCTATGTTGTTGAGCAATTAATAGATTTAATAACTAAACAACTTTATTAATCTAAGGGAACCTAATTTAGGAGCCTACTCGTATGTTGGACATATAATAATCTCCTACCTGTTTAACCCAATTATTCTACTAATAATATTGCTACTGTCATAGCCTTATTCCACGAGAAATGTGGAAGTACTAAGTTAGCTACAAACTGCGCAACCTAAAGTGTCCAATCCTAAATTACTAATCAGATTAAATATACCATAATTAACCCGAAACCATTTGATTAATTATAAGCACATAAGCCTCATGTACTATCTCGTGTGTATTTCACATCCTGCCGGACCCTAAAAACTTAGCTACTTATGTAGACGTACTAATTGTGCAAGCAAGACACTTCACAGAACATAACAGAAAACGCGCGTAATCCTAAAACTAACATGCTCGAAAATAAGATATAAAACATTAAATAGCAGAATATAAAACTAAACGAAAATACGAACTAAATTAAATTAAACAAGAGTACTGAACCAAACGTCTCGATCTCTCAATAATGAAAACTAAAACGAATAGAAATTGAAAGCGTCTTCAAACTTCGAATCATAAAAACTAGAAATTAGATGTGTTTTCTTCCTCTAACTACGAACGGCATCAACGAAATGGTATGTAACTTGGAATGGATCTTCTTCGGTGGAAAACCAAGCTACGGTGCGGAAACGTGAATGAAGAACTGAACGACGGAAAATGAAAGTGGATGAAATTGTGAGCGGATGTAGAGAATGAACTTTTCGTGCGCCTCTCATCGCTTTATATAGGGGTGCAAATCTTGGTCTCTCAATCTAAGTCTAATCCACAAGAGAAGGAAAGAAGATATGTATAGATTTGGTAACAAACCTTCCTTATCTATCTCTTAATTTGATCAAGAATATTTCATCTTCCAATTTTCGTCCAAATAAGCATATTTTCGTGCCTTTTTATAATTAAACACGTGCCCACCTTGCATCCTAGTCGCACGTCACGTCAGCATATAAAACTGTAATTTCGCCCTAGGGTGGAACCAAGTCCAAATCTCAAACCCCTCTTGAGTCAGATGAAGAAGAAGAGCATGTTTTGTCATATGTCCCCTCTAAAGCCCAAGAACAAGAGATGAAAGAAATATGAGACTTGATGGACATATATCTAGACAGAGGTGCTGAAGCCAGATAGATCAGTGAAGTCAGAGAGAGGCTCAGACTCGCAGATCTAGAAGCTCTAAGACTCAGGACTGAGAAAGAGGCTATAGAGAGAGGGTCCTGAAAAAGCTGAAATTCCATATAAATATAGGAGCAGGAAACCTACTGATCTCAAGATCCACAGATGGCCAAGAATTGACACATGGATGCCATGGGAGCGGACTCAGAGGTGGGAGACACTCAAAGCTGAATTTATCAAGAGGTATTACACGATCGGCCCGACATGCACAAAGCTACAACGTTTGCTAAATGGCTTCTGGTGAGCGACCCTGAAATGTATGCCAGAGTCCAGAAAGCTCTAGCTGAAAAGATTGATGTCAGAGTTCCAGCCCCTAGACCTCTGCCCCCTCCACAGAAGCTCGATGGATCATTGCATATTGGAGTCATAGAAGGAGAGGTCAGAAGTGCAGTCCAAGCTTTTGATCTTGATGAGTCAGATCCTGCTGATATGCTTTGAAGATACGAAGCCGAGGAGAGACACGATCGAATTTATGGATTGCATTCGCTTGAGGAGAAGTCCGGGAGATTTCAAAGCGCGGATCCAGGCATTTCGTAAGATAGATTGTTAGCTTCTTTGTATCTTTTTCTGTTTTCTAGAATAACAATTGATGTACTGTACTGAATATTCTCATATATATAAAACATCATTGTTGTTCGGCCCGACAATATCTTATTCATGGCCTTGTTTATTTAAGCTTAACACTCAGAATCACCTAAGTGATTATTGACTCACACACTCACTGAATTTATTTGTGTCTGTCTGTTTTTACTTAGATTGATAGATTCTTTCTTGATTGATTGAGAGATTTATGAGGGAACTTATTGTATAAGATTTTCAGGGGGAAATTGTTGTTAGATTTCTGTATAGGTTCTGATATTTCTTCCCTGTACTCGCTCAGTAGTATAAAACTTGAAGAACAACTCCACTGATTCTACTTGTAATATTTGTAAGGAGTTTGTTTATGATAGTTTGTAGTGTTAGGTTTTGGCATCATCAAATAGGGGGAAATTGTTGGGAGATGATTCAGTAGTCTAGTGCTCAGTAGATTTGAATGATCTCAAAACCCTACTTTGATTGATGAACCATTCATTTGTATTTGTTTGTTCTGTCTCTAAGAGTTTCAGACTCAGTAGACATCCTTCCTACATGGTTCAGGCATTCAATTGCATGCCGATTCTTGGCAGACTATCGCCTCGCACCATGAGAAGAAGACTCAGTAGTACTGGACTCAGCAGTAGCAGTATATTGAAAGGAGCCAGTGGAACTGAACTCAGCAGGAGTAGTTCATCGAACTCGAGTTGATCTTCACTAGAGCTGGACTCGACGAGGAGTATGCTACGAACATAGATCAAACTCAAGCAACGGCCGACAGTCTCCCGACCGTTAGAGATCTTATAAGTCAAATCGCAGAGTCATACGAGGTATAGAGAAGTCGGCTCGGATGCGCTTGAAGTCTGTTTGTCTCACCTACTTTCTTCGACCTCGACCAATGACAAGCAGCCAACTATCTACTTTCTAATTAAAGCTGCAAGTCAACATCTTTCCGGAAATGGAGGGAAAGTACTCTGCCACCATAATTTGAAAGAGCCGTTAGCTACCCAAAAGAGAGACACATGGATCATCGTCTCCAACGGATCTTTCCATGCCTCTCATCTATAAATAGAGGGAAGATTTCAAATCGAAGCTCACCTAGAAAACGAAGAACACACGAGCATTTACGAGCAACTCAGAATCAACTTAAAGCTTTCCGCAAGATCTTCAAAGAGTTATTCAAAGCGAAAGGCGACATACTTGCTTAAAGGGAACCAAGCTGAATCAGACTATAAACCTCTAGTATCCAAGCGACTGAATACGAACCCAGAGTTCATACTTAACCGTTCATCGCTCTAGAAGCCACTTTCTCGTTCCCTTCCCTCTAACCTAAGCTCAACAGACCATATCTATAGCTTAGATCGAAGGAGTTCATCCCTGAACAGTTCTTTATATAAAGAACTCCTTCATAGTTGGAGAGTTTGTCAAACAATTCAGTTTGATACCTTGTAAACTGAGACTTGCTCAATATAAATGTCAAGACCATTGTTTGTCCAGTGCACAAACCGACTGAGACTAACTCAGTATAATAAAATAGCCTCTTGATCTTTTTGGGACAGTGGACGTAGGATTGTTGGATCCAAACCACTTTAAAATCGCTTGTGTTCTGTGTGCTTTTTTTACTGTTGCATTGATTACTGTTCATACTGAAAATATCTTTCAAATCATTCAACTGTGTTTCAGCAAAGCTTAAGAGACTGCACTAATATACTGAAACAGTTTTCCTAAAAACGTTTTCTAACTCAACTGAATTTGGGCCTACACATTTCCGCACTCTACTGAACTTCACTGAACGGTACTGAATTCTGACCTAAGTCAGCTAGCAGGCCTCAGTGAAGTCAGTCACTCTGCCACGCAATTCAGAACAACTTATTTGGTCTACTAAACCTGTTCAGTATGGTATCTTCCTGAAAGGGACTGTTCGCGTTTTAAGTTGAGAAAGTTTTCAAGTGTATTCACCCCCCCTCTACACCTGAACGTTTATCTCGGGACCAACAAAAATCCCAACAGTTTTTGCAGGCAACTGCGGTCCACTACAATCTTGGACCATGGTCCGATGTTGTAAAGGCCTAAGACGCATTTTTCCGGTCTGAGATGTATAGAAACCCTTCCGGACTTCATTCTTACGCACCACACACCATATTTTCGAGATTATCGACCCTCCGGAGCAGGGAAACACCCAATGCATTCCTCCGTTGAAGATTCAAAATGAAAGTTGAAGACCTACAACTGAAGAACCAAGTGCGAGGATCAATCTACGAGGTTCTAAGTTGTATAATTATATCTTAGTTTTGACTAGGATTTTTGATAGTTCTTTTCCATGGATACCTTTTGCATCTTTTGTGACTATTTTCCTACGGATATGAGTAGCTAAATCCCGTTGGTGTGGGGGTTTAGCAGAATCTATATTTTTGATGAATTGATTCAAACCCTAGTTTTTGAATGCATGAACAATTTTGTTTCTTAATTGTTGAGCTTGCTTTTGATTTCTCTATGGTTCTTTATGTTGATTGAAAATCATCTTAGATAATTATAGAGAATATAGGTAATTGGTAATACGTTGGATCATACCCAATGATTTATTTAGACCTGCAATTAAGAGTCAGATTGTCCCCATTGGTTTATGTTAGTTTAGATGGTTCACTAAATCCTTGAGCATGATATCCTTAGGTTCATGATATGATTACTTGATTGACCCTTAGGAATATAAGTTAGAGATCTCCCGCCATCATACGGATTGCCTAGAGCCTTAGTGGATAAACCAACAAAAGAAATTCATAAATGCTAGCTAGAGAATGAGAACTAATTAATCATCCTAGACATAATGATTGTTAAACCTCCGTACTCTTCATCAATCTTAAAACCACATCCGTCAATCCACCTTACTTTGGTTTTACTTATTTTTACTTACTATTTCAATTCTGTAGTTTATAATAAATTAAACTTAGTTTAGGACCAAGTAGATAGTGAAATGATTAGGATAATTAGAACCCATTTGAGTCATTGTGAGATCGACCTCGAAAGTTGCTAGATTAGGTACTATATCGATTCATGCAACTAATATCGATTTGTGCAGTTGCGAGAATTATAATTTGTTCATCAATAGGCAAATGCACCCTAAAATTAAATTAATCTAACGAATACGTTTACATAGAAATTGGTGGCATCTGTGAGAAGGTCATCTTGGAGCTTGACCGACAAGACGATGGTAGATGACTTTCTCCCGGTCCCCTTAGATGGGATAGATGTCGTTTTCGGCCTTCAATGTACCCTGAAGCTACCGCATGGAGGTCTAGTGTCCGCGACATCTCGAAACCGTGGCCTCAAGAGGGGTTGGTTTCACGGATGGATGTGGACACCAAAGGGAAAGCGAAGATGGGGGACTAGGTAGCAGGTCAAGGAAGGTAGGGGTCGGGGTAGGCAATGAGGGGGGAGGTGAAGAAGCCAACCAGCTAGCCATGCATGCAGCCATCCATCCATCTAACTTCTATGAAATTCAGTGGCGGAACTAGAGCTATGAAGTTGGGGGGTCGAAATAGAGGAATAACGGTGGCCGAAGGTAGATAAAAAATCGAGAGTTGATAAATATAGTTTTAAATAATTCGAACACAAACTCGATATGAAAGATATAATATATATTATTTCTTGTATTTGTTACGCTGAGAAAGATACTTATATAACTAGTAGAAAAAAGAGAGAGAAATATTTATAACATATGAGAGAGTTTTGCATATATATTGAATTAGTTATACTTTTAATAAAACTTAAGAAAACTAGAAAAGAAATAATTTAAAAGTCTTAAAAATAGAAATCAAATGAGTGCATTAAGTTTCGAACATGAGACCTCTCTTAAAATAGATTAAGTCATTAACCAACTGCACTACAAGGAAATAATTAACTATATTTTTCACTAAAATTATCTATAAGCAATACAAATCTTATATCCTATTTAGTCGAAGTTCCGTCGGCCGGGGGGTCGGTCGACCCTCCCGACCCCCCTCTAGTTCCGCCAATGATGAAATCTATCTCTTTTTTTTAATGGAGGATTAAGCCAGGATATGTCTGTTTATTCCTGGCCTAATATGCAGTTATAATATTATTAATTATAATATATCTCGTTAATCGTTCAATGTCTTTTTTTATTCAATAATCGTTATCGTTATTTTCAAATCGCCTAATTCAGTCGTTAATCGTTAATGGTTAATCATCAATCGTCAATCGTCAATCGATATAATCAAATCATGTAATCGTTAATCAATTAATCGCTATAGAAATCCGGATTCCTTAATCGTTATCATTGCTATAAATTGTGTAATCGTCGATCAATTAATCGCTATCGAAAAAAAGAAAAAGTGTGGGGTCCGAATTTTATACTTGAAGGAAATAGTCAAATACATAGTGTGTGGTCCAGTTATATTTTAACAAATAAAATACAAGAGTGTAAATAAGATAAATAATTAAATATGTGGCTGAAAAATATATATAGTTATCTATAATGGCTACATAAAGAATTTTTTCTTACTTATTGTTATTTGAATTAGATACGCGACATCGGAAAAGATTTGGGTTCAAGTACTAGAAACTTATAAAACCAAAAATCCTCGTTCCCAGACTCTTGTGAAAGTGAGTAATCTTTCGTTTCTTTAATGTTGGTTTGAGTAGTCTGTACAATAAGATTTACCTTCCATTCACTTGTTCTTGTTTTGATACTATAAATTTTGATTGTTCGTTGGGACGAATCAGATTGTGCAATTTGTTCGAATAAACTAGGGCAAATTATGGCCATTGATTCGTACGCCTTCTTTGGCTGCTTCGCATTCTAAGTTTCATTCAAGAGCATCAACGTATTAAGCTTAATTAATTTGCGAATTTTTCGTGTGAGGCTGGGAGCTTGGGAGTTGTATATTTTTTTTAGTGTGTGTGTTTGCAATTGCTTATTATAAGCACTTCTTACTTTTTTTTTTTTGCTTAAAGTTGAAAATAATTGCTTTTAAATAAAATCAGAGAGTTTTTAAAATTAATTTTAAAAAACAAATACTTTTGATAAATCCGAAAATTATGGTGTTTTAAACTCCAAAAGCATCTCAACAGGTGCTTAAAAGAAACTACTTAATTAAGCAGTTTAGCTGCTTAATTTTAGGGAAGCAATCGCATAAATCAAGTTTTGCAAACATTAAATATCTATTTATGCAGTCAAAAAATAGATAAGTGCTTAAAATAAGCTTTTGCAAACACACCCTTATTATATATTGATATGTGTGTTCGGATTACTAACAATGTCATTCCCAATTCCAGGGTGAAACAAATAAAAAAGGACCATTTTAGTATTTTTTATACATATATTTAGTTATTTAATTTTCTTAAAATTTTCATTGAAATGAGCTATCTCAATTTTATGTATAACCTCCACTTTCTGTATGAATATGTCAGTCTTATCTTATTATGTGTACTTTTATACAAGCGTGTTTAAATTAAACATTTAATTTATTCGCTATATAAATTTACACTATATTACCTATACTTATTTAAAAGAACAAAACAAATTAGATTAATTTATTCTTTTATAATAATCATATCAGATTAATATCTAATTTATTTTCTTATTCCTAGGGGTGTAAGTGGTTACCGCTCCGAACCGCGAAACCGATCGAACCAACCGAACCAAACCCGAAAAATGTGGTTCGGTTCGGTTTTCTCATTTTGGTTTGGTTTGTTTTTTTAGAAACCGTTTACATTCGGTTCGGTTCGCGGTTTCAAGAATTTTTGAACGGTTCGAACCGAACCGAACCAATATCCTATTTTATAATTTTTTTATTTAATATTTGTCTTTCTTATATATAGAATATTGTTGGATTTAGATATTAAGATTTAAGTTTAGATCAATTCTATTCTAAAACAAATGAAGAGAAAGAAGTAATAACTCTATACTTATGAGTTCGTAATGAGTGATATCATATAAACTATTATTCTTGCATTATTTAAGATTTAAAAAAATAAATAAAAAAATAAAAAATGAACCGAGAACCGAACCGAACCAAACCATTTATAAGCGGTTCGGTTCGGTTCGTTTCGATATTGAAAACCCATCAAACCGAACCGAACCAATTTCTTGTGTTTGGTTCGATTCCTAAAATACATAAAAACGAACCGAACGAAACCGTTACACCCACAACAATAATGAAGATGAATACATTATGTTTTATGATTAATGTGGAATATAATATTACTGGTCTTGTTTCATTTCATTCCACAGGATTTGGTTTTCAATTTCAGACGTCAATATTTGGCTTGGCACAATATTTTTATTTTCATACAAATTTTTGTTTGAATCTGATGTGCAGCAATTTTTGAACTTTTGCTCAAATTTCTTGTAAAAGCTATTATTTAGATGCTAAGTTTTTTTTTTAATTATTGACAATTATAATCAAAAATCATGTTTAAAAAGTCAAAATATACTGTTGGCATGCATAATTTCCTAACATTTGATGCATTAATATGCATTTTACATGCATAGTATTCGAGTATTATTGAATATTATATTTATGCATAAATTAATTTTATATATGCAATACTTTATATTATTTGGTACATAATAAATCAGAAATTTGATGATGAAACAAACCAATTTAATTACTTTCGTATGCATATACATAAACGATATTATGCATCGATACTACTTAAAATATGCATCGTTAAAACACTTATGTAGAATGAGAAATACAAGAAAATGATTATCTAAATATATGCGTCATGTATAGATAAATTTGGTTAGATGCATCTAACTCTAGCGAAATATGCATCACTAAAATACTCTGAAAAAAATGATTTGACACATAACAAACCAATGTAAAAATTGTGATTTAAAATCGTATGCATATTAACTAATTAATAATAATAATAATAATAATAACCATATTTAATTGGGTGGCTTACTATAAAAAAAACTACGCAATTTATGGGAAGTTATATAAATCAGTTCGTTTGTTGCTATTTATCCGCATTAATTAATATGTTAATTAAAAAATAAATTAGATATTAAGAAACTTGCCTTATCCATATATATCACACGATCTTTTAGAAGTTATATAAACCTAAAATTACACTAATAATCTTCTGGATATTATGACATTTAAAAAAGTCATTAATTAACTAATTAATGAGATCAACTAAATTAATGGTTGTAATTGGTTCTTAATTCTCACAAAAACCCTTAGTTCTTATTTGATCAAAATCATATTATATTATATATATATATAGATATATATATATATATATATTATAGTAAAAATATATAATTTTAGATTATAAATATTTTTATGTAGAAGGGCAAAAGTGTAACATTATAGATTTTTTTGCATAAAATATATAACAATTATACATAAACTATATAAGAATATGTATTGGTTCTTTCGCACGTTAAGTGTGGGTTCTTACCATATCCACATCTTGCATATATATTATCTTATCTTATCTTGTGATATTATTCAATACAAACGGCTTCTCTCCCTCACACATAAAAACAATTTTTCTTCCCCATCCAACCCACAATCACTCCTGTTTGTAAATAAAAATTAAATAACATTTCTAAATTCCATAAAAACCAATTATTTGTTCTTATAAAATAATTAATTAAATATATTTTATTTTAATTATTTTATAGTCGTGAATCATTAAGAAAAATATAATTTTATAAGAATAAAAAACTAACAACTAATCGATTTAATTTTTAAACAAACAATTGAGTGTCTTGAAGAAGTTTTGGGGCTTTGCATAAATTAGGTAGCCAAATTTTAAGTGAATAGTAAATAATAATATAAAAATAAAATATTTAACCTTAAATAATAATAATAATTGTACTATTTAGTGCTGTCTAAATAGGATTTGGATTCGATTAATATTGATATTGAAGTATCGAAATACCAAAATTAATTTAGGGTACATATTCCCCTTCCCGATTCACAAGTCAGAAAAACTCACAAGTCACAGCCACCCGCAGCCCCCCGATTTCCGTCTTCCGCCAAGCATCCCCGAACCGCCGCCCCTCCGCCACCTTCCCTGCGTACGGCGGCTCTCCGGCACGCCTATTGGCCACCCTCCCCTGACCCCTCAGCCACGCCGTAAGCACTAAGTCGCACGCAACCCCTCGAACCTCCCCCTCTGCCTTCTCGGCGCCGGAAAGTGTAAGTCCGAAATTACTCAAATTAGAATAGGGCGCCGACTACATCATCATCTTCTTCCCCTTGCTGCCGTGCACAAGGTGATTTTTCTTTCTTTATAACTCCAGTTTTTTGTTTCTTGATTTGTTGTGACAAATTGTCAATTTGTATTATTCTATCAATTTTAAAGTTTGTTATCTGTATATGAGTATATCTAATAGGAAATTGAAGGAATAGGGGGAAACCGGAGAAATCACGTGAATTAGGTCAAGATATTTTTGTAAAATTGCTAAAAAAGAAAATATTTTGGGGGATATTTTGCTTAGGATTAATGTTGGAAGAACGTATAAAAGAATCAAGATTTATCATCGATGAATGTAATTCTTTAATGGAACGGATGTTAATTAGCTCAGTGAAGCCTTAGAATTAGAGTCTGTTCAGATTCAGACTCATTAATTTCGGTTTTTGTGGTATAACCGAATATGGAACTCGGTTAACCGAACTGAGATCCGCATTCGGCTAGCCGAAAACCGAAGGGGTATCGGCTTTGGGATGCATTTTCTGACTTTTTTTTATATCGATTAACCGATAACTGGTATCAGTTATACTGATCCCGAACCAACGTACAGCCCTAAATTATTACTATCTAAAAAAATAAATTAGATGCCCCCGATATATTGGGGCCTGAGGCGGTCGCCCATGCTTGCCCGCCCTCAGGGCTGGGCCTGATTACTAAATTATACAGCTTGTTGTTATTGTGTTAGGAACTTAGGATTAAGTTTTAAGTGAATTTTCTATGTAGGAAAAGTGAGAATACATGATGTATTTAGGCTCTGTGATGGTAGTTATGCTTTAATTATTACTGTAAGGTGTATCCAGCGTATAATATATCTCAATTTTGTGATTGAATGTCACATGAAAGATTGAATGGTTTGACAATTTTGTGGATTGAAAAAGAATAAATAATCTATAAATGATTTGACAATTAGAAGAGCTAGAAATGCAACTTCGTTTATCAAAACTCTTTTTTGAACTCAGAGGAAGGATGGTAAGGTAATGACAATCTAATGTGGTAGTTGTTTCATAAATGTTAAGGTATGATGGATAAGTATATGTAAATAGAACATAATAACTACGTATATTAGTTTGCAGAGAGGGGCCCAATTTTTTTAGTTTCTCTCCGGGCCCCTTTTTCTTCAGGACCGGCCCTGCTCGTACCTGCTTAAATGTTGGAGTTCGGATTAGAATTTTGCTTGTGCAAAACTGGAGAATTTTGGTAGCTGTTAGGAGATGTATAGATATGTTCAGATCATTCATGAAACTTAAGATAAACGTAGGATATGTTACGGCTTTTTATGCATGCTGCTGTTGCTTCTCTGCTTTTTATTCGGAATCATTCTATATGTGCACGAATCTCTTATTCTGTAATAGCTTATGTTCATATGTCTTGTATTCTGTATGCTTTTGCCTTGCATAATACATCTAGACTACTTAACTAATGATGCAGATAGATGCAAGATAAAAATAAGATTTTCATGGATGAAGCTGAACTTAGTTTAAATCATGAATAGGATTACTGTATTAAATTATTTATTAGGGATTATGCTTTTTATTATTTTTCTTAATTGCCGTGAAGTTGGCTGTAATATTAAGATGAAGAATTTCTGTACTGTTTGGCTCAGTTAGGTGTTTATATGATAGACCATATTAATATGTTTAAAATATGGAGGAATGAATCAAAGATACATAAAATCTTTTACCTCTTTTCTTTCTTTTGCTGCGGAGGTACATGTCAAGATATGATTTAGTTGAAATCCTAGAACTTCTTTTTGGCATGTTAATCTCGTCTTATCTTTGATTATTTTCATTAGCTACTTGATTGATGATAAACAATCATGCTTACACAATTTTTCCTACAGGAATTACTGGAAGATGGATGAGTATCAGGAGATGGAAAGGTTTGGTATGGATAATGATTATGATGATGGCCAGTGGATCGGTGGTGAATTTTATGGCAAGCGCAGACAGAAACGTTCTCAGACAAAAGATGACATTCTTTATGGTGTGTTTGCCTCGGGCGATAGCGACTCTGACTATGAAGGATCGGGGTCGAAGAAGCGCAAAAAAGGTCTATCAAAAAAGGCTGATTACTCCAAGCCAGTCAATTTTGTTTCGACTGGCTCAGTTATGCCTATTCAGGAGATTGATAGTAATACCAAGGAGGATAATGAAAAAGTGGTGGAAGATGACATCAAGCCTGCTGGTTTAGGCCTTGGATTTGGTTCTACTTCTTTGAAGAAGAGAGATGAAGACAAGGATGAAGATGACGACTTCCTGCCCACGGCCTTTGGAAAAATCATCTCAGAACGTGCCAAGTTACGAGAAGAGAAGGAAAGGGAAAAGGCCAAGCTAGCCAAGAAATCATCCCAAGCTAGCAACAGAGAATCAGACCCAACTGGTGTTGGTCAATTTGAGAAACACACCAAGGGTATTGGAATGAAGTTGCTTGAGAAGATGGGCTACAAAGGAGGTGGCCTCGGTAAAAATGAGCAGGGAATTTTGGCTCCTATTGAGGCTAAGCTGCGGCCGAAGAATATGGGAATGGGTTTTAATGACTACAAAGAGGCCGCTCGTCCAGTAATACAGGAATTAAATGAAGAATCTGCTCCACGTCCCAACCAATCTATAGAAGGTCACACTAAAGAGAAGCTTTGGTCAAAGAAAGCTGCAAAGAAGAAGGCTTTTATAACAGCTGATGAACTTTTGGCCCAAAAGCAAGAGCGGGGTTTTGAAGTTGTTCAGAAGGTTTTTGACATGAGAGGGCCACAAGTCCGGGTTCTGACAAATTTGGAAAACTTAAATGCAGAAGAAGAAGCTCGAGAAAATGATGTCCCTATGCCCGAACTTCAGCATAATATTAAGTTGATAGTTGATATATGTGAGCATGACATACAGAAACTTGATAACAATCTGAGGAATGAGAGGGAGATAGTTGTTGCCTTACAAAAGGAAAAGGAGAAGCTGCAAAAGGAGGCTGATGAACAGAAGCAGCAGCTTGAAAACATAGAGGAGATATCAAGTGTATTGGAGCAAATAGGTGAAGAGAGCTCTTCAGGATTGTTAACCCTGGAATCGCTTGCTACGTCATTTATAGATCTGCAGACAAGATTTGCCGATGAGTACATTTTATGCAACCTATCATGCATTGCGTGCTCACAGGCCTTACCTCTGTTTATCAGAATATTTCAGGGGTGGGACCCACTTCAGAATCCGACTCATGGGATCGAGGTGGTATCAGTCTGGAAGAAATTGCTGCAAGGTAAAGATTCTTCGAATCTATCTAGTGCAGCCTCTCCATACATGCAGCTTCTTATGGAAGTTGTATTTCCTGCCGTGAGAATATCTGGTACCAACACTTGGCAGGCACGGGATCCCGAGCCCATGCTCAAGTTTTTGGATTCTTGGGAGGAACTGCTGCCTTCTTTTGTCCTGCAGACCATTCTCGACGGTGTTATTATGCCTAAAATATCAGCTGCTGTAGACTCTTGGGATCCACGTAGAGAAACCATTCCCATCCATTCCTGGATCCACCCTTGGTTACCACTGTTGGGGCACAAGTTGGAGCATTGCTATCACACCATACGCCACAGATTGGCCAGTGTCCTTCATGCTTGGCACCCTAGTGACATGTCCGCTTATTACATATTGTCTCCTTGGAAAACTGTTTTTGATCCTGCCAGTTGGGAGCAGTTAATGGTACGGTACATCATCCCCAAGTTATTAACTATCATGCACGAGTTGCAGATAAATCCAGCGAATCAGAATCTTGATCCGTTCTATTGGGTACGAACGTGGGTGACTGCCATTCCGACCCATCACATGCTGCAGTTAATGGATATCTTCTTCAATAAGTGGCAGGAAGTGCTTTATCACTGGTTGTGCTCGAAACCGAATTTTGAGGAAGTGACCAAATGGTACCTTGGGTGGAAAGAGCTCCTCCCTCAAGAACTTCAGGCGAATGAGCATGTCAGGTTCCGGCTCAATCTGGGTCTGGACATGATGAACCAGGCAGTCGAAGGCATGGAGGTGGCACCACCCGGTCTGAGAGAGAATATTAGCTACCTAAGAGTGCGAGAGCAAAGGCAGTTTGAGACTCAGAAAAAGCTGCTGCACAAGCTCAACAGAGGGCCGCGCCGAGCTTGGATAATGAGATGCCGGCGGAGGGTATTAGCGTAAAAGAAGCTATTGAGTTGCATGCGCAGGCGAATGGTTTGCTGTTTAAGCCTAAACCGGGAAGAATGCAAGACGGTCTTCAAATTTATGGGTTTGGTAATGTTAGCATCATCATAGACACCCTCAACCAGAAGGTGTTTGCCCAGACTGAAGATAAATGGTCTCTTGTATCCCTCGACAAGCTACTGGAGCTCCAAAATCGTTCCAAGACGAAGCAGCGACATTGAGTTTTGGAACTGCTCGATAGTAAAACAGATTAGTCTAAAATGTAACTTACTTTTGATATGCTACTTGATTTCCATCTTCCTTAGAAATTTATTTGGATTAGATCTTCTATCTCATTTTTTGTGTTCCATCAATAAAGCTGATACCACTAGTTCTTGTTATATCCCGTTGCTGGTTGCAAGAAAGATATTGCCTTTTGGTTTTGCACTACTACTACTATTCACTTCCTATTATATACTCACTTAGCATGAGGTTTTATAATCTGCTGTGAATAGGCAGAGGATGGTTTACAAGGCAATATGGGAAGTTGCACGCTGTTAGCCAGATGATGATCTGACTTCTACCGTCAAAACTGCCCGAATAGTTTAGGCTTCCGGCCCAGTTGACCCAATGGGTCGAACGAACGGCGTTTGGGCGTCCAAGCCGTATCGGGGAGTTATACTCCCTTCATCTCATTATTAATGCCATCATTCTTTTTTGGTTGTCCATTATTTATGCCCCATACCAAATAAAAAGAAATAAATGAGTGGACCACAATTAATTTAAGCAAGTAGACCCTACCCCTTTATACTTTTACACCACAACTTTACACATTTACCTCCACTATCTTAATAACCGTGCCCAGTCCCAATGAGACATTAATAATGAGACGGAGGGAGTATTAAATAGTGACGTTAAATTTGAAATAATGGAAATTATTGTCTCTATATGTCTGCGTGGAGGTTACATGTCCAATTGTTTTATTTAATTAGTAACCACTTGAGGCTGGTTCTGCTCCAAAAAGACCTTAGGCCCCGTTTGGTTAACAGAAATGAATGAAATCGGAATCAGGAATCATTTCTGAAGGTATGAAATGAAGGAATGATTCCTGAAAACAGTTGTTTGGTTGCAGCAGGAATGAACTTGATTCCAAAACTTGTTTGGTTTGACTAAAGGAATGAAATCAACTTAATAAATTTATTAAATAAATTTGTACACAAAATATCATATTCTATTATATATTATAACATTTTGAAACAAAAATAAAATAAAATTTAAACATAAAAATATCTAATTGAACATAAAATGATAATGTCTTACATAAATTTAAATAAAAACCATAGTAATCAATCATACATAAACATGAACATAAATCAGTTATACATAATTAAATCCGACATAATCTAATCAAACTTGAGAAGCTCAAGGACATATTCCTTCTTTGATTCGACCGAATCAAGGGAAAAGAAAATATCCATCATACTTGGCCTTTCTCCGATCAAATTTGCTGCTCTAAATCCTTGAGCTTTAGTCAATCCGGGAATAGCATCCATCTCCTTCGCCAAACCCCGTCGAGAAGCTCACACTTCGTCAGCTGCCTTAAGCTCAAGTTCGTAGTTGTTACTCATGGTTGCTGCCATGCTTCCAAGATGACCACTAATGCGGTTCATAAAGCCTGCAAAATCAGAAGTCATGCGGTTAAGATGATCGAGGTCCTCCGAGTGTGTGCTTGATCCTATCCTTGATTTCCCTTTCCCACTTGAATTGAATTGTGTCTTTTGTTTCTTGCTAGGGCGTCGATCTTGTTCAACTTCATTATTTGTTGAAGCACCCTCAACACTAAATTCATCATCATCATCATCATCATGATCATATGCCTGTCTTCACACTGCACTATCTTTTTCTCATCATTCCATTGAAAACCAGATGTTTTGCTCAACATCTCATTAACTACAACATACTTTTCTCTAAACCATTTCACTTTCGATTCAATATGAGGGTCTGCTAGCAACCCACAACCAGGATGGACCACATTCATCATATGTTCGACCTTTTTTGTGAAACCATTCTTAAAACCTCATTCTCCCTTCCAACATGGGTCTACACTTAGTTCCATTAGACAATTAAGTAAAGTTTCTTCCTCATCCTTTCTCCAAAAACGTTTGTTTTTTCGTCTCTCACTTTGTGAATCCATTTAAATAATGAAAATGGAAGTGAGTTCAAACTGGAAACAGAATGAAGCATTAACAGAATGCAGAAAACCCCTTCCTCAAAATTGGGGGAATCGAACACAACAACTCAAAGCCTTGCAAGATCAACAAATGCAGAAAACCAGTTCACAGAATGCAGAATTACAGAATGCAGAATTACAGAAACAGAAAATCAGCTCACAAGAAAGAAACAGAATGAAACCAACTCAAAGCCTTGCAAGATCAACAAATTACTCCAGCAAAAAGGGAGCTTCTCCTTCAAGAATCTGAACACCTCAAATTAGTTTCGAAAAAAAATTCCATACATCCATCAAAGACTTCAAGCATCTCAATTCAAAGAACCCAACTCAAAATTTTGCAACAGAATCAAGATAACAGAAACCCCACCAAGAGATATAGAGACATAAACATCCCTAAATAATCTAAAACTGAGCTCAAGACTTAATACAATAATTAAATAAATATCAGTCGGAGAAAGCTCAAAAAAACATAACCCCTGAACACAGATAGCAAAAAGGGTAAGACAAAAATTACCTCAAAAAACTAGACCCTTCTTTTCCAAAACGAAGAAGAATTGGGGCAATCTAACAGCAGATCGAAGGCGAGCAGCAGTGAGGAAAAGAAGACGGAGCGGAGAAGAGACGAGAAGATTATAGGTTGAGAAAGTAGGAATGAGAAGAGAGTGGACTTTTCTTTTGCAGAATTATTACAACCTTCCCCCTTGGCGGCGAGATGGCGTCGTTGTCGTAGGCTGCGAGAAGGCGGTGGCAGCGTCGTAGGCGGCGTAGGCGTAGGCGGCGGCGAAGACGGTGGTGTGAAGTGTGGAGGCGGCGCTGAAGAGTTGGAAGAGAAGAGAGAAGAAAAAGAGAGTGAGGGAGAAGAAAACGAGAGAGAGAGAGGAGAGAATCAAATCTCAAACCCCCCAATTTTAAGGGGTTTGAGAAAGTATCAATTGAGGGGGGGTTGGAGAGGGGGATGAGGTCATTCCTTTTCGGTTTATTACGAACCAAACATGTGGAATGAAATGATACCTTTACTTTCATTCCTGATTCCATTTCTCGACTCCAACCAAATGGGGCCTTAGTCTTTCAACTCCAAATATTTCCAGCTACAATCTTAGAGCTTATTATATTATGAGCTATTATAACTATGCAGAATGGATTATAATTGGCAAATGATATTGGACGAGTTCAACGAAACAAAATCAAACATTATTGGATTTCTCCGAGTGAGAACAAGACGATGACATTATCGGATGCTAATTCGTGCTGAAGAGGGGTGAAAACGACAATATTAAAGCTCAGCATCTATCTCCAGAACAAGATCATGGGGCCCCAATGTAGCTGCTAAAGTCACCCCTTTGGCTTGAGGAAGTTCACTCATCTTCTTCAAGTCTTCATCACTTAGAGCCCAATCAAATATCTGCAAATTTTGTGTCATCCTCTCTTTGTTGAAGCTCTTGCTTGCTATGCTCACTCCTTGCTCATATGCCCATCTCAATGCCACCTGTCCAATTAAACCCTCCATTATTTATCTACATTTTTCAAGATTCTTTGTTTACTCAGATTGTGACTACACATGTTCAAGTTCTTGATTAAGATTATAAATGAAATGGATGGAATATGTGTGTTAAAACACCTGTGCAGTGGTTTTCCCTCTAGCTTTGGCAATATCTGCTAACACTTCATTATCTATAACTCTGTTGTCTCCCCATTTAGTGTTGTTTGCTCCCAAGGGAGAGTAGGCTGTAATATGAATGCCTCTTTCCTTGCAGAAATCCCTCAATATCTTCTGTTGCCATACTGGATTCATCTCCACCTAAGAAAATTGATTACTGTAAGTCAAAATCATCAAGACAATAAACTGATAAAGAGAGAGAGAGAGAGAGAGAGAGAGAGAGAGAGAGAGAGACTTGATTGACCGCAGGAGGGATTTTGGCAGTGGAGAGGAGTATTTGAAGCCTTTTGCAGGAGAAGTTGCTAACACCAATGGCTTTGACCAACCCCAAATTCTTGCACTCTTCCATGCCTTCCCACACACCCTTCATGTCTAAATGCTTTATTACTTCTGCTGCAACAGGGAACTTTCTCACCATTTCAGTTAGCCTCACCGGCAAATGAATCAGATACAGGTCTACATACTCCAATTGAAGATTCCTGCAAAAAAAATCACCTCAATTTTGAATCAAATCAAACCCCTAGTGAAGGCGCTCACCTTTGCCCTAATTCAAATATGGTTCAATCTATATATGCACACCAGATCAACTGAATGGAACATTCGAGAAACAGAGCTGACTTACTGGAGGCTCATTTTACAAGCCGGCACGATTTGGCTCGGCTCGGCGAAAGTGGCCCAGAGCTTGGTAGTGATGAAGAGGTCGCTGCGCGACTCGACGAGGCCGAGGCTCACGGCTTCGGCGATGGCTTCGCCGAGCGCCTTCTCCGAGCCGTAAGCGAAAGCCGTGTCGAAGTGGCGGTAGCCGGCCTTGATCGCCTCCAGCACGGCGGCCTTCGTCGTATCGAAGTCCTCCGGAGGATACGACGCCGTTCCCATGGCCACCACCGGCATCGCCTTCTCGCAGCCGCTCAAGCTCACCGACGGGATTGCCGCAGCCACCATATTCGCTGTTTTGATTGTTTGAATGCAACTGTTGATATTTTTGTAGAGCTTGAACTAGTTTCGTGAGATAAAATAAAAAGATACTTGATATTCAAAGAAATGGTTTGCCAAATATATAGGCAAATTAAATAAGGGAAATTTACTATTAATTATTACGAAAATTTACTACTAATTATTCTTGTAACAAAGTAACTGAAATCATAGCATTGAATGAGAGTTTGAATGAGTCAATTTCCAACACTCCCCTTCATTCAAACTTCAAAAAGGGCTGTGTGGTTAAGAAGAATTTTGTGTGATTTGGGGCAGCCACAATATGAAGCAACAAATGTTTTTTGTGACAACAAGTCTGCAGTGATGTTAGCCAAAAATTCAGTCTTTCACAGTCGTACAAAGCATATAGAAATAAAACACCATTTTATTCGTGAGTTGCTTGACAAAGGAGAAATGAAATTGCAGAGTTGTGGAACTAATGATCAAGTTGCAGACTTGATGACAAAAAGTTTGCCGGAACATAAACATTTTGAGTTCTGCAATCAGCTAGGCCTTTTTGAAGAAAGACCCATAAATCTTGAGACTGAAATAGCGTCCTCATCTTGATACTCCAAAGCTCATAAAAGTCTCCTTTGAAGATGGGTATTCGTGGTTGCGACACACTGAGATTGCTTGAACTTGCTGCCATGATGTAGAAAGCAAGCCTGGCTCTGATACCACAATGTTGGATATTTGAACTAGTTTTGTGAGATAAAATAAAAAGATACTGCAAATCTTGAAAAATTATTGATGATATTCAAAGAAATGGTTTGCCAAATATATAGACAAATTACAATGATAGCAATAAAAACCTATTGAATCACCAAATCAAAAATATAATTATTCTTGTAACGTAGTAACTGAAATCATAATATTGAATGAGAGTTTGAATGAGTCAATTTCCAACCGCAACGACAATATGCGTAGGAGCTTCTATACCAAGCCGAATCTTCTGGCCCAAATCCGGTGGACCACTTGGTGGCCCACCAATCACGCGGTGTCACGCGTGCATTGGTGGGCCATGTTACCATTTAAAAAATATTTGAGTTATAAAAAGGCGGCCACCAATATAAACGTGGCGCCGCGTGATTAGTGGACCACCAAATGGTCAACTAGATTTGGACCGGATGATCTTTTGCCCTTCTATATGTGTATTTCTTGTTTCCGATCAATTATAGACTTATAGTTCAGAGTTCAGAAGGTACACAAATCTCCATTCCAGACTGCAACTATAGTCAACTACCAAAAATATAATTATGTAATAATAAATTTTGAATAAATTGCATTTTTTTTAAAAACAACAGAAGACACGTTCTTAAGAACGCCAAATTGGACTAATTAATTAGGTGGAGACGAATTTCGTACCCGATAGATATGAATTACAGAAGCGAGTTAATCATTGTATATAGGATAGGATGGGTGCAAATTTATGAGAAATTATTCGTGGCCAAAAGGACCTACATGTTTAATTAACGAAAATATGTATCCATTGAGCCATGGAAAGTTATTAATTGTAAGTGAGTGAGTAAGTTCCATAAAAAAAATTATTAATTATGACTAGAAAAATTACTATTTTTGAATGAAATAAAATAAATGAGATAATTTAAAAAGAAAAATAAGAAAAGACAATAAGACTGCAGAAAATAATTGTTAATGCATACTAATGGCGGCCTCCACATTGCATGGATTTTTTCATTTTCTTCTAAACAACAAAAAAAATCATATGTGGGTCCGGTTGGAGTAATTAAACTCTTGAAATGGGGCCAAAAATATATTAAAATCTAATGATAATGGGGGATCCACGCCTGTCTCGACTCTTGAGAGTATTTCTAGAAATTGGGGAAAAAATTAATTTTAGTTGATTCTTTTTACTCATGTTCAGCAATTGTATTTTTTTTGGGTATTCCATTTGAATTAATACGTGTTCAAAAAAGGAAATAACTTTCTAAAAATATTATAAATTTACTCATATTTTATCATTCTCTCTCTTACTTTATTATGTACTCTCACACTATCTCACTCATCTTATCTTTTTTACTTTATCATCTACTCCCCTCTCATATTTTTCTTAATTACCGTGCCGAAAAAAATAGCATCGTTTCAAATGGAATGAAAGGAGTATATTATGTTGGTATAGCCCAATTTTAATTCCTTAGGTTGCAAGAGTTCGACTTCGGCTCGTTTTATAAAGTCGAATAAGTCTATTCAGTTTTAGTCCGTTTGACACATGTACACACTGATATGATTATGTTAATTTTCATTTTAACATATCAGATTGACATTTGTATTAATTTTTACCCGTTATGTTTAATAATAAACAATTTTAACCCAACAAGTTGTAAAAGTATCCAATTTTGAAAGTCAGAGAGTAGGAACTAAACTTCTTTTACTTTTTTCCAGTAAAAAGGTTAAAAGACAAAATGGTGGGTCGTTCATCTTGTCTTGCTTTCCTTTTTATATTGTTTCATTCATTTATCTCATTTCAAAAATGACAATTTTTCTACACAATTTAACCACTCTCTTTCAATGGGTTCCACTCATTCCCTTACAACTAACAACTCTTCTTAGTATACATGCCGAAAAAAGGAGACAAACTCAACGAGACGAAGAGAGTACTATTTCTATGTGTATCAGATTGAACATAAGTCGCATTAAAAGCAGTCCATTATGCTGATGAGTTTGCACTACTTATGTCAACCAATGCTCCATTAAATGACTACATCTGTAAGTCTGTAACCAAAGGCGGAATCAAAAGGTGGCGGGTGGGGCGATCGCCATTGTCTTTGATTTTTAGTTATTTATATTTTTGGATTCGCCTTTCCCCCTATTAGTCAATTGGGCACCCCCAAAAAAATTTAAGAAATTGAATTTTGTAATAAACTAAATATAATAAAAGAATAATAGAGAGAATGAGAAATAGATGTGTATTAATATGAGGATGAAAACCTCTATTTATAGAGTACAAGATGGGCTCATTGGTTTTTAGGGTTTATATGATCATCACAATATATGGTAAGTATATATATATAAAATATATTTACAACACTCCCCCTTGATTGACCATCCCTAAAAGAAACTGTTGCCTCGTTAAAACCTTGCCCGAAAAACTCATTGGGATAATGTGTTGCATTGTCTCTTTATGAATCAATCTCAATGACTCATTTACTCGTGTGTTGCATTGGATTCCTCGTTAAAAACCTTAAGTAAGAAAATCATTTTGGAAAAACTTAGAAAGGAAAAAAGAGTACAATCATTTGTCCTTCATGGTCATTTGACCTTTAGGAGTCAGTCTAATCTTCAGGATTATTTACCATTTGTTACACCCCCTCAAGATAACAATCTTCAAGGTTATCTTCAAAGTCTAAACTAATATGTGCAACACAAGTTTAATTATTCTCATAGAGAATAGCATGTAATATATCAATATATCATTACTCTCATAAACAGAAAAATATCATGTTTCTCTCGAAGATAACAGATGATGGTCAATACCATTACAAATTCTCTAATTGCACATAAGTAATGAACTTCTGGTCCTAAAACATCTTTGTTATCTTCTATAGGTTTAAATGAGTCTCCGTCCACTTCAGTGTTATTGAAGCAACCATTCGGTAGTTATGTGGATGTGATACGATAAAATCTTTTTAAAGATATTTTAGGTAGGTTGACTAACGTAACTCCATCAGGGAAATTATCGATCTGCGGGTCGAGACAATTATTAGTTCAACCTAAGTCTTTTGATTCTAAATCCGTCTTTAGGCATTAGTTGATTTCCTCAAGTACTTTTGTACATAATGATTCACATATCCTCTTCGGAAGAAATTTGGAGTGATATGTTCTAAATTTCTTATTCCGCGGACTTTTTATCTTTAGCACCAATAAATCTCTCACGCTTTTGGCGCTAATGAGAATCAATTGATTTATATTTTCTATGAGGAACTTCAGTTCGTTCGTGGTGCATATAGAACAGGTATATGAGATTTTAGTCACTCATTTTGCACTAAATAACTTGATGAACTTCTGATTAATAGTGTGTGAATCTAAATAATTCATCCAACGAGATATTTGCGGCATTCATATTTTAATCTACCCCTAATGCCAAAAATAGTTGAGTTGGATTCATCCACTTTAATTCGTTACCTGCATTGGAGCTTTGGACCATTCCTGACCACATTCGAGATGCAGATCCATTGTTACCACCCTTAGCGAAGCGTCAGGCCGGTCGCCCAAAGCAGAGACGTTACCGATCGGGGGCGGAGGCCTCCACAAGCTCAAGTCAAGGTCGTAGCAGAAAGTGTGGTGTTTGTCACGAAAGAGGCCACACAAGGAGGACATGTTCAGAGAGGGAGACACAAGATTAAATTTGCCGTGTCTTATTTCTACTTTGTTTTCTATGTATTATTTGAAGTATGAAGTTTGATTAACGAAGTATGAAGTTTTATTAACGAAGTACGAAGCTTAATTTTCTCCAGTTCAGAACTCTAATAAATAAAAAAGTCACTGAAATGCAAGTAGTAAATTACCAAGATATTCCCAAACAAATGTCAGATCCTAAAAAAATACATGTCAAAATATTCCCAAACAAAGGTCAGTTCATTAACTTAGTAGTAAATTACTAAGATATTCTCATCTCCAGTTACCCTGTAGTAGTATAGAATTAATTACACAAATAAATTAAGCTTTAAAAGAACGTTAGCACTACATAAATACATGTTCAGACTTCTCCCTAAACCGTTACATTAATATGCAACGTATTATGCGAAGAAAGAAAAAACTCAGAACCTAGTCTAACCAAAAAAAGTAATATTTAGTCTCAGTACACTAGAAAATTTCTAATCGGACAGTTTCGAAGTTACATGTCGTGATTTTTCATGAACCACAAGCTAGTATTACAAATGCAATATGAATAACCTAGTTTTTTGAAATAAACACCAATAGAGCCGATATGAACACGAATAACACAATTAAATCATATTATTCTTCAGTAAAAAACTTGTTGATACATAATATGAATTCGTGTTTTTACAATTATCTTAGCACTACTAAAATAAATCAAATTACTCCGTTTTATACCTAAACGGAATAACTATAATATAATCATAGTTATACCGTGGGTTAACTTTTTTATGTTATTCACGCGACTTCACATATATATTAAACTAACCACATACTTATATATATCTACTATTCCCCTAATATTTTAAGCTAATCTCAGACGGTATATATATTTTATTCAATTTTACGGTATTTTATTCAATTACGGTAATTGTCTAAACTAATTACGAAATGTATATGTTATATTTTATTCAATTTCTTCCCTTTAAATTGACTAAACTAATTACGGTATTTCTATAAAAATATTCTCTATAAGCATACTCTACAAAGATCATAAACCAAAATATATAAGCCTAAAATAAAGCTAACATGTCCATATATACAGTCAAAAACCTGTCGTGTACCTTCAGTCAAAAACGAGTTCCAATGTATTCTTTTCAGCATGCTTTCTCTCAATGGTTCAGATTTGTTGACTACTTTTAAGAGGGTTTGCAAATGTTACACTATTTACGAAACTCAATTATTGGTTAGATTTCATAAAATTGAATCATATTTAGTTTCGAAATTCCCTAAATGTTACACTATTTACGAAACTCAATTATTGGTTAGGTTTCATAAAATAAAGTATTATATACGAAACTCAATTATTGGTTAGGATAATATTGAATCTTATTTAGTTTCGAAATTGGATAATATATAGGATAATCTTGAATATTTTTCGAATATATATATATATAGGAAATGAATCATATGAGATCCTAATTTCAAAAGAGATACGAGAACCGATCTCGTCCCTCCATTTCGTTAATCTAAGGCCATCATTTTTTCCCCAAAAGGCATTTAAAATTAAATCAAAAAAGGAAAAAATCATCTCATTAAGGGTAAAAGGGTAATATTTCCTCATTCTTTTCCCATCCTTTTCTTTCTCTATTTCAAATCTGCAAAACAAACCCAGCAGCAAACAAAGTCGATTATCCTTCTTTCTCGATTTCAAATCTTCCAAAATGAAGTCGATTATCTTTCGTGGGTTTCGTTCTGTTATGTTTGTTGCGTGATTTAAGCTCGTTTAGCCGCTGGATTTATCCCGATTACTGCCGATTTTGAAGATTGATTTCTGCATATTTTTCTCGTTTGACCAATTTTCTGCAAAGGTAAGAATTCGTTGCGGTTTTGAAAATATTGTAGTTCGAGATTTGTGGATTGATTTTTTGGGTTCCACTTCTTTATGGTCATTTTCATTTTATTCGAATTTTTTTAGAGATTTCTGGATTTATTTTGTAGAATCATTTTTTTGGGATTAGGGTTTCTGTACTGGATTTATGAGATATATGTATCGATTAAGTATTGTTGTTCTGTTCTCGATTAACTATTCCCATTTCATTTTCTACGTAAATACAATTTTCATACATATGTTTTTGTGTGTTTATGTTGATACTATGTAACATTCATGCATGTAGTCTGTTGAATGGCTGAATCGTTACAATCAAATGTGTATCTTGAATCCGATGAATCCATTTTCATTCCTGATTGCGCGGCCGAATTGAAACCGTATGTTGGACGGAAATTTGATACTCTTGATGAGGCCGGAAGTTTCTATAGAGACTACGGAGGTTTGTGCAGTTTCGATATCCGTAAGTGGTCCATAAAACGTCATGGGGATGGGTCTATCATGCGTAGATATTTGGTGTGCAGTAGAGAAGGGGAGAAATTCATGGATGTTGATAATGTTTAATTCCAAAAGAACAAAGCGAAGATGTAATTCAAAACTGAATCCCTTGAAAATTGCTTATGTTATTTTCATGCATACGACGATTTATTTTTATCCATGTGTTTTGTAACTTTTATGCATATCTTTTTTAGTTCTCATGTTCAAGCTTTATCGTATAGTTTGGTTGTATTCTTTGTCTGTTTTTTCGTAGTCATTTTCAAGGTTTGATATTTCATGCATACCGTAGTGTATTTATATGCTTATGGTATGTAATTTTTTTGCATATCCCTTTTTTATGTACATGTGTGTTTATATATATGCATAGTGCCCAATTTTGATTTGCATGAAAAACACGTTATATATGCATAACTTCTAATACTTAAATATACCAAAACAAGTGTTCGCCTACATTAGTTCAACTACTGTATCAATAAAAAACATAAGTACCACCATAACTTCTAAGTTTTATATCCCAAGTTGTTCCAACAAAAGAGACTCACAACCAAACTTCTAACTATCAAGCATTTCTTTCACACATTCTTTAGAATCAAGTTCATTCTCATCGGCATGACCAACATCCTCTTGTTCCACTGTCTCCTTCATTTTGTTATCATCGAAATTGACTATGCTCAAGCAATACCGCATCCTCAAAAGCTTAATTTGCTTCACACTTTTCCTCAAAAATCCCGTGTCCCAGTTGATTATGTCACCCTTGAACGTCTCCATATGTCTCATCAAATACACTCCTGTAAGAAATAATTCATATTTATCAGATTTTACCGTTACAAATTGATTTATGCTTACCTTTCTCAGTAATCATGCACATAATTATATAATTTCATGCTAACCTTTCGATCAAGTTATGCACACCACCAATATTAATTATGCACAAAAATCCAAAATAATATGTACCAATGGAAAAAAAATTATGCTTACTATTTCATATTTTTATGCTAATATATAAAATGTTTTATGATTTCGCTTACAAAAAAAGGCAAACGAAAAAAAAGGGTATGCATACCAATATTAAAACTTTCATGCACAAACACTCAATTTCATGCTAATAATCCACACGATTCATGCATATCAATGAAACCGGGATAGAAAAAAACAAGGGTTTTATATGAAATACAAACAACAAACCATTCAATGAAATCAACAAACCATTTCCCATGAGATACAAACAACAAACCATTTCCCAGCATAGATTCAGTCTTAGTTAACTTAATCGAAACTCTTTTACCAAAAGCTAAATCAACAAAGCAATAACATTCCCATGAGCATCAATTTGACAAATCAAAATAATTATCTTGAATCGCTACAGTCCTTAGCCCGAGAGTTTTCACCAACTTCTACAATTTTCGGTTTTCAAAAGGTTTTCGGTTACACCCACAATTTCTCTTCTAAAACACAAAATCATCCATGGGTAAACTTAATTAACAAACGAAAACATGAAACATAACTCAAAATTCGTCGATTAAGGGGATTTATAGTCGATTTTCAACGAAAACATGAAACAACTATTTATCGGAAAGGTTGTCTCTGCAAATCTTTCTAGTTTCAGCGAATGAAAACGACAATAAAGAATGGAGGAATGAAATATAACTCATACCTCGTTGATTATGGACGGAAGTTTGGAAGTTTTCACCAACTTCTACAATTGTCGGGTTTGAAAAGGGTTTCGGTTACACCCACAATTTCTCCTCTAAAACACGAAATCATCCATGGGTAAACTTAATTGACAAACGAAAACATGAAACATACCTGAAATTTCGTCGATTAAGGGGATTTATAGTCGATTTCCAACCAAAACACGAAACAACTATTTATCGGAAAGACTTTTCTCTGCAAATCTTTCTAGTTTCAGCGAATGGAAACGACAATAAAGAATGGAGGAATGAAATTTAACTCTTACCTCGTTGATTATGGACAGAAGTTTTGGGAGAAACCGCAGCTCTTGAGAACCGCTTCCTTTCGCACAAAATGGAGGAAAGAAAAACTGAAATTGTTTTGCCCGCCCAATTCCCTACCCCATTTCAAATGAAAATATTTTTCTATGCCCAAAACACCCTTTCTATAATTTTTTTTTAAAAGATACAAGGGGTTGATCTTGACCATTAGATTATGACCGATTGACGCTTACTATCGGTTCTCGTATCTCTTTTGAGTGTTGGATCTCCCTAGATCCACACCATATATATATATATATATATATATATATATATATATATATATATATATATCAAGGTTTTACGTAAGAATAATTATTAATCTATGATTTTATATAATATATATGATAATATTTATCAAGGTTATACCTAATATTCATGAACCACAAACTAGTATTAGAATTGTCATATAAAAAGTACTCCCTCCGTCCCACTCATCTTGACACGTTTTCCTTTTCGGGACGTCCCACTTAAAATGACATGTTTCCTTAAAAGGAAATAACTTTAAAAAATATTATTAAATTATCTCTTATTTTTTTATTTCTCTCTCTTACTTTTTCATTTATTTATCTTACTTTATCATTTCTCTCTCATACTTTATCATTTACTCTCTCACAGACTCATTTATCTTCTCTCTCTTACTTTATCCCTCTCTCATACTTTATCATCCACTTTCTTAATTCCTGTGCCGAAAAAAAATGCGTCAAGATGAGTAGGACGGAGGGAGTAATTGTTTAATCCACGGAAAGTTAGTTCAGAATTAACGAAAATCACTTAAATAAATTCAGGAAAATTCCATAAATAAAATTATCGAAATTGACAATATATGTTATTTTAATTAATTTCTCCCCTTTATTACTGGAGAATCTTGTAACTAATAGACTTGCAATATTAGTCAAGGAAATCTTAATAATGTCAGAAAAAGGAGACGAAATTTTTTTAGATTAAATTAAATTAACGAAATTGCCTAAATTAAATTAACAAAATTGCCCAAATTAAATTAATGAAATTGTCTAAATTAAATTATCGAAATTGTCTAAATTCAATTAACGAAATTGCCTAAATTAAATTAACGAAATTGCCTAAATTAAATTAATGAAATTGCCTAAATTAAATTATCGAAATTGTCTAAATTCAATTAACGAACATCGGTGCCATCCGTATACCTGACATATCAGACATTATGGATGAGAGTATAAGGATGTATGAAGAGATGTTTGTGCAGTGAAAAATATTTTCAGGATCAGTTCGAGTAGACCAGAGTTTCAGAACCGATGATCAGAAGAACACCGTGCTCTGATACCAATTGTTGGTCCGAAGACGAGTGTCAGGTGTAGAGGGGGGGGGGGGTGAATACACCTGAGTACAAGTTCTTTTTCTCAAACGCGAAGGACAATTGAGCAGTAGGTTGCAACTGATGAACAATGCCAAATAGTAGCCTTCTGATCGCGGGTCAGAGTGAGTCAACTACTGAGTTTCTCCTACTGACTTCTGTCAGTATTTGATTCTCATTCGGAGACTTAGTGCGGATAAGTGTGTAGGGCCCGATAGACTTCGTCTCGATTTGAAACGTGTTTTTCGCAAATCAAATAATTTTGGCTAGTGCACTTTCAAATACGTTTTATGCAAAGTATGAGTTTGTAAGATGATTTGAATGCAGTGCAATAAAACAGTAAATGACACAAGCGATTTTTAACGTGGTTCGGATACGCAAGATCCTACGTCCACGGTCCTGCTGAACAGGAGGTCTTGTTGATTAATCTGAACAAGCCTCAGCAAGGTATCTGTGCACTGGACATATCCTTCTAAGTTATAGTCCTTAGCGACTTTACAAATCAAACCGAAGTTTGAAGGGGAGGGGATGTTCTCCAACTATGAAGGAGTTCTTACAATAAGAACAGTCACGAAATGTGAACTCCTTCGAAGGTTCTAAGCTATGGATATAAACAATTGAGCTTAGATAGAGAAGTGGGATCTAAAGAAGGAAACTCTAGAGAGAAGAACTATAAATATTCTAATAATCAAGTTCTTCGATGGATCTTCGTGAAAGGCGCTAGAGTGGTTCGAAATCTTGAGCGTGTAATCCCTTTGATATCCCGTGCGTGGAGCTCGGAAAGGCTTCTCTATTTATAGTTGTGACTCAAACATTTGTCCGTTGGATGAGACGATGCCATGTGTCACAAACGTCCAAGGAAAACGGCCATATGTTCGAAATGTTGTCGCAGAGTAGTTGGTCACTGTGCATGAGAGCAACTTTAGTTTGGTCAGAGCAGGTAGAGCTTAGACTGCTTCTCATTGGTCGAGGTTTGTGGTAGGTGAGACTTGTCAGACATCAGTCTTCATCTGAGTTGACTCTCACTCATCCTCGTATGATCTTCTGCTGACTTTCGAATGGTGTTAAAACTCGGGTCGTTTCCTGTCGGATACAGTAGACCTGATACGATCTCTATCTTCTTCGTCTGAGTCTGCTGATAACGAATCTTCTACTGAGTGGAATCAGCTGATGACTCTGAAGGTACTGAGCTTTGATAGTGTGTTCCTCTACTGATGCGGGTCAGCTGAAGAGAAATCTTCTACTGATTGAAGTCAGCTGATGACCTGTGAACACAAGCTCTTACAATGATGACGTGGGGTTATGGAAAGTAACTTCCTACTGAAGATCAGACCAACACTTACCCCTTACAGGACTTAGACAAAAACGATAATGAAAATACAAACAGTCTAGCCTATTACATCATCTAGTCTTATCGACACTACACCAAGGATACAAGACGAGTTTTGAGATCTTCAATTCCATAGTATCAAATCACTATGATTTTCCCCATTACCGATAAGCATAAAGTCCTAATACAAGAACTATTGTTAAAATAATGCTAAGTACCCACTAAGTGGTTTATTAAGATTAACCACTGACTCATAACCCAACATATACTAACCATCTCAACCGTTCTATTTTATGTAATTGAAAATTTCGAGAAATTATAATTAATCTTGCTTTTCTTGTTTGGTTATATTTCAAACCAGTATGCACACAAAAATTAATTTCAACTTACTAGCTGCTATATAAGCAGACAATGTTACAATCTTATTTGTAGAAATTAAGATGGAATGGTTCAAGGTTGGAATTGTTTTCATACTCGCAATGCTTGCATTTCCATTACTTCAACTTCAAGCAAGACCTATGTTTTCATGTACGTGCCCATTCTCTCCAAATGTTATAAATAAATTTGGAGTTCATGCATAAATATTCCAGGTATGTTGCTCATGTATGCATAAATATTTTAAAGTAATTATAAATTATTATATATACATATACAAACCATTTAATTTCTTTGTCAAGTTAAGATTGTGTATACTGTAAAATTAAGACAGGAAAACTTGATCAAGCCCAAATAGCGTATGAGCTGATCTAGTATTTTTATGATTTGATTTAGACTGAATTGCTTTTTTTACAAAAGTTAAAAATAAGTTAATTCTATTTATATGATGAGAAAAATCTACATCGTCAATTGAAATAGTCATTAGATAAATTATACTTCTGTATAGTAATTTGCAAATGAAGAAACTTTTCCTAAAGAGTAAAATTGGGAATCAATTTTAATTATTGACTCAAATTCGAAAAGGCTGAGCTTACATCAAAAAGATGGTGACCAGTTAGCTTAGGCTTAGCTATGGTTAACATATTGCTAAGTATGATACATATTTGTCCATTTGAATGGTATAGCGGTTAAGGTGGGTAGTCTATGGTCGGAAAATCATGGATTCAAATTCCACTAAGTAGGGTTACTCAATACGTACTTTAGTCGTTAGTCGCCAACTTTTTCTAAAAACCACTACGTTATATGCTTCTGATTGAAAGATACAATGTAATCTTGTATAACTAATGGTTAATGTAATTATTGATATCACTCGCACGATTTTCATTCCAGATCTAACATTGTAGAAAAATTATCATGTTTAGGCCAACTGATCCGCCGCCACAACTGCCAAATGGACCTCGTCTGTGAACAAGTGGAACACAAAAATAAATACGTGGAATATATTAGTTTTTACTTTCTTCTCTACAACGTGCCTTGATTGTAATAAGGGATTTATCTACTCTGTATATGTATGGTTTATGAGGAAAATACACATCCTTTGTTCGAAACTTATAAGAAATTAGTTTTATTCGAGAATAATAGTATATAAACTATACTTGATATTAATAGCATTTGCTCTTATATTTCCATTATTTTGGTTACCTTGCCTATATGTAGTTTCTTTTGTTTTTATAAATCACCTTTAGTTTTACTCACTATCGCCTCATTCAAATAATTGATACCATTGTCTTAAGACCATCAATTGTAGGTTAATAAGTGTAGTTTCCCTATCCTATCTCAATTAAAAGTGAGTATTTTACTTACTAACTCAATAGTCAATACATCAATAGTCTTATTACATGCATTTTTTATATATCTTTATCTATTCTCTTTACTCGATTTTTATATATTTCTAGCAACTCGAGTTAATAATCTGTTTAAAAGTACCACAAGGTTGAACTATATATACATGATTTAGGCTTTATTTGGAAAAAAAATAATTTAAATACGCCTATTTAAATGTAGAATTTTGCTAGGGAGGATGGCGACAACGAATTTCATGTTGAATGTGGTGACTGAATTTTAATGTTTGAATTTTCATTCACAAGATAATCACTTCACCTACCAATGCAGTTTTTAAGGTTTTGCAAAACGCTGTAAGAAATTTACATTTATTCTAGGATTGTTTTACATTATACTTCCTCCGTCTCATTTGTATTTCCAAAAGGAATGATTCATTAACAAAGAATTTGTAGTTACAAAATAAACTATCAAAAAGTCAAATAACATACACCATACAATATTAATTTTTTAATCTTTGTGCCAAAAAAAAAAGACATTATTAATTAATAGAACGGATGAAGTAATAAATATAAACTTCTCCCACGTTTCTATCCCATTTACTCTGTATTTTATATGCTTTTAAATAGTTGTTGCCGTTCTGTGGCAAAAGAAAAATTGATCTCACACATCTCTCGTGCTTTCACTTCCCTTCAAGTCAGTCTTTCAATTACAGTAGGGAATACAAACAAATCTAGAAAATACAAAATCTCTTCCATCTTCGATCAACACTTCTGCCAAGGTGTTACAAACTACTACTCTCATAAATCTCTCCCTTTTCAATTGGACGGTCTCATTTTTATTTTATATGTCTGTCTGTTTATTCATATGAATAAATTTAAAGATATAAACATTAGATAAACATAAAAATTAAAATTAAAATCAATTAATAAAAATTAAATAAAATAATTTTTTTGTATTATTATATTAATTGAGTCTATTAAAATTAGTTAAACCTTTAATTATACACAAAAAACTATTAATAGGTATATGTATCAATTTCTTGATAAGCATGCAGAAAAGAGAGAGACAAAAATGGGACTGGAGTAAAATATAGTGAATGTAGGTGTTGAGTTTGTTGGTGAAGAAGTGGGTTTGTTGGTGAAGAAAGTGGGAGTTGCAGAAGTCAGTTGGAGAAGTGGTTATGAAGATGGCGGTTATGAAATGGAGTTGGCGGTTGGCAGTTATTTTCATTCTGTTATGATTACAGCCTTTGGATCAAATGGGACAGCTGGATGATCGGAAGGCTGGGAAATGAGAGTTACTAATAAAGACGCGTGGGAGTTAAAGGCGTGTTTGTTTTGTGTTACTTTTTCTATGTGTAGTAGTTAGTCGAGTTATTAGCTGTATTAGAGTAGTATAAATACACGATCATGTAGTATGGACGATTAAGAAATAATAAGCTTGATTTTCAGTTTTCATCTTCAAGGTCTAGAATGTTCTTTCTCTCGTTCTCAGATCTACATTTCTAGATCTCAATTTACATCATGGAATCAGAGCAATGGTTCGGCTACATCGAACGGATTGGAACGTTCTGCTTGAAGAAGAAGTAGGGGAAAGCAGCACTGACGGAGCTAGGAGAAATCCGGTGAGGAGAGGGAATCGTAGAAGGGGAAATACACGAAATCGCGAGAATTTCGTAACTGAAGGAATTCACCAACAAACCGTTGGATCAAATCATATATCAGATCCAGAAATGGAACGAGGTGAGCAAGGTGTGAATATTAATGACATCTATTATCTTAGTCCTCATGATCATCCAGGAATTAAAATTGTGAATGCGATGTTCAATGGACGGAACTACTATGCGTGGAGTAGAGCAATACGCAGAGCTCTAGCTGGAAGGAACAAGGTATGTTTCATTGATGGTGGAGTTCCTAAACCCCTTGAGACACACGCTACCTATAACTCATGGATTCAAGTTGACTTTATGGTTACATCATGGATAATGAATTGTATCTCACCTGAATATGCTGAATCTTTTCTGCTTGTTGATACTTCACACCAACGTGGGATGAACTTAAGATGCGCTTTGATCAAAGTAATGGTGCGAAGATTTTTAAGTTGAAGAAAGAGTTGTCTGATTTTATACAAGGAAATCATTCGATTATGAAATATTATAACTGTTTGAATGTGATGTGGGATGAGTTAAGGCTTTTGCAGCCAAACACGATATGTAGTTGCATCCAGGCTTCTGAATGTGTGTGTGGAGCGGTAGAAAACCAGAAAGTTAGCAATGAAACAGATAAGTTGATGCAATTCTTGTTAGGACTCAATGATACCTATGAAACGGTGAGAAGTCAAATCCTATTGATTGAGCCACTTCCTACGCAAGTAGGGCATATTCGATGCTTGCGGGAAGAGGAGCGAGAGGAAGATAATTGCTACCCACACACATCCACAAGAGCAGGTTGCTATGAATGTTAAGGTGGATGAAAAGGAGCAGCGTACTGGAGAATGTAGTGTGATGAATGTTGGATACAAAGGAGGTGATAACAGAGGTTTCAAACCAAGGATGAGTAAAGAGGATAGAAAACGACTAAAGTGTAGTTTACGTGGAAAGAATGGGACATGAACGCAGTGAGTGTTTTAAGCTAAATGGGGTGCCGATCGGTACCAAAAGCGAAGGATCAGAAGCCAAGGAGCCAAGCGAATTGTGTCACACAACAAGGAGGTTCACAGGTCTCATCTAGTGAGTCTAGTCAGGTGAAGACTCGATCTCAGAATGTTGGAGAGTTGATCTCGAATGTTGAAAAGGCTCTAAGCCAACTTAAAGGTTTGGGAACTGGAAACAGTGTCAATAATGTTGAAACATACACCCCATTGAATGTGATGGAAACACATTATTCCTTCGATCTTGTTGAAGCTGCCGGAAGGAGAAGGTGTGGATTATGGACTCTGGAGCAAGTAATCACATCTGCGTAACAAGGATCTTATGACAAGTATTCGGAGGCTGGAAAGTCCTCAAGGTGTATATTTGCCAAATGGAGATATGCGGATTATTAATGAAGTTGGTGTGGTACAGCCTAACGGTAGGAGTTGTTCTTGGAAAATGTCTTTGTATGTTCCCGAGTTTACACATAACTCGATTTCTACACACCACCGAATAATGGTCCGCATCCGAAGTGTGTATTCTATCCCACCTATTGTATGGTGCGTAAACTTTCCAATGATCATGTGATGATAATAGGACAAGCTCAAGGAAGACTTTATGTCATTGATCCGGACCATAAGTTGGAAAGGATTAATCAAGTTTACGAGTCCAATGATTCCTCTTCCTTGACGTGATCGGCATATTTTACTTGGGCACACTTCTTTTACAACATTGCAAAAGCACATCCCTCAATTGGAAAAGCTCGTGTAAGAAGGAAATGCGGGGAGGTCATAAACGCTTGTGAGATATGTCATAAAGCAAAACAATGTAGAAATCCATTCCCAGTTCTAGAACACAGAAGTATGCAAGCATTTGAGCTGCTGCATGTGGATGTTTGGGGACCGTATAATGTGGAGAATGTAGTCAATGCAGCTTATGTTCTGACTATTGTGGAGGACTACAGTAGGAGTACGTGGACATATCTTTTGCAGTCCAAGAGACAGGTTAGCAAAGTCCTGGAGAGCTATCTCAGAATGGTGAGAACACAATATGAGGCTAAGGTAAAAAAGGTGAAAACAGACAATGGTACAGAATTCTTGAACTCGCAGATTCAAGAACTATTTCATTCCTTGGGTATTATCCACTTAAGAACTTGTGCTTATACACCACAGCAGAACGGAAGAGTGGAGAGAAGACATAGATCACTACTTGAAATCGCTCGGGCATTGATGTTTCAGAGTAAATTGCCAGAGCAGTTTTGGCCTTTCTCTATATTGACTGCAACTTGGATCTTAAACCGACTACCAAGTAGAATTCTTGGTTGGAATTGCCCTTTCTCTGTTCTGACTGGGGGCAGAATTGATCTGAATCAGTTGAAACCATTTGGATGTTTGGCTTACGCAGCCAAAGTCAATCCACACAAAAGGAAGTTCGATGCTAGAGGGTCAAAGTGTATTTTCCTTGGGGTTCTTTGCTCGAGCACGGTAGGTTATACACTCTTTGATTTGGAGAAACAGAGAAGTCATTGTGTCAAGAGATACCAAATTTTTCCCTCACATATTTCCTCTTCTTTGTTTGGGATAAGATTACTGAAGAGGTGATAAGTCCTCCTTCAGTTGTTCCAGAGGAGAGCCCCACTGGTAGGATTGCTCCTACGGATATGGTACTTTCTGACTCAATATCTTATGAAATGCCTCAGAGATCTAATCATACAGTCCCTCAGAATGAATCTTCAAGTTCCAATTCATCTATGGAACCTACTGAACATGTGACACCCTCTGCTTTGAAATTGTTTTGAGACCTAAAAGATCTATTAAACCACCTTCTTGGTTACATGATTTTGTGAGTCAGGTTGATTTATCTCTGCCTAATCAGCCTTCTACAACTTTTACTCCTCCCACATTTCCCTACCTTTGTTCCCCTGTTTTCAGTTCAACCTATACTGCGTTTTTGAGTAAGATAACTGCTTTGTACAGGAGCCCTCTAATTACAAGGGGGCCAGTCAGTTTGCTGAGTGGAGGTTGGCTATGCAGAATGAGTTGGATGCACTGGAACAGAATGGTACATGGATATTCACTGATCTTCCTATTTGGTAAGAATGTTATTGGATCTCGGTGGGTGTATAAGGTTAAGCTGCAGGCAGATGGATCTATAGAACGGTTTAAAGCTAGATTGGTAGCAAAGGGTTATAAGCAGGAGTATGGCATAGACTATGAGGAAGTCTTTTCACCCGTAGCAAAGCATGTGACAATTAGATTGCTTATTGCTTTAGCATCTGCAAATAACTGGCATCTGCATCAAATAGATATTAATAACGCCTTTCTTCATGGTGTTCTTACAGATGATATCTATATGTTGCCCCCCGAAGGGTATTCTAAAGCTCCAAAGCAAAGGTTTGCAAGCTAGTAAAGAGTTTGTATGGGTTAAAGCAAGCCTCTCGCGAATGGAATGCGGGAATTGTGTAAGGCTCTTTCTTCCTATGGGTTTGTTCAATGTCCACATGATTATTGTTTGTTCACTAAAGGAACCGAATCTACCTTTTTGGGTTTGTTGGTTTATGTGGATGACATTCTTATAGTTAGTCCGGATATGCATTTGGTTGCTTGATTTAAAGGATTTTTTTGCACAAGCAATTTACTATCAAAGATTTGGGGAGTTGCTCGTTATTTTCTAGGAATGGAAATAGCTAGGGGGGAGCAAGGTATCTACTTGAATCGGCGAAAGTATGTATTAGATGTTGTTCAAGTCTTTGGACTCTTGGGGTGTAGTCCGGCTTCCACTCCCTTTCCTCAAGGAGTGGATCTATCTTCCACCTCCCGTCCTCCTCTTTCGACACCCGACAAATACGGAAGATTAGTGGGTCGGCCTTTCGTACTTAAACCTTACACGACCCGATCCGACTCACGTTACTCGGCAGCCTAAGTCAATTTGTGGCTTCACCTTGTACTAACCATTGGACGGCCGGCCACTCATGTTCTCCAGTACCTAAAGGGATGTCCATCTTTGGGTCTTTTCTTCCCTTCACGGTGTTCTTTGCCGGCTTTAACCGCATATGCGAGATGCGGATTGGGGATCTTGCCCGATGACTAGACGGTCTTTGACTGGTTTTTGTGTTTTTTTAGGTGGGTCTTTGATCTCGTGGCGATGTAAGAAACAAGAAACAGTTTCAGCTTCCACAGCTGAAGCGGAATACAGGTCTCTTGGTGCAACTGTGCGTGAAGTGGCTTGGATTACCTATTTGCTTCAGAGTCTACAAGTTGAGATTCCTACACCAATCCCGTTGTACTGTGATAATGCGGCTGCAATCCACATTACGCGGAATCAAGTGTTTCATGAGCGTACCAAGCATCTCGAACTTGATTGTCATATCGTGCGTGACAAATACAAGGCAGGACTCATTCATCCTACCTCCATTCATACGACTGAACAGCTAGCGGATGTCTTTACGAAAGTGTTGCCTGGACCTAGATTTCGGTATCTTCTGTCCAAGATGGGACTGGTGGATCTCCACCGTGTCCATCTTGAGGGGGGTGTTGAGTGTAGAATCGGGTTGTAGTTTAATATTGTGCATTTCTAGATCTCAATTTACATCAGTAGGCGAGGAAACGAAGCGCCATTTCTTCCCAATTCGGCTTGTCCCCTCATTCAATCCACCCTTCTACCTCGCTGTCAACGAAAACCTTTCTCCCTTCCAGGTGAGGTTATTTCAATATCTTAAGTCTGATTCCGTAGCAAGCCAAGAATGAGTGTAGAATCGGGTTGTAGTTTTATATTCCACCCTTCTTTCTCGCTATCGAAATCCTTTCTCCCTTTCAGGTGTATTATTTCAGTTTCTCAAAGTCTGCATGTTCGATTCCGTAGGAATGAGTGTAGAATTGAGTTGCAATTTGAAGTTTGTGTGTGATATCGTGCGTTCTCTCTCTGTACTCGGTGTACTGGAACCTGGTCGCCTAAAATATGATTTTCTCTCTATTGTTGAGAATGGTATGCAATTGCGGACTTGATACTGACTCAGAGAGTCAATTTGCATGCTTGTTGTTGGCTGATAGTTGCTTTTATTCTAAGATAACTGGCTTCCATTTTGTCATTTTTTTCTTTTGTTATTGAGCATATGGAGAGAAAGCATGGATCAATTTTTTAATCTGTTTTGTGGATCATGATATATTGATACCCTGAACATATCAGCTAATTTTAAATTATATATGAATAGACAAAACATGTGGATCCGATTCCCTTTGCAGTAAAGAAATCTTGTCTGCAAACTCAGGTACACATAAATATCATCCTGGAAATATTTCAAAATGTTGTGTCCGTGCGAGACTTGTTTTATTAAGAAGGATATATCATGGAAGTTTGTGAATGTTTGCAAAATTTACTCTCATCTCTTCATTTCTACTTGTCTCCTTGTTGGAGTAAATGAGTAATAGAGGAAACTTATGCTAGCTTTACTTTTTTCAATCTAAAAAGGGCTGGGTGTAGTGACAGTAAAGACTGTCCTAAATCCCATGAAAAATGATACCATTCTGAAAAGTCCGCCTTGATCCCATGAAAAATGACATCAATAAAAATTTGTATAGTGCATGTAGATTATTGTTGCTATGGTATGCTGTATGTGCTTGTCCAGATATATTGAAACCAAAACAGTATCTCGTTTCACTAGTCTATTTGTCATATCTCTTACCTAGTTGTATGGCCTGCCTGTTCTAATCTCTCGCGAGAGGTCTTAAAATTTTGAAGGCCTTTTCATTTTCAATAATCAAGTTGTTATAATTATGAGAATCATATTGTGTTTCCTATCCTCCTAAAGGTTACTGCATTTCAGAAGCAATAATCCAGTAAAAAGCTTTGTGTTAGGCATATAAGCTAAGGAGCTCTAATTTACGCAAACCATGGTCAAAGGTGAAGGGTTGACTCCCACTTAAATGACCTTCCACACACATGTGGAACCGACGTGGGATATTGTATCTCTTTGGTTTAGAATTTTTTTATCATAACATTACTGCGACGACCGAAACCAGGCCATATGACTATGAGTCACTCGTTGTTCACATAAGAGTAATGATATTTTCTTTTGGATCTCAGTTCCCTATAAATTGAAAAGATAGAGAGACCGGAATATCCAGATTTTTGTTCCACCTTCAGTAATTCTCGACCGACTTCAGTACCTTTTTATCAAAGGTCATCTCAATATATATTTTTTTTTTTTTTTTGAAATGATCTTTATATTACGACACGAGTACATGCAAGCTTGCCTATTGACATTTTTTCCCTGTATGATGTGAACTAATGTTATAACTGCCCACATCTTAATATTTGGTGATCTTTCATGGTCTGATTCATTTCTTCGTCCTTTTTCAGTTTTTTTTTTCCTTATTATTTATTGTTTGTTAAACGATTGGGTTTCAGATGGGAAGCAGCTCAGAGTCAGACTTAAGTGACTCCAAAATAGATGAATATAAGGAGAAACCTTACGAGCTACTTAAAGCTGGTACTTACAAAGTAAAAGGTCCAAATGGTTCTTTTAGATGTCCTTTCTGTGCTGGTAAAAAGAAACAGGATTATCAGTATGATCATCTTCTTCAGCATGCTATTGGATCAGCTAAGGGCTCTGCCAACCCAAGTGCAAAGCAGAAAGCTAACCATCTAGCTCTAGCTAGTTTCTTAGAAAATGAGCTGGCTAATGAGGCCGAGCCACTGCTTCAACATTCAGCACTCGTACCTCCTTCTAAACCTGAGAAAAGTCAGCTTTATTGCTGATATACAAGATGAACCAAAGAGTGGTTGCTGTGCTGATCGCTGTGGTTTCTGGTTGAAGAAATTATCGGAATAACCATCAGTACAATGCACAAGCTGCTCTAAGATTTAAGAATGATTGGTCTGGGTTCAAAAATGCAACGGACTTTGAGATTTTCTTTGAAGCTGAGAGTCGAAGCAAAGCAAAATGGGATGAACAGAGTACTTCTCCGGGGCCTAATGTATATGGCTGGTTTGCTCGTGAAGATGATTATAATTCAGAGGGACCTGTGGGAGATTATCTTCGAAGGAAAGGGAAGCTGAAGACTGTTGCTGACCTTATCCAAGAAGAAACTAAGGATAGGAATAAGATTATTGGAAATTTGGTCAAAGAAATTGACCAAATTGAGGGATTAGAACTGAAATAACTTAATTTGCAAAAAAGTCCTAGAGAGGCTTCATCCCAGTGAAAATCGATTGTGAACAAATCACTGGATTAAAATGAGTTTTGCAGTTTTATTTACAGTATAACTAGACCAGTTTTTAAGCTGCAAAACTCAAAATGCAACATGATTGAAGATGTGATAAATTATTATAATTATCATTATTATGGCAACGAGGAAACTTGACCAAATCTTCATATATGCGGGTAAAGTTAAAAACTTCAGTATTTATGTTCGATATTATAATTTGCAAACCAAACAAACAGAGAAGATGTCCTTTCGACTGACTAAATTTAGTTTCCAATTTGAAATATATTTATTGGAGTATATTCAGAATAATATTCCACCTAATATAGTCGAAGTACGATCTAAGTACTAGTATTAAAGTATGGTTTCTGTGTGGAAAAGTTGGTAAGTTGCTGTAATCAAAGTATCAAACAATTCTGTGGCTGGAAGTCCCGGTTTCCGCCATTTTTATAGCATACATGAAGAAAACAGACGCACAGATCTGATATTTGCAAACTTGGTCTGGTTAGTATTTATCTATCTCGACTCTAATTCTTCGATTCTTGCATTTTGCTTATCAGTTGAAACCAGGTATTTGCTCATTCCAAGTGTTAGTTGCTCAGTTTACAGTCGGTGGTGGTCCCTGTTCTGACGACGGACTCGTTCGATTGGGCGGTGAGCGATGAGACTCCGGCGAGGGTTGATTCCGGTTCTTGCGGAAGGGTCGGCGAAAGAGACTGAAGTGATTCTGCAAGGGGCGTTGAAGCTTGCTACTGCGAGAGGGCTGTGCCAGTCCGGCGACGCTGTGGTGGCGCTTCATCGGATCGGAGCTGCGTCGGTGATCAAGATTTGCTTGGTCAACTGATTGTTCTGCTTAACCGTAATGTTTATTAGAGGTTTTTAATGTCGTTTCGATTGAGTTCTACTTAATAATGCAGTCATATGGAAGTATGGTACGAGGCTTATTGTATGATATTCAACTCCATGTTTGCAAGAGCTTTAGTCTTTTTTTAATCTTCTGACTTTTGAAATTCAGACATAATCTTTCTCTCTCCCGCGTTCCATTGTGTAGTTGGCAGTCATAATCAGAGCCAAAACATGTGAAACGTTAAAGATAAAAAGCAACAAGATGGGAAGAGGAGAATCATTCATCACTACCAAAATAACAAACCATGTTTGCCAAACATGTTACCATCCAAAGTTTTAAGTTTTGGGGCGTCAACTATGGAGTATGGACCCAACCCACTGTTGGATTTTAGATTATTAAATTAGTTAATTGATTGCATGAAACACGTCGGTTGGAAAATGAAGATGCATGGTTTCAATTTGAAATGGAAAAGGCACGTTGGTTGAATTCCTTCAATTCATGAAGAGCCACGTTGCATGTGGTTGTTGCATGAAATGATACAAGTTGGTTACTTGATGGTAACGTGAAAAGTTGCAACTTTTCACAAAAGTCATCTCATGCCTATAAATAGTCATACCAACCGAGAATAAATGATTTAATTCTTCCATTCGTATGTTATGTCACTTCATTACATACATCTATATGTTCATATTTCCTTAGTCCCGAGATATCAAGTAATTCGCCGGAATTACGAGAAGTAGTGCAACTACTCGTAATGAAAAACCGTTGTATCTTGGAGACGAGTGCTATAGACCGCTTGCACCGAGTAGCGGAGCATTATCGTCTTGCGGAGAGAGAGTCTAACTCTCGCCTCGGTTTGCATTTCGTTATTTTCGCTATTCAATTTTTCATATGTTGTTTGTTATGTTGTTATAGTATTTATACTAACATTTGATTTTATTGTCGTTATTTCTTAACACCTAATTTTTTTAATAACATTCGCAAGACGATAATTCGTGTTGAAGAAATGATGACAAGTAGTAGTAACGTGGTGCCGAACTTTACAACAAAGAACGAACAACCAAATTCACGCGGAAAGGATCCTGTTCATGCGGAAAGGATCCGACCGTCGGTCTTTGACGAAAATTCACGTTTAGGTTCTGCCCCAGGAGGGCTTCAAGTTCGTAGAAGTAAGCTTTCGATCGGGCGTCGTTACGATAATTAAAATGGCCTCCAAACTTGAGTCGGCGAGTTTGTGGCGTTCTGCCAGCTGTACTCGCGGGCTTGTATCTTCTTCGTCTGAACTCCATTTTATGCGTCGAGCATAGTTTTGGAAAGACAACGAACTCAGCTTTCTATCGGTATAAGAATCGGTGAGTTTCGAGAAGGGACGAAGCTCCTAGGCTATTCTAAAGTTGGGGGTTCGGCACATCCGGGGAGGATGGCGTTTCGGTAGTGCCTTTTCGTAGATCCGTAACTTCTTGATACGATCTCCCAATGGCGAACGAAAAAGTTTTGGAGATCCTTTGAATGACAAGGTTCGATACGGTATAGGACTTGGGGTTTCCAGATTTGAGGTCTGTTCACAAAATATCTCTCAAAATGGGTGGAGCTAAGCCTCATTTCAATACTTGGAATTTTTCCGGATGTGGCATTTAATCAAACAGCTTCTGGGCAACATTCGAGCAACGTATCTCAGCGGTCGGGACTCGTTTTTACGATCGAAGATATGCTATGGAATCCTTGTTTATCAAGGTTTGTGTGGATGTCAGTTTTCTAGAATTATGAGTTCGATTGGGTCATGAAAATCGGGTCGAAACTTCGCTCGCGCTTCTCGCCGGTTTGGTGTTTTGAGTAGGCTTTTTCCGAGGGGTATAACATTCTGGTCCGAACTCCAAATAACGAGAGGAAGTTGCGTTGGAAAGCCTGTAGTTGTGGCTTTACAACGGTATGGGTTTCAAGGGGTTTTTGGATAAACAAATAGTGTGTTGGAAATGCTCGGAACATGCTTGCTCCGAACTTGAAAATCGGTAGGTAGTCGCGAGCCTTCTTCGACGGCGAATAATTCCTTGGTCCGATCTCCGTTTCACGAACTGATAGGTGTGTTGAAAAGCTAAAAGTACAAGGTTTGCAATGGTATAGACTTTGGGCATTGTTTTTCATTACTCCGGTCGAAAATTGCGACGCAAGTTCGCAAGATGAACAGTTTTTCTTTCGCAAGAAAAATCTGGGTGTAGTGATGATTTTGGGCAGTTTAACGGGGTGTAACTCCTAAATCGAGAGTCCGTTTATCGAACTGCGAGATGCGTTGGAAAGCCTATAAAAGTGGCTTTCCAGAGGTATGAGTTTCGATAGGTGTTAGTTGGTTTTGAGTGATCGGGAGTTGTTTGAACATAGTAGGTTCACTGCCTGTGGCACCGAGGCAGTTCGGAGTGCCATCTTCGGCAGCGGATAACTTCGGGGTTCGAGGTCCGATTTACGAACAGTTTGCGGCGTTGCAAAGTTTGTATTATAAGGGATTATCTAAGGAAAGACCCGATATCCAAAGTTGAAAAGGGTACTCTGAGTAACGGCTCGAGACCCTAGATGAAATTGGATCCGACGAGGATACGTTCTGGGATCGCAATAAAAGTGGATCCAACGAGGATGTGTTCCGGGATCGCAAGAGTAACTAAAAGAACGCGCTAGGATTGACAATCTAAAATGTTATTTTATTTAATTACTTTGAATCTGTCTCGATTCTTGAAAGAGACACCTCCAATTGTGGGGGAAGATGAAAAGATGAGCAAAACGCATAGCGTATGATGCATGACATCATAACGATTACATACGAAGAAGCCGAATGACTACTGGAACTTCTTAGAGGATATTCCTTGTTGGGAAAAATCCGTGTCTCCGTCTTGATACATTGTGATAGTATGTATGCAATAGGGAGAACACAAAGTAGTATGTATGATGGTAAGTCTCGACATATTCGTCGAAGACATAATACCGTTAGACAATTGATCACTAGTGGAATAATAGGTATTGACTATGAGAAGTCAAAAGACAATATTGCGGATCCGTTTACTAAAGGTATTAACCGTGATCAATTGTACAACGCAGTTAGGGAATGAGATTAAAATCCACACTAAAAAGAACGCTCTTAATGGTAACTCTACCATGATAATTGGAGATCCCATGAACATGGTTCAAAGAGACAACTAAGTTAAGAATGTTCAAGTTGTGCACATGGAAACACAACCAAAAATCCATTCCTCGAAGCCTCAAGTGCAAACCCGTAGCTTGTGGTAAAAGGGTAAGCTATAAGCTTTTAATGATTCCTATAGCCTTATTGGTGGAGTATGACGGGATACTCTTTTATAGGAGATCACCTATATAAGTGAGAAGTGTGGCCGCTTCAAATAGAAAAACACTTATGAATCCAAGATATGGTCCAAGGCCAAAATGGACACGACGTGAGAACGAAAGATATTGTATCTATTATTGTGTATATGTTATTGTCTTGGTTTACACAAAAAGCTGACCGGTTCAAGACATCGCGTTCACCGAGCAGCGAGTAAATCCGATAACATTATACTAAGGAAGGTTCAAAGCAAAAAACTACCTATCCTGATGCAATAATAGGTCATTGGGACTTTGGGTTTGCATAACATTTTGCATTTGCATTTAATAATCTAATGTGGGGGATTGTTGGATTTTAGATTATTAAATTAGTTAATTGATTGCATGAAACACGTCGGTTGGAAAATGAAGATGCATGGTTTCAATTTGAAATGGAAAAGGCACGTTGGTTGAATTCCTTCAATTCATGAAGAGCCACGTTGCATGTGGTTGTTGCATGAAATGATACAAGTTGGTTACTTGATGGTAACGTGAAAAGTTGCAACTTTTCACAAAAGTCATCTCATGCCTATAAATAGTCATACCAACCGAGAATAAATGATTTAATTCTTCCATTCGTATGTTATGTCACTTCATTACATACATCTATATGTTCATATTTCCTTAGTCCCGAGATATCAAGTAATTCGCCGGAATTACGAGAAGTAGTGCAACTACTCGTAATGAAAAACCGTTGTATCTTGGAGACGAGTGCTATAGACCGCTTGCACCGAGTAGCGGAGCATTATCGTCTTGCGGAGAGAGAGTCTAACTCTCGCCTCGGTTTGCATTTCGTTATTTTCGCTATTCAATTTTTCATATGTTGTTTGTTATGTTGTTATAGTATTTATACTAACATTTGATTTTATTGTCGTTATTTCTTAACACCTAATTTTTTAATAACATTCGCAAGACGATAATTCGTGTTGAAGAAATGATGACAAGTAGTAGTAACGTGGTGCCGAACTTTACAACAGCAACGAACAACCAAATTCACGCGGAAAGGATCCCTGTTCATGCGGAAAGGATCCGACCGTCGGTCTTTGACGAAAATTCACGTTTAGGTTCTGCCCCAGGAGGGCTTCAAGTTCGTAGAAGTAAGCTTTCTGATCGGGCGTCGTTACGATAATTAAAATGGCCTCCAAACTTGAGTCGGCGAGTTTGTGGCGTTCGCCATGTACTCGCGGGCTTGTATCTTCTTCGTCGAACTCCATTTTATGCGTCGAGCATAGTTTTGGAAAGACAACGAACTCAGCTTTCTATCGGTATAAGAATCGGTGAGTTTCGAGAAGGGACGAAGCTCCTAGGCTATTCTAAAGTTGGGGGTTCGGCACATCCCGGGGAGGATGGCGTTTCGGTAGTGCCTTTTCGTAGATCCGTAACTTCTTGATACGATCTCCCAATGGCGAACGAAAAAGTTTTGGAGATCCTTTGAATGACAAGGTTCGATACGGTATAGGACTTGGGGTTTCCAGATTTGAGGTCTGTTCACAAAATATCTCTCAAAATGGGTGGAGCTAAGCCTCATTTCAATACTTGGAATTTTTCGGATGTGGCATTTAATCAAACGCTCTTGGGCAACATTCGAGCAGACGTATCTCGGCGGTCGGGACTCGTTTTTACGATCGAAGATATGCTATGGAATCCTTGTTTATCAAGGTTTGTGTGGATGTCAGTTTTCTAGAATTATGAGTTCGATTGGGTCATGAAAATCGGGTGAAACTTTGCTCGCGCTTTCGCCCTTTGGTGTTTTGAGTAGGCTTTTTCCGAGGGGTATAACATTCTGGTCCGAACTCCAAATAACGAGAGGCAAGTTGCGTTGGAAAGCCTGTAGTTGTGGCTTTACAACGGTATGGGTTTCAAGGGGTTTTTGGATAAACAAATAGTGTGTTGGAAATGCTCGGAACATGCTGCTCCGCAACTTGAAAATCAGTAGGTAGTGCTGCGAGCCTTCTTCGACGGCGAATAATTCCTTGGTCCGATCTCCGTTTCACGAACCGATAGGTGTGTTGAAAAGCTAAAAGTACAAGGTTTGCAATGGTATAGACTTTGGGCATTGTTTTTCATTACTCCGGTCGAAAATTGCGACGCAAGTTCGCAAGATGAACAGTTTTTCTTTCGCAAGAAAAATCTGGGTGTAGTGATGATTTTGGGCAGTTTAACGGGGTGTAACTCCTAAATCGAGAGTCCGTTTATCGAACTGCGAGATGCGTTGGAAAGCCTATAAAAGTGGCTTTCCAGAGGTATGAGTTTCGATAGGTGTTAGTTGGTTTTGAGTGATCGGGAGTTGTTTGAACATAGTAGGTTCTTGCTGTGGCACCGAGGCGATTCGGAGTGCCATCTTCGGCAGCGGATAACTTCGGGGTTCGAGGTCCGATTTACGAACAGTTTGCGGCGTTGCAAAGTTTGTATTATAAGGGATTATCTAAGGAAAGACCCGATATCCAAAGTTGAAAAGGGTACTCTGAGTAACGGCTCGAGACCCTAGATGAAATTGGATCCGACGAGGATACGTTCTGGGATCGCAATAAAAGTGGATCCAACGAGGATGTGTTCCGGGATCGCAAGAGTAACTAAAAGAACGCGCTAGGATTGACAATCTAAAATGTTATTTTATTTAATTACTTTGAATCTGTCTCGATTCTTGAAAGAGACACCTCCAATTGTGGGGGAAGATGAAAAAGATGAGCAAAACGCATAGCGTATGATGCATGACATCATAACGATTACATACGAAGAAGCCGAATGACTACGGAACTTCTTAGAGGATATTCCTTGTTGGGAAAAATCCGTGTCTCCCGTCTTGATACATTGTGATAGTATGTATGCAATAGGGAGAACACAAAGTAGTATGTATGATGGTAAGTCTCGACATATTCGTCGAAGACATAATACCGTTAGACAATTGATCACTAGTGGAATAATAGGTATTGACTATGTGAAGTCAAAAGACAATATTGCGGATCCGTTTACTAAAGGTATTAACCGTGATCAATTGTACAACGCAGTTAGGGGAATGAGATTAAAATCCACACTAAAAGAACGCTCTTAATGGTAACTCTACCATGATAATTGGAGATCCCATGAACATGGTTCAAAGAGACAACTAAGTTAAGAATGTTCAAGTTGTGCACATGGAAACACAACCAAAAATCCATTCTCGAAGCTGCTCCAAGTGCAAACCTGTAGCTTGTGGTAAAAGGGTAAGCTATAAGCTTTTAATGATTCCTATAGCCTTATTGGTGGAGTATGACGAGATACTCTTTATAGGAGATCACCTATATAAGTGAGAATGTGTGCCGCTTCAAATAGAAAAACACTTATGAATCCAAGATATGGTCCAAGGCCAAAATGGACACGACGTGAGAACGAAAGATATTGTATCTATTATTGTGTATATGTTATTGTCTTGGTTTACACAAAAAGCTGACCGGTTCAAGACATCGCGTTCACCGAGCAGCGAGTAAATCCGATAACATTATACTAAGGAAGGTTCAAAGCAAAAACTACCTATCCCGATGCAATAATAGGTCACTTGGGACTTTGGTTTGCATAACATTTGCATTTGCATTTAATAATCTAATGTGGGGGATTGTTGGATTTTAGATTATTAAATTAGTTAATTGATTGCATGAAACACGTCGGTTGGAAAATGAAGATGCATGGTTTCAATTTGAAATGGAAAAGGCACGTTGGTTGAATTCCTTCAATTCATGAAGAGCCACGTTGCATGTGGTTGTTGCATGAAATGATACAAGTTGGTTACTTGATGGTAACGTGAAAAGTTGCAACTTTTCACAAAAGTCATCTCATGCCTATAAATAGTCATACCAACCGAGAATAAATGATTTAATTCTTCCATTCGTATGTTATGTCACTTCATTACATACATCTATATGTTCATATTTCCTTAGTCCCGAGATATCAAGTAATTCGCCGGAATTACGAGAAGTAGTGCAACTACTCGTAATGAAAAACCGTTGTATCTTGGAGACGAGTGCTATAGACCGCTTGCACCGAGTAGCGGAGCATTATCGTCTTGCGGAGAGAGAGTCTAACTCTCGCCTCGGTTTGCATTTCGTTATTTTCGCTATTCAATTTTTCATATGTTGTTTGTTATGTTGTTATAGTATTTATACTAACATTTGATTTTATTGTCGTTATTTCTTAACACCTAATTTTTTAATAACATTCGCAAGACGATAATTCGTGTTGAAGAAATGATGACAAGTAGTAGTAACGTGGTGCCGAACTTTACAACAGCAACGAACAACCAAATTCACGCGGAAAGGATCCCTGTTCATGCGGAAAGGATCCGACCGTCGGTCTTTGACGAAAATTCACGTTTAGGTTCTGCCCCAGGAGGGCTTCAAGTTCGTAGAAGTAAGCTTTCTGATCGGGCGTCGTTACGATAATTAAAATGGCCTCCAAACTTGAGTCAGCGAGTTTGTGGCAGTTCTGCCAGCTGTACTCGCGGGCTTGTATCTTCTTCGTCTGAACTCCATTTTATGCGTCGAGCATAGTTTTGGAAAGACAACGAACTCAGCTTTCTATCGGTATAAGAATCGGTGAGTTTCGAGAAGGGACGAAGCTCCTAGGCTATTCTAAAGTTGGGGGTTCGGCACATCCCGGGGAGGATGGCGTTTCGGTAGTGCCTTTTCGTAGATCCGTAACTTCTTGATACGATCTCCCAATGGCGAACGAAAAAGTTTTGGAGATCCTTTGAATGACAAGGTTCGATACGGTATAGGACTTGGGGTTTCCAGATTTGAGGTCTGTTCACAAAATATCTCTCAAAATGGGTGGAGCTAAGCCTCATTTCAATACTTGGAATTTTCTGGATGTGGCATTTAATCAAACAGCTTCTGGGCAACATTCGAGCAGACGTATCTCAGCGGTCGGGACTCTGTTTTACGATCGAAGATATGCTATGGAATCCTTGTTTATCAAGGTTTGTGTGGATGTCAGTTTTCTAGAATTATGAGTTCGATTGGGTCATGAAAATCGGGTCGAAACTTCGCTGCTCGCGCTTCTCGCCAGTTTGGTGTTTTGAGTAGGCTTTTTCCGAGGGGTATAACATTCTGGTCCGAACTCCAAATAACGAGAGGCAAGTTGCGTTGGAAAGCCTGTAGTTGTGGCTTTACAACGGTATGGGTTTCAAGGGGTTTTTGGATAAACAAATAGTGTGTTGGAAATGCTCGGAACATGCTGCTCCGCAACTTGAAAATCAGTAGGTAGTGCTGCGAGCCTTCTTCGACGGCGAATAATTCCTTGGTCCGATCTCCGTTTCACGAACTGATAGGTGTGTTGAAAAGCTAAAAGTACAAGGTTTGCAATGGTATAGACTTTGGGCATTGTTTTTCATTACTCCGGTCGAAAATTGCGACGCAAGTTCGCAAGATGAACAGTTTTTCTTTCGCAAGAAAAATCTGGGTGTAGTGATGATTTTGGGCAGTTTAACGGGGTGTAACTCCTAAATCGAGAGTCCGTTTATCGAACTGCGAGATGCGTTGGAAAGCCTATAAAAGTGGCTTTCCGTGAGGTATGAAGTTTCGATAGGTGTTAGTTGGTTTTGAGTGATCGGGAGTTGTTTGAACATAGTAGGTTCACCGCTTTGTGGCACCGAGGCGTTCGGAGTGCCATCTTCTGGCGGCGGATAACTTCGGGGTTCGAGGTCCGATTCTACGAACAGTTTGCGGCGTTGCAAAGTTTGTATTATAAGGGATTATCTAAGGAAAGACCCGATATCCAAAGTTGAAAAGGGTACTCTGAGTAACGGCTCGAGACCCTAGATGAAATTGGATCCGACGAGGATACGTTCTGGGATCGCAATAAAAGTGGATCCAACGAGGATGTGTTCCGGGATCGCAAGAGTAACTAAAAGAACGCGCTAGGATTGACAATCTAAAATGTTATTTTATTTAATTACTTTGAATCTGTCTCGATTCTTGAAAGAGACACCTCCAATTGTGGGGGAAGATGAAAAAGATGAGCAAAAACGCATAGCGTATGATGCATGACATCATAACGATTACATACGAAGAAGCCGAATGACTACGGAACTTCTTAGAGGATATTCCTTGTTGGGAAAAATCCGTGTCTCCCGTCTTGGATACATTGTGATAGTATGTATGCAATGGGGAGAACACAAAGTAGTATGTATGATGGTAAGTCTCGACATATTCGTCGAAGACATAATACCGTTAGACAATTGATCACTAGTGGAATAATAGGTATTGACTATGTGAAGTCAAAAGACAATATTGCGGATCCGTTTACTAAAGGTATTAACCGTGATCAATTGTACAACGCAGTTAGGGGAATGAGATTAAAATCCACACTAAAAGAACGCTCTTAATGGTAACTCTACCATGATAATTGGAGATCCCATGAACATGGTTCAAAGAGACAACTAAGTTAAGAATGTTCAAGTTGTGCACATGGAAACACAACCAAAAATCCATTCTCGAAGTCGCTCCAAGTGCAAACCTCGTAGCTTGTGGTAAAAGGGTAAGCTATAAGCTTTTTAATGATTCCTATAGCCTTATTGGTGGAGTATGACGAGATACTCTTTTATAGGAGATCACCTATATAAGTGAGAAGTGTGGCCGCTTCAAATAGAAAAACACTTATGAATCCAAGATATGGTCCAAGGCCAAAATGGACACGACGTGAGAACGAAAGATATTGTATCTATTATTGTGTATATGTTATTGTCTTGGTTTACACAAAAAGTCGACCGGTTCAAGACATCGCGTTCACCGAGCAAACGAGTAAATCCGATAACATTATACTAAGGAAGGTTCAAAGCAAAAACTACCTATCCCGATGCAATAATAGGTCACTTGGGACTTTTGGTTTGCATAACATTTTGCATTTGCATTTAATAATCTAATGTGGGGGATTGTTGGATTTTAGATTATTAAATTAGTTAATTGATTGCATGAAACACGTCGGTTGGAAAATGAAGATGCATGGTTTCAATTTGAAATGGAAAAGGCACGTTGGTTGAATTCCTTCAATTCATGAAGAGCCACGTTGCATGTGGTTGTTGCATGAAATGATACAAGTTGGTTACTTGATGGTAACGTGAAAAGTTGCAACTTTTCACAAAAAGTCATCTCATGCCTATAAATAGTCATACCAACCGAGAATAAATGATTTAATTCTTCCATTCGTATGTTATGTCACTTCATTACATACATCTATATGTTCATATTTCCTTAGTCCCGAGATATCAAGTAATTCGCCGGAATTACGAGAAGTAGTGCAACTACTCGTAATGAAAAATCGTTGTATCTTGGAGACGAGTGCTATAGACCGCTTGCACCGAGTAGCGGAGCATTATCGTCTTGCGGAGAGAGAGTCTAACTCTCGCCTCGGTTTGCATTTCGTTATTTTCGCTATTCAATTTTTCATATGTTGTTTGTTATGTTGTTATAGTATTTATACTAACATTTGATTTTATTGTCGTTATTTCTTAACACCTAATTTTTTAATAACACCCACCCACTGAGAAAGAGAGAGAGAGAGAGAGATGAACCGTGCATGACCCGAATGGAACGGTGAGTTGGTAATGTTACCCAATAATGTACACGTAGTCCACTTTTTCCTTTCATTTCTTTTGCCCCATAATGCTTCTTCAATCATCATATTTTATTATTGAGTATATATGCTTTGGTTAGATTGTGTTACGGGTCAAACTTTAACATTTAAAAGTTTTGTGAATAGTGATAATACTTAATTAAATATTTATGGAGCATTAGTATATAGTACGCATGGATGGAATTGACTTATATACAGGCAAGGCAAGTACACTTGTAGTCCATGGTGCACTTTAAAGGTTATAATTTTAAAATATTAAAGTTGAAAAAGCAATTGCACTTCGCAGGACCACGTCACTACAAATAAAGGTTTTTAATCATCATGACACTCATTTTGGTTTGTCTAAAAATAATAAATTAATTGCAGATAATGCATGATATTTGAAGAAATATATTTGCCATATATGCAGAAAATATGAGTGAATAAGAGGTTTCGAATTCTAAATTCAATGCTACTCCTTTAAAAACTAAAAAAACAAAATCATTATTGAAATAGTAAATTATGAAAATTTATTTTACTAGTTGGTTGAGCATTCGATTTTTCACATGCACTTTCTCATTAAAAAACAAAAGAAAAGGTAATGCTTTATTGCAAGCAAATTGTCTGTTAGTGGAAATATCAAGCTGGTTCTCAAAGTTTAGTGCAGGTTTTGTGCAGAAAGACAACTCCTTTTCGTACCAGAATACATCAAACAAGAATCATGTGAAGACAACTAATCATAGGAAATTAGGAATCTAAGCCTTCAAGGAGGCTTAGGATAATCATTTGATGAATATGTATATAACCGAAGGAAAGAAATCAATGCCACATGCAGTGAGAAAAAATCCAGGCAGCCAAACCTACCATTATCTCCACTTTAAAATTCTCTCTCATCTCATCCCCATTAGCATCTACTCATTGTCTTTCTCCTCAATACGTGTCCTTATTTGCCACTATATATCTCATTCACTCCCTCAAGATTTCATTTCATCAGCTACTCACCATCTCACACTCTCTGTGTAGTGTGTGTTGATTATCATCAGCCATGGCTGCTTCATCAGCTTTTGCATGGCTTACATGTTTGTTGCTAGCCATGTTTGCTGTAATAACAGCTGCTGATTCCGAGACCTTAAACCGGCGTAATCTTCTTGGAAATGGTATTGCTTCCACTCCTCCAATGGGGTAATGTACTAGATTCTTCTTACTTGTTTATGATCACTAAGTTGTGACAGTAGCTCGCCTTTGTCTATTTTTGATAGTTTAGATTTTAAGGGCCTCTGCATTTGCAACTCAAGGCATGATTTACAACTAAAAGTATCATATCTGTTTCAGATGGAATAGTTGGAACCATTTTAACTGTATGATTGATGAGAAGATCATCAAACAAACAGGTAATCTAGTCTCATATTTCTCATGATTATTTGATTTTCAGTTGATTTCTTTAACATAAGGAAGAAACAACTTCAAATATCTGTTGTATCTGCAGCTGATGCTCTGGTCTCAACTGGTCTTGCTAAATTGGGTTATAACTATGTCAATATAGGTACTTTCCCTATATTCACTCTTTCTTTTAGTCTTTTTCTGTACATTGCAACATGATCTGACTAGAAACCTTGGCTCTTAGATGATTGTTGGGCTGAGCTTAATCGCGATGACAAGGTTAATTCTGTCACTCTTTTACCTTTCTAAGGAGCTTGTTATTGCATTTTGTGCTCATGTTACTGGATTTCAGGGTGCTCTATTGCCCAAGAAATCCACATTTCCTTCTGGAATGAAGGCTGTGGCCGACTACGTTCACAGCAAGGGACTTAAGTTGGGGATATACTCAGATGCAGGGTATTTTGCATTAACGCATACATTCTTTGAAGAAACGTATAACTTCTTCCAGTCATTCTAGGTTGATTTTGCTGCAGATTCTTCACCTGCAGCAAGAAAATGCCTGGCTCACTCGGACACGAGGAGATAGATGCTAAGACCTTTGCCTCATGGGTAATCACACTTTCTCCTTCTCAACTCTTGATTGCTTCAGTTTTTGGCAAACAAATAATATTTCATTTTGTTTACTCTTTGGCTGCAGGGGATTGATTATCTCAAGTATGATAACTGCAACAATGGTGGGTCAAGGCCAACTCTAAGGTAATAAAGTTCTCATAGAACTTGACTGTGTTTGACTATGCTCATTTTGGATTCGGCATGTGCAGATATCCTATTATGACTCGAGCTCTGATGAAAACCGGGCGGCCAATCTTCTTCTCCCTCTGTGAATGGTGATTATATTGCTTTTTCTGTGTGAGTGAAGTATAGTTTTCATTATGTCTCTCTTACATGTGGTTGTGGTAGGGGAGATTTGCATCCGGCCTTGTGGGGTTACCCCGTAGGAAATAGCTGGAGAACCACCAACGACATTTCTGATACATGGGAAAGGTAGAAGAAGAATTAATCTAATTTGAGGTACCTTTGGTATCTAGTGGCCTAATGCATAGTCTTGCATCCAACAGCATGGTCTCCAGAGCCGATCAGAATGAAGTTTATGCAGATTATGCAAGGCCCGGTGGCTGGAATGGTTAGTGCAATGCATATTTTTAGCTGTTTTGATTCAAGAAATGCACCTTCTTGATTGGTTTTCTGAACAGATCCTGACATGCTTGAGGTTGGAAACGGAGGAATGAGTAAGAGTGAATACATAGTTCACTTCAGTATATGGGCGATATCTAAGGTGCGCGTACTTGGTAGTTTAGTGGCTTCTGGTATGCCTCGTTTTCACTCGGGTTTGCTGGTTTCAGGCCCCCCTACTCATAGGTTGTGATGTGAGGAATATAAGCAAAGACACCATGGAGATCATAGCAAATAAGGAGGTGATTGCTGTCAATCAAGGTAAACATATATGATCACCATTTCTGTTTGTTTGAGTTTGATGTAAGGATTTTGGTGTAATTGTGGGCAGATAAGCTTGGTGTGCAGGCTAAAAAGGTCAGGATGGAAGGCGATTGGGAGGTAAATTATCATATCTTACAACTTTTCAAACGCGAGGCCATCGGAAATCCCAACACTTTGGTGTGTGTAGGTTTGGGCAGGGCCGCTTTCCAATTACAAGATCGCGGTGTTGCTGCTGAACCGAGGGTCTGCGCGTACCCCCATTACTGCTCACTGGGACGATATTGGAATCGCCCCGGCCACTTCTGTTGAAGCAAGAGACCTTTGGAAGGTAACCATGCCCCTTCTTCTCGTCATTTTTGCTTGTTTCATCTGAGTTTTGGACTTGATTTCTTCAGAAGACATGATATCTGTTTTGGTTTGACAGCACAAGACTCTCAAGACAAGATTTGCGGGAAATTTGACAGCAACAATAGATTCTCATGGATGCAAGCTGTTTGTATTAAAACCTCTTTCTTGAGGGCCTGGGCCTAACAAGGGAAAGCAATTGAATTCAGAATTAACTAATGTTATCATGATGGTGCATTTATCAATAAAAATGTTGGTTACCCTGTTGAAATATATATATATATATAGGATTGCAAGTGCTATGTGAAATTGGAATAAACTAGAGAAGTCGAAAGGAGACCCTATCAAAGTAAACATAAATGGTGAAACTAACAACGACTCCTATGATACTAAAAATCTACTTTTAACTCCTTATTTCTTTAAGAGTATGCTTACAACTCGCTATTTCGACCCCACTTGAAAAGAACCCACAACTAAAAAAAGCACAAGAAATCACATGAACTTTATTTTATGGTTATTTAACTTAAAGAAATAGCTAAAATTTATCATCCACTATTCAGAAGGGTAAAGGGAAAAGGAAAAGATATTTCCTTAGCTTTTTAGACAGGCATTTCCAAGATCATCCACTCTAACAAGCTGACCAACATACGAAACCAAGAATCATTCAAAGATCAGACATCCTCACCAGCTTCTCGTACCAAATCCTGCCGTCCCGACCGGTATTGCTCTCCAACAGTGCACTTTGCACAAGTTCCTATTCGAGCAAATTGTAGTTTATCAGAAAGTACTTTCATGCAGTACCGTTTAGCATGGAAAGAGAATAACCAAAGAAAACACACCTTGACATCCCTATTAGTATGGAACTTCCCTAAGTTGTGGATGATTATTCTCATATCTTCAACCTGAAAAGAGAACCAACGAGTGAGCCCCCTAACTCCTAAGTGTGCTGCTCTATTAAATATTATCAACCAAGGAAACCCCAGGCTAGCTTACCCGAATGCATCCAACACGATTTCGATCAAAAAATCTGAAAGCCTGCTCCAAGACAGAAGAACCAAATTGAGAACGTTATGTAAGGAGGAAAAATGATAATATGAATATTCAAGCAACAACGGCATGCCTGCAGCAGTTCTTTGTCAATGGCACCATCGGTTCCTTTTGTCTCCAATGCCACCTTTGCAACCATGTTTTTATTGCTTTGGTCTTGATTGGAAGGTGTCTCCGGAGTTTGCTCTGCAGTTTCTTGTTTTTTATTCTGTTCACTCCGAGCAACATCACTCACAGGATCAGTCTCCATCTTTTCCGCTTGAGGAAGTTTCTGTGAGGACAGAAAAAACAGTTTAGAAGTGCCTCACAAGCAAATTCAGAGTAACTAGTTAGCGTCTTAAGGTATTTAATAGCCAAATGTGTGATTGTTTATAAGAGAGGGTCTTTTTGATAATGCTCCTACATGTTCTCTTTTAGAGAGCAGTTCCCAACTAGTAGATAACAAAGAATAACAAATAATGGTCTTGCCTCCTCAGGAGGGTCATGATGATGGCTTGTATCCTGCATTTCTACATCCTCCTCAGGGTCCTCCTCAGTTTCCATCTTAGCATCGTCGACCTTTTTAGTAACATTAGCCTCCTCCTTAACAATGTTGTTTTCATCTGGGAGAACATCATCTGAATTTTCAGTTTTGGTTGGTTTGATGTCTTCGACATCCTCAATTGTTTTAGTACGCTTCCTTGAAGGGCTTTCCTTATTTTCCTTCTTAGGAGTTTCTAGTCTCTCTCTCTTCCCTTGATTTCTCTTCAAAATAAATTTAGCCCGCAACTTCTACAATAAAGAGGGGGGAGGTGGGACGAAGTGCAAGCAAATTAGGGAAAATGCAAAAGTCAGAAAATCCAGAAATCATAAGGACAGTGTTAATTCAACCTGCAGGAACTTCAAAAGACGACATCCCATTTCATACTGAAGCATCTCATAAAAGGATTCTGCAAATACCGATAACTGTGAAAGACAAGACATGAATTAGCATGAAAGAAGAAACTGAACAAGTTCTCCAAGACAATAATATATTACATGCAGATTACAGCTGCAAAGAGAACAATAATGCAAATTTGAAATGAAAAAACAATGATCAGACCTCAAAAGTTGATTCTTCAAGATCCTCGCTACTGTAGCTCAAGAGTGAATCAAGAGAAAGTGATGTCGACTGGAGCTGCAAGATACACAAAATTCTATAAGATTCTTCTGGCGACAAGGAAGATCGGGTGACCATGCAGAAATCAAAGTGATGTAAGTTACATTTCAACCTACTTTTGATTCCTTGCTCCCCTTCGTTTGAATAATCAACCCTGGATGCCGGGGTGGTTCATCAATCTTTCTCTTTTCTTTTACCATGTCATTAGCTTTCCTATTGGATGCATTTTTCCCACTACTATCAGTTTTCTCTTTCTCATCCTTCAGCTCTTGCTTTCGATTTGATTTTGTAGCTTTGTCACTCTGAGACCCCCCTTTTTGATGGACATTGGTGGCCTTCACTGTAGACTCAGATAAGTCTTTACTATTTCTCTTATTCTCTACCTCCTGGTGTTGCTTCTCAGAAGGAACTATTTGTGGTTTTATTTCAGGACTGTTATTATCTTTGGTTACTATCTCGTTCTTCTGGTTCTCACAATTATCCATTCTCTCTTTCGCATCCTTCAGCTCCTGCTTTCCATTTGAACTTGTTGCTTTGTCAACCAGAGACACTTTCTGATCGACACTAGTGGCCTCCACTGTTGACCCAGATAAGTCTTCACTATCTACTTTATTCTTTACCAGCTGGTGTTGCTTCTCAGAAGGAATGATTTGCGGGTTTGTTCCAGGACTGTGATTATCTTCAGTTATTATCTCATTCTTTTGGTTCTCACAATTATCCATTCCCTCTTCCCCATCCTTCAGCTCTTGATTTTCATTTGATCTCGTAGCTTTGTCACTCAGAGACACGTTCTGATCGACACTATTGGCCTCCACTGTAGACCCAGATAAGTCACCTACGTCTCCCTTATTCTCTACCTGCAAATGTTGCTCCTCAGAAGGGACAATTTTTGGTTTTATTTCAGGACTGTTATCATCTTCGGTTATTATATCATTCTTTTGGTTCTCGTCTAATTTATCATGTTCCCCCATAACTTGTTCAGGTTGAATGGCCTCTTTAGCATCATCCTCAGCTACCTTACTGTTAGCATCAGATGACATAGCCTTTCTCTTCGGAACTCTTTTAATTACTTTCCTTTTTACTTTGGTCTTGGTGCCAGTCTTTTGAATCACCTTATTACTTGCTGCTTCCAATTTAACATTTGCCTTGTCCTCAGCAACCTCAGATTCATTGGCAGTCTTTACCACATGAGTTGTGTCTTCATCCTTTTTCAGGACAGAACCTGCTGGCTTTCTTACAACTTTTTTCCTTGTAAGAGTTTTAATAGCTGCAGGATCAGATGATAAGCCATCCTTCTGCACATCAACTTCTGAAGTAGTACTCTTATCTCCTGCATCCTCTTTGTCCGGTACATCATTCTGTTTGGCAGGATCTTGTGTACGCACTTTCTTGGTAGCAACTTTTTTCTTGACAATCCTCTTTATAATTTTCTTTTTTCCAGATTTAAGGCCAACTGCTTTCTGATCACTGGAACCTTCCCCTGTATCAGTTTTCACATTTTTCTCGTCCTCAGTACTTCCAACCACAGCTTTATTTTCACATAATTTATCTTTCTCCTTCACCTCTTCAGAAACCAGCATTTCTTCATCTTTAGGTTTTTGAGCATCTTCATCCTTCTTGGTATCATCCTGTGGATGTCCTGAAGATGACTGCTCTTCCTTTTTCTGCAGCTCATTTTTTGTCGTGACAGCTTTCACAATCTCAGCTTTCTTTTTACCTTCATCGTAGAAAATTACGTTAGGGTAATAGGATCAGATCTTTGGTTATAGTTTAGATGTTGAACAACATATGTACAAGTAGCAAATGATGTGATTCATATATATAGATAGGTTACCTTTTGAAACTTCTTTTTGTCCACATTTCTGTAACATGAAATACACAAGATATATCAGTAATTATTACAGATGCTAAAGATGAAATAGTCTGAGGTTGGTAATGAAAGATGGAGTGAGGTCAAAATAAAGTAACCTAGAGGAACATCGCCTACATTATATCTTTCCAATAATGGCAACAGAATCCTCCTTTGATTTATTCAGACAAGGTCAGTGAAGATGTCAACTCTATCTTTTCATCAATTATATGTTATCCTCTAGATCTTCCGGTTCTAATTCAATTGTTGATTAAATTTGTCTCATATGTACTCCTGAGGGCAAAATAGACCTTTGTGCACTTCATCCTCTATGACATTTCACATCTGAGACCTAAAAATTAACACAAACATTGAAAACTGGTACCAAGTCGACAAATATTTAAACCATTAACTTCACAGCCATATTAAAAGGTTGGATATTTAAGCATTAGATGATTAAACACATACAAAATAGGATGTTTAAACCATTAAAAACCTAGACAATTCAATCACATAGTCGATTTTGAGAAAACAGAACCTCAGGAACAAGTTTGTGCTTTGACCATAACAAGGTTGCGAACTCACTATCAGGGTGTGTTATTTTCAGCTGGATTAACCCAATTATTCCAAGTGTATTCACTATTTCAATGTAATCACTATTATTGGATCAACCAAGGACCAAAGACGACCCAGAAACATAAAAGCATGGCTGAGAGGGAGAGGACGAAATAATTTAACACGCTTGATTCTTCAAATTTATGCATTGCGTGCTTTTAAAGTTTAATGATGCAGAAAAATCCCAAGAGTCCAATGATTACACAGAACAATTAGGTTGCAACAAGAAAAAGTTCATACCTCTTTCTTCAACTTTTGCTGTCGATCTCTTTCAGCAACTGCCTTTTTGTGTCTAATCCACTGATCCCGCCATGACTCCAGCGAAGGAAGACATTCAGAAACATCTGGAACAAACAACACGGTCACTTCTCTATGGCTGGAGAGGCTATCCTTTCCAACTCTCTCGTAATGAATCTGCATAATGAGACCTACTGTTATCATCATGGAAGGTAACTGAAAACATGAGCATTTCAATGGAACTAATAACTTCATACAAAACAAAGGACATTTCGATGTTGAAATATTAAGAGTCTGACAATAAACAACTATGTACAGCAAAGATTTTCCTTTTAGCATTCCCAAGCAAGATCTAAATACTATGCATAATTTAGAATACCAAATCTAACAGGAAATCATCGAGTATCTTACTTGATTACTTCTTAAACTTTCAGCCTACTACATCAGAAGTTGTACACCATAATGTTTATTATTTCAATATTTGCTATCAACAAACTTAGTTTCATACATATTTAGGAGTGAATATTCACCAAATGGTGAAGTATATATCTGGCAAGCACGATAACAGTAATCACACCTAAAAGGAGATTCACTTTAATGATGGGAGAAAAAAGCATGACTGCCAAAAAAAAAATCAAAATCAAAATCAAAATATAAAAATACTATATAATAATCGGCAAGTAAGAAATACCGGAATAAAAAAATTACTAGTCTGAATACATCAGGGAAAGAAAGACATACACTCATAGATAATGAGCATCTCAACCTATGCTATGGAATATATCCATATATCCTCCCGATTTAATACCAAAGCAATGAGGTTTTGAAAGGTTAGATATTATATTGGGTGAACATAAGGCGTATTTTCTCAAAATTCAGAAGAAAATATATTTTAAATAAAGCAAGCATATAAAAGAAGTCTGATAATTACTCTACGAGCAATATTCCGAACACATGAAGAAGATACCTAGTGTAATTATTTAACTGAGGGTCGTTCATATTGTTGTCAACTTTTAAAAGAAAGCTTGATTTCACAATCAGAAAAAACACATATTTTTTCCTGAAACTTGTAGCTATGTAAAACATTTAATACATAAGATTTCATAAAGGTGTAAAGGAATTTTACAACCACATATCAGTTTATCGACTAAACAATGTCACCGCTCATTAACAAAATAACACAAATTCTTGTTAATTATAGGAACATTTAAAAGCTTACATCTAATATTTACAAATGATAGTAAAACCCTAAGAAAACAAAAATAAAAATAATCAGTCCAAATACCATTAGAGCTTATTTTGCAGAAAGTTAACCAAGTAAAATCATGTCTGATCAAGAAAAATATAATTTCAAGTAATTTTAAACACAAGATTCAATAAACGTTTATGATTCAGTATGTTTTCTTCAATGATCTCATCAAATGACAAAAACTTTAAATAGTGAGAGTGCCATTTAAATACATACTACAAGCATATAGCATATCTTATTTTTGCATATTCTGTTAACGGAGCAACACATGTCAAGAATATGATTCAGACTGCAAAATTATGTAGTAAGACTTTTCTTAAAATCACCACCCAGTAACTGAAAGAAAAAAGAAAAGAATGCTAATTGACCTCCAGGAAACGGTTCCAGCGCTGACAGTTCTTCAGATCAAGATTTGACACATCCTTTGCGTACCTAGAAAGGGATAATTTTTCAGTAGAGGCCACGAAATATCACACTCAAGGATATTACTTGATGAACAAACCTGAGAGCTGTTCGTATTAAAGAAGTATCATCAACCGATGGGTCCTCTCCATCAACTGAATCACATGGTCCCCCAATTGCCATCAAAGAATTGTTCTTTTTCAGAAAAGCAAATCTAAGCATATTGCAAAAATGGGGAATGCGGTCGCCATAGATTTTTTCAGATGACAGCTCCACCTCAGCATTTTGGCTAAGGCCACTCATCAAAATAATCTGGAAACACAAAAAATGGAGAAGAGGTATATAAATGTAGCTTTCACCTGTGCATATGCACTACAGTTTCTTCCAAATATGACAACTTCATAAACTATATAAAGTAAAACAAAATTTTAAGACAAGAATTCATATCTACATCTGGCTTACATTCTCCATGCTCAGAGTGCCCCATTATGTTTTCTACATGTCTATACAGAAAACTATCACACATGATTTGGTCTGTCAAGAATTGGTAAAAATTTTGAAATATATGTTAAGTTGAAATTGTTATTTCCGTATGGATTTTACTAGTTGAACCAGAAAAGCAACTCCTAATTTAACAGTAGACCATGGAGGTGTACGCAACTGACTTCACAAGTGATTCCCAAGTATTCAGCAGTGCATGAAAGCACCAGCACCAAAATGCTTTCAGTTCCGTTTTGGAAGGGGGGTCTGGAACATTTTATCATATTTAAACTGAAATGAAAATTCACGACTGAGGATATCTATGCAAAAAGTGCAGTCTAGGTCATACTTGCAGAGAGAACAGAATGAAGATTAGGACAATCTTTACCAAATAATGGTAGAATCAAGGAAGATAAACCACAGACACAGAAGTCAGGGACGGAGGATAATTCTACCCAAGAATATAGTTCCAGCTCAAAATACAGTTCGCATCCTAGAAGCTATCACTGATTATCAAAAAAAATTGGTACATACGACAATCACATAATATCCAACCTTGGCATTCCAGATTGTAGTTTGAGTACCCTCTTTTGACGAGTCAGTAATCAGCTGTGGATCAGGTGGTTCTTTCTTCCCTGCACTGCCCATCTCTTCCACAAAATCGTGCTCAAAGCTGTTACATTGGGCGTGCTGGATGTTATTTTTCACTTAATACAAATTATTTCTTTCAATCAAATCATCATGACAGTGGGATATATAATACTGCAGAACGAGCAGTTAGAGAATTGAAGTCACATACTAAAAAGTTACTATACTCTTGGTAAACGCGACAGATGAGGATGCTATGGGGACAAAGTCAGCTTCAATAAGGGCCGAAAAGAAAATGGTGGAAAAAGGATTTACCTCACAGGAGTACGAAAAGGGAGATGCAGATTCTGTTTAGGCCAATACGCAAGTACCTATAACCAACCAATTAGTAACCCTTAAATTGCATAAGATAAATCCAGGTGAAACTAGCAGTACCTTGGAGCATTCTGGAGATATATACAGTCGTGGGTATCTTTTGTCCAATGATAAATAATCCCTCTCAGCTTCAACAATGCTAAATGAGGAAACCTACAAAAGGACTTATCACACTTAGAGAAATAAATGAATATGATCGCACTGAAACACTCCAACACCAGTTGTCAAATCTGTTAACAAGCAAGCCTATATTTAATGTATAACAAAAGACTCTAAATTCTATGATGGAAATCTTAATAGTGCAGATATAGACAATCACTCATAAATCAACAACTGGAGTGGCAGCAAGAACGAAAGTGGTTGTTTGCTTACAAACATAGAATTATTTATGATTTACAGGAAGTCCAAATAATACTCTCAAGACTGAAAGCCTGCACCAATGAGTAACAAAATAAAGATACCAGTATATCAAACAAGCAAAAGTAAAAGCAGGACCTACCAAATTGAGTTAGAAACACAATAAGAAGACCGTGAAAAGGAATCAAGAAGATCTGCTGTTTGAACAATTACTAGGGAAAATGCACCAGAATAGGTAATTAAGTACACGTGGATCTTTGAACAAATATTCCAAGAATCAGTAAGCATATAACAATATCCTGCTATGTATCGCTCAATCTACTAGGAGATGCCAAGAGGTCCTTGAAGTAGAATTAACAAATAAGGTTCTTTCGTGGAAAGGTCAAAATTTTGCACAACAGCAACTGCTGTGTTGTTTTACCTTGCAGGAATACTCTCTCCTCTCTTCTTTAACAGGAGTATGAGGCCTTCAGCATTATGAAATACCAAGTTAGGAGGGCAGCATGATAGACAAGTTGCTAAACAATTGAATTGGTATATGATTCAATAAACAGGGTCCACCTATTCAGCACATCACGATGAGGGGATTCTCGCCGCTGAGATCTGGTATCCTTTGTCAAGGAAGGCCCTCGACGGTCCCTAGAGACTCTAGGGGGAGTGGACTCGTGCCTCAGTTCAAGTCCACGTTTGTGTGTTCGGTCTTTCTCCTTGTCCCTTCGCTCCCTTTCTCTTTCGCGTTCTCTCTCGCGCTCCCTTTCACGTTCTCTTTTGCGTTCCCTTTCACGGTCTCGTTCGCGTTCCTTTTCTCTCTCTCTTTCGCGTTCTCGTTCTCGCAGTCGTTCCTTATCGCGTTCTCTATCTTTTTCTCGCTCACGTACAAAATCTCTGTTCTTCTCCCTTAGTTCCAGCTCTCGACCATATGTGCCCCTATCATCAACTCTGAGATGACTTGCGCGTCCTAGTGTACTACTCGGATAATCTGATTCAAGTAGTGAGCGATGAAGCCCCTTCCCTGCTCCATAATCCCTACCAGGAGGCAAGCTCACTCCATAGCCAGGATTCAAAGAACTTTGAGCATCAACAGAATCAGCTACGGCTCTACGAGGAGCTGCACCCAAAATAGATGCAGTCTGCTTTCCGCCGTATGAGCTCATCATTGATAAACCACGTGATTCAGGGTCAACTCTCCCACAGTAGGAAATGGGATCTAGGCCAGGATGACGAACAGTGGCCCTTGCAGCAAGATAGTCTGCTTGTCTGGCATAAATTGTGTCGTTACTCAATCCCCTAGATATGATACCACTCAATAAAACTGTATACAGCTCTTTGTGCGAGTATATTATATAAATAATTCTCTTAAACCATATCGGCAATCGAAAAAGCACCATATAAGGCCAGTTTCAGTTTCTAAAAGTAATAAACATGACATGGACAGGTTGGCACACCAAATATTTTGCAGCAACATTTTGCTACCGAACTTATATGAATGGATTATGTGAAAAAAGACGCAACTATGTTCCACATACCTAGCTCCTCCTTCAACAGAAGTAGACTGTTGTGCACGAGTATTTAGCGCTTGTTCTTGCCTGAGCATTGTTGATTGTTCCACGCGATCGTACATCTTAGACTGAGAAAACACAAAATAATTCAAAATGCCATAATATCTAGTGCAAAATGAAATTGAATAGATATGGGAATTAGAAGAGTGCATGTAGCCATAAAGCAGAAGTCAAAAAAGAGTAAATTGCCTACTGAATACCTGATGTTCATTGCCAAAAGAAACAGGATCAGAATATCTACAGATGGTTTCACTAGGTAAATCTGTCCCCATATATGCACCATGTCTCTCAGCATATTGGTGCCTTTCAATTGGTGGATATTCAGATATCCTATTTGAATATAATTGATCAACTTTCTGACCATAGCCACGGCTTAACGATGAGGCGTAATCAGTGCTGAATTTAGGTGAGTCTCGGATTGATGATCCATAATTACTCCGGTTATCAGTACCAACAGATCCCTTGCCCATGGGAGAAATCTGAAAAGGGTGCAGAAACAAGAATCCGAGTTTTCAAGTATCACCAGATGGACTTCAAATACATAGTTCTTTAAACCATAAATCTACTGAAGAAAAAGGATTTAAAAAATAGTTAATTAAGTATCTGAAGTAACAACAAGATCAATAAGAAAGTTTTCAAGAACAAACAAAAAGAAGATCTTAACCATGCAATAATGCACATGCAACACAACAAGCACCAATTTTTAAATACAATAAAATAAGTTTTCTAGAGCAGTAAAGGTAGAGGCTGTGGTCCTTGTGGATTTCAAACAAGACCTTGTTGAGAATGATAAAGTGTTATCTAGCCGTAGAAGAATGCTCAATTAATGTCTACGAATGTCAGGGAGTTTTTTGTATAGTACCAAAACTTTTACCATATTAACTCTCAAGGATAAACCTTCGATTTCACATTTTCCAACCGCTGAGGTACTAGAATCGCATTCCACATGTTGCGAGAGTTGAGTGATTTCCTTCTACCAAATTATGATTAAAAAGTAATTTTATTCTTGGAGAAGCAACAACAAGATTTCAATTGGTTCGCATCACAAAAGCTAGAAGAACAGTTTAACGATTAGATAATATGTCCAGCACATCTAAATTAAACTGATCCATTGAATAAACATTCAGAGTCAACTGGTATGTCTATATACCTGATGCGTAGTAGAACCGTAGACCGAATTATACTGCCCCCCGTAATGTGGCTGCAGCAACGCTGCAGCGGCCCCGGAGGCCGGTCCTTGTACATGACTATGCGCCCTGAGCCCACCAAATTCTGATTCTTGCGAACGCCCACCTAGAATTGCGGATGTTCCCAACTAAAGGGGGAAGAAAAAAACATAAGAGGCGTTAAAGCATAAAATCGATGCTGAATCAGGCACAAACCGGTGTGCCTTCAAGGGAAACCTAAATTAGTATTGAGGAGAAGCAGATGCTTACGTCTTGATCGGCGTAGGAAGATTGTGATGAGTATGGTTGCTGTTGGCCGTATGGATTGCTTCCTCGAGAGGAATACATGATAAACCGGAAAAAATCAAAAGCAGCGAACACGGAGAGCTATAGTTTATTTTAATTTGTTATATTAAAGAGCGGTGAATCTCAAGGCGGAGACAGCGGCGGCCGGCGGCGGAAGAAACTGACGTCGGACTGCCGTGGGAAAAAAATAAAGGTGGAGATTGAGTTAACTGACAGAACCCTAGTGATCATATTGCTAGGAGTATATATGTATATGATTTGTTCACAAAGGACATGACAACAATTTAATTTGATCCTCCCTCTTGATCTCTAAACCATGCATATATATATGTTAATCGCAATCGGATCCTTTCTAGCATGTCCCATTCACGTTTTAATAATAAATACTTGTATTTATCATAATTTTAAAATTCAAATCATAAATAACTTTTGGTTAAAAATGGCACTAGCAAGAAACATATTCTTAATTTCTTAAACTTTATTTTTTAGGGTTAATTGTACTAAATCCCCTCAACTATTGATCTTTTTCAATTTACCCCTAAAACTATGAAATTTTACATCATGCACCCTTAACTATTTAATTCGTTTTAGGTAGCAATAATCCAATCAATGTTTCGGCCACACATATAGGTTGGAAGGGTAGTTTCATCCAAGATTAATAGCTTAACACAATCTGCCCCATGAACTATGACCTTTGTGCCGAATTTCACCCTGAACTATTGAATTTATATCAAGTTTCCCCCTAAAATCAACACTTGAAAATTTTCTTTAACACAACTAAAGAAAAATGCTACACTCAAAACCAAAAGGGACTATTACAATAAGGAAGCAGTTCTTGACCTCATTTGCTATTCAATACTGGCAAGATAATATATAGACCATATAATAAGGTTACAAGAAAAACCCCAACAAAAGGTGCACACTCTTATCGAGTTTCCACCTGCAAAACCTGTAAAGTTTAACAACTAACTACGTCATAGTTTGCAATTCAGTCAGTTAAGAAACACATGAAGAAAATTCCACAAAAATCAAATCCGACTTAATATCAGAATTTACCATGAACTACATTTCTAAATAATAAAAAAACTAGAGTTCTTGAACAAAAAAGGTCAGAAACCAACATTCAGACTTTGATAAAAACAAGTTATTCAGAGTTTGACAAAACATGTAATTCAGACTTCAAATCCTCCATTCTAGTAATTTTCGTTTTACAGCATATTGCTGAGTAATTACACTAACTTGGCTTCCTTGGCTTCTAGTTGTTGCCATAACATTCAACCTTGATACCTATTTGACACACATTAGTTTGTGAAAATGTTGAAACACAAAAGATGATGTATAAAAATAATTTAAATCGTGTAAAGCAAAAATATTACCTTAGGCTCATTACGAACAATAGTATGATTAGGTTTTTTCAAACTCTGCACAGTTGTTGCAATCTCAATTTGTGAGTTCTGAATAATCCCAATATTCTTTGCACCCTAAACAGATATAAATTAAAGCATCAGCATACTAGAACTTGATAAATAGATAATCACAATATTTAAGTAAAATTTAAGTAAGAAGGATGTCTAACCTTCTTAGCACCGGCTGAACTTTGGCTTTGTGGTTCTTTATTTCTTTGAGGACACTTTCTCATGTTGTGTCCAGCAGATTTGCATATAGAGCAATTTAGTATAACTCCCATCCTCCCCAGCTTACCAGCTTCTTGAGCTCTACTTGTTGCAGCTTTAGCCTTACTCTCTTCAATCTATGTTGCACTCTTTCTCCTTTGATGTTTCTTAGGTCTACCAGGAAGCTTCTCAATCAATGAGGGCAACAATGGTTCTATATTAGTGCGTGTCCACTCCTCACATCCATTTAAAGCCTTCATACATGAGCTATGCACTCGCAAATAACTATCCTTGGTGTAGCATTCATCAACCAACTCCTCTGGTTCCTGCCCCCAAAAAATATGTTGCTGCAATAGCATGGCTACAAGGAATGGCGGTCAATTTCCACTTCCTACAAGCACAAGTCTTGTCTTGCCAATTAAGTGTGAACCTCTCTCCACTTATGTTTGTGATTTCAAACCGATCTGTTCCATTCCAATCGACTTTGTATGTTTGTGCAATCTTTTTTTATTCTTCCAACTTCTTTAGGATCTTTGGGCATAAAGTACCATGCCACTTCTTAGCTAGATCCCTCTTACTGTACACCTTTTTCATCAAAATCACTCTTATTTCCTCAAGCATTTCAATCACGGGTTTGCTCCTTGCTTTTAAGATTAAAGCATTGAAACACTCACACAAGTTATTCAGCAGAGCATCAGATTTACAACTGGTCCTAAAGTATGACCTAGACCACCCACCAGCAAGCCTCTTTGCTAGCCACTTGAATGCTTCCAAGTCCTTGCTCTCAAATCATTCATAATTTTCTCAAAATCCACAATTCTGGTGCTCCTAGCAGCTACCCACAAATATTGTTGCATAGCAAGCCCCCTTATGGTGTTGTTTAAAGTTATTATACAGATGAAGCGCACAAAACCTATGCTCACAATTAGACAACAACTCCTCAAATGCATCTACTAACCCTTTCTGTTTATTAGACATGAGAGTCCACCCACCAGAATCCTCTGAAATTTCCAAATCATTAATGAGATATTCTAGAAACCATATCCACGTCTCTTTTTTCTCCTTTTCTACAATAGCATATGCTAGTGGGTACATGCAGTTGTTTGGATCCAAACCTATGACAATAAGAAGAATACCTCCATTATTGGTTTTCAAATGACATCCATCTACAAAAATAATATGTCTACACCAATTTAAAAATCTTTTTTCAGGGCTCCCCAACAAATATATATTCTGGAGAAGTGTTTTCTTACCCTCTATTGTTTTATATTTGATCCTCACAGCAGGGTCACTCTTCATAATCTCAGCTGCATACCTCCATAAAAGAGCATATTGCTCTGGTTTTGAGTCTATGGCCATTTGTTTCACCTTTTGTTTAGCTCTGTACAGTTGAGGTTTACTAAAGAGAATTTGATGGTTCTTTTGCAGCACCCTTCTCATTGAATCTGTCGGCCATGCAGGATTAGTACTTATATTGAGGTGATAATTTTTTGCAATCCAAGTTGAAGTAGTAGCTTTGACCTTTCTAGACCTACTGCATGTGTGAGGACCAAAGAAAGTCTTGATTTCCAACATTATGTACTTGTTGTTTATGTAAGATGAAGCAAATATTTGCCACTGACACTCCTTATGTTTGCATTTAACTTGAATCTTATCCCTATCATTCTTAATGAAAACAATATCCCTCGAATGAATGATTGAGTGTTGCCTAACAACATCTCTAAAAATTGAGGCACTCTTAAAACACATTCCCTTTTTAAACTTTGGTTTATCCATATCAACTCTAGGATTGAAAACGGGATTTCCTTGATAGAACTGAACAGGGACACACTCTTCTGGCTCATTAGGTGTTCCGGTGAAAGAAGTAAATATTGTTTCATTTAAACCTATTGCTTTCGTATCTACTTTCTAATTCATTTTCATCAATCTCTTCTTCATCAAGCCATGTTTCATCAAACAATTCTTCATAGTGCTCATTTTCATCAACCTCTGCCTCATTATTTGCATTCATCATGCATGCTAAATAAACAATAATATATAATAAGAAAAATATTTACATTCTCTAGAAATAACATAATTTTACTACTTCAATCTTTTAGCAAAACAAGCATACATGCACAAACAAATAAAAGTAACAGAATCTAGAAGACAATTGCAAATGAGTACTAAAAATAAAATATGACCACTACTAATTGTAAGTGCTTATAGAACTTGAGAAACCTCCAATAAAATATGCTAGCATAACTATATTATTATAACACAAAATTAACTGTCAGAAAAGAAAGAAAAAAGATTCACATTGTAAAATCATTAATTTGGCGTAGGCAAATCAAATATTTTCATTTTTTTTATAAGTAGAGCTCAGATGATTAATAGACGATTTCTTATCCACCATGCAATTTTAGTAATTTTCATAAACTCTGTCCCTACGTCCTAACATTGCCCTCCTCTTGATAACTTATAGAATAAGTTTTTCTTCATATTCCCACGTTGAAAGGAGAATAAAAATAACATATTCTACCAACTCAATATGTAGTAGGGAGGTATCATTGGAATGAGAAACCACTAAATGAAATTGAATAAAGTTATAATAACTAACAAATTTAAAAAGTGAAGTTTCTAGTTACTGGATAGAAGAATGCAAATACATTCATGTATAGGAAAAATTAATACTTCATTACCTTGAAATCGTCAACCAAAAATTAAAATAATGAAATCAGATTTTCATATAAACACATTTCTTGTAAGCATGCAGACAAATCAAAAGATTACAAATACAAATCCAAAAACCAAAACAATAATTTCATGTTGGAATTTAGTTTAACTAACCGTAGTGCAGCGAACAGAGAGAAGACGCGAACAGAAGAGAAGATAGAGAGGATAGTTGGAAGTGGAAGAGTGATAGGAAAATAAGCCCTAGAAATTTTTTGTAGCAGACGGAGAGAAGCCAACGGAAGAGAAAACGCGGGAGAGAGGAAGTTGGAAGTAGGTGTGTAACGGTTCGGTTCGGTTCGACTTTTTATGTATTTTAGGAACCAAACCAAACACATAGAAATGGTTCGGTTTGGTTCGGTTTGATGGATTTTTCAATATCGGAACCAAACCGAACCGAACCGCTTATAAATGGTTCGGTTCGGTTTGGTTCATCGGTTCACTTTTTTATTTTTTTATTTATTTTTTAAATCTTAAATAATGCAAGAATAATAGTTTATAAGATGTCACTCATTCCGAACTCATAAGTATAGAGTTGTTACTCCTTTCTCTTCATTTGTATATAATAGAATTGATCTAAACTTAAATCTAATATCTAAATCCAATAATATTCTCATATAAGAAAGACAAATATTAAATAAAAAAAAATTAAAAAATAGGATATTAGTTCTGTTCGGTTCGAACCGTTCAAAAATTCTTAAAACCGCGAACCGAATGTAAACGGTTTCTAAAAAAATAAACCGAACCAAACCGCGAAACCAAACCGAACCACATTTTTCGGTTTGATTTGGTTCGGTCCGACCGGTTTCTCGGTTCGGAGCGGAACCACTTACACCCCTAGTTGGAAGCGGGAGAGTGAAGGGGGAAAAAACCCTAAAAATTTCTTTATATTTTTTTTCATGAATTATTTAAAATAATTTTACAAATATACTCTTAAGTGCACATGTTATTCCGGAGTATTATCGGACTATTGCTACCTGAAAAAGATCAATAGTTGAGTGAGTTTAGTACAATTAATCCTATTTTTTATAAGGGTAGTAGTCTTTATGCGTCACGTTTAGGGATGGCAATGGACCGGATTTGGACCGGATCCTCCTCGGTCCAGATCCAGATCCGAGATTTTTTACTTTGCTCCAAATCCGGTCCAGATCCATTGGATCTCAAAAAATGAGATCCAGACCCAGATCCATTGGATCCACAGGGTCTCGGGTCTAGACCCGGATCCATAAGTTTTTTTTAATTAAAATTAAAAAAAATTTAAATCAATTAAAATTTAACTAAGTTAATTAATGTAGTAATATATCAATATACCCTATTTGACTATTACAACTACAAAATTACCCAACTTTATAAAAATTATTCACTATATACCCAAATTTACTAAAATACCCCCACTTTTTTACTTCTCTCACCTAAAAGTGTCAGGCCATGATCGGACCGTGATCGGCCATGTCGATGTGTCCGATCGATCGGACATGCCCGATCATGGCCTGATAGTGATCGGCCTTGTGATAGGGCATGACCGATCATGGCCTTGTGATAGGGCATGACCGATCATGCCCACTATTCAAGTAGTGATCGGCCCTTGGTCGTGCGTGTCGGCCGTGACCGGACCGACCTGGCCGACCACCGATCGGGCCCTCTGTTCACGTGATCGGACCATCCCATAGTAGGGGTATTTTCGTCTTCTTGGGTATATAGTGTAGTTAAATATAAGAATTGAGTATAAATGTGTTTGTCTTTTCCCAGATGGGCATTTTACCGCCGGACTCTTAATTAATTCTACGATAACACTATAATCTATAAGAGCATTACTATCATTAAAAAAATCAAAATATCATGATATTATAAAAATATTACAATCATCTATAAAACTACGATCTTCTCCCTAAAAAAACTTCCAAATTCGTGGACAGTGGGTACTCAATCTCCTCCCTATTTTCTATTTATTAGATTACAAGTAAAATATTCCAAGCTCAACAAATAATGTGATTTGATATTTTAAATAGAATAATATAAATATAATATTTTAGATATGATATTAAAATAATATTTTAGTTACAAAAATTGGTGGATTTAGACCGAATCTGGATCTCAGATCGTAAAGTCCAGATCCAGATCCGTAATTTCTAAAATGGGTCTAGATCCGATCCTAATTCAATGGGTCCAATTTTTTTAAGATTCCAATTCTAGAAAAATGGATCTAGATCCACGGATCTGGACCGGATCCAAGATCCATTGCCATCTCTAGTCACGTTGGTGTATTTAGAGTAACAAAAAATAGATATTTGAGACCCTCTTCTTCTCTTTCCCAGGCGGCAAACATGAATGAAAAAAGTGAAGCAGGAGATTCCCAAACTCGCGACTCTCAGCAAATAGGTGAACGCAGAACATCTTCTTCCCTCTCTCAGTTCGTGATTTGTTTTTCTTCTTTTGAATAATTTTGATTTGCAGTGTCGGATGATGATGAGATCGACTACTCGACGAAGCCCGAATTTTACGACCCCGAACTTGATGAAAAGGAAGAGTTATGGGCTCAAAAACAAGGACGAGGGCGGAGCTGAGATGGTGTGCTTAGGGGTGGGCAAACAATTCGAGTTCCGTGCCTGTACCCGTCCCGTTTGGGTATTTCCCGTTCGGATCGGGAAAAATGGATACGGGTACCCATTACGTGGGTACCCGCAAAAAATCAAGCGGGTCAAGAACGGGAACGAGTTTTATTCTTAGATACCCGTAATACAATTTTATTTTTTACATGAGGTTTGAGCCTCTTAGTCTTAGCCCCCTTAGATGTGTAAGTGTAATTATAGACTCTTTTTAATTTTATAACAATAAGAAGTAGGGCTAAAGAAAATAAAAAATAAATTAAATTACTAGAAATAAAATGACAATTAACATTTGGCAACGCATGCAGTCGTAGAATCGCCGACGCACCGATGCACACACCAATGACCAAACTCTATAATTTCAATATTTCATTTATTGGTATTTTTTAAATTTTTATTTATGAATTTAAACATTTGTAGAAATAAATTAAATTACTAGAAATAAAATGACAATTAACATTTGGAACGATGCGAGAACCCCGCCATGCACACACCAATGACCAAACTCCATAATTTCAATATTTCATTTATTGGTATTTTTTAAATTTTTATTTATGAATTTAAACATGTTATAAATAGGTGATAATATTTACGGATGGATATTAAAATCAATTACCCGCAGGCACGGATATCCGCAAACAGGTACCCGCAGCGCGGGTACCCGTCCCGTGCCCACCCATAGGTGTGCGTGTGCTCATCTGCCCTGCTTGTGTTTACTACACTCTGTCTGGATTGCCAGAGGTATGTGTGTGCATTTAGTTCTCATTATGGTTTATCAGATTGTTGGCGTAAGAGAAATTAATTATCCCTACTATCATAAACGTGTGTTTTGTGCATTCCTACTAATTAGGGGAAGTAGTTGTTTGTAATGTTATCATCTCTTTATGTTCACTTATTTCACTAGGACAAATAGCTAGTATTAGTAGCTGTATCAAAATGTTGTACTTGGATATAATATAGTTCTATGATTTTCTCCCTTGAACCATTCTGATGCAGTTCAGTATGATATCGCACCTCATACAGGGTTTAGAAGCACTGTGCTCTCGTAGACTTTGGAGGAGTTTTACAATTAAACCAGATAACATAACTCTACTTTAATGCAAGCTTCGGCTTCTAGCACTTACATCACACATCTGCATGATACAATTTATGTTATACAGGCTTTCTCTCATCAGACCATGTAGGCCTTTTTCCTAATCCTTCTGCCGGTCACCTGATGTTACTATTACTTGACTACCAAGTACCCCTCACACTGACCATATCTTTTATCGAGCACATGGCGAATGGAAGATTGGATAGACTCAGGTAGGTACTGAGATTGTATGAGTTATGCATATTATACCATCTATAACTTCTTTTCTAATATCTTGACATAACATCAACCAGTTTTCCCAATCTATCACGAACCAGAATCCTTACTTTCTTATATCATTTTGTACCAAAAGTGATGGTAGCTGAGGGCCGTAGCCTTGCCAATGTTTTCACATTAAGGCTATATCAGAGAGAACTATGTGTGAAGATGCAATATGTTTTACTGAGTTCCCTCTGTTTCTTGGATTTGTCATTCTATCTTTTTATGTTTGAAACTCTGCAACTTTTAACTTGCTCAAGCTGTTTTGGTGTTATGAAATCTCAACTCCATCCCTAATATGGAAACTTTTCAACCTGTTGTTAACTGCAGGTGTCACAACCCGTCCAAAAGTAGTTCTATTTTAAAATGATTTTATGTGGTTTTATTATTATTATGTGTTAATATATATATATATATTGAATATAGGGATTTAAGTAAGTCGAAGTTGCGCTCTTAGAATTTTAAAGTAAAGTTTTATTTGTTAATTAGAGAAATATAAGTATTTAGTTTCTTTAGTTTCTAAACCATACGTGTGTTCCATCGTTTTTGGTTAGAACCATGATTTACTCTATTCTTTTAAATGATTTATTTATTTATAACTATGTATAGAATAGAAATATTAGTAATGGTCATTTATATTAAAGTCCCTTACATTTATATTAAAGTTCCTTAAATTTCTACATAAGTGTGGATGTGTAACGTTTCATCCAATTAATGTTTGGCCAAATATTTCTTTTATAAAAACCTAGATATGGTTCTTCATTTTCTTCCCAACTCCACATCAAGAATAATCTTTCAAATTTCTCTAGTGAAGAATCTCATCTTCTTTTCCTTAAGCCCGTACGAGAATTCGGTTTCGGTTTCGGAGGTAAATCTTCATAGATTTTCAATAAATTATGATTATAAATTTTCATGAGCATAAATTGTGCATAAATAATTATTAAGGTGATTTATTTTGCATTAAATAAATTGTGCATAAATTATGTTGATTTATTTTGCATTAAATAAATTGTGCATAAATACTATTTATTAAGGTGATTTATTTTTGTATTAAATAAATTGTGCATAAATACTAGTAGTATTTATTAAGGTGATTGATTTTGCATTAGATAATTTTTTTTCTTTTTAATGTATTGATTTGTAACGTTTTGGAGAAATTAAGAGGATTAATGGGGAGTTTTTGTTGGGTTATGAGTCAGTAGATGGTATTCAGCTGTTAGTGGTTAAAATAATATTGGGGGAAATCATAGTAGTACTATGGAATTGAAGATCCAAAAACCCAGCTGATATCAGTAGTGTAGTATCTTGATAGGACTAGATGATGTATAGGCTAGACTGTTTTTATTATCTATTTTTTTGTCTAAGTCTTGTACGGGGTAAATTGTTGGATTGATCTTCTGTCGAAGTTACCTTCCAAAACCCCACGTCATCAGTGTAATTGCTTGCGTTTTTAAGTCATCAGCTGATCTTCGGCTCAGTAGAAGACATCTCATCAGCTGACAGACATCAACAGAAGAACTCTATCCAAGCTCAGTACCTTCGCAGTCATCAGCTGACCATACTCAAGAGAATATCTCTTGTCAGCCGACTCAGACGAAGAAGACAGAGACTGCTTAAAGTCTATTGTATCCGACAGAAAACGACTCAGCCGCTAAAGTCATTTCGAAAGTCAGCAGAAGACATACGAGGATTTGAGAGAGTCAACTCCGATGTCTGACACAATCTCACCTACCACAAACCTCGATCAATGAGAAGCCGACAACGTTTTATCTGCTCTGACCAACTAAAGCTGCTCTCATGTACAGTGTCCAACAACTCTGCTGCAACAATTTGAATTTATGGCCGTTTTCTTTGGAAGCTTGTGACACGTGGCATCGTCTTCTCCAACGGACATATGTCTGCTCACAACTATAAATAGAGAAGAAATTCGAGATTCACGCACGGGATATCAAGGGAAAAACGCTCAAGCTTTCGAACAACTCTAGCGCATTCAAGATCAATCCAGCGAAGAACTTGCCCAATAGAATATCATTAGTTCTTCTCTCTAGAGTTCTTTAGATCCCTCTTCTCTAGCTAAGCTCATTGCCAAATTTATAGCTTAGAAATTCGAAGGAGTTCACTTTTAGTGATTGTTCTTACTGTAAGAACTTCTTACTAGTTGGAGATTATCACCTCCCTTTCAAACTTCGGTTTGATTTGTAAAGTCGCTAAGGACTATAACTTAGAAGGGTCTGTCCAGTGCATAGATTCCTTGCTGAGACTTGCTCAGATAAATCAACAAGAACTCCTGTTCTGCAGGACCGTGGACGTAGGATCTTGCGTATCCGAACAACGTTAAAAATTGCTTGTGTGTATTTACTATTTTATTGCATTGCATACAAACTGATTAAAAATCATATCTTTGCATAAAACGTATTCTCAAAGCGCACTAGCCAAATTACTTGATTTGTGAAAATCACGTTTTCAAACTGAGACGAATCTTCGGGCCCCAAACTCTTTTCCGCACAACGTCTCCGACTGAGTTTCAAGTACTGACAAAAGTCAGTAGGAGAGCTCAGTAGTTGGCACACTTCTGACCTTCGATCGAAGGTTACTATTTGGCATTGTTCATCAGTTGCAACCTACAGCTCAGCTGTCCTTCGCGTTCTGAGAAAAAGAAACTGTGATCAGGTGTATTCCCCCCCCTCTACACATGACTATCGTCTCCGGACCAACAATTGGTATCAAAGCGCACGATGTTCTTCTGAATAACCGGTTCTGAAATACTGGTCTTCTCGAACAGATCCTGAAAACGTTTTTCACTGCACAAGCATCTCTTCGTACATCCTTATACTCTTACCCATAATGTCTGATATGTTAGGTATTCGGATGGTACCGATGTTCTCAATAGAGAACTACACGGTATGGCGTGTGAGAATTGAGGCATACCTCACATCGCTGCATGACAGCATGACGGACGTCCTTGAGATAGGACCCATCATTCCCATGATCGACAGTGTACAATTTGCCGCTGTGGGAGGAATAGGAGCGCAGACTGGCGCTAAGGTCGCTAAAGAAAAATCAGCCTTCACACCAGAAGAGAAAAAGCTGCACAACCTCGACCGAGTTGCGCGTAATGCAATCCTGACTACGCTCAGTGATTCTCACCTCGGGAGGGTGCAAGACTACAAGACGGCAAAAGAACTTTGGGATGCCCTGGCTGTACTGAGCCAAGGAACCCCGCAGATTAAAGAGAACAAACTCGAATTAGAGCTACAAAAGTTCGACGCGTTTGCCATGGAGCCCAGTGAGACCATTGACGAGCTAAGCGTTAGATTCACAAACCAAGTCAATGTGATCAACGGGCTGGGGAGGATGTTCACCAACAAAGAGATGAACACCAAGATCTTAAGAGCGCTACCTCGACAGAAGTGGCTTCCATTTGCTACTTATTTACGTCGCTCTGATATTAATGCTCTAAATCCTGATGTTATCTTTTCAGGATTAAAAACAGAGGAATTTGAGCACAGCCTACCCCAACGATGTTCCAGTGCTCCAGCTGACACTCAGATTGACCATGCTTTCAAAGCAACAACAAGAAACGGAATCAAACCCATTTCTTCCAAAGAAGGCAAGAGGCTGCAGCGAGAAACAAAGTCCTCTCGAGACATCTCGCTATCGACCCACTTGCGCTTATGGCTCTCAAATATCAAAGAGAAAAGGAGAGAGTCAGAAAGCTGAAGAAATACAACAGAGATTCTCCCTCAGGTAAGAAAGATTTTCGAAAAAGGGAAGAATCTAAACCTTCTATCGACCGCAGAACACGTAACCCGCCGCGAGTCCATCCAAAGATTCAGCTGGAAAAAGCAGTAGATCATCTGTCTGTTACAACTGCAAGAAGGAGGGACACTATCACTACGAATGTCCCGAACTCTCAGCTGCTCAAAGAGCAGAACGGCAGGCCAGACGCGAGAAATTTACCCGTAGGAGGCAGGCCTACATAGCCGGAGAGATATCCGATGACTCAATCGAGGAAGATACATTCATGTATTCTTCTGAAGACGAAGCTGCATTTGTTGCCGTTGAGATCGGAGAAACAGATCCTGAAGAAAATGCAGAATATTGTCTGATGGCCGGAGAAGAGGCTGAGGTAAATTCTAAATTTAATTTAACCTCTTCTTCACACAGCACACACGACACGTGTTCGGACACAGATGAGCCTCTAGATGTGGTACAAGCCTACGATGATCTACTAGAGGAGCGATTCACTGAGCAGGAGAGTTCATCGAACCATTCGAGAACTAGAACAGTAAAGGCCGAGAATCGAGACTTTCTTCGATTGTCGGGTCTCTACTGAGTCCGAGAATCTTGTTGTGAGACTCAAGGAAGAGATTAAATCTCTTATGACTAAGTCTCGGCTTCAAGAAACTCGGTATATCGGCCCGACCAAGGACAATTTCGAGAAAGATACCGAGATAGCCCGACTCGCCGAAGCTCCGAGAAGTTTAAAAGGATTATGAGTCACTTCGAAGAAGTGATGAAGTTTGGCGAGAACTGATGACTGAACAGTACTTAGGAGCTAAGGAGAAGTTGGAAAGTATGCTTAGAGCGCAAAGGCCGACGGTCATGAAAGAAGGACTTGACTATACTCATGAAGCTTCCACTTCAAAATGCTCTGAACTGCTGACTGATAGGTTCGTCAGAGGTAAAGTTCAGACTACTGACTCAACACCTCAGACGAAGAATAAACAGAAGATAGTTGCACCTCAGCCGAGCAACAAGAAACAGCTGACCAAAGGTTCCAGCCCCAGGACACCACGATCAAACTCAGGGGGAACCAAGAAGGTTAGGTGGGCAGAGCAGTACAAGGAACTACTGTATGAACATCCAGCTCAATATGGTTCGTACTACTATGAGCCCAGGGTCAGGAGGAGTGCAAACCCTCAGAAGAAGAAAGCTCCTGAACCCAAAATCATCAGAAAGTCAGTATCTCCGAGTCCTGTGGAAAAGAAAGCTGACAAGTTTCAGAAGAAGAAGTCTCAGACTTCTAAGGTCCCTAGGCAGATCTGGGTTCCGAAATCACCCACTAACATGTAAGGACCCAACTGAACCAAAGGGTACCTAAAAATGTTTCTGTTTTGCAGGTGCATAAGGACCCTTGGATTGTGGACATCGGCTGCTCGAGACACATGATTTATCAAAAGAGCCTGCTGACCAACTACATACAGGAAGATGGTCCCAGAATTGAGTTTGGTGACAACTCTAAAGGCTATACAAGGGGATACGGAACACTGAATATTGGGACTGCCTCAGTTCCAAAAGTAACATATGTTGAAGGACTTCAACATAATCTCATTTCTGTCAGTCAATTCTGTGAAAATCTGAATAGAGTTATCTTTGACGCTGGTTTCTGTGATATTGTTGATAAATCTATAGGGAAAACAGTGTTATCAGGTTCGCGGAGGAAGAATATATACGTTGCAAACTAGAAAATCGCAGAACCTGAGGCTTGCTTACTCGCACAGACTAAATCTAGTGACAAGGCAGGATGGCTGTGGCACAAGAGACTCAGCCACCTGAACTTCAAGACTATGAACAAGCTAGCCAAGAACTCTAAAGTCAGAGGACTGCCCAACGAATCGTTTATCAAAGACAGAAATTGTGAAGCATGTTTGAAGGGAAAGCAGACAAAGAGTAGCAATCCACCTATTCCGTCACCTTCCACTGATGGAATCCTTCAACTGCTACACATGGACTTATACGGGCCAGTTTCTCCAGTGACTATAAGAGGCAAGAAGTATGCCCTCGTCGTTATTGACGACTACTCGAGATATACATGGATCATCTTCATAGCCAACAAATCTGATGTCCAGACTGAGTTGCCCAAACTGCTGAAAAAGCTAAGTGTGGAAAAGGACATCAAGATACAAAGAATTCGCTCAGACAGAGGAACAAAATTTCTCAACTCAGTAGTTAAAGAGTACTGTGAAAAGGAGGGAATTAAGCACGAGACATCAGCAGCTCGCACCCCTCAGCAGAACGGACTTGCTGAACGCAAAAACAGAACACTTAAAGAAGCAGCAACACATGAAGACAACAACACAACAACACTACCCTCAAAGTTCTGGGCAGATGCTACTGACACCGCCTGCTACACTCAGAATCGCTCACTACTTACACAGCAACACATGAAGACACCATACGAATTATGGAAAGGGAGAATTCCTTCTATTTCTCATTTTCATATTTTTGGTTGTCCGTGCTTTATTCACAATAATGGGAAAGATCAGTTGAATGTCTTTGATAGCAAATCTGATCAAGGAGTATTCTTAGGATACTCTCGAGTCAGTAAAGCCTACAGAGTTTTTAACTATCGGACCCTTTGCGTGGATGAAAGCCCTCATGTTGTTTTTGATGAGTTTGTTACTGAGAACATGAAAACTACAAAGACTAATACTGAAGATGTCAGCAGCAAGCTACAGGATCTCGCACTAAACGACAAAGCTGAAAAGATCCAGCATTGTTGGGATGATAAGTCAGACGATGAAGAAATTCAGACTCAGCCAACAAGCGATGTAACTGACCTGGTTGATTCTACTGAACAGAATCAACAACAGGTAACAACGGTCGATGAGGAAGCCCCAGTGGTAACTGAGACCTCTACTGAGAATATAAACTCAGGGGGAACAAATATTGTTCCTGAGCTAAATGCCCCTGAACCTGGAAACTCAGTAGATCCTAACCTTCTTACTGAACTAATGCAATCACAGAACAGTACAACTAAAATGCCTAACACACCTACTGACTGTGCAGAAGTAGTATCAGAAGAAGAAGCCAGACTCAAGCGTTCATGGCTTGACGCTCATTCTTCAGATCTTATTATTGGAGATCCATCAGCAACTATAAGGACAAGATCTAGATTAAGTCAAGGAGAAAGCTCACTCTATTCTTGTTTCTTGTCCACAGAAGAACCTCAGTTAATAGAGGACGCACTCAATGATGCTGACTGGATCATCGCCATGCAAGAAGAGCTGAAGCAGTTCGTTAGAAACGAAGTTTGGGAGCTTGTTGACAGACCTATACATCAGCATGTGATTGGTACTAAGTGGGTCTTCAAAAACAAGCGTGATGAAAACAACGTCATTGTTAGAAACAAAGCTAGACTAGTTGCTAAGGGATACTGTCAAGCAGAAGGAATCGACTTTGATGAAACATTCGCTCCAGTCGCAGAATTGGAAGCCATTCGTCTCTTCCTAGCTTATGCAACGCATCAAGGATTCAAAGTATATCAAATGGATGTAAAGTCAGCTTTTCTGAATGACGTGCTAAAGGAAGAAGTCTATGTGGAACAACCGTCCGGCTTTCAGCAGGGACATCAGGTGTACAGACTTCGGAAAGCTCTGTATGGGTTAAAACAAGCACCCAGGGCTTGGTACGATACCCTATCAGACTTTCTACTTCATAAAGGTTTTCAGAAGGGGACAGTAGATCGCACCCTGTTCAACATAAAGTCAGGAGATGACATCCTACTGGTGCAAATCTACGTGGACGACATCATTTTCGGTTGTAGAAACGTGACTATATATCAATAATTCGAGAAAATGATGAAGGAGAAATTCGAGATGTCCATGATGGGAGAGATGAACTATTTCCTTGGATTTCAAGTAAAGCAATCACCTGAAGGAATTTTCATCAATCAAGCCAAGTACACTCGAGATCTCCTGAAAAGATTTGGCTGCGACTCGAACAAGCCAGTCAAAATCCCCATGAATACGAATTTCAAAATCGATCTAGATAAAGAGGGAGCTTCTGTTAACTCTATTGATTATAGAGCTATTATTGGTTCTTTATTATACTTAACAGCTAGCCGACCTGATATAACTTATCCTGTAGGTGTATGTGCAAGATTTCAAGCGGATCCCAAGCGAAGTCATCTAGACTCAGCAAAGAAGATTCTGCGATATCTAAAAGGAACACCTGACGCAGGGTTATGGTATCCTGCTGATGATAATCTAATACTGACAGGTTATTCTGATGCTGATTATGTAGGATGCAAGATAGATCGAAAGTCAACTTCTGGAACGTGTCAGTTCCTAGGCAGCAAGCTAATATCTTGGTTTTCAAAGAAACAACATTCAGTGGCAACGTCCACTACTGAAGCTGAGTACATAGGGGTGGGCAAACAATTCGGGTTCCCGCGCCCGTACCCGTCCCATTCGGGTATTTCCCGCTCGGGTCGGGAAAAACGGGTACGGGTACCCGTTACGCGGGTACCCGCAAAAAATCAAGCGGGTCGGGAACGGGAACGGGTTTTATTCTTAGGTACCCGTTCCCGAACGGGTACCCGCATTAATAAACAAATTTTTTTTACATGAGATCCTCTTACGTAGAGGTGGGCGCGGGTACCCGTTTGCATGTTTTGTGCTAGCACTAGAGTATGACTAAACAGTTTTCCACGGTAATTTTAATTATAAGAATCTATGGTTTCATAGTTGATAATCATATGGTCGGTTTTATAATTATAATTTATGGTGAGACACCATTGGAACATGGTTTATAAAACGAATTATCTACTCCTATAGTCCTATTTAGTGGTTTAAATATATTGGTATTTTTTAATTTTAATTTATGTTTTTAAAATTTCATTTATTGGTATTTTTTTTAATTTTTATTTATGAATTTAAATATATTATAAATAGGTGGTAATATTTGCGGGTAAACCCGTACCCGCATGCGGGTACCCGCTCTATGCAGGAACGGGAATGTGTATTAAAATTAATTACCCGCAGGCGCGGGTACCCGTCCCGCGCCCACCCCTATGAGTACATGGCTGCTGGAAGTTGCTGTGCCCAGATCCTTTGGCTTCGACAACAACTGAGAGACTATGGTATAATTCAGAATGAAGTGCCTATCTACTGTGACTCCACCAGTGCTATTGCAATAACTCAGAATCCAGTTCTCCATACGAGATGCAAGCACGTGGATATTCGACACCACTTCATCAGAAACCATGTCGAGAAGAAGGATATCAGAATGGAGAAAATCCATACTGACAAGCAAAGGGCAGATATACTGACCAAACCACTAGCTGAGAACGTATTCGGGAGAATTATCGGTTGAGCTAGGTCTCACCGGAACCTACCGAGTAGAGTCGGTAGAAGAAATCAGTATGACAGGTCAAGGACTCAGTACAATGATTCAATCGGGAGAATCAAACTGTACACAGTAAGGGGGAACGTGGTCATCAGCACATCAATCATCCTCCTGAGTCTAAACGGTAACCAGATGATCGTAAAATCAGCTGAAGAGGTTTGCGTAGTCTTAATATACTTAATTTTATCAGAAGCATGCTAGCGTTTATTATCTCAGTCGCTTGCACTCAGTAGTTAATGAGCATTTATTTCCCGCCATTAATTTTTAAGGATAAGTCAGTAGGAAATCGTTCTCATTTAAAATGACTTAGTCTTTAATGATGCCTGCAGCGCATTTAATGCATGTCTTTTCACTTACCTTAACTGCGCATAATCCTACGTGGGTCATGGTAGAGGCGGCTTGTGTAATCATTCCATTTATAACATCAAATCACAACCGTCATTAAAAATTTTAGATTGAACCCCAACCGTCCGATCTAAACTGTTTGATATGCACGATCATATAAAATCTTTCATCGTCTACCTCAAATCCACTTTCACACTTTTATCGCCATTAAAGCTTAAGAAATTTCAGCATTTTCGATTCATCTTCTCTTCTAAATATGAACTTTCTTCTCAATCAAGCTCTACATTTACGGTAAACATCATCTACATTATCGCGAATACATTGTGTTTTGACTTCTATTATTTCAGTCTCTAACAGAAAATTTGCAGATAATATGGCTGTCAAAACACCCACCAACATCGATGAAATCATCAAGTCCCGAATCTTGTTCGAACCGACGATGGCGCTAGGCCTGCTTAAACGGGTATAGGGTATTCGGGTAATACTCATACCCGTACCCGTACCATGGGGTATCGGATACCCGATTAACCGATAATCGGTTAATCGGGTATGTATCGGTTATCAATTTTTTGAAATTATCGGGTATGGGTAAATAACCGATACCCTATCGGTTAACCCGAAAATATTCGATTAAAATTTAATTGGAATATATTAATATTAATTGATAATTATTCACACTTGTTAAAGAAGAATCGCTGGTTGCAAAGTGCGATTAACAACTTACTCTCCATTCTCCAATTCACATTTCACAACGGACAACGAACGAGAACGAGAAGTCGAGAACAACGGACAACGATTGAGAAGTCGCCGGCGGACGCTGCTGGTGCTGGGCCTGGGCGAGTGGCGACGGCGTTGCGAGTCTCGCGAGCGTGAGCGTGACTGAGGCTGACTGCCTGACTCGTGAGGGAGACGAATTTGAAGCCCTAATTTGAATTTCCAGCCCATTGGCAAGGTAAATTCTTTCAAGTTAAAGCTTCAAATGTTTCAAGTTATCGGTTTTTAGTTTCGAATTTGAATCAATAGGTCATTCAAAACCTTAATTTTAGCAATCATTTTGTAATGTTCCCTGTGAACTGACTTTTGGGGAGTTTTCTGCATTCACTGTTGAATTGGACTGTGCCTTACTGAGAACTGACTTTGTGGAGGTGATGATATTAGTTCTATGTTGATTGTATGTTTTTGTTGCCCATTTTTGGGGTGGTGTTGGTTTTCTTCGGCCTTTGCTTTACCTCCCTCCATTGGTGCGTGTTGGAATCCCATCTTTAACTATGATTTGTGTTTGCTTGTTTTGGCTTGAGACTCTGCTGTCCAAAATATGATCGTTTTGTGGGCGTTGGTTGTTGCTGATTTTGGTAATTTTTGTTGTGTTTCTTTTGAAGAAAAAATACCCGTTGGAATTTCTTTGTTGTTATACTTGTTCTTAATCTCTCCAGCAACTGACATTTGGAAACAACTTGCTCTTGTGGAATCTCCAACTTGCTCTTGTAGCTGTAGGAATATATTCTTCATCTTGTTGTGTTTGGTATAGTCTAGCTTCAGCCATTTCAAGATCACAAAGTCATATCCACTGGAACCTTGTTGTTATCATTGACTAATCACTCACTCACTATAATACACCATTCTCCTTTGATAACTGTCTTATGCCACCACCAGATGCCACACTAAAATTTGAAACTCATTTATGCACAACTGGAAGAGGCATTATGATAGCCCTTGCATAATTCCTCATATGTTCTAATTTCTATGATTATCTTGTAACAAGGTTAATTTCGGTTTTATAAGGTTAACCTGATAACCGACCCGACCGATACCCGATCAGTTACGGGTACGGGTATCTAAAATTGTGGTGTTTCGGGTACGGGTAATCGATTATCAGTTACGGTTAACCCGTACCCGAACCGATTAACACCCCTAGATGGCGCTACACCAAGCTGATCTTCCATATCTTGAGCCCGTCTTCACGGCTCTCGAGACTTCCGGACTGGAGCTTCTCGTCTCGAAGCAACCAAGAGCATACTTGCCCAGACAAGTTGCAGAAGTCTACTACAACTGGAGAACCCTAGATACAGGCGTGGAGGAATCCAGGTTCTCATACATGAAGGAAGTTGTCCCTCAATCTTGGGATGCCAGTGAACACATCATCGATATCCGATCCTCCGTGGAGCTGACCTTTGATCTCCCAGCGCGCGGAGTCTCACCCATTGGATACAAGGAGAAAGAGATTAACTCCTATGTTCAGAAATTCTGTGGCAGAAACGACGTAGTCTTCAAGACAGCTCTGCCGAAGAATCTGCTGCTACCAGAGTACCGAGGGCTCGCGTACATTATTTCTCACATTCTTACGAGCTCAGCCGGTTCGTATGATCAGCTATCCAAGCCTCGCATTCAGCTGATGATGATAATAGATGATGGAGTCAGAGTCAATTGGACTGACTACTATGTAGCCGAGCTTAAAGCTCAGGCTCAGAAGTTCGCAGCCACACCCACAGGAGAGAGGAGCCTTATAAGTGTGGGAAAGCTGCTGTACGGGACAAAAATGTCCATAATTATCGAAGAGTCAGTATCAGATCGCTCAGCCTTTGTTGATGCGAGATATTTCGACCGCAAGCTCATAAAGTTCAAGACAAGAGCCGCTACTAAGAAATCCATCGGGCGAGGGCCGCCTGAGCAGAAAAGAGTCACTTCCGACTTGCCCCCTCGCGCCGACCCGCCTAAGAGGAAGAGGCTCAGCAAGCTCCGGACCTTCCGAGGTTCCAAAGCAAAACTTGCCTCTCCTCCACCCACTCAGGAGGATCCACCACTTGACGCGGACACAGGCATAGAAGGTGCCACGCTGAAAGATAAAGTCCAGCCGGATTAGTTCCTCGGAGACTCGGTCGGACACGGGAGTACCGACGGAGGAAACCTCCTCAGAGTGGACGACAATGCACTCCACCCGTCTCCGAGCCACTGGAGAGGTCAGTGCTCAGATCCCCGAAATAGTTGAACATCGAGATCTTGTCGATATTGCCATAAGGGCCAGGACACAAATGCTGCTGAGATTCCTTAGCTGGGATATTCTTGAAGAACTTATCAGGACTCAGTCAGCCTTGTCCCTACTGACAGAAGAGCAGAGCTTGCAATCAGCTATAGGGTTTGGGGAACCAGCTGATCTAGCTTCCTTCGAGGATCTTCGCGCTGCTATGCTCTATCTGCTAAGCTTAAGATCCTCAGCTCCAGTCAACAACCCTTCGCCTCCATCTCATCATGGTGATGACAACGACGATGACAATAATGATGATGACATGGATCAGGCGCCACCCAAGGATGCAGATTTGGGAGGATCTGCCGAGGGTAACACTCCTCGCGAACAGGGCCGATCACCACCACCCTCCACATCAGGTGATGCCCCAGTTGCCTCGAAGTCGAGTCGAGCGCAACAAATCGCGACATCTGAGCAGAGGCTCAGAACCAGCAGTTATCAGATCAAACCTATAGGTTCCGTGACCTTTAAGTCGGTCAACAAAGCCAACAGGCGACAGGGAGATAAGAATCGACTCCTTGCAAAAGACGTTCATCTCAAATGGGCTCAGTACACCAAAGCCCAGAGTGAGAGCGTCAACCGACTGGCAGCAGGGGTTCAGAAGGTCTCCGAAACTCCTACTTCTTCAATCAATATTCAGGAGATTGTCGAAGCCGCCCTTACAGCTCAGAAGGCGGACTTAGCCGCTCAAAGTCAGCAGCTCCTTATCTCTCAGCAGAAGTCATTTTCTGAGCAGCTGACTCAGGGCCTTGCGGCAATCCAAGCCACTATAGATGAAAGAAACAGAGTGGCCTCCTCGAGCTTTTAGAAAGCCATTCAACAACAGGCGGAGGCACTCAAAGAAATTCAGAAGGAGATGACAGAATCCCATGATCAGTCTCTACTGAAACTCAGACAGGAGTCCGCAGCCCAACTCAAACAATTTAGAGCTGATCAGGAGAAGGAATGGGAGCAATACTGCGATGCAGTAAAAGACTTCGAATCCACCGCCACCTTCATCAAGAATCTTTGCTTTAATTTGGATAAGGAGGTGACAGTCATCCGCACTCGCCTCTCCCTGGCTGATGATGCCAAAAAGGGGGAAGAAGCTGTGATAGATGAACAGGCTGAGGCGGAACATGCTGAGGTGGAGAAGAGCCCAGAAGTCCAAGCTATTAGTAAGGGGGAAGGAAATCAGGGGGAAGGAAATCAAGGGGAAGATTCAGCTATTCAGGCTGGAACTAGTTCTGAAGTATCCCTTCTTGGAAATGTCCAAGTCCCAGAAGTCCAACCAGCTGTGATTGAGCCAGCAAATGTTTCAACTGCTCAGCACATTGAAGATATTGCTCGATTTCTCGATGAGCCACTGCCACCGCAAAGGCCGGGGAAGGAGATCACAACTGAAGTTACTCCTCCATCTTCCCCGACGCCTAAATTTAAATCCAAAGCGGAGCAGGAGGCATTTGATAAAGAAGTTGCTCAGAAGCTGCAAGATCAGCTGGATCATGAACATCAGATTGAAGAAGCTAAGAAGGCTAAGAAGCCTAGAAAAATAATTGGCAAGATTGCCAAAGAAAAGGCTTAACTGATCCTTGATGAACAAAAGAAGAAAGCTCAAGAGGAGCTAGCCAAAGCGTCTTCTACTGAAGTCCTACCCTTAGCTCAGAGTTCTTATACTCCTACTCTTACACCTGAGCAAGAGGCCGAGGACAGAGCAACCTGGGAGGCCACGCTGAAGGGATTAAATCTCCGAAGAGGAGATGCTAGATCAGCTGGTCTCAGAGAGAAGAAAAGATTGGCTGACCTGGCTAAGATCATTCAACTGACAGATAAGATAGCCAGCGAGCCAGTAGTAGATTGGAAAAGGCAGATCCCAAGGTCTTACAGGAGAGGAGCACGCAGAGCACCTTACATCAAGAAAGCTCATATTCCTCATATAGACAGATGGGTGCCAGCAGAACTGAACGAGCAGTGGGAGGAACTCAAAGAAGAATTTATCAAGGGATACTATGTATGGGGCTTCTATCCATCTCGGGATACCAACTGATCGCCTCTTTGAAGAATTTATTCATCAATACAATGCCCGACTCGGAGATCGGCTCCTACAGATTATGGAAAGAGAGAAGATACCCCTCAGAGCTCCAGCATTCAGACGCATCCCTCCTCCTAGGACTACTCGTGTCGTGCTATGCACGAAGGAGATAGAAGATGAGATCGAAGCAGCAGCTTACAATCATGATCTAAGTTCTGATATTCCTGCTGATCTCGAGGAGATCCAGACGTTGCGTGCAAGGATTTACAAATATTATGGCCTGGATCCTCCTGCTGACAGGTCTGAAGACTTCAAGAAGAAGACCCAGAGATTCAGACGTTAGCAATAGTCTTCTCATCCCCTGTATAGAAGAATAGGAACCCTGTAATCATCTTCATATATATCAGTTCCTTTTCTTCTGGCCATACAATTACTCATTGTCTTAAGGCTTTTAGTTGTGTTATGCTTATCACAACTGATCACTGAAGTGATCTGACACACACTCACACATAACCGTTTCTCTGATTTTGCCTATCTCTCAACTGCTGAACTCTTAAGGCTAACTGATTCAGTTTACTGAAGTCTATCTATGTCAGTAGTTTAGTATTCTTTCTTTATCTTTTATAGAGGTTTTGGCATCATCAATTAGGGGGAAATTGTTGGGTTATGAGTCAGTAGATGGTATTCAGCTGTTAGTGGTTAAAATAATATTGGGGGAAATCATAGTAGTACTATGGAATTGAAGATCCCAAAACCCAGCTGATATCAGTAGTGTAGTATCTTGATAGGACTAGATGATGTATAGGCTAGACTGTTTTTATTATCTATTTTTTTATCTAAGTCATGTACGGGGTAAATTGTTGGATTGATCTTCTGTCAAAGTTACCTTCCAAAACCCCACGTCATCAGTGTAATTGCTTGCGTTCTTAAGTCATCAGCTGATCTTCGCCTCAGTAGAAGACATCTCATCGACCGACGTACATCGCAGTAAGAACTCTATGCAAGCTCGCACCTTCGCAGATCATCGCCGACCATACTCAAGAGAATATCTCTTGTCAGCCGACTCAGACGAAGAAGACAGAGACTGCTTAAAGTCTACTGTATCCGACAGAAAACGACGCAGCCGCTAAAGTCATTTCGAAAGTCAGCAGAAGACATACGAAGATTTGAGAGAGTCAACTCCGATGTCTGACACAATCTCACCTACCACAAACCTCGACCAATGAGAAGCCGACAACACTTTATCTGCTCTGACCAACTAAAGCTGCTCTCATGTACAGTATCCAACAACTCTGCTGCAACAATTCTAATTTATGGTCGTTTTCTTTGGAAGCTTGTGACACGTGGCATCGTCTTCTCCAACGGACATATGCCTGCTCACAACTATAAATAGAGAAGAAATCTGAGCTTCACGCACGGGATATCAAGGGAAAAACGCTCAAGCTTTCGAACAACTCTAGCGCATTCAAGATCAATCCAGCGAAGAACTTGCCCAATAGAATATCATTAGTTCTTCTCTCTAGAGTTCTTTAGATCCCTCTTCTCTAGCTAAGCTCATTGCCAAATTTATAGCTTAGAAATTCGAAGGAGTTCACTTTTAGTGATTGTTCTTACTGTAAGAACTCCTTCCTAGTTGGAGATTATCCCCTCCCTTTCAAACTTCGGTTTGATTTGTAAAGTCGCTAAGGACTATAACTTAGAAGCGGTCCGTCCAGGTGCACGCATTCCTTGGCCGAGACTTGCTCGGATAAATCAACAAGAACTCCCCGTTCGGCAGACCCACGGACGTAGGATCTTGCGTATCCGAACCACGTTAAAAATTGCTTATGTTATTTACTGTTTTATTGCATTGCATACAAACTGATTAAAAATCATATCTTTGCATAAAACGTATTCTCAAAGAGCACTAGCCAAATTACTTGATTTGTGAAAATCACGTTTTCAAACTGAGACGAATCCGGGCTCCACACTCTTTTCCGCACAACGTCTCCGACTGAGTTTCAAGTACTGACAAAAGTCAGTAGGAGAGCTCAATAGTTGACACACTTCTGACCCGCGATCGAAGGTTACTATTTGACACTGTTCATCAGTTGCAACCTACAACTCAGTTGTCCTTCGCGTTCTGAGAAAAAGAAACTGTGATCAGGTGTATTCAACCCCCCCCTCTACACCTGACTATCGTCTCCGGACCAACAGTTTTTATTTAAAAGCAAAAACTTAGCATCCACATCTCAAATCTCAATTCTCAAATCATTTGTGAAGAGTCTCTCAAATATTTAGATTATTTTCCCTTAAGTGGAGTATCCAAATTGTTACTGCATTTGAGGTAAATGCTTATTTTATTTATTTATTTATTTTAGTAGATTATGCATCTAAAATTTTCACGAGCATATATACTTTTCATATTAAATCTGGTTTTGTATAATTCTAAAACGTGGTCTTTGAATTTAGATGATTGGGACATTAAGTGAATAGATGTGAATATAAGGTATATATATATATAATTTCATAATTTGATCTTGGTTCTGGCATGTTTGTAAAATTTGATAATGGAGTTTTTAGAAAATTTTGATGCTATAATCAGTAATTGATTTTAGTTGTTGAGGAGAGAATGATCTAAAAGGGGTTAAATGATTTTTAGCCGAGGGAGTATTGGATTTAATTTCATCATAGTTTCAATTTCCTTCTTCCTTTTCGTTTACTAATATCAAACACATGTGAATATTATGATTTAAATTTTCATCCAATTTCATATATATATATATATATATATATATATGCAAGTTCAATATTTTCATTATATATATATATATATATATATATATATATATATATATATAATTTGTTCGTGTGTGTATTAGTTAGGTGTAATATAATATTTTAATATAAATGTTGTTTATGAGATAATTAATGTATTGTGATATACGATTCATCTGTATTTGTAATTAGGACTACGCGGTACGAAATCTTTAAGATAGACTATGTAGAGAATTTCATTATGTCATGCATTATTTATTTTTTATGTACAAATATTTATTATAGGTTTCAAATTTTATTGAACATTTAGGTGTGGCGCGATTAAGATACTAAATTATCTTATTTTGTTCAAGTCATTTACACAATGGAATCAAGGTGTGTGGACTCTTACTTATGTTGTTGATTTATGATTATCCTTGTTGATGTGATTGTCGACAAGTATTATTTCATATTCATTATAAGATGGTTCTTGGATTAACTAGTGGTCATCCTTCATATTAACTTTTTCGTGAGTTTTGGATAGACTATCTCGTTATCCTTCATATTAACAATATGACATCTTGTGAGTGTTCTTGGATATATTATTTAGTCATTCTTCATTTTAACATTTCATATGTTATGGATTGACTTTATAATTATCCTTCATTTTAACCTTACGGTTGTTCACAACTTATCATTTTCCGCCTTTGGGGTGATGTCACTGGTTGCCTTTGTGGTAACGTCATTTAAATTGTGATTTATTACTTTTGTTACACGGTTATATCAGTTTGGATAATCATAGCATATGTCCCGCATTGAGTGTACTATGTATACCCATCCCTCATTATTCATTTCAGGAAAATGAGCACGGAGGCGTGTGGAAGATCGAATGACGAACTCGTACTTTGATTTTTAGACATTTCTTCTTACTTTAGTTTTGGATAAAACCTCATCTTATTTATATTTCCGCTGCTTAAGTTTTGGACTTATTTTGAAGTTACATTTGGATTTGAATAAATAAATTTTCTACACACTTTTCTCTTTATGATTATTGGTGCTTCTTTCTCAAAGATAAAGTGTTATTTAAATTAAGGTGTTATAGCAGGCATGAAAAGTATGTGACCCAGTACTAGGCAATGTTTGTCGTCAATTGTAGGATAAAGGAGGAAGTGTCGGAACCAGGAAGCAAACGAAAGAGAAAGAGAAAACATTCTCCAACAGCTGCTGCTGCTCCAGCTGAGACATTTGAACGTGTGTGCTGTTCCGTTTGCTCGACAGATGTGGGGGTTATTGATGAGGAGGAAGTCATCATTTCTTCAGTGCTATTCCAAGTGAAGCTTAATTTGTTTTGTAGTTAGTCCTAAGATAGTTTTTTGTATGACAGTGTAATGGTCACCCTTGAGATATGGTAAAACAAAATCTGGAATGGTCTAGATTGTGCAAATTGATAGCATATGACACCAGATCTCAAACCATCAATCCAAAACATCAATATTCATCACTAAGTCTAAGTCAAGTAGATCGGACGAAACAGATTGCAGATGTTACATATAGAATATAATTACTGCGCTGGGGCGAGATGCTTCAACTTTGCTTGTAAAATTGCCCCAGCTTCATCTGCGACACTTCTCTTTTTTGTGGTCACCTGCATTTCATTACATCCAAGTTCAAGAGAAAAGAACTTTAACTGCACTGATAATTATTCAGAAATAACAATATTTTTCTTTCTTGACATCTTACACACCATGCCAACTGTATATAGCCAACAGGTTTCGCAAGTTTAGTTCTGTTTTAACTTCTGTTTAAAAGGTTATGTTAACTATATCAGGGTGCTCTCGGTATCACCTTTAGAACATAAACTTACAGCCTTAATGCATGAACTCAGAACAGAACACTAAGAATAACTAGGCAAAGGTCAGTGACAACATTCAAAAGCGGCACATTCCTCATCTGATTAGATTTTCAATTCCAAGGTAGGGATAAAATAAATCAAAAACAATGTTGATATTTCCAGCAAAAACTTTCCAGACTCGTTGGATTACAGATAGTAGCATATGAAAATATGACGTGAGATGTTACAGAAACATACCTCGAGAAGTTGGTCATAATTCGACTTGAGCAAAGCAATTTTACGTTCACAGTAATCTTTGCCTTCTACCATTGTTTTCTGCTTAGATGGAAACATGAGCAGATTTAGGACTTGAATCAACAAAAGACTAAAATAAATGACAGGTCTAAACGACTCACTCCAAAAGATTACTTAATAAAAGGTTTAGAAGGTGGAAGGGATTACAGGCATCTACTTCCCGCATCCGCATAAAACACTAGACCAACTTGGCAAACATCTGGTTATAGAATAGTCTAATAATTTCCAAAGGTTTTATGGCATTAGACATGAAGGGCCTACGCCATCGAACTAAAGAATCTGTCAGTTAAGCAATTTCACAACAATACTTTTAGGGCTATTAACAATTCACATAAATGCTTTTCAAAATAACATAATAATATTGACCAAAATATCTTTTCCAGCTTAAGGAAGATTAGACTTAGGCATAACATACAATTATACCCCGGTGTTCACAAAAATAACCCGATGCATGAACCGTTTCAATTAGTACCCCTAAGTTCCAATTTTACTCCCATCTAATTTTGTGACATGTTGGATGTTGAATCAACTCCAATTATAAGTATAAAGGAAAATCTTAAAAAAGTTATCATGAACCACCCGTCTTTCTTGTTGTTAAAGCCCCAGAATGTTTAATTTATCAATTCCTAGTGGCTAGAACTATCACCTTACATCTAACAAATGTATCATACATACAAAACTGGGCCATTAGTTCGATTTCATAGCTAAAAACGCAAAACCTTCAATTATATGCTTTCATCATCCCGAACTTTGCAAACTGGCGTAGACATTGATTTCAATAGCTTGCATAGCAGATGACAGTATAATACAAAAGACTCATAAAAGGAATATGACTTTCGAATCACTGACTAAATAACTTTAAAAAAAAAAACTAGGGCTCAGGGATACATTCAGACAATTCCATTTTCAAAACGAATTAATAAACTGCAACGATATATTCAGCTAAATAGAAAGGGAAACCTCCCGGCGCTAACCTCAATGAAATAACCGGTTCCAACGTCCACCAAGACCTTCTCCGCATCATCCAGCTTTCCCGGCACATAAAGCGACGCCGTCAACGGCACCAGAATCTTCTTCCCTGAACAAAAATAAGTAAAAGAAAACATCAAAAGAGATAATATCAAATAGAGTTCAATCAACTCCAACCGAGACCAAAAGCAGCAAAGAGCAGACCCTGGGGGCGGACGGACAGGTCCTGGAGGGAGGCGGAGGCGATCTCGAGGCGGGCATTGGCGGAGCGGATGTTGTTGAGACTCTCTTGGAGTAGATTAACTTCGAGATCGGCCTGCTCTTTCAGCGCCCTCAGCTGCTCCACGCTCAGCTTCTCGATCTCCATTCGTGGTGTCGCCGCCATTTTCTCCCCGCTGCGAGTTCGACTTCTCAATCAATTTCATCTCTATTAAATAGAATAACTTTAAAAAAAAATGGCAAATTTAAAAAAAAAAAAAAAAAAATTGGAGTATAAGTTATGTATAATATAATTGATATAGAATTTATGTATAAACTGCCCCTATAGCTCAGTGGTAGAGCGCCAGTCTTGTAAACTGGAGGTCTGTAGTTCGATCCTGCATGGGGGCAATGTTTTTAATTTTAGAGAATGTATGTCATTTTAAGCTAATAAAACACTAAAAAATCAATTTGCTCTTAAATGTTAATCACCTAAAATTGCTTAAAATATAAAATATTTAAAAAAATATTCCATATTTTATAAAATTATACTGTAGTAACTTAATTTGATATTCATAATTAAAATGTCAATTAATAATACATATTTTCCATTAAGAAATTTAATTTAATTTTAGAGAATTTATGTCATTTTAAGCTAATAAAATACTAAAAAATCAATTTGCTCTTAAATTAATTAATTAAGTGATAAGTTGGATAAATTAAGGGGTTGCAAATACCCACTCGGATGACTGTCAAATTTATGTTTCAAGGCATTTTTTTCTTGAAAGTGCCCATAAAAAAAGATTCATTAGGAGATTTTTTTATTTTTATAGTATTTTTTACAGTCAATCCTGCAATTTTATTTTGTATTTGAATTGGTCCTTGAAGTGTTACAGTTTTCAAATCAGTCCTTCAAGTTTCAATATTGTCCAAAATCCCCTCTCCTTTTGGGTAATCGATTTCGAGCAATCCCTCTTTCCAGAATAAGCTTTTGGCAACAATGAGCCAAGCAGTATGGATAGACCATCAACTACATTCTCGCTGCTACAATTCGATAGCAATAACTATTTAAGATTCGCACCTGGAATCCGCTGTTACTACTGATTTTAATCGTTGAGCAATTGGAAGGAGAAGTGCTTCCTAGTGCTACTTGCAGAAACGATGATGGTGGGCGGCTGCCGTATCCCGCAGCAGCTGAGCGAGTACAATCCTTGCCAATTCGGGAGCAGCAGCATAAAATGGTGTCGTTCTAGTCCCGGCAAATCTGGACAGCCGCCGCGTGGGTTTCGTTTCTGTTCTAGAAGATTTTTGGGATTGAAGTTATTGGGGACCAATGCTTCGTGTTCGTCTTTGTCTGTTGCCAGTAATGACGATGATTTAGCTGGAATTGCTTTCATTAACAACAATGCGTCTCAGCCTCCTCTCTTCTCGAGGTATTATTCTAATTCGCCTACGGCAACTATCTCGGCGAATTTTGGATTATTTGAAACAATTGAAGGGAAATTGAAGAACCCAGAGATATCGCACTTGCACTGCAAGATTAGATTGTGGTTTTTGGAGGTTATCTGAAATTTGTAAACTTTGTTGAAACTGAACTCCCTAAGCAGTATTCTTTGTAATTTATGTCCCTGGATGTCTCAACTCTCAAGCAGTCAACGAGTGCATATGCGGTTCAACTGTGTTCTTGCAGTGGAACAAATATTTACTGCTTCTGTATGACGATACAATTTGCTTTTTCACTCATTAAATTTTTCTTAATTTGTTTCTTTATGATAGCCCAGCTGAAAATGGTGGGGATCTTCCATCTCAAAAGGTCTCGTTAGCAGGTTGGTTCTTTAAAGCCAATTGCCAGTTCTTTTACCCTTGATTTCCTAAACTGTTATATATATCTTTATATGTGTGCGTACCATACAAATTGGACTGGGAATAGTCTTTCATATCTTGTCTGTTTTGTTAGTATAAAACTGTCATCTGGACTAGTTAAACCATATGAGTCTGGTGCACCAGGAGAGTAATCTAAGGGTACTAAATTAGATTTGATTAGAATGATTAGGATAGTGGAGCCTTGGAGATTCTTACCATGAGTCATGGGTTTATGATTAGCAAGATCCAATTTACATTCACCTATAAATTAAAAAACACCGAGAATGCAGAAGGGAGCAGTCAGTGATTCCTACTTATGGTTCTCAGTTTGGCTAAGGGACAAGTTTTTTTTTTTTTTTTTTTTTGTTGGGAACTTTCGTTGCTGGATTCTGTTTTAAGCTCCTTGGAATCAATCTCTCTTAGGCTATTTACTCTATCAGAGTGACTTTAGTGTTATCACTTCACTTTGTTGACAACTTTGTCAAATGACTTTCAAGCTCCAAAACCCAGACATTCTGGAAGTATCCTTATGCTCAATCTACTCTGACTTGAATATTATTAGATTACCTTCTACACAATATTAAATAAAGTAAGATTATCTCCTTAGTATTTGCTCTGCAGCATTTCCATTTTAGAAACTGTTATGCATTAAGCTGCATGCTTGCAATTAAGTGCGTCATTTCCCTTATCTTCCTAAAGCCTATCTAACCTGTTTCAGGACCTTTCTCTGCTGTGCTAATGCTAGTTACTCCTACATATAATTGCCTGTTTTATGTTTCTAGCTTTTACAATTCAATACATATACAATCATATTGTATCCTCTTTCTTGATTTTTCTTGTCAATCTGGAATAAACTCTTAAGCTTTATGCTTATGCTCAGTTGTTAATACATTACAAGTGTTACATGTCTATATAGAAAAAAGTGTTATACACACTGGCACACACATATAGATGTAGCTACTTCTTAAAAATTCATTTATCTTTTGATTGGTAGTCTTCTGAAATTGAGGATAAATCACCCAATTGTTGATGCATTTTCCTGTCCTCTAGCTTTATTTTCAAAGTGTTACTGTTGTTACTTCTCTTAGCAGTCATAAATGCTGATTTTAGATGTGATGATTCAGTATCTAACAATGGACTAATAGCTTTTTGGGGCTATTATAATAGGAGTAATAGTGGCACTGGGAAAATTTGAGGCCCTTCACATTGGTCATCGTGAACTTGCAATCCAAGCAGCAAAGATAGGAGTTCCGTATCTAATGTCATTTATTGGAATGGGAGAGGTCCTTGGGTGGAAACCTAGGTATGGAATAAATCTTTGTTTTGAACACTGTCTAAATATATGGATTTTCTTAATTTCTATTCTATATAAATTGTGTTTGTGTACTTTCCTTAAAGGGCGAATAAAACCTTGCTTTGGATTTTCATGTTGCTGGGGTTAACCGATTCTACTTTTTCTGTAGTGTATCATTAAATCAATATCGTTTGTGAAGAATGTGAAATTTGTAGTTTGTAACATCTGTATGCATGTTGGACAGGGCTCCTATAGTTGCAAAATATGATCGGAAGCGGGTTCTTTCTTCCTGGGCTCCATTTTGTGGTAATCTCACACCTGAAGAATACGAGGTTGAGTTTTCACAAGTTCGATATCTCACTCCAAAGCATTTCGTTGAGAAATTAGCGGTGGAGCTTGGAGTTGGTGGCGTTGTGGCAGGTATCACCTTTCTTGTTCATTATATTCTCAAGAATGACATAATAAGCTTGGTTAGTAAAATCCCAGGTGAAAACTATCGGTTTGGATATAAAGCTTCTGGTGATTCATCCGATCTAGTGCGACTATGTGAGGAGTATGGCATGAAAGCGTGCATAATAAACACAGTCATGGACAAGCACCAAGATTGTAGAGACATAGGTCCGGACACTTCACAGGAAAGGGGACAAGTATCATCCACTCGAGTTCGTCAAGCTCTGGCCAACGGAGACATGGAGTACGTCTCGGAGCTGTTGGGACGCCATCACCGGCTTATGCTAATAGTAAGAAACAAGGAAAACATATTTAGTGATAGAGAGAGGTTATGGAGAACACACAGGTCATGTTTGTTGAACCTTCCACCCAAAGAAGGTGTATATGAAAAGTGTTCCCTAGTAGTTGGTGATGAGAAGGTGGTAGCATGCAGAGTCAGTATTGATTCTACATATATTAATTTGGAAGTAGATGAAGTAGCTCCTGATATTAATACTAGTGGTGAGAACTTGTTACTGGGTATTGACTTTGGTGAATCCAAAGTGTGATATTGTTGTCTGGGACTAGGTAGATTCTTTTAGTGAAATTATTGAATGAGGAATTGATTCAGTGTTGCTTTTATGATGGTGAGAATATGACACTTGGTCTTGCTGCATGTGTTTAGCCTGTTCTCAGACATAAGAGAGAGAAAATTCCTACACAGACTTATTACTTCATTTACATTTTGCTTTCTTAAATTAAGACATTCGCATATACACAAAAGGGAGGCTACCAAACTTTAATACGGTACCTCGGTATTTTTCAGTTATACCTAGTCTTATATGGATCAGGAATTAAAAAGAATGGAAAAAACAAAAGTAATGGATGGAGGAGTATAGCATAAGATAATTAGGGTAGTGGATGGCACACCAAACAAATTAATTATACACTCAACGACTCACTCAACCAACAATTTAATGTTCTATTATTAATAAAAATAATCTATAAATTTCTTAATATTAAGATGGTAAAATATCATAATTTCATATTTTATATGTTGAGTTCGTAGTTTTATGATATAATTAATTTGGTAGGTACAATTTTACCCATATTATTTGAGTTGAATGCAAAAATTTTGTAACCACTTAAAAGTTTGGGTAAAAATTAATTTTGTTCATTATGTTGGCTCATGTCCATGTTAGTCCGTTACATTGGCCATGGTCAATTTTGATCTATTAAATTGGTAAATAGTTTGATTTTATAAAACGGATCAAAATCGGACTGCTTACTAACCTAACGGACTAAAATTGTCCCTAATTAACAAAACGAACTAAAAGTGAACATGCGTCAACGTAATGGATTCTTCTAAAAGTTTATTTATTTTTCATCAAGAATACTGATTAAAAGGAAAAGGCATTATTGTTCCCTTATGAATGAAAAGACATATGGATTGATATACAATTGTTATATGATCGAGCATTATGAATTAGAACCCTACTAATGTGCAAAACTATAAGGGCTTGAAAGCAAATTTCCAGTCGGTGGAGTGTCCACCTCACCTCCACCATATGAATGAAATATAATAAAAAAAGATTCCACTTTTGCTTCAAAACTCTGCTCTCTGAGTTGTGCTAAATTGATAAATTAGTTGGGGCCCATTAACCGATATGGCCCACCCTCCGCCGTCCGAAGAAGGCGGCGCGTGCATCAACGACAAGCTGGGTGACGACGAGTTCCGGGCCGTCCTCTCGAAGCTGGAAGACGACAAGGACAAGGAGGTGTTCGGGCTCGTCTGCAAGAGGTGGCTCCACCTGCAGAGCACTGAGCGGCGGAAGCTCAGCCTTCGGGCCGGGCCCCACATGCTCAAGCTCTTGGCGGCCCGATTCACGCGTATCCGCGAGCTTGACCTTTCCCAGTCCCTCTCACGCTCCTTCTATCCCGGCGTCACTGACTCGGATCTTTCATTGATCGCGACCGCCTTCTCCGCCTTGCGACTTCTCAGTCTACAACATTGTAAAGGTATGTTAACAGTAGTTATTCCGTTTACTCCCTAATTTTGTTGGTTGAATTATTCATTCCATTGGTTTTTACTGCTTTTCGTTGCGGATGACTCGTTAAGCTGAGAGTGAGCACGATTGCTCAAAAGTAGTTAATTAACTCGAACTTATTTCCGATCCCTAGTAGTTTTCCTTCGGTGTTTATGTGCTAATTTAGGTTTCAATTGGTGTTTTTTATGGTGGGTGTGCTGAAATATATCAAAAGATTTCCCCTTTTCTCTCTTTTGGCGCTTGTTATGTCTCTATAATGTGGTTTTCTTGTACGAAAGAATTATTTCCTACTAATTTGGATATTTTTCTGTATTTGATAAGTTATTTGACTTTGCTTCAATTTCCTGGTTAGTTAATATATGGAGTGAAATTGCAGAGAATACGTAATTTTATAACAGTTCTTCTGAGTAATGATAAGTATTTGTTTATTCTAGAATTTATACCTAGACTTCTAGGTTGGCAAGTTGTGCTTTTCCAAATGAACCATTAGGGCATCAGAATTCATATGGTATTAAGTCTGAAAATAGTAATTGGACAAGCTTGTACATATTCTCAAACAAGTAAAGGCTTCGAATGTTTATGTTTTTCTCATCATTTGCACATTTGGTATTTCTGTATTGGTGTCAATCTAACCGTCTTCTTTAATAAAAGGTAGCCAAACTGCATTTTTAGCTACTTAAAGGATCCATACATGGTTTTCTTCTTCTTCTTCACTGGTACTTGAAGATAGTGGGTTAGTCTTCTTATTTGGTGGCAAGGGTTGTTATCAGCAGTGATATTAGATGATAGTAGGGTGAAGTCTTCTAGGATTTTATGCTTCCAACTTGTAGCAAACATTCCTAAATAATTGTATACAAGTTAATTATTTTGATGTTTAATTTTCATGTTTACTAGCTAAAAGTATGCCCCTTTGAAGCTGGCTTATGTTGGATGATAGCAGATTAGATTAAATTTCTCTGTTTAACAGGTATAACAGATAAGGGAATGGAATCAGTTGCATCTGGGCTTCCTTCTCTGCAGTTCCTAGACGTGTCCTATTGCAGAAAACTAACTGACAAGGGATTGTCTTCTATTGCAAAGGGTTGCCACGACCTCAGAGCCTTGCATGTTGTGGGTTGCAGATTTGTCACCGATGCTTTATTAAGTGCCCTTTCGATGAACTGTAGTAATCTAGAAGAGTTAGGTTTGCAAGGATGCGCTAATATAACCGACTCAGGTCTCACTGTTCTCGCTGAGGGTTGTAAGAGATTGAAACTATTAGATCTCAATAAGTGCAGCAATATCGGGAATATTGGTTTGTCTTGTATATTAAAAGCATGTTCTTCTTCACTGCTGACTCTGAAATTACTTGATTGCTACAAGATTGGGGATGACTCGGTGCTCTCCATTGCCAAACACTGCAAAAACCTAGAGACACTTATAATTGGTGGTTGTCGAGAGATATCTGATGAATCCATAAAGCAATTTGCTTCTGCATGTAAAGACAGTCTCAAAAATCTCCGCATGGATTGGTGCTTAAAGGTCTCCGACGCTTCTTTAGACTGCATATTTTTCCTTTGCAGGAAGCTTGAGGTTCTTGATATCGGGTGCTGTGAGGAGGTCACAGATGCCGCTTTCCAGAGATTAGGAAGTGAAGATTCTAATTTGAGTTTGAAAATTCTGAGGGTAAGTAACTGTCCAAAAATTACAGTTGAGGGATTGAGTAAGCTTCTGAAGTCTTCTGAAGCTCTTAACTATCTTGATGTGCGTTCATGCCCCCATGTAACTAAAGTGAGATGCCATGAGGCTGGAATGCAGTTTCCAGTAGGATGTAAGGTGAACTTTTCTGGGAGCTTGGCGGAGCCAGATATCTTGCTCTGAGAATGTTGCTATTGTCCTGGTGAGGTTGCAGATTCTGAATCTTGTTCAGTGCCCATTTAATTGAAACAATTCTTACGGATATCTGAGTTCATAAAACGATTCTATCACTTCAAATGTATATTAGGATTGCTACCCTTTGTCTCCTTGATTTGCTATTATATTTATGAATTAGATACCTTTCCATTGATTGTACATTTCCTAAGCAGCCACCACCATGTTTGTACGATTGATGATTCTTAGTTTATAAATTGGCATAAAGGGCTTCTAGCATTTCCAAACCACTCCTTTGTCTTTCCTGGATGCAATTGAGGGCTGTAATAGTCATTACATGATTGGACAACAATGCTATTCTATGTCTGATTGTCTGCCTTTCTGTTTATTATGTCTTCTCTTGAAACATTGCTCTTATCTTACTAATGGATTATTTTAGGAGGAAAGTATTCACATTTATTCAGAGAATTCTGACTTTTTCATAGAACAGTGAAAAGCTAGCTAGTTTGTAGTTTGGGCGTGCAAGAAGGATGTCTGTATGTCACCTTCTGCAGAATTTCATATATACTGGTTCATGCTAAGTGGCTCTTTTTTGGCATCCGTGACATCTCTTGGTACCTGGTGCTATTTTAGCAGATTTTCAAAATTGACACCACATGTCTATTCTTTGCTGTACATTTAGACTTTTCAGCTTGGAAAGATATTGACCTAATGGCAGTGTGTACGCGATGCTTCCATGTATTCTTCATTAGTATTGCTAGGCAATGCATTTGATTTTGCTCCAGAAGATGGTTATATTACACATTTAGAATAACACTGAACAGAGTTTGATCTTTCACCAAGAAGTGAATTTGATCACTGCTGCTAAATAAATCTTTTTCACAAAATTGTACAGAATAAAGAGTATAGCTCTGAGTAGCATCAATACATCCTAAAAGAAGGGAGAAAATGATGAAAGAACAAATACCAAATCTAAGAATAACATCATATGCTATAGAGTTCTTCTCTCTGAAGTCTCATCTTGCCATATGAATTGCTTGTTGGAGAAACTTCAATGTTCTTTGATGGTTGAGAAATCCCATGAACCAGAAATCAAAATTGTCCCCAGTCACTAGATGCACATATTTCTCTGCTGGTTTTTTCGCATTTTCACTTTCGTGGGCTCTCTTTAGTTTTCTTAAAGGAATTGTGACCTTCATATAATAGTTTTGTTTGCAATTTAGTTTCCTATTCCTTTAGCTATATATCACAAAATATTGAATTGATTCGAGGCAGATAGTTTCAGTGATGTACCTTGTAATGAACTTTTTGCAGCTTCCCAGATGGAGAAGAGACTCTTATGGATCTCTCACTGCAGAATGCAACTCTTTCAGTGGAAACAAAGAGGAGCCCTGCTATTGGCCCTGCTGTGGTTGATAAATAGCATTGGGAAGCCTTCAACAGCTTCTCATCACTTGTAATGTTGAATTTCTGCTTGAATACTTTTTCCACTCCTCCCACTTGGAGGATTCACGCACCTAGACTCAGTTTTCCCTTCACTGTTTCACTCAACTTTGGTCCTAATCTCACTGCAGGAATCAAGAAGGACTACATCAGAAAACTGATACATGATCGTGGAATCTGCTGCTATTCACGCGTTAATTTATCTCATTACTTACCATGCTCTCTGATTCCTTGAGCAATGACATCCATGGTTTTGCCAATTTTGATCATCTTAGCAATCACTGAATTCCCTCTATCTGCAAGAGTTGCAAGTATCAAATTCAGAATTCTTTTTAACATTGGTTGTTTGATTTTATATCAAGGATGAAGGGCTTACCAGTTCTTATTTTGGAATAGTGCTTGGAAGGAGAAGGCATCAGTTGGTACTGAGCAGCCGAATCAGGTAAAAGTTCTTTCGCACCGTTCTTATACAAGAACGCATACTTAACCCCAATAGCATGTTCCTTAACCCAACTTGTCTTCCCAAATCTCAATCTGCTATATTGTAGTTCCATAATGCTTCCTGCCTTGAAAATGCAACGGAAAGCTTCTGAATGTTCGTCGATCCCTAACTAGAATAACTTGTTGTAGTATAACTATTTTTCAACTGAATATATAGCAGAAGGAGAGTTGTTTTTGCAGGTGCATGAGTCAGCTTTGGGTCATCAGATAGTAAAGGTGGAGAAGTAGGAGACCTTTTTTTGACAAAGTTGGTTTTTCTCTGTGCTTGCTTTTCTTTGATTGTTTATGTTTTTTGCTTCTTTGTAATGATGGTTAATACTCATTCTTCCTTTCTGAAGCCTATTTGGACCAAATCTCACGGAGAGCACCTTTTCTTAAAAGAAATTAAAGTTAATAAATAGCTGTTTAGCAAATTTGAACAGACCAAGCATGTTGCTTGGTTTTGGGATTCTGACTGTGTTAGCAACACCTTTTGAGCTGGCTTCTCTCCTTTCTGATGCAACCATCCTTTCTTAGTAACTATTTGAATGAGTAAATTGCACTAGGTTAATTATATCGCGGGATTGTATGTTTGACTATAAGATAACTTACTATACTACTATTCATTCTTAAGGGGACAACCATACCATATCCATGGATGGATCTAGGAGGTAATAGAGTGACCATAATCCTAATTTTACATGGATTGTAAAGCTCAAGACTCCACAAGCCGACAGTGCATGATTGCAAAGTTTGTATAGAAGCTTCTTGAATTTGTGATGGCTACATAACCCAGAATCTTGGATTTCTATTTATGGTGCATCTGGTGTTTGGTTTTATTTTGGTAGTAATGTTCTAATATAGAAAATCATTGGAGAGCATGTGTTGAATCATAGACATGGGATTGAAAAGCAGCCTTAGCATGACCAGAAAGTAAGTTAGTTGGGGTAAGCACAAATATATATCAATAATTAACTAAAAGTGTTGCTTAACATGTAAGTCACAAATTTATTGGCATATCTTCAAATTTCATTAAAGAAGCATTACCTCATCATTATGTAAAAGTGCAAATTGGAGTGAAAAAATGTAAGAAAAAGAATTTACAAACTCTCATGTACATGCATGCTAAGTGGTTGGCGGAGGAGGGGCTCCGGCGGTGGTGATGTCGTGAATGCTGGAACGCTTCTTGTTGGTGGAGTTGAGTCGAAGGTAGTACTTCTGAGCATGGCTCGCCACCTGTGTGGCATCCCGGCTACCCACAAGGCGTGCCACGCTCTTCCAGTTCCCCTTCCCGTATTTCTCCACACCCTCAACAAACAACCTGCACCCACAATAACATACATACAACATTAAACTATTTGGAATTCCAAAATAAATGAAGAAAAGGGATAAGATAGATAGATAGATATACCTGTGTTCCTTCTCAGTCCACTTACAGTTACTACGGCGCTTAATGCCGCCGCCACCACCACCACCATCATCATCCAAATAAGTAGGGACCTCAATAAGCCCTAATTCGATTACCCTAACGTCCTCAACCAACGCATGGTAGTGCCGTTTAATCTCTTCCACAGATTTCCCGCCAACAGCGCTTGCAATTCTCTCCCATCTGTACGGACAATCCTCAGGGCAAGCAGCTACTGCCACCTCAAATCGCTTATCCTCCTCCCAACTCCACGCACATTCATCCATCAAATCTTTAGCATCTCATCTATTTAGGGTTTTGTAGATATATAGATATCATCTACGTAAGTAACGTGGGGAAATGAGATATATATATCTTCTATATATATTTGACAACGTGGAGAATAAAAAATAAATAAAATAATAACGAAACCTAAGCGTGACCAATATACTAAATTAACCAAGAACAAAAATTAATTTGAAAGAACTACTGTTGAGAGTTATTGATAAATTTCAACTGGATTTCATGGTTTAAAGAATAACTTTCAACCATAATATGTATGGTATGATGGGTAGTCAGTTATTTTGTCCAAGATTCAGGTCTATAACCAAAAATTTTGTGCAATATTTAGTTTAAATAAACAACACGTATATATATATATTCTCAATTTATTCTCCACATATATATATATATATATATATATATATATATATATATATATATATTTTCCGTTCACAACTCCGATAAAAATAAATATTATTGAATATAAATCTTATGCAAATCTGATCCTCCCTCTTCCCCTATATTGTTACCCTAGTAGTTTTGGAATGACAACATGTGTCCTAGTTAATTTCAAACTCTTAAGATTAAAAAATTCATATTAGGGTATATTTATTTTTATTTAAAATAATCGATCGCGACCCCCTGGCCTTTCATCTCCTCAGCCGGACTCCGCTGTTACAACGATCAAAGCCGCCGCAGTCTCTTTCTACCGCCGGAGGTTTCGTCCAACAAGAATTGGTTAATATTCGCTCAGTAAGGTCGAGGATTCTTTTTTACCTTTCGATCGATAATTGATTATTTTATGCTTGAATTGGGGTTAGGGTTATTTGTTGTTGGTGTCTTATTATTTTAAGAATCTTTGTTTAATTATTTTGAATTTTGTGTTATATGCAAAACTTTCCCATGCGAGCTATCACCGGCGTCTCTTGGTGATTTAGATTAGAAAAAAAACTCATGTGTTGCTTTTCTTTTAAATTTATATTATTATTATTATTACTACTACCTTCGCTATAGTTGGTCACTTTCTTTTTGACACCATAATTAAGAATTAAGATGATAGATGGTAAAATATGAAATAATAAAGTAGGAGAGAGAAGATGAGTGAGAGTAAATGTTAAAATAAAAAAGAGAAGATAATAAAATAAGAGATAAATTATTAATTATTTATCCAATTCGGAAAGTGGCCCACTTAGTGAGACATCCCAATCGAAAAATGTGGCCAACTTTAATAGGACGAGGTAGTATTTTTTTTAATACTTATTTTTTTTCAGCTGATCCTAAACATGGATGTTCAGATTTTCTCGAAGTTCTTATGAATGATAAACTACGTAGAACAAAAAGGTAAAAGCTTCAACAAGATTCGAAGAAAGAGAGCGGTAGTCGACCTTGTAGCTGGGGTTTGATTCCCTTCGAGGATACATACGCAATTTATAATTTTTAAGCGAAACTTAAATTCAAGCCCAATTTATAAATTTTATATTTTTTTTCTCAACTTGTAATTTGTGGTAAAAGTTACAATAAGAACGACATCGTTCAGATCCTCATTTCAAGCTTACTTCGAACGACCTGAAACACAAAATAGGAGGAATTTTAAGGCTCTGAAGTATTGATCTTGCAAATTATTTACTAAGAAGGTCCATATGACACGATGAAGATAAAAATAGAAACAAAGACTACGGAGTTCACTCACACTATCTTAAGACGAGGCGTTAACCAACTCTTTTTGCACGCTTGATTGAGTCGGCTACAAAACACACCAGAGAAAAAGATCAGCAGAAATTGAAGAAAGTAGTGTATGGCTGGATACTAGACACTAGTAGTTGCTTGTCTAACATTTTCTAGGCAAAGGGGAGGCTAAGCTTGGTTTTTGGAGATATGAAGTAGATATGATTAAAGAAATAAAGGAGGAAACTAGCTATAAGATCAGACCACATAAATATGTAATTACGAAGAGGATTGTCATGAAGATTCTATCTCGTTGATTTCTTAAGTCAAGTGTATTTGCATGGGTCCCTTGGATTTTGTCCTAAGATGGGCCTGACTTCGAACAGCTACTGCTTATAAGAACTGGTAGAATTTGTAAGTCCTATGGTAATAAATATCAGTTAATCCCTATGCTTACCGGAGCGAGTTCTTCTTCGTGTTTTGGGATAAAAGCAGTATCCACCTTGCCAGTTTTGAAGTCCTACACCATAGTAGAGATAGAATGCATATTTTAAGTTCACTTAGACTGTAAATGAAAGCAAGGCCTAGAATTCGTAGAAGATGTATTACCTCGACTTCAAGGATGAGCTTATGATAATCAATTGTCGTTGGAACCCCTGCCCACAGAGAATTATTTTAGGAAATATACTAAAGATCTTGGCATGAATATCCTCTGATCCACATATTTATGAACACTAAAATCAGTTCAAGGCTTTGTATATTTGTAAAATCCCTTTTCAGACAGGACATGCTCTATACAAATTCTAGAAACATGAGCACCAATGAATATTCTCAAAGATAAAGACAACATATTGTCACCAAGTTCATATTTTAACGAGATGAATTGAGGTCATGATGAGAGATATAGCAACTGAAGACGGCAGATAAACAATAACAAAATAAAATAATTGACCGTTGAGAGATATAGCAACTGATGAGAGATAAAGCAACAGAAGGGAGATATTCCAATTGTTCCCAATTGTATACTGAGAAAAGATTTTCTGGACAGAGGTTCTTTTGTATGGTGAATGATGCTATGTGACCGATCAAAAGATCAGATTCATGTTGCAGAAATAAATAAATAAATGCATTGGCTTTACCTGTAATGATGGTGTCATTAAGAGCCCTTTTCATGCGCTCGATTGCCCTTTCCCTCGTTGGAGCCCAGACAATAAGCTGAAGTATAGAATTGACCACGTATATTAGTGCACCTGGAAAATAATACTACTAAACTGATACAGAAAACAAGGATATATAATATCACATCAAACAGTAAAATATCTTTAGGCACATTCTCTAAAGATAAGAACTAGTTCAGTTAGACCTTTAAGTACATGAGAAATATGACTTTCAATAGGGTGCATCTGAAACACATAACTAGCCAACCTTTCCAAGAAGGGAATCATAGCTTGGCGGAACCACGTAATCTGGGTATACATGGCTGTCCATTCTCACAAATGGACCTCCAGCCGGCAAATAAGCAGTTATCCTCCCTGCCCAAGTAACATAATCTTATAAGAGGACCAGCTACCTACATGTAAATGGATTTCTACAAAGGGGATTAAATTGCGAAAAACATCATAAACTTGGAGTCATTTACGGTTTCCAGATAAAACTTTTTATAAATTTCAATTTTCACATCTGCTGATTAACATCTTGGATTGAACGAAATCATCAAGTAGAGAAAAGTCGATCAGAACATGCATTGGGATATTATTAAAACATTGCAAAAAGATTACACAGGCATGTAAAACCATGATACACAATTGAGTGATACCTGGTCCAGGTCTGAAATTTTTGAAAGCATCTTCTGCATTAATACGACATTCTATAGAATGTCCTCTGAGCACAATATCATCCTATAGACAGAAAAATGTTTATATTAATTGAAGACTACGTTTCACTTTCTGGGTTTCTAAAATATCCTTATTTTATATTTACCTGGGTGTAACGAAGTTTCTCACCCCGAGCAACACGGATCTGTTCTTCAATTAGGTCAGCGGAGGATATCATTTCAGTGACAGGGTGCTCAACCTAACATCAGACCGCAGAGAGAGATTGGTCAAGAATGTGAAATCAGGCAAGTAATATTGCTATTATATCATCCAAGCCTTAATCTATTCACCTGGATCCTAGTGTTCATCTCCATGAAGTAAAATGACCCTCTTTCATCCAAAAGGAATTCCACTGTACCAACACCTATGTAACCAATGGATGCGGCTGCCGCAACTGCTGCATCACCCATGGCTTTCCGAAGCTCAGGCGTCAATGCAGGAGAAGGTGCTTCTTCAAGCAATTTCTGATTCCTCCTCTGCATAAAAGATAAAATAAACATTTTCTTGATAAGTCATGATTCTCTACGAGCTATAATCCTCAAACTCGCAACGAGACCCAGAAAGAAGAAGCTATATCTCATACTTATTCATTAATTCTGAATGGTCAGAAGAAAGCTGTGTTTATGATATGGAAGGAGAAAAGAAAGAGGAAGAAGATATGAGAACTACATATAAATATCAAGTTATGAATTCAAACAAAATCCTTTTGTCATTTTATTATGTACGATGAAAAATCTATGTTCCATCTTTACCTTTCATTGAACAGCTAAAACCTGTGATATATTGATACTTTTATAATGCAACGTGCTTTTGTACAATGAAGCCTAACTGCAAAAGTCTGAACTAGAACAAAGGTTATATTACCTGAATGCTACAATCACGCTCTCCGAAGTGTACAACATTACCAAATTTATCAGCCAAAACCTGCAAACCAGTAAAAGGTGCGTTTTTAGAACCCTATATAGCTCGTCGATTATAAACAACTATGTCAACAAGGAGATACAAAGCCAGCGAACAAAAATAAAGAATCTGAAGGGAGAAGAGGAAACTTAAGACATGACATAACACTATCTTCCATGTCCGTTATCAAGTAGAGGTACTACGTTTCATGTCAGTATCAAGTAGAGGTATGCTCAGTTTATTAAGTAGAGGCTAAAAAACGAAAAGGAACCCAATATAGGATACAGCTTCTAACGAATGACAAGAACCTCAATGAGTACAATAAATAAATCAATGCTCTTCATTAACTAGTTTGCAGCACAATGAGACACATTGACACCCAATAATCCTCTTACTGGTTAACATAAATGAGAACGTTTATCAGAATGCAACTTCATTGTACTTTTCGATTATTTTTTCTAGCATTGTGTATTTATAAATAACGTCAAACATCGATGACCAGTGAATTTCTTTTTAATTCTACAAGAATATATTAAATGAATACTACATCTATCCTAAAATGCCAATTCAAGCCAGTTAATCCAGTTTCAGCATCCTATCAGGAATATTGGAACAAAACAGCCTGCAACGACTACAGTTTCGTAAAATGTAGTACAATTAATAAACATCAAGGAAAAGTTTCGTTATCCAATTCACATTTTATCTTTTAAACATGATCAAACTTAAATTTACAGTTGATAACTTACTGAATTGTGTTAATATTATAACGATAAAAATATACCTGAAACTCAATATGCCTTGGATTTTGAATATATTTCTCCAAGTAAACACCATCATTACCAAATGCAGCTGCAGCCTCACTTTTAGCTTGCTGCCAACGAGATGCAGTAATTCATCACTACGAATTACATGTAAGTGTTTACAGAAATTTATTGTTAGGTTTCAATAGACTCTATGAAGTGATACAAACAAACAAACAAATCAGTACAGCTTTTCCAACCAAAGCCATATTCCTGTAGTAAATAGATGCTAAGTAAAATTAAAAGAAGATTGTTTAGAAGATGTAAATATTAATTTGTAAAATAAGAAGCTGATGGCAGGTCTTCTAATTACCAAATGCACCAAAGAAAAACAGAAACCAAATAATTTGTGAGCTTCAAACAGCAACAAATAGTCAATCACAAAGTATAAAACTTCAGTACTGGCTTCAACAAGTAGAATATGGAAGGCATCTGGGAATTTACCTCATGTGAAAGAGCAATCGTCTCCACAAATTAAAAGTTTTAATCACAAACCAAAAAGACTGGAACAACATTAACTAAGCAGTTGAAGGAAAATGAAATAGACAGCCAAGGACATAGAAAAGATTATTGAAAAGGAAGTTCAGTTCAAAATGGAGTACCTGCAACAACTTCACAAACTCATCACGCTCTTTGGCGAGACGCATTCCACGTCCTCCACCACCTGCTGTTGCCTTTAGAATAAGAAAAGCCTTAAATTAGCATATCATTTATTTTTTACAGAAATTCCCGTACAAAAGATCCATGCATGTGCTATAACTTATAAATTTCAAATTATGCAAGTACATCTGAAACTATCTAATGTGTTTTAGAGAACTTGTTTATATATTTAGAAATAAGCAGAGCATAACGTTGAACGAAGACAAATGAGTACTTATCTAAAGAGAGATAATAAAAGAATTAAGCAGGATACTTTCTAGGATGTCAAAGAAGCAATATAAAAATCTTCTGAAATGTTCTAACCTAAACAAAACACATATACTACTTTTTCCATAAAAACTAGGCTTGAAAACAGACCAAAGCTGGTTGACGAAGAAATGCCAATTATAACTTTTTTTTTTCTCCAAAAGAAACAGGGTTTCTATAAAATAACTTTACAAAGAATCGAGATAGATTCTTTATAAATCTTCCTATCCACTAGCATTCTCACTAAGCAATGGCAAAAGGAAATAAGTCAGTCCGGCGGCAGGATAATGTAAGTCATAGATTGGTGGATTATTTTTAATTCAAAAATAATCCAGTATTGGTTTTGCTTCAACTGACAACAAACAAGAAGAATCAATTAATTTAATTTTCCACATATGTTACTGAACTTCCTATTCTTTAATTCATATCTGTTTCTAATGTGGTTTCTTCCTTTCTTTAGTATTGACTTGATAGGAATTCTCACTAAAATCATCAATAAGTTAGATTAGTTACTAAATGTGGAAGTAGACTTAGAGTAAAATGTAGAGGACCAATATATAACAAGTTATTAATGCCATTATATTGAAGTGATGACAGAAGGACTTGAAATATCCTAGTCACTCTACTCACCTCCAAAGATTTACAAGATTTCTTGCCTTCAGCAGTGCAAATGTCATGGCTATAGTGAATTTCAGGATTGTTTGTAGAACTCCATCTCAATTATCCTTGACAATACATCTATCCTACATTTCTACTTACTAAATCATGCCTCGAGTTAAGTTTAGCCCACAAGTACAACATTTTTTATTTGGATAAAAATGAACATTGAACAATCACCTTTGTACTTTTAATATGTTCAGATGATAAATTTACCTTTATCATGACTGGGTAACCAATCTCATCGGCAACTTTAATAGCTTCATCGGTACTCTGTAATACAAAAAACAGGCCATAAGAAGAGAAACAAAGACGATGATAGGAAAGTAGATTGATTATTGGATTCTTGAATCTTATATGAAGCAGCAATATTTACAAAAAGCAGTACCTGTAACAAACCATCACTTCCAGGCACAGTTGGGACTCCAGCATTCTTCATTGTATCTCTAGCAGTTGATTTGTCACCCATAACCCGTATGCTGTCAGGCTGCAGTTCAAGTTTCAAAGTGCAGGTTTTAGTACGTTCAGGGACTTTAGAACATTACATATAATGACATTATTCGCGAGAACCATATCTCATCTGGAATAAGGTAACCATATCAGGCAGCAAAATTCTACTTTTTTTCCAATTTAGAGGTTTATTATAACAACCCAAAAACCTAATAGAATTTAACCAGGGAATATTCATGAAGTGTTCCAGAAAGGAAATTTATACTCTAAACCATTGACTGGCTTCGAGTTCAAGAGCAAATGAGGTTAAGTGGATAGGATATATATGAATTAAACTGATTACAAATTTTTCTGGTGTGGAGTCTCCAATATATCCGGCAGTGGGGACTAGAAAGATACATAGCAAGAGGAGGCGAATTCTGGGATATATCTGAGCTTTGACTCTGTTATAAACGCATCCAGCTCACCACCCAGCATAAAATGATATAACTAAAAGATCCTGGGTTGCTGATATTTAAAATATAGACTTGTTTCATAGAGTAGTGACAGAGTGGTAAACCTTTCTGGCACAAAGCTTTACATGTTTAAGGATAGACTGTGTGATGTTGAGTTTGTAAAAACGATCTGATAAAAGACTTACATTTGGTCCAATAAAGTTGATTCCATGCTCTCGGCACATGTCAACAAAAATAGCATTTTCAGAAAGGAACCCATATCCAGGATGTAGCATAGTACAACCACGGCTCATGGCAGCAGACAAGACATTTGGAATCACCAAGTAGCTGTAATAAAAGTTAAATGAGTATATTCACTGTGATGAAGATAATGGTTTAATCCTTCTATAAATATGAGGGACAAGATGAGTTCTTAGATGGTGAAACACCCGAGATGCCTTACGATTGATTGCTTGGTGCTTCTCCAATGCAAACAGACTCATCAGCAATTTTCACATGAAGAGCATCTTTATCAATTGTTGAGTAAACTGCTACACAAGGGATTCCCATTTCATGAGCAGTCCGAATGACCCGAACAGCAATCTCTCCTCTGTTAGCCACCAGAATTTTGTCGTCACGGCATGTCGCAGCCAGAGCTCCTCCGCGGTTTGCAGATTTATTACTAGTTCGAGAAGCCTGGATTCTGTGGCGAGGAAAGTTTATCCTACTCCCTGTCATGAAGCTACAACAGGTGCTTCTAATTCCAGATGTAAACTCCATGAGCAAACCCTTTGGCACACAATTTAACATAAGTTAAGCTTCCAGGGCATGAATTAAATTAAGGATATTGAAAACAAAAAGGATGTAGTGACGTAATAAAACCCTTGGCTTTGGTAGAAAAACATAGTCCAATAATCACACAGTCAAAAGAGAGATGATTAGGACTTTGTAAGAAAGTATGGAACTACTTAACAATGGTACTTGCAGATACAAGCATTTATCTGGGAAGAACACGCTATCTTTAACATACAAAAAAAATCGGACGAAAAGGAAATAAGGCATGAACAATAACAGGTTTGCCCTTTGGATAGACACAGTCCACAGACATGAAAGTTCATGACTTCATTCTACAACTTTTATATTTACAATCTAACTACCTTCTAGCTAACACCCGAATTGGTAGAGCTTTTAGATCAGTCGAGCCAGACCATTTACTCAGCCAGCTATTTGCTAATACTTTTGATTGTCAAGTAATAATGAACAGTCCGAGGTGCTATAAAACGTTAGCAAATTAAAGCACACAACTACAAGGATCTACATAGGCAAAAAAAAAAACGCAAATATTGGGATCGATTCTCCATTCTTCAAGACTGATCAAACACTTAATAATCAAAGTGTTTGCAAAGTTGACATAATTCTATCGACAATAAACAGTACAAAATAGCTAGTTCTATATTAGATAGCATCCATGGGCATAAGGTATCTATTAGTCACATGCAACAAATGGCTAGAAAAAGAAAATGCAAGGATACACTATATGATAAATGCAAAGAAAAATATATGAATGAGATTACTCACGGGACGCGGGCAGATAGATTTACTGCAAAATGTCATGGCCGCGGAGTCCATTTTGAGATCAAGCCAATCGGTTACTTCACCTGAAAGGACAGACAAAGAGCAGAAATTAAACTGATTGTCGAGAATTAAGAAACGCAGCAATGAGGTTGTGGAAAACTCCGCAGCCTAATTCTCTGTAACTGCGTACCTCGGAAGTGATTAGGAATAATCCAATCTTGATTGGCGATTCAGCTTTCTTCTCTCACTAAAACGCACAATGCCGGGAATAAATTATAGAGAGGGAGTGGAAGGTGGAGATTTGAAGAAAAAGGGCGTCGATGAAACCGAGGTTTAGTTTGGAGGTTTAGCATATGGATTGCTCCGCCAAAGTGGTGGTTCAATTTGGCTATTGCTCTACCTCGTAGTAGTAATAACCCACATAATTTTTCCAATTTGGATTGGTTACTACTGTAAAACGCTACAACTCAAATATTCAAAGTGGTTTCTATATTGTTGGTCTATATATCTAGTTAGTTATGCAGTTATATATATCTACTCCAAATTTCCGACGGCTCCTCAGTCTTCTCTCTCACCTCCACTCCATGACACGGTGTAACCTCCGTTCGATTGATCTCTTCTCAATTCTAAACACATGAAAATTTGGTTTTTCCACATTAATTTTCCCTCTCTCAATAGCCAATACTCCTGATTGAATTTGGTTTTTATTTGTTGCACTTTATACTTTATATTGAAGTTATACAACCATACAGACATGAAAAGATCATTCTGTATTATATTCGAAATGTGTCAGTTTCAGGTACAAGTACCCTTTTGTTTAAAGGTCGTTCGAGCTTTTCCTGGGAGTATGGCGTGGGTTACTTCAGCGCCGTAGCGCCTGGTGCTCGAACATCGGCTTCAGGCATTTTCTCTACCCTTCTTACCCTGCAAAAGCAGGGGCACCTTACGTTCTTGAACCGATAGGCGATAACCATCTTTCGGCTAACCTAGCCTGCTCCGTCCCTCGGGACCAACAATGGGTAGTACAGGAATATTCTTGAACAATCACAAGCACTTTTTTGATTATGGATCTACTACCCCTTGTTGGTCCCGAGGGATGGAGCAGGCTAGGTTAGCCGAAAGATGGTTATCGGTTCAAGAACGTAACCAACAAGGGGTAGTACATGAATATTATGGAACAATTACAAACACTTTTTTGATTATGGATCTACTACCAGAAATTCAATGCGTACTCATTTTTCAATTATTCAACCAGCGTTGATACTGATGTTTTATCGATGATAATAGTCTTAAACTACAACAATATGACTCGCACCATTTATCATTAGACTAAAGATTGGTAGAATACTCGTCTCTTTAATCTATACAAATATTCAAATACTATAATTAATTAATAACGAAAGATAAAATCACAATATATAAAAAATCTAAAAAGTTATATATACAAAGGAACATTTAGCTTTCAAATTTTTGTTGATTTCATGTGAAAAAACTTATAAAATATAACACGAAATATTAAAATTTGAGAATTTTATAAAAATCTTAAAAGCTCGTTAAGTAAACTTTGCCAAATTCTATAATAATTTGAAACAAATCACTATTTGAAAACTAGAATACTCGATTTTTCGGAAGAAGCATCCAAACTCAGATTAGTGGATCAAGTGCTATAGAATAATATCACCTCACATTTGACATTTCGTATTTAATTATTGTTTTTGAAAATAGATAAAATGGAGGATTTTAAAACATGGCACATGCAAACCAGAAATTGTCAAATTGTACAAGACTAAATAAATAAAGATGCATTATTATATAATAATTACTATGATAGTTTGACTACATAAAGATCGATACCATTAAATTAATGTATTAGTATTACTAATTACAAGTCATGACAAATTTAATTGATGAAATAATTACAATTTCTTTCTCACTCCAGAGGAAATTTCAAAAGTATTTGTTCGTTTCCCTGAACTTAAATCATGCTTTACTCATCCATTTTTTCGTAGTTTAGTTTACTAGAGATTTTTTGTTTTGTTTTACTGCATAGTACGTAACACAAAATAAAAATATGAAATATACTCAAAATAAAATAAAGATAAAAAATTGATACAATCACATAAAACGGATGCATATCACATTACAAATATTTATACTCCTACTCTCTCATCTCGTTCTTTACTTATCGATCAAAAATATTCAGCCTGATAGACTCAATTTATAAATACGACGAGATTCGAAGATACACATGATCGATTGGATCGAACGTCTATTTTGACAATAAGGAAAACAAAGTAGAATGAAGATTCCAGTTACTGCATTAAAGATTTAATCCCAATTCCAGTAAGGAATCCAATTCTAGTTTGTTTTCTTGCACTGCAATCTTCTCCCCTCCGACTATTCATTCCCTCTTCTCTCTCTCCTCCGGCATACAGAGAAAGAGTCAACCGAATTCAGTTCCATGAACACATTCATGTAATTCTCGAGTTAAGGAGATGAGTAAAACGTCTGTAATCATCTATATCGCGGTGGCCGTGCTCCTCCTCCTCCTCGTTTCCCGCTCCTCCACCAACAGCAAGCACCGCGGCCGCCGCCTCAAAATCCGCTCCAACTTCACCTTCACCCCGCCCGCCGACCCCCACCGCCACCACGACCGCCCTGCCGCCTTCGATCCCCTCGTCGCCGACATCGAGCTCCGACGCGAGGACAGGCAATGGGAGCACTCCTACTTCGAGACGCACCACCCCGAGTCGACTCATACGGCGCCGGGTCACGAGTCGCAGCCTGAGTGGGAGGGTTTTGCTGATGCGGAGGACTTTGTGAATGATGAGGAGCGGTTCAATGTGACCAACAGGCTGGTGCTTTTGTTCCCCAAGATTGATGTTGATCCGCCGGACGGGTTCGTTAGCGAGACTGAGCTGACTCAGTGGAACTTGCAGCAGAGCCAGAGGGAAGCGCTGCATCGGAGCCAGAGGGAGATGGAGACTCACGACAAGAATCGAGATGGGTTTGTGTCATTTGCTGAGTATGAGGCTCCCAGCTGGGTTAGAAATGGTGGTAATTGATTTTTTCATAACCTTACATATTTATTAATCTATCAGTACTTAATCTTGGCTATATAATTGTCCAATAACTGTTAGTATCTTCTTGTTTTCCATGTGAGTCTCGGTTTCATTACTTAATTTTGGTATGAGGCTCCCTGCTGGGTTATGATCTTCTTGTTTTTTTTAATGCAAATCTTGCTATGGACGGCATTAAATCTATTTCACTCTATTCATTTCATGGTTTTGGAAAAATTGGATTCTGTTAAATTGTGGGTTGCAAAATCACGAGGGGAGGAGCATTTAGATATACATAGTGGGGGGATTTTGCTGACAATGAATGACTCTTTCCAGATAACACTTCACTTGGATATGATTTTGGCTGGTGGAAAGAGGACCATTTCAATGCATCTGATATCGATGGTGATGGTTATTTGAATATCACAGAGTTTAATGAGTGAGTTTCTGATCTACTTGAAAATTAACTGTGGGAGTGGAATCTATTTTACCAGAAGTGTTTTTCCATGTTTGATTTTAGCTTATCTGCTGCCGCTTTTCTTTTTTCTTCTTATTGTAGCTTTCTTCATCCAGCTGATACCACCAATCCCAAGCTGCTTCTGTGGTTGTGCCAGGAAGAAGTAAGGTACTTCAGTTCAACTTCTCTACATCTATTTTGCTGAACGCCGATTGTGTTAATTTTGCTCCTTTTCTGGACTTTTTGGTATGCATTATCTGTTCCTGCTCCATAATGATGTAACGTTGCTATATGGCCTTGCCAGATCGAACCCCTCTATTTTTGCCCCGTGAGTGTCAGATTTCTTTGTTTAATGGCCTCGAATAATGTTTGTTGCCTAACTATCTGTATCAATATATTACTTTCTGAAATGAACAACTCTTATCTGGTGATGTATTTGCAGATTTAGGGAAATATTTGGCTTTTTATTATTTCTTTCCATTTCCAACAATAGGATGTCATGATTAGTTACATGACTCTATTGCTCCCTCCTGGTTCTTATGTTGATGCTATTCATTTATTATTTTGATTCTTCCAATTGTTCTGTATTCTTATCCTCGTATACTTTTCACTCCTGATGAAGTGTTCCTAGAGGAACAATATCTCATTGTCCTATTTACTGCTCTGATATACTCATTAACAAATATTCCGATAAATAAGATCATTGGTCAGATGAATATGGCCATGTAGTTTTCAAGAATTTACATGCATCTCATATGTTGCGAATGTCCCATATGTGGAATACACGACTAAAACTGTAGCTGGTACTAACTGTTAAAGTGATTGGTTCTTATTTTTCGCGAGTTAATGTCTAAACATGCATTGCTAGACCCCTGGGTTATTTGGTTTTTATTGTTCTCAAGTTGATATGGTTCATCTTATTCCAATGGAGGACTGCGATACTTAGTTATTGTCACATGATTGCCTTTCAAGTATACAATTGTCATCCCAATTCAACTATGGAGCATTCAATAATCATGTGCTATAAATGCTTTTTTAAGATTATTAATGTCATCACTTTTGGTGTCACAAGACAATTAATGATTTTCATTTAACTGAGATTGGTCATAAGTAGACAACCAACTGCCATGTTTTGGTTTGCTTTCACGGTCTTATATGATTTTTGGTAATTGTCTCCATTAGCTGTTTGAAGTGCTTATAATATAATAAATATCATTTATTTTGCTCGTGTAATTTTTTTTAGTCATTTATTTGATTCAGGGAAAGAGATATAGATAGAGATGGTAAAGTAAACTTCAATGAGTTTTTCCATGGGCTCTTTGACTTGGTCAGAAATTATGAGGATGCACATAATTCTTCAGATGAATCTGATGATTCACTAGAGGCTCCGGCTAAGTCATTGTTTGTTCAGCTTGATAAAGATGGTGACAGGTAATCAGCTTGAGATCTATGTTTTAATCGATTGGTTTATTTGGTCGAATGCTTTTATGAGTGGCAGCTGAATTTACTTTGCATGCTCTAGATATTTGTCTGCTGAAGAATTACTACCAATTATTGGAAAGCTTCACCCATCAGAGCATTACTATGCTACACAGCAGACAGATTATATACTGCACCAGGTATTTAGCACTCAAAGATTTGAGTGGTTTCATAGTTTCATTTCAATGAGTTCAGATATTACTTGCTTATTGTTAATACGCTTTAATATTATAAACATTTGATGAGTAGATTTTGAGGAAGGTCACTAGAGAAACAGACAAATGAACTTGTACACATCATATGGATGTTTACTGCATAAGCATAACATGTGTTTTTGTTGTCGGAGTGCTTACGTAATCCAAAAATATGGTTTTCTCGGTTTACATCACCAGTCCTAGGTGGCTGTTGCTCTTCTTTTTGCCTGATTAAGAATTACCCTTTTTTGTACAGAGGGCAATACAACAAAAAAGAAAATAAGGATGAAGTTGCTAGTAATATCTTCTGTAACATTGAAAACACATCAGGAAGAACTGAGTTTACGATGCTTCTACTTATTGAACAAAGCACATGCATATGAGATTAACTGTCTTCTAAAGAATCTTAACATGCTTTGCATGTGATGTCATGTTCCTGCAGAAGAAATCTATCAAATGTCTATTATATTGTTCAGGCATGATATGCGAATGGTAGATGATTAAAGATTCTCTTCATTCATGTAAATTTTGAAATGAATGAAGATCTTGCATCTCCGTCTGTGGTTGACGTTAGCCTTTGTAGTGGATGATCTTAGTGTGATTACTTCTAAAAATCATCGTTCTGAAGGCTGTTTAATTACTTCTCTTGAGTGTGACATCAACTTATCCTCAACATTTATTACTACTGCAACAGAAACTACTTTTACATAATAATCACCTCTATCTCTAGCTTCCAAATTATGCAGTTGTCAAAATTTTGTAAAAGAAGTTGAGTTACCAGTAGTTTTTTCTTTTGTATTTTGTATCTGGTTGCCTTCAAGGAGTCTTACGACCATGGGCTGGCTAGCCTTCGACATGGTTGAACACTCTAATTCGTAACTAGCCCTTGGTCTCAACAACCACTGAATTGTCAGCCTATTTTGGATCTGTTAACCACCTTTTCATACAACATATTTCATTCTATTGGGTGCAAATTTATGGCCAAGATGATCAGTCTGTTACAGTTGAAACATCCAAGATAACACATTCCTAATTTTTCTGAGGAAATACATGCTTGAACCTACTCTGCCTTGTATGTATGTATTAAGGTTTTATCGTTATAAGGACAATGTATCTCCCGATTATTGTTGCTAGTTTGGGAATGACTTGCAGTATGCTTTAACTTAGTCTTCAACCTGGTTATAGATCCATTTCAATCTAAGAACACTGACAGTTTCTCTTTTCCATTTAATCAATTGGAAAGAATCCACGTCCACCTATTGATATAATTTTTGTATTAGATGTAATGCAATTGTTAGGACAACGATGAAGTTCCCTTTTGCTAATTTTGCAGGCTGATGCAGACAAGGATGGACGTCTGACCTTAATAGAGATGATAGAGAGTCCATATGTTTTCTACACTGCTGTATTCAACGAGGATGAAGACGACGGTGATTATGAATTGCATGATGAATTCCGTTAGAAAACCCAAGTGATGGGCGATGAAGCTCGTCTGGAACAGCTGGCTGGACATACAATAACAAGACATGGTGAAGCTGATCAATAGAGGTAGTATGGTCATCGCCAGGATTTGATTGTTTTGTTGCTTGATCTCTCTTGATCTAAGCATTGGCTATTCTTTCATTCTTGTCTAGTTGTTAGAATATGGCCACTGATTGATTGTAAACTTAGCATATCAAACAAACATTAGTAAAGTGAAATTACGTACTTGATAGTAGATTTGTCTTTTGAGGGAATTCCGTAAAAGAGGTTGTTTTGGGCGTGATAGCATGCAAACTACACATAGGAAACAAACTAACTGTAACAATGTATAGGTAACAGCTTACCTTGGCATTACTCCTCTTCTGTGGTAAATCCAAATTTATACCAACATTACAATTCTCGCATGTTTTTCAAGTGACAATGCCGAAAACTAGTCGCTTCAAAGTAGATGAATTCTTTTAGCAACTACAATTAAACCTTCGATAAAGTAATAATTTCGTAAAGATAATAATTTATTCCGATCTCGATATGGGTTAATACACTAAAATAATGTTCGATAAATTAATAACCTCATTAAATGAATATTTTTTCTCGATCCCAAAGTTATTACTTTATCGAGATTTAACTGTAATTTTAAACAATCTGTGTCTAGCTATTTTACGTGTTAAGAGAGGAAAATGCCCTTCAATTTACGATCTAGAATTTAAGAAGGGGTATGTTGGTCCGTTTCCAAAAATTGGCTAGAAAATTATGGTTTTCTCGTTTGAATTGGCTCGGCTGATGCCGAGATGGAACATTTAAAACGACGTTTAAAATTATATGACGTGCGACCAGAAGGACTCCATTTAATCCAAGATTTTAAAAATGGACTCGAATTTCCAAGTCAGCATCTTCTTCTCCAAGTTTCTTATACCATGTTCCTAAATTTATTCTCTTTAAGCCACTGTCCATAAATACATGACATATCAAACAACGTTGTTTATGCAAAACCTTAAATGTTAGGAATATAGAGAATATTATCCAAAGATTGATACTAACTTTGATGCATAACATGATTCAAGAATAATAATACACGAAGTTGCTGAAAAACTGCCCCCATTACTCACAAGATTCCATTGCTAAAAACAACTCAACTCATCCCAAGAGGAGAGAGAAAGCAAAACATCTATGTGCAAAAAAACCCAAAATCTCCATGATCAAAGTTGAGAGCATAGCTGAATGGATCATAGCAGAAGCTATTCTTCTTCTTGTTCTTCATCCTCTCTGCTCTCACTCTCCATACTAATCTCTTCAACACTCTCTTCCCATAAACATATGCGCCGTTTAAGTTTAACTCACAACACACTTCAACTTCTTCCACTCCCATTCTTGATTCTTGCCAGATAGGAAAGTAAAATGGTGGTGGAGGAATTGTTATGGGGGAGAAAGGGTGTGTTTGTATATATCAGTTGGGCAGTGTGACTTTTTTCTTGCACAGTTTGCGGAGGAAGAGAGAGAAGTTTATATGCCGTGCGATGCTATTGCTATGTATGGTAGATTGAGAGATGGAGTGAGAGAGACAGATGCTGCTGCTGTTTGTGCTGTCTCTCTCCATTCTGCAATTCTGCTTTGCCATTTCAATCTGTTTCCATTTTCTTGTTTTTTGTTTCTTATTTGGGAGCTGGGATTTAGTTAGACTCTAATCCAACACGAGATGTAAGTTGTAACACAAAAATATATGGGTTCTATTTGTTGAATATGTGGGGTTATTGAGGTAACTTCTTACGGTGAATATGTTGGATAGTGAAGATCTAATTAAGACAAGGCCTACCTACCTACCTAGTAAATAAAAAAGAAATGTGAAAAAACCTAAAAATGGCAAACAAGGCTTGCAGGGTAGAATTAAAATTATTACTCTGCAAGGCAACTGGTGTATAGGTGATGGTGCATTGATTTGTTGGAAGTTGAAATCACAACAAAAGTTCTTGCATTGAGATTTTGTTGAATTCTTGAGACATGTGATTAGATTTGGTACACCTAGCTATGTAGGTAGAAGAATCTACATTGACGAGAATACCGAGTTTGCTTCATATGATCAATGAATATATACTTTCTCATTTTTAAAATAAAATCTTTTCTCATTAGAAAATAATAAGAATTCAAACAATATTTCTAAATCGATTATGTGTCTCATTAGTTAGCTTAATGTGATTTATATTATTTATAAAGAGAATTTACATCAACGAGTCACGTCTTTGGAATTCCAATGTCATAAAAAAACAAATACTAGTATAAAATAAAGAACATGGCTGTGGGGGGCCTTTCTTGCAAATTATATTGATTTGGGCCCCTCTTTTTCTCCTACCTTATTTTTTTCTAACGTCCTTTTCTTTTTTCCCAGCTTTTCCTGTCTGCGCTCTTGCCGCCGGACTATGAAAGGAACGTATTTCCAAAAATTAAATGTATATTGCTCGTAAAATTATTTTCTATTTTGGAAAATGCATATCTGTAAATCATTAATTTTGGCTCAATTTGAATTATGTTAAGAAATCTTTTTTTTCTTTTTTATTGCATTAAGCTACCTCTCAAAAATACAATTTCCACAAACTTTTCGGTACGTACAAGTCATGATATCAATATAATTTTTTTTCGATTATAATAATATTAGTATGTACTTTTACAACTTTTCCATCTCCTACGTCTTTGTCAAGCGTCGAAAGTGTTTTCTTTCTTTTAGTAATTTAATTCTACAAGCTCAAAAGTTGTCTTTAAATTTCGAGTTTGATTATTGGTTGTTAACAAATCGATCGTGTGTTCTCAAGGGACAAAAAACTGCGAGACTAATAAATGATTTTACGAGCTTAAAAATTGTCTCCACTTTCGAGTTTAAAACAAGTTCTGTGTTCTCTAAAGGAAAAAAAATCATTAATAGATAATTAAATTGAGATAAATGCATATCTACGTGAAATTTTAGGGGTCAGATTCAAAATTTATAATTGCGGGAGTAAAATTTCAATTTCAAGCCTGTAATTCTATAATTTAGAAAGTAACAAATGTAATGAAAAAAATAAAAGATTCAGTGTAATTACAGTTTGGTGGGGGAATGTGGAGTATAGATAAGGATAGCATGCATATGCCATCTGGATAGTGCTTCTTTTGTCCATTATAACTCTACACACTCTACATTTATCATTAATTTCCCCTAAAAGGTGGCACTGGGTTGGAATTTGGAAATGGAAATGCGTCGGCCAGTGAAATGCCCATTTGAAAAAAGAAAAATACATTTATACTCAATTCTTATATTTAACTACACTATATACTCAAGAAGACAAAAATACCCTTACTATGGGGATGGTCCGATCAGTGAACAGAGGGCCCGATCAGGGTCTGACCGGTCAGATTGGTCCGACCGGTCGGACACGACCGACCAAGCCCGATCACTATACAATGGACAAGGGCCGATCACTATTCAAATGGCATGATCGGTCATGCCCTATCACAAGGGCATGATCGGTCATGTCCTATCATGCCCTGGCCGATCACTATCAGGCCATGATCGGGCATGTCCGATCGGTCGGACACATGACATGGTCCGATCACGGTCCGATCATGGCCTGACACTTTTAAGTGAGAGAAGTGAAAAAGTGGGGGTATTTTAGTAAATTTGAGTATATAATGGATAGTTTTTATAACGTTGAGTAATTTTGTAGTTGTAATAGTCAAATATGGTATATTGATATATTATCACAATGGAAATTATACAATTGTAACCTAGTCAAACCTAATAGTTACAAAACAATAATATGTATGGACACGTGAACTTTACTCAATACCAAGTGCAATGAAAAAAAAAATCAACATTCGTATTATTTGCAGGCTAGAGTATAGAAGTGAACTTACCTAATGCACACTTCGGTATCCGTTGCGGCTAGAGTATATAAGTGAACTTACCTAGGTGCAATGAAAAGAAAAAGTCCACCGTCTTTAAGACTTTTAAGAAATTTCGTATTTTGCCCCCGAATGTACACTTCACCCTCTTCTCTATCGAATTTTTTAGTTTCACCCCCTCTCTCGTAATCTTGGATCCGCCCATGTTTATAACTATGTTAATGGGACATGCTTTCTATAAAGAATTTATTTTATTTATTTTTCATAAGAAATTATATTGTCAAATATATGAGGATATTAATAAATTAATTTAATTAAAATAATTTGTTAAGAATTCTTAGATCCATTTTGGTTGGCTTAGATGTTTTAGAGAGTTTATAAACATGTAGAACGTAACATTTCCAATAATTTGAATTCATTATTTTAGCAAAAGACTGAATGAAGTGAGTGCTTCTGTGTTTGCACATACTTGTATAAATTATAAAATATCGTATAAATTCATATTCTCGTTAATTAGATCCAACTACAATCTATTGACGGACATAAAATAGATTGCATGCTACAGCCTACAAATGTGTCAGGGACAGAAATAGGTTGTACTACAACTAGTTAAGGTTCGTATCTGTCATTTTAATTCTGCATAACAAATTAAATGCTTCAAATATTACGCAATTCAAATCGAGATTACTGAAACATATTGAAGTGGGTCATAGAAAACACCACTATCAAAAAAATTAGTCCCCTTTCAATTATTAGGTAGTATTTGAAACAGTTTAAATAAATTGTTTTTAAATTTTTTTTTAATGTAAAAACATTTTTTTTTATGTTTTGAATGTATGTTTTTTTTAAATAAGTTAGAATAAACAAAAGAGACTAAGTTGGCAGAGGGTACTTTTAAAAAATAGAATCGAAAAAAATAAAAAACAGCATATGAGAGAATTTGTGTTATTGTTTTTTAAAATTAAACTGTTTATTATTTTTTATTTTCTTTCTAATATTTCAAATATTAACAACTTGGTTAAAAGAAATTTTAAATAATATAAACAACTAAAAGCTATTTATAAATATATCGAAACTGCCTTAACATCTTGGAAATATACAAAATGATTACTTCATTTTATTTAATTTCTTCATATTTTTGCAACCTTTTTGTATATGGGTTTTTATTTTTAAAAAATGTTAGAAAAATTAAGGAAAAGAAACTAATTATAAGAAAGATGAATAGATGATAATATAACGCATTCTTTCCCTTTTTTCTCTGCTTGAAAATCAAGTCATGCTCAAAGTAATAATGCATTTGGATTATCGAGGCATATTATGGAGGCATATAATTCAATTTTCTTACACATATAAAAAACACTATCATAGTTCCTCATGATAAAATGTAGTACTAATGGAGCATTTTTGTGATTACAAGTAAGTCTTAAATTCTCAATTATAACTTGCGTAATCTAACTGAAAATTTACATTTGTTCACCTACCTTAAAAATTAGATTGATTTTGACTTAAATCATAACATTAAGTTATTTAAATGTAGTGCCTACTACTTAAATCAAACCAAAACTCAGCAATCCAACAATATCAGCATAAGCTTACTAGTGACACAAAATTTATTAAATAATTTTTTTCATAATATAAATATAAAAGTATTAGTATATGATTTGAAGAAAGTAAATGGGGGAATAGACTCAACTCAAAGGTCAGGAAAAAAGCTGCACTATTAAGAAACAGAAGAAGAGGATGAGAAATATCGGGTCACATCCCACCTTTCCACACTCATACATATCTATCTGAATAATAATATTATTAAATAATAACAACCCAATAATAATATGGGACTTTTGGTGTTCTACCCAAAAGGGTAAAGTCAAACACAAATATACTCATCTCTTATATATAACTACACTATATACCCAACATTACTAAAATATCCATACTTTTTCAATAAATACACTCTCTTTTCAATGATTGTCAACTGTTTTTATAATTTTTCATGCAATAAATGATTGATTTTTGTTAAAAAAATAAGTATCTCGAAAATAGCAAAGGGTCCGATCAAGGTCCGACCGAATCCGACCACGGTCCGACCGATCGGACACAACAAGATCATAATCGGACACATCCTATGAAGTGTCCGATCACTTGAAAAAAGTGACGGTCCTATCGATCGGACCTGTCCGACCGGTCGGCACATGCCGATCGGTCGGACACATCCGGGAAGGTCCGACCGATCGGACCACTTTATTGAGAAAATTAATGTGTCAGTGTCGTATCATCTACTGTGCCCTATCACGTGTCCGACTGATATGGCACACTATGTCATGAATAAATACATATAAGTGTCCTATCACCTTTTTGCATGTGCCGATAGGGCAATATCACAGTGTGCCTATCACCTTTTTACCCCTATCATGTGTCCGACCGATAGGGCACTCGTGAATAAATTCATCAATGTGCCCTATCACCTTTTGACAATATGCCCTATCACATGTCCGACCGATAGGGCACACTTTCACGTGAATAAATTACACAGTTTGACCGATAGGGCACAATTTCTCGTCAATAAATTCATTAGAATTCGTCTCATCACTTCTTCATTTTTCTCACCACTTCTCTATTGCTACCATCGTCCTTCGTTTCCACCACCAAAGCAAGAAAAAAATATGGAGAATGATTGGAAACAATTTGTTGTCAATTTTAATGGAGTTTTCGATAGTGAATCGAAATATGTTGGCGGCCAAGAGACAATGGTTTGGATTCCGGCAAACAATATTTGTCTTGCAGTACTACGACAATATATTCAATACGCTCTCGATGCATATTCAGTTCCGCCCGACTACCACATCTATTATATTGCAGAGTCTCGTAAAAGTCATAGAACGATCAAGGCCGTTATCGGGAGTGATCTTGATCTACAACGTATTTGTATTCTAGACGTAGAGCCTGCAGTATATTTGGTGCACCCCAATAATACCGGCGTAGTAAATCGTGAAGCTCGAAACTCAACATTCGTTGAGTCTTATCAATTCGGAGGTGATAACCAGTTTGAAGGGCCTGACAGTGGAAGCAACCTAGGTGGGAGTCGAAGCAACCCCGGTGAAAGTGGTCAGGAAGAGGAGACCAATGTCGAAACAGATGAAGATGAAGAAGCTTATCTCGACACTTCATCTGAGGATGAAGATGAAGGTATTCCTGAAGCATTGATCAATTGTTCGCTTGGTGACTTTGCTGCATGGATCCGACGAGAGGGCGGCGTCAACCAACTCATGTCAATGCGTCTTTCAATCACTCGTCCAAATACCGATGATGAAATATTATACAGCAACATGGAAGCAGCAAGTAATTGGATCATTCCAATTATACCTCTCGATACATCTGACCCACCATTCACAACGAGCTTGCCTCTTATATTGGATGGTGATTTCTTTGCCGCAAGGACCGTTTTTCGGGAGAAAGATGAATTATATGCTATGGTCGCACTGTGGCATATGGAACATGGAGTGGATTTCATGTGCCGACGTTCATGCACAAAACGACTCGAATACATATGCAAGCGTAATGAGACGTGTCCATATTTTCTTCGTGCTGCTTGTACGGCCACGAAAATTTGGGAGGTGACCGTATACAACCCCGAGCACACCTGCAATCGCGATCTATCTGGTATAGGATCGAGAAATGTGCGGGCAAAGGCCGTAGCCGCCTATATTGCGCAGAGAATGCACCGGCAGAGCAAGATACTGAAACCCGCCGATATTCAAGCTGATCTTTTGGATAGGTTTGGAATCCAAGCGAGTTATAGTGTGGCGCTGCGAGCACGTAATGCTGCGATATCAATGATTTACGGTGGCCATGCAGAGTCATATACAAATCTTCCGAAGTATTTGCATTTGCTCCGTATGCAAAATCCAGGCTCTTTGACCAATCTAGATGTTGGTCCTGATGGTGATTTCCGACATCTATTTTTTATGCTTGGTGTTTGCCGAAGTCCTTGGTTATTCCAGCTTAGAAACGTGATTGCGGTTGACGGGACACACCTGAAGGGGAGGAATAAGGGACTACTATTTGTCGTTGTTGGTATTGATGCTAACGAATAAATATTCCCACTTGCTTTTGGAGTTGGTCCGATTGAAAATGATATTTCTTGGAAGTGGTTTCTAACTCGGCTCCGAGCAGCACTCTCCTCCACTAGTGATCTAGTAATTGTATCAGATCAACACAAAAGTATAGCCAACGCGGTAAGAGATGTTTATCCGGAAGCACACCACGGTCTTTGCTACTACCACATCGCAAATAAGATTGCTCGATATGGTAAGTGGGATGCGGATGTTCCACGAGGCAGCATACGCATATCGAACATCAGTCTTCAACCGCGCGTTGAACGCGATACGAGAGACACAACCCGCAGCGTACGAGAAGTTGATGGATATCGGTCCCGAGAAGTGGGCCAGATCACAATGTCCTACCCGACGTTACAGTATGTTAACATCCAACCTGGCTGAGTCTATTAACTCTCGACTTCTGGCTGCAAGACGTCTTCCAATATGTGCTATGATCGAGGCAATCCGACATCTGCTTGAAAAGTGGTTTGATGCTCGTAGACAAAAGGCTCATGCGAGGACTGATATTTTGACTGAAGCTGCAGATATGAGAATGAGAAATGAAAGAGATGCAACACTCAGGTATGTTGTTACATCCGTGACTGCTGACTCATTTAAGGTGGACACTGGAAAAAGACAGTGGAGAGTTGATCTGAGTAGTCATTCATGTGAATGTGGAGTATGACAACTGGACGAGATCCCCTATAAGCATGCATGTCACGCCCCAATTCCCGAAGGAAACAACTGGGTCGGGGCGCGACTGGGGAGGGGTGAAAGAAACGGGAAAGAAAGGTGAAGAAATTGAAACATGTGAAATTCAGTAGTACTTGTATTTATATAATTAAGATCCAACTACCTCGGTAGAAACAAGAGAGGTAGAGCATAACGTACATATCGATACAGCAGAAACATCTCAAAATAGACGGAATTTGTACAATAACACAAACAGGACCAACTCAAGACCGTCACCTCCACACTTCGCCATCTTCGACCGCAAAATCATTTTTGAAAACATTTGGGCCGAGTACTAATGTACTCAATGGGTAATGCAGCTGATAATAAACCTCTGAAAATCCTTTTTAAAACCATGAAATGTTCATGCACTACTGGTATCACATGGACAGTTTTTAAAATCGAAAGCAGTCTATGTATACTAAAACTTTCACTTGGCCAACTTTTCTTCCTCAGCTATTGGTGCATTCCATACTTCTCGTTAAACTCGGGGGAAACATATTCGGTGAGAGTAACCTCGTTCCTTCATTAGGCTTGGGAAAACAGATTCTCCCAAGGCTAACTTCGTGACGTTTGGTGTACACTAACCCTGGCTACATCTAGCTCAGGATCCGATCGTATTCAATACTTATGGGCACATCCCATTTTCACTCAAGTAGATGCACAATTCCAATAGTGAGCGAAGCAATTTTCATGAACATTCATAAACTTTAACTTGCATAAATATCAGAGCTTAATAACTCAAGCATAGATTTCGTAAGTAAAATATAACCCACCTTGTTCTTTTATGCTGACTTGCTTTAATCTTTTCGGTTTTCCTGGGGATCTACTAGCTGCACTGCTGAGTTTTCGTATGAAATGGTGATGGTAATTCAGCAGGTTCATCTACTATTTATAGGGCATTCAAGCAGCTGAGTCACAAGGCTAGGTAAGCTGCTGAATCACAAAGCTAGGTATAGGTATAACTTTGCATGGTCATGCTATGCTGCATGTGTGAAACCCACGTAGAAGAGGAGTTCAATTTCCTTTTGCTTCCTTTGTCTCTACCATTCAGCTTGAGGTGGAATAAATATCAACCCTTTATTTTCACATCTTTGTGTGAAAATACAAAATGGATAAAAATAATTCATTTCCTTTAAATTATTTCAGCAACTAATTAACTCTGCTATTGAACTAGATTACTGAAAACTTGGGGATATCACAATGCAATTGCAGTTTTATACAACCGCCGTGAGAATTTATATGATCACATCAATTACTACTATCGGACGGAAACATGGAGGGAGATATATGCGGGTGTGGTGAATCCTTTACCTCCACGGGGCGAGTGGGGTGTCCCAGCAGAGATTGATGCAATGGTGGTACTACCACCAATTATCACGCGTCAAGCAGGACGGCCGAGGAATAGCCGACGAACATCCGCTCTAGAGGCTGGTACCTCTAGCAGCAGACCTCGTGCGCCAAAGAAGTGTAGCATTTGCGGGGAACAAGGTCACACAAGGCGTAAGTGTCCGGCGCCGTCAAATAATGAATAATCTAGTCTAGTGTTAATAATTATGTACGTTATATTTCATATCATATGGTCTATTATTTTTGTACTCTATATAATCTCATGAAAATTGAGAAAAAAAAGGGCCGACCGATCGGACATCTCTACCGAGAGAGGTCCGACCGGTCGGACCTTGCCGACCGATAGGACATTCTATCGAGAACTTTCCTACTGGTCGGACCGATTTAATTTTACAATATTAAAATGCAACGGGAACCGTGCTTGAACCTTAAAAACCCTAAATCCAAACCCCAAAAACTATTCATCTAAACCCTAAAAACCCTTAATCAAAACCCCAAATACTATTCATGTAAACCCCAAAATGTCGGATTCGAGTGACGAAAAGTGATATACGAAGGGGATATCGAGAATATCATGAATAACTTTGAATATAATAATAGAGACATAATATTAAAATAAAAAAAATTACGACCTCTTCACCTATTTCGGAAAATGAGTTCGTTTTTCATAAAGAGTGATAAGTACTTCCATGATTCAAGAATGATTCATATTTAATTTTGCTAATGTATAGTTATATTATAAAGTATTATTAGACCATTTCATAATATTACCCTCAAATATTTATTATAAATTTTTTATTTTAAAGTTTATAATTTTTATAGACTCTATTTGAATTATATTGATTTTAATTCTTATTTCAAACAAATATAAGTCTTATTAGACCATTTCATGAATTATATCATGAATTATATTGATTTTAATTCTTATTTCATGAATTATATCATGAATTATATTGATTTTAATTCTTATATCATGAATTATATTGATTTTAATTCTTATTTTGAAAATAGTCCTATTGGTCGGACCCTTTACAAAAAAAAAATTCGGAATTGTTGGTCTGATCGGTACCGAACGGACCAACATAAAAAAAAACAAAATTTAAAACAAAATTAATTAATGCTCCGTTCGATCGGGATTGTCCGATCGGTCCGACCAAAAGTAAATAAAAAAACAAAATTTAAACCAAAATTAATTAATGGTCCGATCGATCGGGCTTGTCCGATCGGTCGGACCAAAAGTAAATAAAAAAGCAAAATTTAAAAAAAAATTAATTAATGGTCCGATCGATCGGACCAAAAGTAAATTAAAAAAAATAAAAAAAATTAATTAATGGTCCGATCGATCGGACTTGTCCGATCGGTCGGACCAAAAGTAAATTTAAAAAAAACAAAATTTAAAAAAATTAATTAATGGTCCGATCGATCGGGCTTGTCCGATCGGTCGGACCAAAAGTAAATTAAAAAAAAAGTAATTTAAATCTAAGTGTGTCGATCGAAACCAGAGAACCAAGTCCGAGACATTTCATTTCATAAGTTCAAATTAAATCACATGCCCGATACATAAGTTCAAATTAAATCACATGTCCGATACATTTCATCTCATAACAATAATCAACCGATACATAAGTTCAAATTAAATCACACATTTCAAAATATTTTACAGCCATCCAAGTCCGATACTTACTAATGTTAGCCTCATCATTACCCCATGCCCGACTCGGGAAACCGGTGAGGAGACGCTCTATGGTCATGCATGTAAATGCCCCACAACTATGCGAATCCAATTGTTTGTACTGCTCTTCATCATCCATAAGCACAATCGAGGGCCTCTGTCCTCCTGATAATTGATAACCATATGCATTACACGCCCAATAATTCCCATGCCATAAGAACCACGCTATAAATTTCCGGAAAGCTCTAATGCATTTGACGCGCCAATTGAATATATTTGCCTCTCTAAATTGATTTTTCGAGTCATACATCTCGAGTCTCCAATCTGAAACGCATAACCGCAACACGAACCAATGTTGTGCTGCCAAGATTGGAAATATGATCTACAATAGACACAAATATACAATTTAGAACCTTAGGATTATTAAATCTAAAATATATGAATAGTACTCACATATTTGGCGGAGTACCAATCGCTTATCCCAAGTTCTGGAATCCCCTTCACGCACTGCACATCGTCCTCTTGAGGAACCCATTTATAATCCTCATCATTCTCGTGTCTATTACTTTGTGGATCTTTAGAAAACTTGAGCCACTCAGTCATAATAACCATCTGGTAATGAATTATTCAACGATAAAATTAAACCAAAGAAATAAAATATTTTCCATAAAATACTCAGATATGAAATGTACTTACAAAGACTGTAGAGTCCGCTATGAATGTGTGTCGGGCATCTAGAGTCACGGGTAGGTTGCCTTGAACTAGCCTAACCCGCAGTGACTGGATGTAGCAGTTTACCATCTCACAATCCATATTATAATCCGGAATTTTAAAATTCTTGAACCATTCCCGTTCAAGTGGAAAAGCATCTGGACGTCGAAAGACCAAGCTTTCACTCAACAAATACTGCTCAAAACTCTCAGCCAACGAGTAACTCGGCTCAAACATATCCTACAAAATTTAATTATTAAATTAGGAAAAGAAATTAAATTAATTGAAGAATTCTCTTACCAACTCGCCGCGAGTCAAACCCAGATTTAAGTTGTAGTTGTTTGCTTCTACATCCATAGTCTCAACCTCCTGATTTTGAGTTGATGGATTCCTCTCCCATACATCAAAGGTCTGTGGTGCGGGCTCGTCCCACCGGGGCCACTGCGTAGCCTGAGCGTGCCAGCTATATCCAGACTGAAATGGCCTAGGCTCCTCCTCGTGATCAGAATATGATGAATACTGTCTTGACCTACTACTTCTATCCAGCAGCTCCTCACACCTACTCACTAGCTCCTGACTCAAGGTCCGATGATAATCATCAATTCTATTCATCATAGCTTGCTCGCACCTTTCAAAATTCTCTTGAATAGATCGATTGATCATGGCCTCTATTCTTGGGTCCAGAAAACTAGATGTCTCACCAACTGCTAATAATTATCAAAGAAGGGGATGATTATTAAAGGAGGAATTGACCAGAAAATTTTCACTTAGAATTTTAAGTTTATTACCAGATGCATCTCTCGCTGCTGATGAAGATGCTTGTGTACGGCGGACCCGCCTCTGAACTCTCCTACTATCTACGACAGTGTGCTCCTCCTCCTCCTGCTCCCCCTGCTCCTCTTGCTCCTCCTCCTCACCGACAACTCCTCTGCTCGTACTACGTCTGCTACATGTTGCCTCGGTGCGCCTGATCAAGATACGATGTCCATCTTGATCATACTGCGTCGGCTGTAGGAGGTTCAAGGGCACATGAAAGTGTATCCCAAATGGACTACTACCGACTGCACTCTGCCAATATTGACACCTCTCCTCATGCTCGTTCGGTTCTAACACTTCAAACACTACCGAGTCTCTCATCTGAAATATATAATATTTGCGCATTAAATATTAATAAGAAAATCCATAACATATTCATTGTAATTAATAACAAAAATATTTTTACCTGGCGCTTAAAAAAACCGGCTATACCACGCTGATCGGCGTTAGTAAACGACCACCGTAGATAACGAGGGAAAGCATCGGGATGTAGACGGGTCGCACAACGAGCTCCAAAACTAGGAATGGCCTCATATGCCCACACCTATATTACAACATAAATATATCGAGTTATTTAAACTAATAAAAATTAATAAATTGGTAATAATTAAGTTGTGAACAAATACTATACCTGTATTGCCCAAATCGGCCCGTATAGATTATACTTTGATCCTACGAGGTCCAGGGAATTTGGTACGTAACTGAGGTAGTGCAACATGGCCTCGTAGGTAAAAGCACCACATGGGAACGCATTCCATTGGTTGATATCATCAGCCAATACCCATATCCATGTATCAATCTTCTTAGTCTCTGCAGGAGCCTAGAACCAGAAGAAAAGAGCCAAAATATTCGACAACTTAATCAAGTCATCATCTGAAACGCCACCGGGCTCATATTTACAAAACTAGCTTAACAATTCCTTTGCTTCAATCGGTCTCCCACCATTGAACCTGCCGTAGACCCCAGACTGAGTAGGCTGATAAGATGCTGCCATGTCGAAACTACACTCGCCGAACATCAGCCCAATCACCAATGCGAACTCCGGATGAGAGAAACGGATGTTCTGACCAACATAATTAAACCAAACCTCCGAAGGTCGTACCGAAACCTCATAGCATAATAGCTGGTGAAGAGCCCGCAAAGCATTCTTACCATCTGACCAACCCACTATGCTCCCAAACTGACCACAAACAAACCGATGGACTAGATCCATACCACCCTGACTAGATAATTTCTCTCTAATCAATGTCCCTAAAGTATGCTTATAATATGTTGTGATCCTCGGGGAAATGTCTCGTAGTGCTAACCGTTTAAAATTGACCTATATATTACAATTAATATTTAATAAAATTATAATTATTACAATATTTGTTATAATATTTAATAAATAACATTAATTAAAAAAAATATATCGCTGACTAAAAAAAAAAAAAAAAAAAACGTGCCGATCGGTCGGGGCTTCGTTAGCACCGCCCTACCTGGTCAGATCGAAAGCTTAATGCCAGCAACAATGGCGCACCGATTTCCGGCGATTTCTACCTTATTTTGACCAATTTTCACCCAATTCAACCACATCTATGTTATACTCACTAAACCCAACATATATATTTCATAAAAAACCACTTTAAACATGCAATCCTACATTAATTTCAAGATCTACAAACTAATTTACAAACTAAGATTTCAAGATAAATACTAACCTCTTCCATTGTATCCGACCGGTTTGGACGAAGATATGCTGTCCGATGGGCGTGCCGATGAGCGTGCCGACCTTCCGTGCCGATCGATAAATTTTCGGTCCGATTCGCGCAGAAATGGGGACCGATGGTGGTGGGGAAGATGATGTTTGTGATTTCGGCCCTATCGGTCGGACCATATAGTGTGCCCACCGATAGGGCACAATTTTTTTTTTTAATCATGCCCGATCGATCGGGCACAAATGTGTGCCGATCGATAGACACATTTTTTTTTCAGTCCGATCGATCGACACTTTCACAATTTGTGCCGATCGATCGGCATAATGTGTTAAAATCAATGCATTTTTCCGACCTGACAAGTTTCAGGTTAAAAAATAGAAAAAGTGAGGGCATTTTAGAAAATTTAGATATTTGCTATATAGTTTCTAAGGAAATGGGTAGTTGTATTTTGGGTAGGATTGTATAATTTCACTAATGAATATTAATAAATTATTTAGTTATGCTATTTGATAATTGCAGAGCAATAGAGAAAAAGGTTCTCCCACTTGGCAGCTGAAATCTCCTCTCCCCCTTCTCCAAACTTCTCTCTCACACGCGGAAGCGAACAGACAACTGGAAGTGCGCTTTTGCTCTGGAGTTGGACTTGTAATCGAAATTGAAATTGTGGCGGCTAGTAATGCGACCAATTACAAGGAGAAGATCCCAAACCAAACCAATTTGTGGCAGATGTTCGCCGTAAAATTGAAGTGAGGCAAATTCACGCAGACATGGCGGGTGAGTTCAACTCCGGCTTTCACCACCATCAGCAGCAGGGTGTGGTGTACCAATCCTCCGCCGGCGGGATGAGCAGAAGCAGCAGCGGCGGTTCCGGAGGGTACGAGCTGATTCACTTGGACAATTACTACAACAGTCCCATCGGAATGGGCGCCGGCGATGGCTCTGCTGGGGGGATTCAGTTTTTATCGGCTACCGCGGCACAGAACAATTCCTTCGGTCCATCGTCTTCGTCGCTTTTGTTGGACTCTGTGCCGGGGTTGAAGCACGATACGGGGCTAGCAGTGGAGTGGTCTGTTGAGGAACAATATAAGTTGGCGGAAGGCCTGGCCGAGTAGGTAGTTTCTTCTTTATTGGGGGAAAATCTCTTCTTTATAGGGGGAAATTAGTGGATATAGCATTGTTTATCCACATTTCTGTAGAGTGCTTATTTTTTGGATGATGACGACTGATCAATAAGTATGATGTTCTTAGTTAACTCAAGAATAGCATAGTCCAAGTAAACCCACATCTGCAGTCATTTTCATGGCTAGAGTACATGAAAAGCACGGGACCATTAGAAATTGGTCTAGTATATTAAGACTTAGGAAGACTTAGTTTTTGGTGGTCTTCTTGTCCATTATATTGTCTACTGGTGTGATATCTTATTCAACGGATGATAAGCTACTGACGTATGATTCCCAACTGCATTTGTTTCTCTTTGGTGGCTGTTGATTACTGTTTGTTTCTAAATGTTGCATGCTTTTCAAGTTGGGCATTAATTTTCTTTGGGTATGGGGGTTATCTAAATGTATATGACATGCACTCTGTGGTTTAGCTTATACACTCTATACATGGTAAAAAAAACTTTTATCAAGATTTATGTTGTGCATCAGCAACTATTACTGAATTAGCAATGGAACATTATGTTTGACTACATATTTCAGTTGAGTGGTAGCCTTTCGATGGTATAGGTCTGATGCAATTACTAGTCCCTTTATTTAAGTCCAATGATTTTTTTCTAGCTCGACCATACTGCCTTTTGTAGGTATTTTCTACTTCTCATATATACGATCTTCCTTTTATCATTCCTGTGTTATTTTAGTTTATGATGATTGACTCTGATCATCTGGTTCAATTTACATCAACTGTAGATATGCCAATGAACCCAAGATTATGCAGTATGTTAAGATCGCTGCCTCACTCCAGGACAAAACTGTGCGTGATGTCGCTCTTAGGTGTAGATGGATGATGGTAAGTTGTATATGTTGTGGAGATCACAACCTATTGTTATACATAAAAAAAGTGTCAAAGTTTTCTTGTTTTATCGTTATTGAATTTCCATGTTCTCTTTTATCTGATTTAGTATGTCCTTTTTTATTTTTGGTGCTAATTAACCATTATCTACTAGAGAAAGCGAAGGAAACAAGAGAACCCGAGCTTGGGGAAGAAAGTGAATGACGAAAAGGTGTTTGCTTCTATATTACTTTGAGACATCATTGAAGTTGCTTTCTTATATATCGTCTCAAACTAAAACAAAATCTATCTAAATAAGTAAATCTATGAAGAAACGTAAATATAATAAACTTTTCTACAAGGGGGAAAAAAGATGAGAAAAGCAAAGGAGAACTGGATCTTTTTTACGAACTTCTGCTTTTTGGTTTCTGAACCTTGTTCAAGTACTATTTATTTCTTAATCACATTCTTCTATTGCATGTATCTAAAAGACATCAGTTAGTTGTTCCTAACGATCTGGTTGTCTTTACCTTACCTGTATGCTTGAAACTAAGATTTTTGAACTTTTTATTTTTTAATCTTTTTCGTATTTGATTTCTAACTTGATCACCTCTATCATTAGAGGCCAGTGAACTATTAATCTTGTATACTCAATTACTCAAGCCTGCCTCGTAATCTGCACTCTGTCTGATAATGATTCACTGATTATCTTCTTTTGAGAAAATTGGTTTTTGAAAGTTACCTGTTTTCTCAGGATAAACTGATGGATGCATCCTTGCAGAATAACAAGCATTCAGTTTCACCAATTAACTTGTCTGCATATTCTTTACCTACAAATCATCATAATCAGACCAATTACTTATTTTCAGGAGGTTTGTCTCGTTTCATATATTGAGACTAACTGGATTCTTTTATAGTCTAGGGTTTAGATTTATTTGTCACTTGATTATGCTTGCGTATTTTGGGTTTAGACTAACTGTAAACTAGGAGTGGTGGGTAGGGGCTGCTCACCTTTTTATGGCCTGCCTTATTAGTTGTTTGGTGTGTGGTTGTAGGAAAAATCACAACCTTAACACCTATATGCATTCGCTACACAACATTCAAAATGTTTCAATCACAACACCTCTTTTTAATTTATAACAATTACAACATTCTCATTTCTGGTGATAAACTGTCATTTGGCCTGTGCATGTTTCAACATGCTTTGCTGAGAAAAATTGGGGATTTTGTTATTTCTTCAATTTAAAAAGGTGTTCTTGTAATTGAAACATTTTGAAAGTGTTGAAATTGCAACCCTTCTCCCTCCTCTTTCGTGTTTTAGGTATTATAAAAAGTAGTTAATGAACTAATTTTCAGCATATGTTTCAGTACTTAGTTCCACAGCCAGGCATCTATTGGAAGAAAACAATCATGCTTTTGGTCAAATATCTACAAATATTTCTGCTCTCAAGGTAATGTCACAACACTCAAGTCCTGAAGGAATTTAGGTTTTCAGTCCCTTGTAAGTTTTAATGGATTTATACTTGTTTGTATTTATTTTTTGTAAATAATGTGCAGTAATTTAGAACAATTTGGTAAACACTCTGTTTTCTTCCTCTACTTCTAAGTATACACTTATCTATTTGCTTTCCATAGCAATAGAAGCCATGAACCAAGTAAGGTAAAGGTAAATAGAAGCTAACAAGGGATTGAGATTAAAGGACTGAGACTTCCGTTGTGGTCAGATGGGGGACATATAGGACATTAGGAAGTAAGAAGTGACAATAGAAGCTGAGAATAGCATTTTGTATTGGAGAAAACAATTATCTCCATGTCGTAAATCCTTTTCTATAAAGTAAATCCTATATAACTTATTAATTATATTCTCAGATAGAATTAGATTTCTCATTAATTTGGACACAGTCAGCTGGGGTTTACGTTGTTGACCAATCAACTATATATGAGTAGTCACTTATTAATGAAGTCGCTTTTTTGTGTTTTACCATGCTGTTTCTGCTTATACTTGTTGCATGAATGAGGTGCTGCTTGAGATATATCAGTGGGAGGAATTATAATGTTGCTGGAACCCCCTGAGGGATAAATTCTTTCGACAATGTATATGGTTTGTTTAAATTCAGTATTATCATGATGCTTTTAGTCACATAACCCCCAAACATTGTTTATCGTGATCATTTTCTTTACTTTTACTGAGATATGTATGTTATTAGCATTAGACAATATTCATAGCTGCAAACACTTCAGTTTATAGCAAGGATGATTCAGTAATAAGCAGTCCATTTTGAACTTTTAACTAGTTTTAAGGATGTATGTGGTCTTGCAACTTGAAATCTGAATTTTGGATACCTTGAAGTTTGAATTGAAGTTGTGAATGCATATGCACTTATGAAACATATATGGTGCTGGTTGACACTGTTTTAGGTTGGGCAGGGTACTCCGCTAGTATCTTTATGCAAATTGGGATGCAATGCTATTTTCTGTCACTCAGAATGAATGGTTGCTGTCATGTATAAATATGATTATGGTTTAAACAAATTGGGTATGTGGATGTCTAGAAACAGAAATCGGAAAGAAAGCTAGAGAGTCTCTCTCTCTCTCTTTCCTTTTCTGATTTTTTTCCTCTCTCTCTCTCTTTCCTACCAATGTTGAAGAAATCCACCCTAAAGGCCAAATAATATTGTTTAAAGCTAAATGCTAGATACAAATCTTATAGAGGTAATGTAGAAAGTTTCCTAGAAAATGGATTGTAGACAATGAGTAGCAAAGCAATAATTGATCTAGACCTAACTAAAATTCCAAATATGTGTAAGTTAGTGAGTCCTAATTAAAGACTTATATAAATAAAATACGTGGATATGAAAGGTGCTTCATACCCTTAACCTGAAGCACCTTAAGAGTGTGTAGAAAATCTCAATCATGACTGTAAATTCTGCACTTTTGCCTTTTTTTAATCTTTTAAGTTGCATTAGAAGTGAAATGTTTTTCATCCATTCTTTGTTGACTCTTCTGCTAGAATTAAAATGTCAATCATCTCAAGGTGTACCCTTGCACTATTGCTCCTTAAATATAGATACCATCATGTGATGTCGCTGTTGATGGTATTTGCTAGGCTCACTTCCTATCAGATTTTTTTTTGTTAACTAAAAACATAAACAACGTAACGAAATGAAAAGAAAACTCCCTTGCCTTGACGTTAGATTTCTTTGCGTTTAATAAGCTTTATTGTATCTATTACTTTACTCGATACTTATGTTCCCTCTCTCCTGATCTTGACATAATGTATCAGTTGCAGGAGAACATTACTCTCTTTTGTCGTACGAGGAACAACTTAACTGCAGTTTTAAATGAGTATGTTGCTCTTATTGGCCTCTTAAGTGTGATTTATTCTTCACACTGAAGTATTACTTTTCTCCCTCTTATTCTTGCAGCATGAACAATATGCCTGGGATTATGAGTCAAATGCCACCTCTTCCTGTTCTCTTAAATGAGGAACTCGTCTCTAGTATCTTTCCCCATTCATCTCAGGTGTGTCCTTCTTACTCTCTTAATATCATTAGTAGCAAGAAGTCACTCTCATAAGAAATATAAAGTCTTGAGATAGTATTAAAGAACCCCATGAGTTTCTTTATGATCCAAAGTACTATGTGGTCTAGGATGGTAACCTCCAACAAGAACTTGATGCTCATTTTTTGCTATCTATATATAGTGTGCCCGTTTTCATACAACTCATTTGCCTAATTTCTACAATATAATGACTGCTGCTATAAATTTTTTATATTTGCAAATGTGAATATCTTAATCTTATCATATATCATTGCAACCATGTTATTTCTTTTACATCTCCAGCACGTGACATTTGGCTCTTCGAGTTCAATACCAGTGAAGCAGGAGCCAGGATGCTGATCGAGATTTACAATTATAACATCGGTCATACACGCGAAATAGATGATTATATTTTTCCTATCTGTTGAAAGCAGATTTCAATGGAACAGTGCATTGGGTTGCTTGCTTCTTCTGTATGTAAATTTACAAAATTAGTAACTAGTACTGAGTGAATGCCTAACTAGTCCTGGTATCCATTCTGCCTAAGTCTCCCTATACTTATCTCAAGAGCAAACTTTCAACCATCAACTTATTGGAGTTGTAGATTTCTTCCCAATAAGAGAGAATGTTACTGATTTTTCAGATGGCTGTTTCCTACTGCCTAATGAGAATGAAAACTGACTTCAGCTTAATGTATATATTTCTAAAGTTTACGTTTGTTTATGTGTGTAAAACGAAAATTTTCTCAATTTTCTTTCTTCTTAGTTTCACCGATTTATGATTTGAAAGATGTGTTAGCTATTCATATGAGACTTATTATAGTTAAAATTATCAAATTACGACCTAAATGATTGATCAACTAGACAACATTTAGGTCTTTTTGGTATCACATAGCGGCCGGTGGGCCCTTTTCTGTTATTTCTTTTCACTAGTGTTTCCATTACAAATTTCCTTCATTAATTACCTATCAATTTAATAAAGGGTTTATTAAATAAAAATAATATAAATTCTTGTGAGGCTTGGTGATTATAAGTAAAATAAATTTACGGTAAGAGAATGTATGTATTAGATGTTTTTACTATCTTAAAATCTAGTGAATACTAATAATAATAGTTTTATATGAATGTTTTTCAGAACTTCGAAGTAGTTATTTCATATATAAAAATGCATTTATTCAGCCATTTATGTTATAATAAACCAAACCCTCGAATTTTAATGTTTAGAATTTATTTAGGTATCCAAATTACATAATTAGATTCACATTAATGTTTTTAAACATTTCATGTATTGTATAATGCATGGTGTGATGTTCGTTCTACTAATGAAGCAATTTGATTGATTATAGGCCAATCATTGTTCCCCTAAATATAATCTTTTATGTTTGCCGGATCTAGTTATATACTGAGTAATGTTAGTTACATAGTATAAATATTCTTTGGATGGAAATAATCCATGCAAATCCCATATGGAGTTAAAGCTTGTTGGTCGTATGAGTTTGTGTAATAATTGAGTATTTTGAAACGTTATAACTTGCCCATGCCGTGACCATTGTATCCTATAGCTCTCATTATTCGTTTACCGGGATTCTTCTCAGGATATCTGTCTAAAACTCCTAACCCTGCAGGCTGTTGTTGTTCAGGTTCTATGGGCTCGGATTCAGGGTCTGCCGTCGGTCGCTGTGTGCTCACCATTCAACTTGCGTTTCTGTCCAGCCATCTTTTGATTTATCTGCAGATAAGAATGTGAGAATTCACTGTTTATGCAGGAATGCTGAAGATTACATGCATCCTTTTCTATGTACTGAAGAATTCGTCCTTTTTGAATAATCGGAAGCATGTGCAACTGCACTACTTTGTAATCTTGGTCGAAGCCAATTCCAACCTTGCTATATGGAAGCAACAAAGACACTTCACCTCGAGCAGAGTTGAACTGCAAAACTCGAGTATCATCGTCTTTGTTGGTAATTTGCAACAAGTGCGATTTTTTGGGACGATTTTCTGAGTCTTAGGAACAGTATTTATCTGAATCCATTCATAGAATATTCATCTGCAAACCTATCCAAATATACAAAGTTTAATTTAATTTGAACACAAAAAAACAATTTAATTAGAGCATGGTATACCTTGGAATTCACTCTTAAAAATTCTGAATATAATCGGAGAATTGACGTCCGTTTTCAGAAATTGTTGAGTTGTGCCGCTAGCGGTCTTGACATCCATTTGCCAAACCTCTAGGTTCATGTAAGCAGCTATGGCTAGGAGTATTCTGATGGACTTGAGCATCGCTACAGGCGAAAAAGTTTCCTCATAATCGATACCTTCTTTCTGAGTGAATCCTCTCCATCAGGACCTCGCTTTCTCTTCTATACCCACTTACTACCAATAACCTTGCAGACAACCGGTAGCTCAGTGACCTTGTACATCCATAGCACTTATGGACTCATACTCAGATTCTGATTTTGAGTTTCTGCTCCTGTCTTCAGTAGCAAACTCATTAAAAACAACATGAGGGTTTTCCTCCACGCAAAGGGTCCGGTAGTTAAAAACTCTGAAGGCTTTGTTGACCCGGGAGTATCCTAAGAAGACTCCCTGATCTGACTTGCTATTAAAAATCTTTAACTGGTCCTTTCCATTATTGTGGATAAAGCACGAGCACCCAAAAATTTTCCTCTTATATAAAGAAGATTTACAAGATAAGATAACTATTCTGAGTAATACTAATCCTATTCTATTTATATATATAAAATATAAGATTGTATGTGTTGTGGAATCTCATCCAACGGTTGGGATTACTCTTTTAATTAATTAATTAATACTACTAATCCTAATTTATATATGAGGTAACAGATTGTTTGTGTCGTCGCTTAAGTCTTACTATTTAAATAATGCTAATACTCCATAAGGCTGGACAATTTATAATTCATATTATAGTAAAACAATATCGGGATTGAAATTTTAGAACAAGGAACCCAATCTCGTATAGTCGTATTAGTAGATTAGGTACTCTCAAACAATATTGGCTCGTTGTATCAAATTTAAGTTTAGTTTATTTGGTATCAAATCATATTCGATCTCGATTTATTTAATAGTGTAGTACTTTTTAGTTTCGGATTAAATTGATTTTAGTGCGACACAAACTTTGTAAATTATGGAAGTTTGAAAAGGCTTACTATGTAGTACTTCTTTGACAATTAACTGTTTATTCCTAATATGTAGTAATTTTTATTATTATAGCAAATAAGTTTTAAAAATTAAATAATTATGCGTTTTTGAGTTAGTTTAAGAGTAATTTAACGAGAAACCTGTCGGTACAGAAAAATTAAAAAGTTCAATGATATTTTTCTTTAAAAATAATCAAAATTCAAATATGACTTCTCAGACAGTAATTCTGTTCAAACTTGTCAACCCCTGTTTTGTCCTCCTTCATTAATTATATTAATATCTGTTATTTTTCTATAATTAATACACACTATTTAGATTAAACAAAGATAAATTGGACTGCCATATACATATATCTGTGTGTGTTTGTTTGAATGTCGTTTTCAATGCTCTCTTATTTTGCTGAACCACCATTTTTGCATCCGTCCTAATAAATCTTAATGTTCAATTTAGTCAATAGCTTGTCTGAAATGAAAATAAATGCTTTTTATATGAGTATAATATTGCTATTAATCAATAAAATTTCGAAATGTACTTTATTTGAATTTTAACTAATTTGTCTCAAATGAAAAAATTGGATATAACTTAGAGGGATTCAATACACTAAATTTTTGTGTAGATAATCCTATGTCCTATACATATAGATAGACTTATATAATACTATGAGATTTCAGGCATCTGATTAATATTCCACATCAATTAATTTATTGAACATGAAAATGCATGCATACTACGGTGTGATTAGAATTCAATGGCTTACCATATTAATTATACACAAGTTTGAATGAAATGGGGGGGGGAATTAGGAAACTCGTGAAATCTATTTCTCCCATAGCAAAAAAATCATGTAATTTACCCGAATTTGCTTTAAATTTTGTAAAATTGTTATTGTGCCTCCATAATTGAGGTATGCACCACTAATTTTGTGCATTTGTCACCTCTTTTGAAATTGTATAAACGTTCCTAAATTTAATTAATCGCAGCACTGAACTCTTATTCTAGTACTACCCATAAATCCGATCAAATCTGTATAGTTCGATATATGGCACATCAAATAGTGGTTGCAATAAAATAAGCTTTTCTAATGTTAACGTGGAGAAGGTGAAACCGCCTTGTAAACTTGAATACCCTATTTATCTAAAAAGTCCAAGTCACCCCACTTCTTTCAAACCAACCCTATTACTACTCTCTAATAAAACCAAATTAAAATTAAAATTCTACACACACTCACACACACATTTCATGTTTTTCACAACACAAAAAAAAAAAAAAAAAAAAAAAACCACTTGCATTATATTAACTCACGCACATCATTGTATTTTTGTCATATAAATAAAATATACCAAAAACCAAAATTACAACAAAAATAAAAAAATAAAAGCTTGGGGGACAAAATGTGTTCAACCAAAGATACGAAGAAAAACCCTTCATGCAGCTAATCTCTCTCCTCTCCATCTCTCTCCTCCCATGGCTGCAGCCAAACAACCAACCAAAAAGGGAAGAAAAACCAAAAGAAGCAGCTTCCTCTGCTCCTTTGGGACCTGTTTTGGGTTTTCCAGTAAAGTCTCTGCCGACCACGGCGACGAAAAACCGCTATCCGCCCGGAAAGGAAGAAGTAGTCCTCCGGTCAACGATCAGTATATTCCGCCACCGGCGTCGGAGATCGTGAGCTCGAGCAAAGAAATTCACGTTGTGGAGGAGGATGAGGAAGAGAGAAGCCCATCAGTAGATGCTTTATTGAGTAATATTAAGGTAATTAACCATTAATTTCTTCGAATATTTCATTTTCTTGATATTTCTTTCTTTTCTAAAATAGGGGAATGTCAAGAGTATACATTTCCATGTTTGAAAATGCAAAAATATACAAACTTTTCCATAAATGCAATAATATACAAATGATTCTACTTCACCTGCAGTGTGTGTGCAGGTGTGTGTGCAGAGTGTGTGCAGGTGGTTGTGCAGTTTTTGTTGGAATCTTTTTCTTTTTGAATAAGTATTCTCGAAATTAGCAAAATAAAAGTTGCTGATTTTTTTTAAAAAACTAAAGTTATTTAAAAAAAAAAACCTCTTTAATTGATATTTTCGTAAAACTAAAAACCTGAAGATATTCTTTTAAATATTTTAAAAACCTGAACGAAAATTTAATATTTTTGTATATTTAATTTAATTTAACGAAAATTTAATATTTTGTTAATTTAATTTATGAATTCAATTTGAGGAAATTTTAATATTTTAGTAAATTTAATTTACGAAATTTATGCAATTTTGATAATTTAATTTAAGAAATCTCATTAATTTAATTTAGGCATTTTCGTTAATTTAATTTAGAAATTTCGATAATTTATTTTTGGCAATTTCATTAATTTAATGTAGGCAATTTGTTAATTTAATTTAGGCAATTTTATTAATTTAATTAGGCAATTTTGATAATTTATCGAAAAACCGATTTTGTTAATTAGGCAATTTTGTTAATTTAATTAGGCAATTTTGATAATTTAATTTAGGCAATTTCAATAATTTAATCAATTTCGATAATTTAATTTAGGAAATTTCAATAATTTAATTTCAATTTCAATAAATTTAAAAAATATATATATTTGTGCCGATCGATCGGGCTTAAATTAAAAAAATTTATATATATAAAAAATTATACCTAAATTAAAAAAAAAATTATTTGTGCCGATCGATCGGGCCGATCGATCGGGGCATAAATTAAAATATATATATATATAAAAATTATACATAAATTTAAAAAAAAAAATTATATGTGCCGATCGATAAGACCTTGCCCGATCGATCGGCACTTAATAGCTGAAAAAATTAAATATATATATATATATATATAAAATAATACATAAATTTAAAAATTAAAAAAATTATATGTGTCGATCGATCGGTACTGCCCGATCGATCGGCACTTATATACTACGAATAAATTATAATATATATATATATATATATATATATATAAAATAATACATGGGGTTGGGGGTGGGGGGTGGGGGGTGGGGTGATCGGCCATGACCGACCGAGGTTGATCGGCCATGGCCGACCATGGGAGGGGGGTGGGGGGTGGGGGTGGGGGGAGGGGGGCACATTAAAAAAAAAAAAAAAAAAACTTTTGTGCCGATCGATAGGGTAGGCCCTATCGATCGGCACATATTAATTTTTTTTTTCATCATAGGGTCGGCCCTATCAAATGTGATCGGCACGACCCTATCACATGTGATAGGACTATGTGATACGACCCTATCACATGTAATAGTAAAATTGGGTAGAGTTGTATATTAACACTATTTTATTCTTACGTAAAACATTATCCAATATTCAACATCATCCTATATATTATCCAATTTCAAAAAATTTTTAAGATTATCCTATAAATTATCCAATTTCGAAAATAAATATGATACAATATTAATATACATAAATATTAAAAAAAAAATTATACGTGCCGATCGATCGGCACAGCCCGATCGATCGGCTATGTAATATAAATATAATATACAAATATAATATACAAATATAATATAAATATAATATACAAATATAATATACAAATATAATATAAAATATATTTACGTGCCGATCGATCGGCACAGCCCGATCGATCGGCACTATAATATCTAATATAAATATAATATACAATATAATATACAATATAATATAAATATAATATAATATGTAATATAAATATAATATACAATATATTTATATTATATATAAATATATAATATGAATATACAATATATAAATATATAAATATATAAATATATAGATATATAATATTAAGAAAAAATTATACGTGCCGATCGATCGGCACAGCCCGATCGATCGGCACAATAATATAAAAATATATATATATATACATAAATAAAAAAAATATATATACTCAAATCGGCACAATATTTTTTTGAATTTTAAATTTGCACATTTTTTGCATTTTCTAAAAAAAATTAAAAAATAAATATAAGGTCCGATCGATCGGACAAGGCCGATCGATCGGACCATATTATTATTTTTATTTAAATTTCTAAAATAAAAAAATAAATTGACTATGTTAAAAAAAAATTCTAAATAATCAAAATTACGGATGAGCTACTGTTGATTTCTAAATAATCAAAATTTCTAAATTTCTAAATAATCAAAATTTCTAAATAATCAAAATTTCTAAATAATCAAAATTTTTAAATTTCTAAATAATCAAAATTTCTAAAATAATCAAAATTTCTAAATAATCAAAATCTTCTAAATAATCAAAAGATCGTGATTAGACCATATTATATTTTTTTTAAAATTAGGATGTTATTAATAATCAAAATTATACTTAAAAAATCAATATAATTGAAATAAACTCATAAAAAATTATAAATTTTAAAATAAATATTTGATAAATATTTCAGGGGAATATTATGAAATAGTGTAATAAAGCTTTATATAAATCTATACATTAGCAAAATTAAACATGAATCATTCTTGAATGATAGAAGTACTTATGACTTTATACAAAAAATGAACTCATTTTTCAAAATATGAGAAGAAGTGGAATTTTTTTTTATTATGTCTCTATTATTATATTTCATAGTTATTAATGATATCATCAATATCCTCTTCGTATATCACTTTTCCTTGCTCGAATTCGATTTTTTGAGGGTTCCGATCGATAGTATTTGGGGTTTTGATCAAGGGTTTTGAGGGTTTAGATGAATAGTATTTGGGGTTTTAATGAATAGTAGTTGGGGTATCCCCTAATCATCCTATCGGTCGGATTGGATTGTATATACAGCTGTCGGCACGAATAGTTTTATAGTCAAATTTCAATAAAATAATACAGCTGTGACAGCTGTCACAGCTGTCACGTTTTTACTTAAAATTAAAAAAATTAAAATTTATATATGGTCCGATCGATCGGCCTTGTCCGATCGATCGGGCCATATTAAAAATTTTAAAAGTCAACTAATTAAAAAAAATTAAAATTTATATATTTAATATAACCGTTCCGATCGATCGGCCTTGTCCGATCGATCGGAACATATAAAATATAAATTTTAAATTTTTTAATTAGATATGTCCGATCGATCGGACAAGGCCGATCGATCGGACATATATAAATTTGAATTTTAAATGGGTATGGCCGATCGATCGGACAAGGCCGATCGATCGGAACATATATATTTTTATTTTTTTATTTTTTAATTAGTGAATGTAAATCTAATTAAATGGGTATGGCCGATCGATCGATCGGACATATATAAATTTGAATTTTAATTATTGCATATCACTAGGTAAAAAGGTAAGTGAATATCTTTTCCAGATTTTTTTTCTCTGTAAATAGTATATGTACACTTTGATTCTTGATTAAAAAACTAAAAAAAAGCTGCATGAGACGAAATTATTCTGCATGCATGAAGACAAAAAAAGGCTGGCATGAAAATAAAAATGTAAAAAAAAAAAATGGTCCGATCGATCGGACAAGGCCGATCGATCGGACACGTTAATAAAAATTGTAAAAAAAAAAAATGGTCCGATCGATCGGCCCATATTTTATTTTTAAATTATAAAAAAAAATTAAAAGGTGCACGTTGCTGAAGAAAAAAAAAATCAAAGTTAAGAGAGAATTAAATAACTAAAAGACAAAGACACTTCTCGCAGCAGTAAGAGGAAATAGAAAAACCTATTAACTTAGCTAACTTTATAGGTTTCAGAGGACAAAATGTACATTTTTGCAATTATGGAATCTCATGTATATTTTTGCATTTTCACATGTTTGTTTTGTACATTTCTGTACATCCCCCTTCTAAAATTCCTATTTCTCCAAGTTCATATATATTTTGTCAACGCGTTATTTCTTATGTTAATTGAGTCTCGTTCACTATACTCATAGCTTGCGAAATTAGATATAAATATTTGAAATTTTTCCTAATAGCAAAATTATGGTATGTAATTTCTTCTAATTATTTTTCTGAAAATCTCAGACAGAGATAACCTCGGAGAGGAGCGAAAACAGAGGCCATTCTGGTCCAATAGCAATAAAGAGAGTGAAGAAGCAAAAGAGCGACACGTGGACGAACCACCGTAAGCTGTCGCACTCGGCGTCTCTGCCGGTGCTACATCAGAAGACAGAGACACCGGCGGCGGTGAGAGAAAAGAAGGGTGAAAAGGGGAAAGAGGCGGCGGTTGGCGGCGAGTTTGACTCGACGGTGGGCGCAGTGATATTAATGGTAACTCTGGTAGTGATGGTAATTTGGGGGAATGTTTGCGCGATTCTTTGTACGGCGGCTTGGTTTTACTTCATACCTCGATATAGGGCAAATTTGGATGAATCGAAGACGATGAGTGGTCAAAGTGATGGTGTTGATTTTGATTCGTGGGAGTACAAGAAAAAGGTCGTTTTACAAGGATTGCTCGATAGAAATCAAAACGTATGACTTGGTTCAGAGTATATTTTTTCTTTTGTAGTAATTTTGGTCGAATGGTTGAGGCTCGTATACACGTTTGAGAATCTTCTTTTTTTTTTTATTACTCAAAATGTTTTTTAGAAATATTACTATTTTTCTTTAAAATTACACAAAAATTAAAATAATATAGAATACACGATTCAGCTAATTTTTGGAATACATATTCAAAACGCTCAATCTTTACATTCCGTTCCGTTATAATCTAATTTTTGTGTAAATGGATAACTTTGTTCTATGTTCGACGAGCAGCCGCTACAATATTTTTAGTGAAATTATACAAGTCTATCCATCTACCCTATAACAAATACAAAACTACTCAACTCCCTAAAAACTATTTACTATATATCCAAATTGTCTAAAATATCCCAACTTTTTCACTTTTCTCACCTGAAAAGTGTCAGGTCGTATAATTGCACAAAATTTTACGTAGCGTGCCGATCGGTCGGCACACATTGTGAATGTGCCAACCGATCGGGCCAAAAAATTAAAAAAAAAAGCGTTGTGCCCTATCGGTTGGCACACATTGTGAATGTGTGGTGGTCGCTGTTTTCACACCAAATAAAATTTCTGCACACACTTAGAATTTTATAATTAGTATAGAATAGGGTCGAACTCAGGGAACAGTGAAAATCAACAATATTTATCCTTTTGATCAGAGTTTTGGTGATGCCACCACGCATAAATTTTGGGTTTACTACCTAGGCAAAGAAAAGTAAATAACAGGAAAGTAGATAGAAATAAACAAGTAGAGAAAGGCGGACTCGGCTTCGGGTAACTTGTATGAGACAACTACTTCGATCATCGATGCATAGATTTAATTAATTCCTAAGATCAACCAGTTATAGGATACAGTGTTGGTCACGTACATACCCCAATTCCTACTTACTTAGTCGGTAATGACTTGTTGAACAAATTTCCACTACTCCCTAACCTAACCACAACCTAGCTTATTGAACAAACCTAGATTTAATGTTTAGATAACATTACGAGGAAGGAACCCAATTTTAATCTCTACCGTTGTTGGACAAGCTGACATAGATGATTAACCTCCTTAATTCGACTACCGTTACGATAGCTTCGCCACCTAAGTTGTTGAACAATCTGGCACTAATCTTCATAACTTAAATTGATCAGGTTTAAGTTAATCCAATTAAATCTTTTTGCCCCGAATTAAGTCGAAATCCTAGTCTTCAATTACTATGATCAATTAGATCTCACAAAGTTTGTATCTTATATTCGTCACCCTTGCCGAAGCCCTAAAAAGTTTAGCTACGCATACTTAACTTGGACAAGCAAAACGAAACGAACATATTCAGAACAAAATTTAAAGTGCAAAAATAGAAAAGCATGCAATGTAAATAAAGTATGAGAAACTTAAAGGAATACCGAAACCTTAAACTGAACGGAAGCTTGAATTAAAACTGGAAATCTGAACAAAGTACCGAAATCTTGAAGTGTTGAAATCCGAAAGCAACTAAACTAAGAAAGTGAATAAAAGAGTGTTTGGAATACTTGTGCTGAAAATTAAACCTAAGCTACGGGATTAAGAACGAGATGGCTTGAAGACGAAACTAAACTAATGAAGCGCTGAATTGTGGTGTAGATTATTTTTTTTTTTTTCGTTCGTCTCCAGCCCCTTTATATAGATCTTGAGCTTGATCCACCAAAGGAAAGAAATCTAGGGCAAATCTTTTGAATCTTGATCTTCAAGACTCATTTTCCTTGTATAACTCCAGCCCTAAAATATCTTCAAGCTCCAAATCTTTAGCAAATCTTTACTTCTCGATCTAAATCTCGTTTTATCTCCAAAATTCACCAAAATATCTCCAAATCAGCTCTGAATCGCCACCTCATCATCTGATCATAAACCTGCTGAAAATAGACATTTCTGCGCACAAAACAACATCAACTTGGACAAGATGAGCATCAGAACTGGGTGAATTCGAGGGGTATAAAATCGACACATCAAATATCCTCACACTTAAATCATACTTGCCCTCAAGTATGGGATGAACAAAAGAATACTCCCACTCGAATCACCATTCTCCAAGACTCAAAACAGACTCAAAGAACGAAAATAAATAAAATAAAAAAAAAACACTAAGACACGAGACTCAAATTCAAAGAAGAGAAATAAATCAAAAGACTCAAACACAATAGACTAAACATTGAAGCATACCAAGCAGCCATGAAATGTCCATGATTCTCAATCTCTGCCCAAACATGCAATGTAATAAAAAACCTTCATCAAACAGGTCAAGCAGCATAATTCTCAAACCATGGATTCAGATATCAGCTTGGTCAAAACATAAGCATAACTGAACTAGCTCACCGATTCACTCATCTCTCTCTAATCTAGTCCGGGCAAGCCGCTCATAAAAACAACATAGTCACGCAGTTACAATAGCAAGTGGTCAATCTAGCAACTCAAAGAGGTCTTTCTCTTGGAAGTAATGGGGCTTAAGGACTCATTCAAATATATGACATGGTAGGGAATCCTAGGGATCCTAAGCTTCTGAAAATTAAGTACAAGTATGCAGCATGCTGTTCACTGAGGCATTTGATTAGGCAAGCAGATAATAAGCATAAGAGCTATACAGTTCAACACTGATGGAGATTTATTTTCGCATACAGACTTGGACAAGGCAGAATATAAACATTCAGACTTCATCCTTCCCTTTATTTTTTTAACAGGTGCTCTCTCTTTTTTTTTCTTTTTCCTTTTCTTTTTCTGCACCTTCAACTCTTTTTTTTTAACCCCCCTTCAATATTTATTTCTTTTCAATACAACACTCTGCCTGGCCAAACTGACTGCCGGCAGAGTTCAGAATGTAAAACAACACAACTCCAGGGGGGTATCAATTCAAACACTATCTCCAACTAATCATAAAATCTCTTCAATAAAAATTGCCTCAAATTATGAATATCCACAACAAACACATGCATGCATAAGGTCAAGAGAAAGGCTTTGAAAGGCTTAGCTTCTTTAAATAACTCATGAAAGAACAAAGTCAAGGCTTCAAAGTGGCTAACTAGGGGCTGAGCGAAGGTAGAAATTGAAAGAATTAAAAGCTCAAATTGGTTAACCCTAATTTGCCTCCTATCATCTGTCACACATGACCACAATCTATGGAGACTTTGCAACACATCACTCTCAAGAAAATAGTGGGAAGTGTCCCACTTTTAAAGGCTCAAATCTCTCTTTAGTGATGGGGTTTAAAATTCAGTTTTATCATGCTTAAATTTCCTCATCCCAAGCCACATACAAAATCCTCCACGGAAAGAGAAAATACACCCCAATCATGCAGAATTCATTCCATGAAAGCACGTAGAATCTGGGCAGATTTATCCTAAAATCACATCAACAAATCATGTAAACCTAGCATGCTTCGACCTAGGACGAAGGACACAAACCTAAAATAACCTCCTCACACTTCAACCTTGCTCGCCCTCGAGCAAGTAACAGAGAAAATATAGAAGCATGCAGAGGAAACAAACATAGACACACAAAGACTGAAAACAAATAAGACAGAAAAAATAAAAATAAAACGGACTGACTAGGGGAATGGTTCACCGGTTCTTCAGCTCGTCCAAGCGAGCTATCACGTCCCTCTGAAATTCTTCCAGATGTTCAATAATCTTCTCCAACCTGGCTTCTATCCGGCCGAGCCTGTCCTGCTCCTCCTCCTGCCCTGCACCCACAGATTGACTCAGAACACCAGGTCCCGGTCTAAAGAACTTATCCATACCGTCAGTTCCAACATAGGTTAGCTTGGCTGACCTCAACCGACTGAGGCTCATAGTGGCAGGTGGATCACACATAGACAGTGGTACACGGGATATTAAAGCAAAGTTGCGAACAAAGAATGTGGCAAGCAAGTGACAAAGAGTATGGTGCCGATTCGGCCTAGCAGCTATGCTCTCCAAACAATGCGCTATACCCTAAATCTAGCTTGGTTCCTGTATGCAAGCACCATGAAAAGTACAACTCCGTAGCACTCACTTTAGAAAAACCCGTAGTCGTGCCAGTCAAATTATAAGCAATGTAGTAATGACACAACCTAAGAACATGGCTCTCAACATGATAAACATGAGAACGTGAGGCATAAAATTCATTCGGATCAGACGGAGCAAGCAACTTCCATGCATCCCTAGGACCTATATATGCTGAATTCAACTCAGGCAAACCACGGAAATAAGAATCAAACACATCATCACAATAATCAGCATAATCTAACAAACCCCACCTTATGTTCCAATCCACTAAGGAAGTATGAAATTCATGTCCACCCAAACAGAAAGCTATGCAGTCATCATTCACATTACCAACATCAACAAAGTGGAAAGAAGTAAAGAATTCAAGAGCAATATCTTGCGGTAAGGCGAAATGATGCGGAATAAGTAACCAACTCCAACCAATAGCACGGAAATAGGCATAAAACTGATCACGGATACCCAAACTAACCAACACCTTAGAATCAACAAACATACCTGACTTGCAGGCCCAGAACTGCCTCTTCTCACACTTCGTGGCCAACTCATCCTCTTCAAAATAGCGAAGGCGGAGACGATCTTCTTCATTCAAGATGCGAATTACGAACATGTTGTCGTAACCGTCTTCGGCCGGCTCGGAGTCAGAGATATCCTCTTCGGCTTTGGCATAATGGTGAAATAGGGTTTGGTCTTCGGCATCTAGCAACATATCGGTTGGGCAATCAACGTCTGGGATATAATCTTCATCATCATTGTCCTCAGGGTACACGCCATCATCTGATCATAAACCTGCTGAAAATAGACATTTCTGCGCACAAAACAACATCAACTTGGACAAGATGAGCGTCAGAACTGGGTGAATTCAAGGGTTATAAAATCGACACATCAATGTGCCGATCGATCGGGCACAAATATTAAAAAAAAATCGTTGTGCCCTATCGGTCGGCACACTAGGCGTGTTCGATTGATAGGGCCGAAGTTATATTTCTTAACCTTTTTACCTTCTTCCCCACCCATCCCTTTCTACACACACATGCACAAAACGATAGAAACACACACACGTGCACTTTGTAGGGCGCCCCTTGTCGGTCTGATCGGTCGGCACGCCAATCCGACAACATATCTTCGTCCAACCGGTCAGACATAATGGAAGAGGTTAGTATTTTTCTTCAAATCTTTATTTGTAAATTAGTTAGTAGATCTTCAAATTAATGCACGATTGCATGTTTAAAGTGCGCTTTTAGCGAATATATAAGTTGGGCTTTGTGAGTATAACTTAGATTTGGTTGGATTGGTTGATAATTGCTAAAAAATAATGGTGAAATCGCCGGATTCCGGCGCCATTGTTTCCGGTGCCCAGTTTTTGTGCCGACCGATCGGGCCGGTTCTGAACCGGTGCCCGATCGGTCGGCACCCTTTTTTTTTAATTATCCGTTTTACTTAATTAATTAATCATTTTAAATTAATAATTAAAAGAGTAATTATATAAAAATACTACTTTAAACAAATAAATAAATTTGTAGTTAAATATTTTTTGTTTTTTTAATTCCATAAGTAGTTAATTAAATAATTAAATTAGAATGCTTAAATTAATTATAATAATTAATTTAACTAGGTTTACGTAGGTTTATTTAAATATATTTTTTGCTTAGACATTGGACGTACGTATGTTCATTTATAGATATTATATATGCATACGTTAATTTAGGTATATAATTATTGTTAATAATTATAATTAATTAAATATTATATGTAATATATAGGTCGATTTTAAAAGGCTACCATTTCGAGGTGGTTCCCCGAGGATCACGACATATTACAAGCATGCTTTAGGGACATTGATTAGAGAGAAATTATCTAGTCAGGGGGGTATGGATCTAGTCCGTCGGTTTAGTGGTGGTCAGTTCGGGACCATAGTGGGTTGGCTAGATGGTAAGAATGCTTTGCGGGCTCTTCACCAGCTATTGTGCTATGAGGTCTCGGTTCGACCGACCGAGGTTTAATTTAATTTTGTTGGTCAGAACATTCGTTTCTCTCATCTGGAGTTCGCATTGGTCACTGGGCTGATGTTCGGCGAGTGTAGTTTCGACATGGAAGCATCTTATCAGACTAGTCAGTCTGGGATCTACGGCAGGTTCAATGGTGGGAAACCGATTGAAGCAAGGGAATTGTTAAGCTGGTTCGGTACATATCAGCCCGGTGGTGTTTCAGATGATGATTTGATTAAGTTGTCCAATATTTTGGCTCTTTTCTTCTGGTTCTATGCTCCTGCAGAGACTAAGAAGATTGATAGATGGATATGGGTATTGGCTGATGATATCGACCAATGGAATACGTTCCCATGGGGTGCTTTTACCTACGAGGCCACGTTGCACTACCTCGGTTACATACCAAATTCCCTAGACCTCGTAAGATCAAAGTATAATCTATACGGGCCGATTTGGGCACTACAGGTATAGTATTTGTTCTCAACTTAATTATTACCAAATTTTTAATTTTTATTATTTTAAATAACTCGATATATTTATGTTGTAATATAGGTGTGGGCATATGAGGTAATTCATAGTTTGGGAGCTCGTTGTGCGACCCGTCCGAATCTAAATGCTTTACCTCATTTTATACGGTGGTCGTTTACTGACGCCGATCAACGAGATATAGCAGCTTTTTTCAATTGCCAGGTAATATTATATTATTATTAATTACAATAAATATGTTATGGATATTGGTATTTATATTTAATGCGCAAATATTATGTATTTCAGATGAGAGACTCTGTAGTGTTTGAAGTGTTAGAACCGAACGATTTTGAGGAGCTGACTCCATATTGGCAGAGTGCAGTCGGTAGTAGTCCATTTGGGATACACTTTCCTGTGCCCTTGAACGCCCTACAGCTGCCGCAGTATGATCAAGATGGACAGTGTATCTTGTTCAGGCGCACCGAGGCTACAGGTAGCAGACGTAGTACGGCCGGACGAGTTTTTGGTGAGGAGGAGGAGCATGAGGAGGAGGATAAAAATGTTGGTGAGGAGGAGGAGCACCCTACCGATCAAACTGTCTTAGAGACTCGGAGGGTTCAGCGGCGGGTCCGCCGTACACAAGCATCATCATCAGCAGCGAGAGATGCATCTGGTAAGATTTTAAGAATAAGTGAAAAATATGTAGTCAATTTCTGATTAATAATCGTCATTTTATTGATAATTATTAGCAGGTGGTGAGACATCTAGTTGTCTGGATCCAAGAATAGAGGTCATGATCAGTCGATCTATTCAAGAGAATTTTCAAAGGTGCGAGCAAGCTATGATGAATAAAATTGATGATTATTATCGGACCCTGAGTCAGGAGCTAGTGAGGACGTGGGAGGAGCTGCTTCATAGACCTAGGAGGTCGAGACAATCGTCATCATCTTCAGAGCACGAGGAGGACCGTAGGCCATTTAATAGTCGTTATAGCTGACACGATCAGGCTACGCGGTGGCCCCGGTGGGACGAGCCCGCACCGCAACCCTTTAATGTATGGGAGAGGGATCCATCACCTCAAGATCAGGAGGTGGAGACTATGGATGTGGAAACAAACAGCTTCAACTTAGATTTGGGTTTGACTCGCGACGAGTTGGTAATAAAATTCTCGAATGAATTTTCTTGAATTAATTTAATACTTTTCGTTTGTAGGATATGTTCGAGCCAAATTCCACGTTGGCTTAGAGTTTCGAGCTGTTTTTGATGACTGAAATCTTGGCGTTTCGACGTCCATGTGGTTTTCCATTGGACCGAGACTGGTTCAAGAATTTGAAGAACAGGGTATATAATATGGATTGTGAGATGATAAACTGCTACATCCAGTCACTGCGGGTCAGGCTAGTTCAAGGCAACCTATCCGTGACTCCAGATGCCCGACATACAATCATTGCGGACTCTACAGTATTTGTAAGTACATTTTGTTTCTGAGTATTTTTTTGTAAATATTCTATGTTTTTCATATTTTCTCGTGGAATATTTTTTTCCAGATGGTCATGATGAATGAGTGGCTCAAGTTTTCTAGATATCCACAGAGTGATAGACATGAAAATGATGAGGATTATTTATGGGTTCCGAAAGACGCTGATGTGCAGTGTGTGAAGGGCGTTCAAGAAGTTAGGATAGGCGATTGGTACTCCGCCAAATATGTGAGTAATATAATATATTTTATATTTAATAATGCTAAGGTTCTAAATTGTGCTTTTGTATCTATTGTAGATCATATTTCCAATCTTGGCAGCATCACATTGGTTTGTGCTACGATTATGCGTTTCAGAATGGAGACTCGAGTTGTGTGACTCGAAAAATCCACATAGAGAGGCTCATATTTTTTCTTGGTTTGGTGGTGGAAATGAAGGAGGATGGTAGCAATGAACAAAAATGAATAAGTGATGAGATTTCTTGATATTTGAGACGAATTCTAATGAATTTATTGACGAGAAAGTGTGCACTATCGGTCGGACACGTGGTAGGGCACACTGCGAAGAGGTGATAGGGCACACTGCTGAATTTATTCACGAGAAAGTGTGCCCTATCGGTCGGACATGTGATAGGGCACACTGCTAAAAGGTGATAGGGCACACTGATGAATTTTTTCACGAGTGCCCTATCTGTCGGACACGTGATAGGGCACCCTGCAAAAATGTGATAGGGTATACTTATGTATTTATTCATGAGAGAGTGTGCCCTATCGATCGGACACATGATAGGGCACACTGCAAAAAGGTGATAGGGCACACTTATGTATTTATTCATGAGATAGTGTGCCATATCGGTCGGACACGTGATAGGGCACACTGCAAAATGGTGATAGGGCACACAGAGGAAATGTGATAGGGCACATAGTGATGCATTTATTCACGAGAAAGTATGCCCTATCGGTCGGACACGTGATAGGGATGTATCCGACCGATCGGACACATCACATGGAACATGATAAGGCGACTGCCCTATCGGAATTGTGCCGATCGGTCGGACCACGATTGGGATGTGTCCGACCGATCGGACACTTGAAATGAAGTAAGTGATCGGACACTTGATCGGGATGTGTCCGACCGTGATCGGCCAGTGCCCGATCGGTTTTGTGCCGATCGGTCGGACCGTGATCGGACCCTCTGGTTGGACAATGATATTTTCAAGATAGTTTTTTTTTCCAAAAATCAATCATTTGTTGCACGGAAATTTATAAACATACCTGACAATGATTGGAAATAGATTGAGATTTTCGAAAAAGTAGGGGTATTTTAGTCTATTTGGGTATATGGTGTAGTTAAATATAAGAATTGGGTATAAATGTATTTGACTTTACCCAAATGGGTATTACACCAACCGGCTCATATTTTTATTTAAGGTTCAAATTATTTTATGCGTTTCCATGTTATCGCAATATTGAAGTTAAATTTTACTTTAATATTAGTATATTTTGTATGAAAATGTAAGAAACAAATTTAACCAATGAAATTAGAACTAGTGTGAATTTTTCTAGTCCACTAGGCCTAGGTTGTGAATGAATAAATAAATAGGCAAACACGTAGAAGTATGTGAAGAGAGAACGAGGACCGGCTACGAATTACATTTCAACCTTGATAAAGTAATATTCAATATAGTATGTTGGTCCCGAGAGCACGTTCAGACGGACTTCTCTATTCCTCGTACTTGACTATGCTGATTGTCTTTGAAAGATCTGACAGTTCAGACGACTGTCTGGCCGTTGCTGAGTCTAATCTTTGATTCAGTAGTGAACTCCTGCTGAGTCTGCTTTACTGAAGATCAACTCTGAGTACAATGAACTACTCCTGCTAAGTTCAATTCCACTGACTCCTTTCAGTATACTGCTCCTGCTGAGTCCAGTATTTATTGAGTCTTCTACTTCTGGTGCTGAGGCGGATAAGCAACTGAATGCCTTAACCAGAGCAGATGGTCTACTGAGTCTAAAACCTCAGAGACAAAAAATGGTTACAACTTAAAGGTTCACCGATCAAGATAGAGTTTTGGGATCTTCAAATCTTCAGACTAATTCAGAGCACAAGGCTACTGAGTATCGGTCAGTACAGAAGATAGAATCATTTCCCACTACATCTAATACTGCTGAGGATAGAATCATCACCCAACAATTTCCCCCTATTTGATGATGCCAAAACCTATCAACAAAAATCAACATCTAACACTATGACTAGTCAGAAACAGAGCTCCTTACAAATATTACAAGTAGAATCAGTGGAGTTGTTCTTCAAGTCCTATACTACTGAGGAGATCAGGGCAGAAAGTCAGAATATAGAGACTAAGCATATTCTCCCTGTTTTAACAATATTTTCCCCAAAATACAGCAAGTCTAACAGAATCTGGCTAAGCAATAAACTGACAGAAAATCAGACAATAAGTGTGTGAGTCAGTAATCACTTCAGTGATTCTGAGTGTTAAGCATAAAAGAACACGGCTATTCAGACAATAAGATATTGTCAAAGCCAAAAATAGAGATATCATATATAATGTAAGAAAATTCAGTACAGATACATCTCTGCTATACTAGAAAAAAATAAAAGAGTACAGAAGCAATGAATCATTTGAACTGCCTAATCCTGTCTTTGAAATCTTGCGATTGAGATTCAGGAAGGGGCACTCCATACATCCTATATGTGATCTTCCTCAGCTTCAGTATCTCAGCAAAGTCCGCTGGGTCTTCTTCATCAAGGAATTTGGCTTCAGCAGCGGCCTTCACTTCTTTCTCAATGACACCATAGTGAATAGATCCATCCAGTCTTCGTGGGGGTGGTAGTATTCTAGGGTCTGGGACTCTGACTTCGACATTCTCTTTGACAGCTTTCTGCATCCAGGCGTACATGTCTAAGTCTACTCTCATCGACCATTCAGTATAAGCTTCAGCTTTGCGCTTTTCAGACCAGAATCTCCAGAAGTAGTTCCTTTTGATGAACTCTATCTTCAGTGCTTCCCATCTCTGAGTGTATTCTACTGGCATCCATTCATTAGTTCTCGGCCATCTGTAAATCTTCAGATCAGTAGGCTTCCTGAATTTCTGTATCTGTAAGGAATATCAGCTTTTGAAGGAATCCTCTGACTGGCTTCTTTTTCGGCTTCGATTCGAGTGCCTCAAGATCCGCCATTTCGATCCGTTCTCTGGCAGCTTCTATTTGCCTGGCCTCTTCTCCTCTATAAAGATATCTGTCCATTTGAGCCCAGATTGCATCCATTTCAGCATCCTGTGCCTTAGAGGCAATATAGGAGGGCTTGTGAGGCGGCTCTTCCTCTGAGTTAGCAGGAGTTGATGATTTCTCTTTTGAAGTACCCTGCTTCTCAGTAAACTTTTGTTGTTGCTTCTCCTTTTCACTGTCAGCTTCATCGCTGAGTTTGAGCTTCCTAGGAGGCAACCTAGCAGTAGATGGTCTTTTGCCGCCGCGAGCTGGAGCCTTTGTCTTACCTTTAGCAGGCTTAACTTTTGGTTTGTTGGGTCGCCCGGCTTCGGCTATCTCCCTAGCCAGTTTCTCATCTGCGGCTATCTGAGCCTCCTCCTCCGGAGTAATATATCTCTTAGATTTCTTGGAGGGAGGGGTCGGGAGCTTAAGGTTTTTCTTTCCTTTTCCAGTAACTGGAGGTGGAAGAGGAGCTTCTTCCTCTTTTGAGTCCTCCTCGTCTACGTACTCAGCAACTTCCTTAAATGATGTCAAGTGGAGTCTGAGTTGCCTGAGTCGCTACTTCTCTGGTTCCTGAGCCACTTGGGCCAGTCTCAGTTGATGCTGCAACTGCAGCTGAGACACCCTGGGCCTCACCAGTTGTGGTAGGTTCAGTAGGAGCAGATGTCTGAGCTGAGCTTGCTCCTACTACTGACCTTACCTTCTTGGGAGTCTTCAGTACCAGCTCCTTGGTGGCTTCCCCCTTAGTTGATTTTTCAGTATCAGCTTTTGTCTGCTTAGCCATCCTTTCCCCCTTTTTGGCATCATCAATGATAATAGGAGGTGGAGCGGATACCTTCTTGTTCAGGCTGGAGTACGAGGATGACAATTCGTTCAGTTTGGTGTGGATCTTGGTCAGCTCCTCGTGCAACTCGTTCTTCTCATGGATTATCTCAAGTTTGTACTCTTTATGAGACTGATCTGCTGCAGCCTTGAACTTGTTCAGCTTTTGTTCAACAGTCTCTTCCAGGGCCTTCTGAATTGAGTTGAGTCTGAGCTCGTTGGCCTGAGAGATGGTTGTGACTGACTCAGTATGAGAAATCTGAGAGGCCTTAAGATTTTCAATCAACTTATCCTGGCATTCCTGAATCAATCTGAGCTGAGCCTCGAAGTTAGCTCGATGAGTGTCTAGCGCTTGAGATATGATGTTGGAGAAGTCAGGGACAGAAGATTCTGACAATGTGGTTCTGAGTCCCTGAATCTCTACGCTTGTGGCTTGGGCAGTCTGTCGCCATGTCTTGTGGACTGCACGGGCAAGAAGCCTGTTCTGAGTACCCTGGCTTCTGAGAGCCTTCGCCATTGACTTCGATCGTCGACTGTTGGGGCTGGGCGCTACTTCGAACGTTGATTCTAGCAAGAGCTGAGCAGGCTTTGCAGAAGTCAAAGTACCAGCCGCCGACTTCCCAGGAGCAAGGATACTGAGAGGAAGTTCAGTAGGCGCGGGAGTATCCTTGTCCGGTTGAGTTCCCTCATCAGGCTTCTCAGGGCCTGAATCACGGGGCGGGTCCTGACCATCGGGGTCAGACCCATCAGAGGTTGTTGAAGCTGACGCTGGCTGACGGTCATTCAGCATTGCCAGTGTGGCAGCCCTCAAATCCTCCAAGGTTCCGAGGTCAGCTGGCTCGGAGTAACCAATCTGCTCTCTGATCCTCAGTTCCTTCTCATGGAGTTGTTCGCAGGAGTGATGTGTGATGAGACGTTGCAAATTGTGCCACTCCTGGAACCTGAACAACATGTGGAATCTCGCCTGTCTCGCAATGAGAACTAGATCCCTGTGGCCTGAGATCTCCGGTATATGCTCTGTGATCTCTCGGGATGCTCTGGATTGACGAGCTGAAGCTTCCATCCCGATAGACTCTTCTTCTGAGGCTATCTCTGATTCCTCTATCTCGATTTGAGACACCTGTTTCTCAGTTGAGGGGAGACTGCTGAGAGGAGGGACATCCAAGGGGCTCTCCAGGGTTTGAACATCTTCGACCTGGACTTCTTCAGATGGGACCCCCTTGGTCCACTGCTTCTTCATGTTCAGTGGAGACGGCTTTCTCCACTGACGGAGTCTTCTTAGAAGACTTGGATTCATCTCTGAGCTGCAGAGGCTGTTCAGTAGCTGCTGCCTCTAGCTCTACCTCTGTCTCAGTAGGCAACGCTGTGCTGACCTTCTTCAGCCTTTTCGCCGGTGCCTTAGGCGTTTTCGCTTGAGGAGACCTTTTCTTTGAAGGCGCGGTCTTCTGAGGCGTTGTTTGCAGAGTTGTAGGCCCGGAGCAAATCTGCTGAAGGGCTGCTGCCCTGTTCTGAAACCTGACCTTTTTAACGTTGAAGTACTGCTTGTCAGCAAATGTGATCTGGTCAGAAGTGCAGTAGTCTTCGATCATCACTGAGATCTTCAGTCCATAAAGTAGCTTCCCTTTGGCGCTCAGCCTGTTGGATGCTTTGTCAAATTTTGCGGACTGCACCATAAATTCCCGTAGGAAGAACTCTGTCCAGTTGATCTTGGCCCTGTCATAGATGGTCATCATCGGTTGTAGCTTTGGTCTGGACACCTGATCGAATGATCCTGCTTGACTCGTTAGCAGCTGAGTCACGATGTATGCAAGAGCTCTCTACTGAGGTAGCATAGTATTCTTGGGAAATGCGGCTCTGAAGACTGTGGGCTTCCTGCAGAAAATGTATAAGTAGTCATCCATTTGATCATCATTGTATCCCACGGTGCTGACGCCTTCACTTGGCATATTGAAGCTTCTCCGAAGAGCCTCTCTGATTGACATCTGCTTCACCTCTATATCCGTCCTCAAGGGATCGCCAACTGTGTGGACGACGAATCTCCCTCGGATATCTCCGTCTACTGAATCGGAATTCAAGTAGATCTCCACAACTTGTCGGGGAAGGAAGAATGTGGGCTTCTTTGTTAGAAAACCTTCTAGACCGGTTTCTTTGAGAGCTGAGAAAATCTCCTCCATGTAGTCAAGGTCGCAGACGTCAAACGCCATGACTGGCTCGCACCTGACACGGTCTTTCTCTAGGATTTCTTGCATATTCTCTGGAGCATAAACAACATTTCATTTTATCTGTAACAAACAAGATTATCAGTATCGAATGGATATATATAAAAAATATAACGATGCTGAGTAATCATATAAGTTGTCAGAAAGATTTGATATCATACCACTAAAATTTTTGAGAATTTTTTTGAAGATTTGAAAGAGATTGCAAGTAAGGTTTGCAAGTAATGAGATCTCAGAAATTTCGGAGTTAAAGATTTGATAGTTCGCAAATGGCGGTTTCAAAGATTTGATCGTAAACATATATCTAAGAGAATGTGAACAGTTAATGATCAATGGTTCAGTTTAAAACCCGCTTTTTGAGATGGACGGCTAAGATTAAGTATTATAAAATAGGCAATGATCAAATTAGCCGCCTAAGTTAAAGACAGTTGTATATAGCCTAAGAAGTAACTATGATACGACATGCATTAAATGCGTGGCAGAGTTCAGCAAGCTTATACATAGAATGTCGTGCATTAAATGTAAACCGTTAATATTAAATTACAATTCTTAAGGCATTGAATATGGTGCTGAATCTGAATCATAAATGCATAGAACTGTTCTATTGGCTACTACTGAGTAGAGATACGCAAACTTGTTAGCTGAACATCGTAGTCAGCTGATACCTCGTGTAGATGGTTGCTGAGTCTCAACGCACTGATTTTACTCAGTACTGAGAGTGAACATTCCCCCTTACTGAATGCTCATCTCCTGAATCCTCTTACTGACTGGAGTCAGTAGGGTCCAGCAGACCTAGCTCTACTGAAAGTTCTCTCAATCTGACTTCAGCTAGAGGCTTGGTCAGTATATCGGCCCTTTGTCGATCAATATGGATCTTTTCCATCCTGATATCCTTTTTCTCGACATGGTCACGAATGAAGAGATATCTGATGTCCACGTGCTTGCATCTTGTATGAAGTACAGGATTCTGAGTGATTGCAATGGCACTGGTACTGTCGCAGAAGATTGGCACTTCATTCTGAATGACGTCATAGTCGCGTAGCTGCTGTCTCAGCCAAAGGATTTGGGCGCAGCAACTTCCGGCAGCCATGTATTCAGCTTCAGTAGTTGACGTGACTACTGAGTGTTGTTTCTTTGAAAACCATGAGATCAGCTTACTGCCAAGGAACTGACACGTTCCTGAAGTTGATTTTCGGTCAATTCTACACCCTGCATAGTCAGCATCGGAATAACCGAGTTAGTTCTATATTATCATCGTTGGATACCATAAACCCATGTCGGGTGTTCCTCTCGAGATAGCGAGAGAATCTTCTTTCTTTGAGTCCATGTGACTCGCTTTGGATTCGCCTGAAATCGAGCACAGACACCTACAACATAAGTTATGTCAGGACGAGTAGCTGTTAAGTATAAGAAAGAACCAATTATAGCACGAAATTCAGTTTGGTCTACTGATACTCCCTCTTTATCAAGATCAATCTTCATATTCGTGTTCATCGGAATCTTGATAGGTTTGCCGGATGTGCAACCGAATCTTTTGATGAGGTCTCGAGTGTATTTGCCTTGATTAATGAATGTTCCCTTCTCAGATTGTTTGACTTGAAAGCCGAGGAAATAGTTCATTTCTCCCATCATTGACATCTCAAAATTATCCTTCATCATTTTCTCAAACTGCTGACACATGATGACGTTCTTCGAGCCAAAGATGATGTCATCTACGTAGATCTGCACGAGTAATAGGTCGTCTTCTAGTCGAATGCTGAATAATGTGCGATCTACTATGCCTTTCTGAAGAAGAAACTCAGATAGGGTATCGTACCAAGCCCTGGGTGCTTGTTTTAACCCATACAGAGCATTTCTGAGTCTATAAACTTGATGTCCCTGCTGAAGTCTATGTTGTTCCACATAGACTTCTTCTTTCAGCACGCCGTTCAGGAAAGCAGACTTCACATCCATTTGATAGACTCTGAATCTTTGATGTGTTGCGTAGGCTAGGAATAGTCTGATTGCCTCCAATCTTGCAACTGGAGCGAAAGTCTCGTCGAAATCTATCCCTTCAGCTTGACAGTAGCCTTTTGCCACAAGTCTTGCTTTATTCCTTACTATGACGTTGTTTTCATCCCGCTTGTTCTTGAAGACCCATTTTGTTCCAATCACATGTTGATGCCGGGGTCTGTCAACAAGCTCCCAAACTTCGTTTCTCGTGAACTGATTCAGCTCCTCCTGCATGGCTATGATCCAGTCAGCATCGTTCAGTGCGCCCTCGATTGTCTGAGGTTCTTCAGTTGACAAGAAGCAGGAGTATAAGGCGCTTTCTCCCTGGCAAAATCTGGATCTTGTCTTTACGCTCGCTGAAGGATCTCCAATGATTAAATCAGAAGTATGAGCATCTAGCCACGATCTACGATGTTTTAGCTCTTTATCTGAAATTTGTTCAACACAGATAGTAGGTGAGTTAGGCATTTCAGTTGTACTATTCTGAGATTGAAGCAGTTCAGTTATGAGAGTGTGATCTACTGAGTCACCAGGTTCAGGGGCATTCAGCTCAGGAACTTTAGTTGTTCCCCCTGAGTTGTTATTCTCAATAGTGGTCTCAGTTACCTCTTGGGTTTCTTCATCGACCTGAGTTACCTGGGATTGACTCTGTTCAGGAGAGTCAATCTGGCTCGCCTACCTCTGCTGTAGGTTGAGATTCAGTAGACTTGTCTTCAGTTTCCTCATCTGAATCATCATCCCAACATAGCTGGATCTTTTCGACTTTGTCTTTTAAGCTCAGATCCTGTAGCTGCTTACTGATGTCCTCAGATTCAGATTTAGAGTTATTGCACCTGTCTTCAGTAGCAAACTCATTAAAAACAACATGAGGGATTTCTTCCACGCAAAGGGTCCGATAGTTGAATACCCTGAAAGCTTTGCTGACCCGGGAGTATCCTAAGAACACTCCCTGATCTGACTTGCTATCAAAAGTTTTCAGCTGATCTTTCCCATTATTGTGGATAAAGCACGAACACCCAAAAATATGGAAATAAGATACAGAAGGCTTCCTGCCGTTCCATAGTTCATATGGTGTCCTCTTATGCTACTTTGTCAGTAGAGATCGGTTCTGAGTGTAACATGCAGTGTCAGTAGCTTCTGCCCAGAATTTGGATGGGAGTCCTGAGTCTGTGAGTAGAGTTCTTCCTGCTTCTTTGAGTGTTCAATTCTTTCGTTCAGCAACCCCATTCCGCTGAGGGGTGCGCGCAGTAGATGTCTCATGCTCTATTCCTTCTGCTTTGCAGAACTCCTCCACCATGAAATTAAGGAACTTAGTTCCTCTGTCTGAACGTATTTTGACAATTTTGGTGTTCTTCTTGACACTGAGCTTTTTCAGAAGCGTTGGTAACTCTGTTTTGACGTCTGACTTGTTGGCAATAAATATGACCCATGTGTAGCGCGAGTAGTCATCAATAACCACTAATGCATACTTCTTGCCTCTGATTGTCACCGGAGAGACTGGACCGAACAAATCCATATGTAGCAGCTGAAGGATTCCATCAGTGGAAGGAGATGGAACAGGTGGATTTTGTTTCTTTGTTTGCTTTCCCTTCAAACATGCTTCACATTGAGTGTCTTTGCTGAATACTTCATTCGGCTGTCCTCTTGCTAGAGTGTTTCTTGCTAATTTGTTGAGCGTCTTGAAGTTGAGATGGCTGAGTCTCGTGTGCCAAAGCCAACCCGTTCTGCTGTCATTCTTCGCCAAAAGACAAGCTTCAGGTTCAGCTGAGTTCCAGTCAGCTACATAGATATTCTTCTTGCGCGAACCTGATAAAACTATTTTCCCTGTGGATTTATCAATAACATCACAGAAACCAGCGTCAAATATCACTCTATTCAAGTTATCACAAAATTGACTAACAAAGAGAAGGTTATGCTGAAGTCCTTCAACATATGATACTCTTGGAACTTTGGCAGTTCCAATGCTGAGTGTTCCATAGCCTCTGGTATAGCCTTTGACATTGTCTCCAAACTCGATTCGGGGTCCTTCTTCAGTTGTATAATTCTTCAGCAAGTCCTTTTGGTAAGTCATGTGTCTTGAGCATCCGTTGTCCACATACCAAGGATCTTTGTGCACATGCAAAACAGAATTATATTTAGGTACCCTTTATTTTTTATTTTGGGTCCTTAGATGTTAGTTTTGGTAACCCATATTTGTCTTACGACCCTGGTGGTCTCAGACAACTTCTTTCCACTTGCGTCAACGTATCTGACCACTGGACTGGTCGATGCTGACTTTTTAGGCTTTTTAGGTTCAGGAGTCCTGATCTTCTGAGTGGGTGGACTGCTGACCTTTGCCTTTTGTGCGGCTTTCTTCTTCTTCTTCTGACTTTTGGATCCTCTCCTGACTATAGGATCATAATAATATGACCCATACCAAGCTGGATGTGTCAGCTGAGGAGGTCCATACTGATCAGCCCATTTCGATTTGCTGTTTCCCCCTTGACTGAACTGGGGTGTTTTGGTGCTGATCTTCTTGTCAGAGTGTTGATGTGTAGGATGAGGTGCCTTCATCTTCTGTTTGTTCTTGGCTAGGGGATTCAGTATGTCTGCATTGATGGTCTCCCCTTGAACAAACCTATCAGCAAGTCGCACTTCTGAGTGTACGGGGGCAGATGAGGAAGTTCCCTGGCTGAATCCAAATCTTTCCTTACAATGCTTGGGCTTGTTGCTTGCTAGCATAGCCTCTAGCTTCTTTTCAGCGCCCATGTAACGCTCAGTCATCAGGTTTCTCCAGACATCATCACTTTTCTTTAGCGTTTCATTCTCGGTCTGAAGTCCTGACAGTTCTTGCTTCAGTAGACTCAGTTCAGTATCTTTCTGAGTTAAATCGTTGGACAGAACTGAGATCCGATCTTCTTGATGCTGAGACTTGGCCATCATAGAGTTTATCTCCTCCCTGAGTCTCAACACAAGTCCTTCAGACTCAGTAGCAACCTGACTCTTCTGAGAAAGTCTCTGATTCTCCACTTTCAGGGTATCCAATTCCTGAAGAGTCTTACTGAGCTGCAGACTCATCTGAATTTGTTCGTCGAGTAGTTCTTCATATGCGATCGCGACGTCCAAATTCACATCTGCACCAGAAAGAGTGTCGTGTGTGCAATGTGAAGAGGAATTAAATGGTTCATGAGAGTTTACCTCATCCTCTTCTCCCGCCATGAGACACTTTTCAGTATCTTCTTCATTTTCAAGCTCTAAGGCCATGAACGCTGCTTCATCATCCGATGAATCCATGAAGGAATCGACTTCATCTGAGTCATCTGAGAGTTCACCAGCAATGTATGCTTGTCTCTTCTTGATGAACTTCTCCCTTCGAGCTTTGCGAGCTGCTCGTTCAGCAGTGCTAAGCTCAGGATAAGCATACTGATAATGTCCTGGCTTTTTGCAGTTGTAGCAGGTGGTAACTCTTTCTTCCTTACTTTCACTGTCTTTTGACTGTGCTGAGTCATCCTGTTTCCTGCATTCAGAAGTATGTGAGTCAGGAGTGCGCTTGGGTGTGTATTCGTTCTTACCCTTAGAGTCTCTGACAACTCTTGAGAGCTTTCTGCGCCTCTCTTTCTCCTTCTGGTATTTTACGGCAAGCAGTGCGTATTTCTTGGCTAGATTGCCTTCTTGTATGTCAGTGAGTGAAGGTTCAGTCTTGCTAGACGCTGGAGCTGCTGAGCTGACTGATGCTTTGAATGCATGGTCGATTTTGGAGTCAGCTTCAGCTCGCTGCTTCCTTTGAGGTAAGCCAAACTCGAATTCCTCTGCTTTGAGTTCTGAAAATATATGGTCAGGAGTAACAATATCTAAATCAGAATGACGTAGTAATGTAGCGAAAGGAGTCCAGTGACCATCTGGTAGTGCCCTCAAAATCTTGAGATTCATTTCTCGATTGGAGAATGTCTTTCCCAGCCCGTTGATGGAGTTCATCAGATTCGTGAATCTGACGGTGAGATTTTCAATGGTGTCATCAGGCATGAGAGACAATCTTTCCAGCTTTTGGAGTTCCAGCGCAAGTTTATTTGCGTTGATCTTCTGAGTCCCCCGACTCAGTAGCGCTAGAGCATCCCAGAGTTCATTCGCGGACTTGCAGTCCTGAACTCTCCCGAGATAGGAATCATTCAGGGTGGTTAGTATGGCGTTTCTGGCGACACGGTCAAAGTTGTGAAGCTTCTTCTCCTCTGGGGTGAAGAGACTTCTATCCTTGGGAATCTTCTTCCCGATCACCATTCTACCTCCATCTGCTGGATCCTGGGTTACGACACTATCTATCATGGGGATGATAGGTCCATCCTCAAGAACTTTTGTCATGCTGTCATGGAGAGAGGTCAGATGGGCTTCCATTTTGACTCGCCATACGCCGTAGTTCTCTACTGAGAACATGGGCACCATCCTTATACCTGACATATCAGACATATTTGATAATGATATGAATGAAGAATGATATGCAGTGAAAACGTTTTCCGGATCTGTTCAAGTAGACCAGTTTCAGAATAACAAGAGTCTTAGAGAACTCCTGCTCTGATACCAATTGTTGGTCCCGAGAGCACGTTCAGGTGTAGAGGGGGGGGGGGTGAATACACATGAAAACCGATTTCTCAACTTAAACACGAACAATCCTTTTTCAAGATAGTGTCGTGCTGAACAGGTTCAGCAGACCAGATAAGTTGTTCTGAATCGTGTTGGCAGAGTGACTGACTCTACTGAGATCTCGCTGGGCGGCCGAGAGTCGAATTCGGTATCTTGCGAGATAGAGTTCAGTGGTGCGGAATAGTGTAGGCCCAATTCAGTTGAGTTGGAAAACGTTTTTAATAAAACAGTTTCAGTAGATTAGTGCAATCAGTTAAGTTCGCTGAAACTCAGTTGAATGATTTAAGAAGACTTTTCAGTATGAACAGTGAAATCAATGCAACAGTGAAAAAGAATACGAGACACAAGACATAGAGATTTTTAAAGTGGTTCGGACACAAAAATCCTACATCCACTGTCCCGAATGATCAGGAAGCTATTTATTATACTGAGGTAGTCTCAGTTGGTTTGTCTGTTGGACAAACTACGGTCTTGAGATTTATACTGAGCAAGTCTCAGTTTACAAGGTTATCAAACTGAGTGTTTGAAAAACTCTCCAACTATGAAGGAGTTCTTTACAATAAAGAACAGTTCAAAGATGAACTCCTTCGTCTAAGCTATGGATATATTCTATTGAGCTTAGGTTAGAGGGATAGGGAACAATGAAGTGGCTTCTAGAACGACGAACAGCTAAGTATGACTTTGGGTTCGTGTATCGTCGTTTGGATACTAGAGACTATATTTAACAGTTCAGCTTGATTCCCTAAGAGCTAGAATATAGTTCTTCGCCGGAGATGAATTCTTTGAACTTCTTGCGGAGAACTTAGGCTTTTCGAGTTTACTCGTTTGAATGCTCTGTGTATGCGATTTTTCTTTTTCTTTCGTTTCTCGTATGTTCGCACTCGTTTTTTCGTGAGCTTCAAATTTGATTTATCCCTCTATTTATAGAGAAGAGACTAGGAAAGATCCGTTGGAGACGATGATTCTTTGTCTCTCTCTTTTGGGTAGCTAACGGCTCTTTTGTAGCATTTGCAGAGTCTTTTCCCTCTTTTCCGGAAAGTTGTTGACTTGCAGCTTTAGTAGGTGAAGGACATGTGTCTGCATGTCATTGATCGAGGTTCAGAAAGTGGTTGAGACAGAACAGACTTCAAGGAGATTTGAAGCTGACTTCTCTCTTCCTCGTACTTGACTATGCTGATTGTCTTTGAAAGATCGACGGTTCGGTACGGATGTCGGCCGTTCTTGAGTCTCGATCTTTGATTCGATAGTGAGCTCCTCGCCGAGTCCGCTTTTACGAAGATCAACTCGAGTACGGTGAACTACTCCTGCGAGTTCGGTTCCACCGACTCCTTTCGATATCTTGCTCCTGCTGAGTCCAAGATTTCCCGAGTCTTCTACTTACAGTGCCGAGGCGGATAAGCAACCGAATGCCCGAACCCGGAGCGAGAGGGTCTACCGAGTCCGAAACCTCAGAGACAAAAACAGGTTACAACTTAAAGGTTCACCGATCAAGATAGGGTTTTGGGATCTTCAAATCTTCAGACTAATTCAGAGCACAAGGCTACTGAGTATCGGTCAGTACAGAAGATAGAATCATTTCCCACTACATCTAATACTGCTGAGGATAGAATCATCACCCAACATAGTAATAATCTCGCTTAAATAATAATTTCTTTTAGTCCCAACTTGAGTTAATAAATTAAAATAATATTCGATAAATAATAAACTCGTTAAATGAATATTTTTCTCTAGTCCTAATATTATTATTTAAAGAGATTTAACTATAGTTGCTACCTAATCACCTGGAATAGGACAGGGATCGAAATCCGAAACTGGATAAAGACGTCAAATCTAACGCCTACCTTGTTAATTATTCTTTATCATTCACCTCAAAATAAATAGTAAAACAAAAACAAGCAACTAAAATACTCCTAAGTAATGCTTATAATTTTATTTCTGTTATAAACTAAATAGTACGAGAGAATAAAAGAGAGAGCGAGAATAAGATGTGTATTATTATGAGGGTGGAGACCTCTATTTATAGAGTACAAGATGGGCTCATGGGCTTTTAGGGTTTACATAGTCATCACAATATATGATAAATATATATATATATATATATATATATAATATATTTACAACAATTTCTCTTTTTTCAAATTTTATTTCTCTCTCATAAGTAGTGCTTAAACCATCAAGCTAATGGATGCATATTTCTTTTCAGTTCTGATAATTGTCAAAAATAGAGGTCCAACTTTATAGGACTCTTTGTTAGTACTTCGTTTTTTTCAATTTTTTTTTAATTTTAGAAAAAAAATCAAGAAAAAATCGAATAACGAAGATAAAAACGATAACTTAATAAAAAAGGTTAATCTATTCATATTTATTTATTTTTGTCTGTGTATGCTAGCTAGTTTTTCATATTTCTACCAAAATAAACACTTTTAAAAAATAAATACTAATTTCGTTTTTCTATAGTTTTTCAGTTTAGCCCAAAATGGTTAAGGTGGAAGGTTTTGGTTATTGATTAATCACATGAAATGATGAAATGAAAGGTAGAGTAATTTTATGTAATAGGTTGCCAACTCAGGGTATTGAGGGGAGCTTTACATGCATGAATGTAAACCTGCAATATATATGACTACAATTGGTTCAAATGATGCATAAGTTTGATTATGACACAATATGAAACTTCGATTCGCGACAATACATTGAGGAAATCTTATTCATATGTAATTGTATTAAGGATAAGAATTACGGGACAAAATTAATAATTTCAAAAAGGATAAAATATAATTTTAGAATGAATTGCCATACTAATCTTCTCAATAAAATAATTCTCAAACCAATCTCCCCAAAATATTTAGGGGTATGTGCAAAAATGTGCACATCAAACATGCAATAATGCAAAAATATACACAACTTTCCCAAAATGCAAAAATATACATTTACATTATTTTAACTCTATAAACATACCTATATTCTAACATATCTCTCTTTTCTTACACATGCAGAAAAAAGTACAAATAATCTCTATTTCCTCTCTCTTCTCTCTCTTTGATTTCCTCTCTCTGTCTCTTACCAAAACACATGCATATAATTTCAGCTCTATCTCCTTACAAAATACATGCAGCAGCAGCCAATGAAGAAGAAACTAAGTTCTGCCATTTGAAATTATGATTCTTCTCCATACATTTTTTTTTTATCAAGCATCAAATGTCCCAGAATGTGAAGCTCATAGATAGAAAGAAAGAAAAAAAAGAGAGAATAATTCTGGAATATTACCTCAGAGTGACAGAAACCCTTCAAAAAAAAAAAAAAAAATTCGGGATAGAGAACGAGAGAGCGTGACACTTCCTGCTTACCTCTGTTCACACCTCAGGCTCTTCCTCTTGGTTTCGTCCAGGGGCAGACCCACCCTATGGGCTGGGGTGGGCTCCAGCCCCGGTAAAAAAAAATTCCCTTTTTTTCAAGTAGTAATTTTAGATTTTTTTAAAAAATATAAGTTAAAAATGTTAGCCCAGCCCAAGGTATTTCTTCCGAGCCATGTCCAGCCCAAGGTATTTTTTTGGGCTGGATCCGCCCCTGGTTTCGTCAAAAGCTTTATGAGTAGCTTTTCCATAAGGTCACATGCAACACATTGATGGAGTACATCTCTCCAACAACATAGTCAAAGTGATAGAAATTAGAGATGCATGCGTAGGAGAGGAATTTGATTCTCGTTTCATCACATGCAACACAGTGATAGAGTGCTTCCAAGAAAGAGAATTTAAAGAGAGCAATAGAAATCTGAGAGAAAGAACGAGATAAATCTAAGAGAGAGAGAGCGAGAGAAATCTGAGAGAGAGGGCGTTGGAAACAATCTTTAAAGTTAACCCTAATCCACAATTAATCTCTATCTTAAATATTTTTGTTATAATTTTGTTTCATTTTAGGAATATATTTAGTATCTAAATCTCCCTACAAGAATTCGAATTATATTATTGTTATAATTTTTTGTTTCATTTCATTTTAGGAATCTCTCAAATATTCTTGTTATAATTCTCTAATAATTTGAATAATATTTTATAAAACTCGTACACAGATTAACTCACGATTTACCCGCTATGCGCTTTATTCGTTGGAGTGCTCAATCTGAAAAGTTGATTTAGTCATTAATGATGACAGATGATGACTTGGTTCGACTTATCAACTTAGAGGTCGACCCAACTGTGTGCGTCGTTTTGACGGCTTTAGTTGATTGCGCCGGAACATCACAACGACAACATTACGTCCCTTCATTTAATTACCCTTTGTTTTCTATGTATTATTTGAAGTATGAAGTTTTATTAACGAAGTACGAAGCTTAATTATCTCCAGTTCATAATTCTAGTAAATAAAAAAAACATTACCGAAATGCAAGTAGTAAATTACATAGATATTCTCAAACAGAGTTCAAATCCTAAATAAAGATGTCCAAGCAAACTCAAATAGAAATACGTCCAAGCAAACCCAAATGCAATGTCTATGAGATCAAATAGAAATACTAAGGGATACAACTGTCCCACATCATAGCCACCATCCTTTTTCTGTACACGATTAGCGTGGACAGGCGATACATCATCGTCGGTGTCGGATATCCGAATAGCAGCTTCTCCACGTACATGGATGCATACACACCGCAATTTATGCGGCCAAACTGAGTGAAGTGGGGGTCGGGGCCTAGCTTAACAGGACAGTCGCGACTTAAAGGACATTGAGGTCGTCCATATTTGTGCTCCCACACGCCCGCATGCTCCAGAAGCTTGTACAAAAAATTGTTCAACGGTAAAAGAGTTGCAATTCTTGTAGAGCCGTAATCCGAAGTACCACTATGCCACATTGAGTCATATAACTCAACCTTCCAGTCGTCAAGGCAGATACAGATTGTTACCCAATGGTCCGCGGGAATGAGGCATACTGCTATAACCTATATCACACAATGCAAATTGTAAGACAACGTAGTTTTCAAAGGTTTAGGAGTTTCCCGAAACTTACATAGCTCGCCCATCGCCATCTTGTATTCTTGTGGCTCTGTCAAGCAGCCCCTCCGGGGGAGTCCACCAAGTAAAATCTGCATATGGACAAAGCTTCCCGTTTCCAGGTTGCAGTAGTTATTTCTCCACTCTTGCATAAGTGCGGCCTAAACCATGTGTAGTGTTAAGCTATTATATTGGCGAGCTAAATTAGATTCACAGCGTATATTATCAACTAAAACATTATACTTACAAAAAAAATCATTATCAACCAAAATTGTTGATATCAGGTTAATGTTTGGGAGCAAGCCTTCCTCCTTCCCTAAATGGCGTCTCATAGAAGCTAACCAAAGGTCAATCATCTACACAAAATCTCCGTAAAATAATGTTATGAATTAACGATATCGTACAACATACAAACATAAATTCATTCTTATACCTTCGAGTCCATAATTTCCTTGACATTTTCGACCTGGGTGAAGAAACTCTGGTGCAATATGAAGAGAGACTTAGGAACCCTAACGTACGCCATAACATCCCCCTCGCGCCACTCATTATATGCTTTGGATAGTTTTTTTCTATACACTCATCCTTGTCATCCATAAGATTGACCATGGATAGTCCCGGCTTGGCAGGGGCCTTACACTTGTCAAACTAGGTGGCTAAAGGATGTACAATCCCTCTGGATATTGAACTCGCTGGGGCGAGACTCTTAGGATATGTCCTAAGTCTAGCTCCACTACAAGAATATGGGTCTCGTCGAAATTCCTTGGTGGACTATTCTAATCCTGCAATTGATGTATAAAACTATGTTATTACTTAGTAATTTATATAGTTCTAGAGTTGCATGTGGAGTAATAGGTTATTAAGACAGAGGACTATGTTCAAATATACCACATCATCATCCTAGTGAGCAGTTGAGACATCCCAGGAGCAGTTGAGTGTCGGGAACCCTCGGGCTCTGGCTCAGTTCGGTGCGAGGAGGAGTGGCGGGAAGTCTCGGGCTTGAGCTCGTTTCGGTGCAAGGAAGAGTGGCGGGAAGGCTCGGGCCCTGCTCGGTGCGAAAAGGAGGAGTGGCAGGAAGCCTCTAGCTCGGCTCTATGCGACGTGGAACATCTCGAACCCTCAAGCTTTGCTAGGTGCGAGGAGGAGCGGCGGGAAGGCTCAGACTCTGCTCGGTGCGAGGAGGAGCGGCGGAAGGCTCGAGCTCGGCGGCGGAAGTGAAATGTCTCGAACCCTCGGGCTTGGCTCTATGCGAAGAGGAGCGGTGGGAACCCTCGGGAGCGGCTCGGTGTGAGGTGGATCCTTTCTTGAACCCCATACTCTTCAACACTCCGTCCAGATAACTCTTCAGTTTTGGGAGGACAATTTTATCCACGTCTTTTGCACATTTCTTCCTAAACTCGGCTTCATTGAATTTTGGAGGATAATTGGAGCTAGTCCGTCGACCTCTGGGCCGCCTCTCAAGAGAAGAATCTGAGCCATTATCTTCCATATGCGTTTTTCCTTTTGTACGGATAGATCGTCGCGTAGCCATCGGTGGTGACAACGGAGTGGACACTTCCCTTGCTCTACCACGTGGCCTTGGGATTCCCATGTCCCTCGCAGCCTCAGAACCAAACAATACCGTCTAAGGCCGACGACAATGCACCCAAAGTGGTTGTCCAATTTGGGTGCTCATATACCGACGCGATTCCTGTTCCAATCCACTAACTGTGAATGGGAAACATTCAACATTCTCGTCAAAGAAGCCACGAAATTGATCTTTCCGTAACGGAAAGGACCACCTTAACAAACGGGGGATAGCATTTGCATTGACAATGCTTCCGGCACGGACCCCAAGTGAAGGGATAGCTTCAAATGCCCAAATCTGCAACAGAATGTGTCAGTAATTAGTGTATACTTTGCTAATATGATGAAATTCGTTTATAATTACCTGTATAGCCCATATGGGCCAGGCGAAATGGTAGCTGCTCCCGCACGCCCTTCTTCCCAACGATATGTGCTGCTTATAGTGCGGTAATGCTTGGTATGCATATGCACCCCATGGAAATCTACTCCATCTTTTCAGGTCATCCACCAACACCCAAACGAACTAATCCACCAATCTCAGCTTCAGGACACCCATAATGATCTAGTAAAACATTAAAATATTAGTCACCTTGATGTAATCTAATGCCGATGCATCTGCGGCCATCTAGTTCTTGAACACGGCATGCAGCTCCTCCACACTAGGCATTTTTTCATCACAGAAGAGAGATCGCACCGTAATGCGCGATGCATCATGGTCAGCAGTGGGGTCGAAGGATGAAGAGCCCATGCACAAGCCGAATACTAGTGCAAACTCGGAGAGACAAAATGAAATGAGTTCACTGCTGATTTGTAACCACATGTAGTCGTCCACCGCATTGTCCACGGTCACCTTGCGACACATCAGTTGATGGAGAGCCTTACTAGCAGTCCATCCATGTAACGCCCCAATTTTCATAACTTAACTGGGGACGCTACTTCATACTTAACATGTATATTTCAATTCTTTCAAAATATTTTCATGGAAAAGAATCATTGCAAAACTCATGTTAATTTCATACTCAACAGAAGTCTTAATTAAAAATTTACTAAGTCTAACATTTCAAAAAGAAACAACGAAAAGTTCATAAACTAAAAGCAATAATTTTAATACGATAAACTATCCTCGTGACCATCACCACCAACACTTATACACATCGGCCGAGCTATTTCCTGAAAAATATTAAAATGATAGAGATGAGTACGACTACTCAGTGGGAGATGTACACATTTACCAAAATTATATATCACACCGATAATACATGGAAAATTAGATCATGGAAAGAGATACTCGGTCACATAGACCATAACCTTGTCATACGACCCCAATTCCGATCGATTTATATAGAGGATCCAATTTCGATCCTACGGCCCAATTCCGACCGATTTTCATTGAGGATCCAATTTCGATCCTATGGCCCAATTCCGACCAATTTTCATTCAGGATCCAATTTCGATCAAAAGGTCCAATTTCGACCCATCCTTTCAGGCTTATCATAAACACATGAAATATCGAACACAATATATAATAAAGATAAAGGGTAACATTCCCCACCTTAACTTTGACTTGAATAAAATAATGGATATCAATGTTTAAGTCCTTCACGCCAATCCTATACATGAAAATTTATCTTAATGACTCTTTATGGAATGTCATGCATGCATCAATAATTCAAATAATTCATAAATACACATAGATCAAAATAATCAAACCAAAATGTATATTATACAACTTTAATGGTTTCACATATTAATAAACTTAAGTATATTAAACATAATCTTACGTCTTTCTATTGACAATTCATTCATGCATTGAGTAATTCGGCAACTCATGAAATAAATGAATAAAATTATAAAAGAATTGTCCTAAAAATTATAGATTTCTAACATTAAAAACATATTACATATTTCATCATAATAAGACTTATCATAATCAATAATTCATTTAATAGTAACCTAACAACTTTTACTTTTAAATCTACATGCATGTTGACAAAAGAATCTGGCACATCAAGAAATAAATTAATAAATAAATAGTAAACGTATCCTAGAAATTCTATATTTTTAACATGAATGACCTAACATGTAGTATATCCCATTAAAATTCAGCATGGTTGAAAAAAATATAAAAAAAATATGTAAAACAATTTTTCTATCAAGCTCATGGACTTGCTATCCAAAATTGGCAGGTTACGAATAAGAATTTTTAAAAAATATTTATATTACTTGGAAAATTATATAAAAATAATATAGTATATTAGATATACCTAGGAAGATTCTCTTAAATTTTCACGATGATAAGATGCGGGGAAGATGTTTAAATAATTCTTGAAACAATTTATAGTTTTGTTGGCAGAATTTCAAAAATCTCATGTGAAACTATATTATGGACGACTGCGGGTGTATTTATAGGCTTATAATAAATTATATAATTACCCCTAATCATAAAATGGATCAAATATATTTTATCCATAATTATTTTCGTACTTATATAATTTATATAGAATATAGTATATCACTTATCATATAAGAGATTCAATCATAGATAAATTAGGATATGGATAAATACAACTAGACTTTATCCTAAAACATGTATATCACAAATATAATATCTATTTTATTCACAAATAATTTCAAATTATCTCCTAATAACTTAATACAATATAAAATATTATATACTTTCATGAATCCTAGTAGGTTTAGGAAATCCAAAATAAATAAATATTATTCTTGCCACATAATTCTATCATGATTTATATCTCAATAATAACAATATAATCATAATATGATATAAATAAACACATTCAAAGTTCAAAATAAATTTACATAACAAAAAATGATTTAATGACAAATAAGATAAATGCTTTAATTTTCATTTAAATTTCTAGGTGCGATTTATAGAGAACTATAACACTTGATAACATGCATGAATAGATATGTAATGCATTTTATATTGAAAATTTTGGGGCGTGACAATCCACCTTTCCACGACATGATGTGTCCAAACGGATTCGTCCTAGAGAACTCATCCGCCAGTTCTTGCCCACCTACTGCAAGCAACGTCGCTCTAATATCCTCTATGATGAAATTCTTCAAATGTGTGTTAAATGTTGGATAGAATGTCCTGCAGTCGTACCTAACCCACCTCCAATTACCCTGAAGTAGTTCAAAAATAATTAGACATAGAACTTAAGCCTTTAAAACACGTTAGCACATCATAAATACATGTTCACACTTTGCCCTAAACTGTTACATTAATATGCGATGTATTACAAACTACATAAATACATGTTCACACTTCGTCCTAAATACATGTTCACACTTGGCCCTAAAACTCAGAATCTAATCCAACCAAAAAAATTGTAATATTTAGTCTCAGTACACTATAATATTTCAAATCAAACTGTTTCGAAGTTATATGTTGTGATTATTCATGAGCCACAAACTAGTATTACAAATGCAATATGAATAACCTAGTTTTTTGAAATCAAAACCAATAAAACCAATATAAACACGAAAAACACAATGAAATCATACTATTCTCCAATAAAGAACTTGTTCATACATAAAATGCATTCGTATTTTTACAATTATATTAGCACTACTTAAATAAATCTTACTACTCCGTTTTATACCTAAACAGAATAACTATAATATAATCATAGTTATACCGTGAGTTAACTTTTTTATGTTATTCACGAGAACTTCACATATACATTAAGCTAATCTCATACTTATATATCTATTATCCCCCTAATATATTAAGCTAATCTCATACTTATATATCAATCCTATACTTATGAAACAATGTAAGCATATAATAAAATAAATAAATATTAACATTACTAGAATAAGACATTCATTTGTATAAAAATTATTTCCCTAATAATATTATTGTAAGAGATTTCATAAATTTAATTCTCGTCTAAATGCATGCCAACTAAAATCTACTACAAAGCAAACAAATATTCGATACAAGCTAACGGATAACCATTCAATACCACGTGAAGGTTGCAAAAGTAGGGAATATATTATGATTTCAGTGCAGAAAGAGAAGAGAGAGAGAGAGAGAGAAATCTTCAAGATCAAAGAGAGAGAATGTGTACTGGTAAATACTCAAGAACCCTAGTTGGGGCGGATTCACGTTATAAAAACGATATTAGTTATATAAATTCATGAGAATGGTCAGTGGTATAGTGGTTTTAGATTCTGAAAAGTTTATGTGGGTCTCGGGTTCGAACCCTGTTCAGTGCAAATATCCAGTTCAGACTTTTTTTCCTTTTTTTATTTTTTTATTTAATATTTCAAGTCTAAGATTCGACCCTCGTTAACCACAACTGAAAATAATTTTTGGAAGAATAGAAGAGTCTACACACACATGCAAAAACATTTAGGAGTATTATTTATGTTATTCCCGATGCATTCAACAGAACACACACCTGCACTTTTATGAAAAGTGACCTGCAAGAGTCTACACACACATGCACATGGAAAAATATTTAGGAGTATTATTTCTGTTATTCCCGATGCATTCAACACAACACACACCTGCACTTTTCCTGATGCATTATAGGTGAGATAGATTTATTTGTATATTTTTGCTATTATGGAATTTCATATATACTTTTGTATTTTTTATGTTTGATAATTACACTCTTGACATTCCTCTAAAGTATTTTATCTCAAACTAATCTTCTTATACCGCATAAGTATACAACACCAAATTATTTTATTATTTTCTTTATTATCGAAATTATTTTTTCTATTTAAATATTTACCATAAATTTTTTCAAAATGTAAAATAATTTATATCTGTATTTAATAAAAATGTCGATGATGCACTAGAATATTAAAAATAAATTTCACTTTTACTTAAAAAGTATTATTTTTATTTAATAAAGGTGTCAATGGCAAATATGAAATTAAAAAATTGTGATTAATATAAATATGGGCACGCAATAAATTTAGAAAACTATATTATTTAAATATTAAAATTTTAAAAAATATCCATTCAAATGAAAATTATGTATAAATTTATTTTCTAAAAGATAGTGATTTCTTGGTTTAATTGTGACATATTTTTATTAGTTAGAATTTTTGTGTCGATATTTTGATTATATAAAAGATAAACTTTGTTTTAATATAAATTGAAATTTTACATTTTATTTATTTATTACGAGGTTGATATTTTTATTAAATTGAATTTTTACTTGCTATATCATATATGGGATAGAAGATTAGCTTTGAATATATTTATTTAGATAAGATTAGTTTAGGAAATACTCCCTCCGTCTCAATTATAATGTCCAGTTTTTCATTTCGGGATGTTCCAAATATAATGTCCAGTTTTCATTTTTAACAAATTATTACACATAACTTTTTGTAGGCCACACCTTTATACATCTTTACTCACAACTAACAACTCTCCTTAAAAATCGTGCAAAAAACAAAGTAGACATTATAATTGAGACAGAGGGAGTAATTTTTTAAGGAAGACAATTTCAGAAATAAAATAATTTACATGTTGGTAGTTTATGTGGTATAGGAGACTAGTTTGAGATATATTCTCCTAGTTTGAGATATATTTTTTTTAAGAAGACTAATTTGATAATTAGATTTTTTAAAAGACTATTTTAGAAATTCATTGGCAATTTTAAGAGATAAAATAGTAATTTTTTAAAAATTAAAAATAAACTCAAATATACGATTCTACTGACGGAGGTGCTTGCTGCGACGGAGGTGCTGTCTGCTCGACCCGGCTCCCTACCGACTCCTCCCCTCGACCGTGCTGCTACTGAAGTCAGCATTAATCTGGAGCGTTGGATGGTGTGCAAATAAAGGACCAGCTGTGATTGTTACTTAAAGAGTCGTGTGTGTTTGGTTAAGTCGTGTTTGTGTTTAGTTACCGTTAGTTACATTCTCTGCCTAGTTTTCTCCGCCTCTCACTCTATATATATACGAGTGTGCTGGTGATGAAATGTATGAAACTTTGATTCTTATCAATAAAAGCTTTAGATTTGTTCTCGATTTTAACATGGTATCAGAGCATGGTTGTTGACGGTACGACCTCATCAGTATAATTGGCGAACGATGGCACGAGGCAATAATGGCAATAAAAATCCGCAGCAGAATCAAGGAGAGTCTGGTTCTAAATCGCACGATTCCGGGGAAAATTCGCGAAATTCCTACATTGCTAAAGCGAATGATGTATATTACCTAAATCTGCATGATCACAGCGGACTAAAATTGGTAAATGCGATGTTCAACGGCTTGAATTACTATGCCTGGAGCAGAGCAGTGCGCAGAGCTCTAGGAGGGCGAAATAAACTTGGTTTCATCGAAGGTACTATTCCGCAACCTTCGAATGAAGATGATCTATGTTATAATTTGTGGATTCAAGCTGATTTTATGGTTATGTCGTGGATTCTAAACTGCATTTCTGAGAAACTAGTTGGATCATACTTGTTAATGGAAACTTCTCATGAATTGTGGATGGAATTGAAACAGAGGTATGATCAAAAGAACGGTCCTAAAATTTTCAAAATTAAGAAGGATCTAGCTAGTTTTATACAAGGATCACAATCTGTGACTGTGTATTATTCAAATCTCAATTTACTTTGGGATGAGTTGAGGCTGTTGATGCCTTCACCTATTTGTACTTGTGTTGCGGCAAGCAAGGTGAATGCTAGTTATGAGAGCGAGAGATTGATTCAATTTCTGTTAGGATTGAATGATGTGTATGACAATGCACGCACTCAGATCCTTTTATCTGAACCTCTTCCTACAGTAAGTGAGGCATATTCACAGATCCAGCAAATCGAAGATCAAAAGAAGGTTACCTCTGGTAATTCTCAGTTATCTGATCAAATGATCATGAATGTTGCTATGACTCAGAGTCAGGAGGTTTGTGATAATGGAAAGTTTGAAGAATTGGCTTTGAATACTAACTATAGAAGAGGGGGTAACTTTGGAATGTTGAAGGACAGAGGCAATGTTTTTAGGCCTCGGCTGAGTAAAGAAGAAAAAAGAAGACTGAAATGCACATACTGTGAGAGAACAGGACATGAGAAATCAGAGTGCTTCAAGTTAAATGGTATACCAGAGTGGTTTAAGAAGCTGAAGGATGCTGGAAATCCAGAAGAGGTTGGAAGTGGAGTTGGTCAACTAATTACTGAGGTGGAGAGGGCGTTGAGTAAGCTGAAAGGGTTTGGAATTTCCAATTCGGTCCAATCTTTGTCTGATCATATACACCCCTCAATGCCTTTGAAAAACATTACTCTTTTAGTCTTTTTGGGGAGCTAAGAACTGAAAATGTTTGGATCATGGACTCAGGTGCAAGTAGCCATATCTGCTGCAACAAGCAGTTACTTACAGAGGTTGTTGAGTTAGAATCACCTCAAGGAGTTTATTTGCGCAATGGTTCAATGCAGCTTATTCACAAAATTGGGAAGATGGAATTGACATCAGAAATTACATTGGACAGAGTGTTGCTTGTTCCGGAGTTCACTCATAACCTCATATCTACCTATCAACTAACCAATGATCTGCAGGTTAAATGTGTCTACTACCCTACACACTGCTTGGTGCAACGGTTATCTGATGAGCACCTTGTTAGCATGGGGAAGTCACTAGGAAGATTATATATAATTGATACAGTCCAGAAGATGGATCAGGTAAATCATGTTTCCAACCCTAATTGTTCAAGGTTGATTGATTGGCATATTCAGTTGGGACATGCCTCTTTGAATACTATGAAGCATATAGAGGAATTGAAGCGTTTTTGGAGTAAAGAGGGTGAATTGCAGCTTAGTTCTTGTGAGATTTGTCACAAGGCTAAGCAATGCAGGAATCCATTTCCTACTTTAAACCGTAGGAGTGAAGGTTTATTTGACTTGGTTCATGCTGATGTGTGGGGACCCTATCATACTACTAGTATTACAAATACCCCTTTCATCTTGACTTTAGTTGAAGATCATAGTCGAGCCACTTGGACTTATCTTATGAGTTCCAAAAACCAAGTATGCAGTATTCTTACGGACTTTATCACTATGGTGCAGGTTCAGTTTGGTTGTTCCCTCAAAAGGTTAAAGTCTGACAATGGGGTGGAGTTTGTTAATCAGGAAACTAAGAGATTGTTTGGAGAGAGAGGTGTGATACACATTAAAAGTTGTGTCTACAGTCCTCAACAAAACGGGACTGTGGAGAGGAAGCATAGGTCTTGCTTGAGATTGCTAGGGCCCTTATGTTTCAAAGTAAGGTTCCTGATTAGTTTTGGTCTTACTCTATATTGCAGGCTATTTGGTTGTTAAATAGACTGCCTTCTGCAGTGTTGGGATGGAGTACTCCTTATTCTGTCTTGAATAAGAAACCAGTTGATTTATCTTTGCTAAAGCCATTTGGATCTTTGGTGTATGCAGTTGATGTGAAGCCTACACGGGGAAAGTTTGATAGCAGGAGTTCTAAATGCATTCTGTTATGCATTTCAGCAGAGCATAAAGGTTATATTTTGTATAATCTTGATACTCAGACGGTGTTTACTTCACGAGATGTGAAGTGTTTTCCTAGCATTTTTCCATTCCAGTCTTCATCTCTGGATTGAGGAATTGGTCCTAGTAGTGACCAATCTCCCTTGACTTTTGTTCATATTGAAGAATTAGATGCGGACTATGTTCCGCAGATGTCTATTTCTGTTCCTCCTTCTAACATGGTTTCTCCAAATTCTTCATCTACTTCTGCCTCTGATTCCTCTTTGCCTATTGATTCCCAACCTGGTTCAGAGTCTTCACACTCTGTTCTAGATCAGCTTAGCAAGCGTATTTCTAAACCTCCTGGATGGATGAGAGACTTTGTGAGTTCTGTTGATGTCTCTCATTCCTTGCCTTCCATTTCTACTTCTCTTACTCCTCCCACCTATCCTTATGTGGTGTCTCCAGTTTTTACCCCTTCTTATACAAATCTACTTGCTAATATTACTCAAATTACTGAGCCTAGTTCATTTGTTGAGGCCAGTAAGTTTCCACACTGGGTTGCGGCTATGCAAAATGAATTAGATGCCTTAGAGGCTAATCAAACTTGGGAGTTGGTTGAGGCTCCTCTTGGGCAGAATGTTATTGGCTCGAAATGGGTGTTTAAGACTAAACTGAAGGCTGATGGTACTATAGAACGATATAAAGCCAGACTAGTGGCTAAAGGTTATAAGCAAGAATTTGGTGTTGACTATGAAGAGGTTTTCTCTCCGGTGGCCAAACACGTGACCATTCGGTTAGTCCTTGCTCTGGCCTCTCTGATGCGTTGGAATTTGCATCAAGTTGATGTTAATAATGCCTTTTTGCATGGCACTTTGTCAGAAACTATTTATATGAGTCCTCCTCAAGGATATTCTAAGGCGGTTTCTGGGCAAGTGTGCCGGCTCACTAAGAGTTTATATGGTTTAAAACAGGCCTCTAGGGAATGGAACAGTGAATTGTGCAGGGCCCTGGCTGAGTTTGGTTTACAGCAGTCTTCCCATGATAATTGTTTGTTCACTATGGGTTCTGCTGATTCTTTTGTGGGTTTACTTGTCTATGTGGATGATATTTTGTTGTTTGGGCCTTGTTTGTCTTTACTCAGTTCTTTGAAGATGTTTCTTCATAATCGTTTTACTATCAAGGATTTGGGGGAGGCCAAGTACTTTCTTGGCATGGAAATAGCCAGGAGTGATCAAGGTATTTATCTTAACCAGCGCAAGTATGTTTTAGACTTAATAGATAAGGCTGGTCTACTGGGTAGTAGACCTGCTTCGACTCCTTTTCCCCAAGGGTTGGTTCTGAGTCAGGATTCTAGTCCTCTCTTATCTAACCCTGACCGATATACGCGCTTGGTGGGACAACTTTTGTATCTTAATCTCACTAGGCCAGATATTACTTTTGCCGCTCAACAATTGAGTCAGTTCATGGCTTCTCCCCGAGAACTCCATATGCAGGCTGCTCTTCATGTCCTTAAGTATCTCAAGGGTTGTCCCTCTTTGGGTTTGTTTTTGGCTAGTGATTGTTCTGCGCCTTCTCTTGCTGCCTATGCTGATGCAGATTGGGCCACTTGTGCACTAACTCGCCGTTCTCTTACTAGCTTTTGCATCTTCTTTGGCACATCTCTAATATCTTGGCGGTGTAAGAAACAGAGCACGGTTTCTGTCTCCACTGCTGAAGCCGAATATCGTGCTCTTGGTTCTGTGGTTCGTGAGTTGTTGTGGATTTCTTATCTTTTCCGTGATCTTGGGGTGGCTTGTTCTCTTCCCATTCCGCTTCATTGTGACAACTTGCCCGCTATTCATCTCTGCAAGAATCCGGTCTTCCATGAGCGGACAAAGCATTTGGATATTGACTGCACTTGGTGCGGGATCAATACAAACTTGGGTTTGTTTCTCCTCTTGCGGTTCACACTTCTCTGCAATTGGCCGATATCTTTACTAAGATACTTCCCGGGCCTCGCTTTCGCTTCCTCTTATCCAAGATGGGGCTTTGCGATGTACATCGCCTCCATCTTGCAGGGGGGTGTTGCGATTCTACTGACGGAGGTGCTGCTACTGACGGAGGTGCTGCTGCTGCTGACCCGGCTCCTACTGACTCCTCCCTATCGGCCCGTGCCGCTACTGAAGTCAGCATTAATCTGGAGCGTTGGATGGTGTGCAAATAAAGGCACGGCTGTGATTGTTACTTAAAGAGTCGTGTGTGTTTGGTTAAGTCGTGTTTGTGTTTAGTTACCGTTAGTTACATTCTCTGCCTAGTTTTCTCCGCCTCTCACTCTATATATATACGAGTGTGCTGGTGATGAAATGTATGAAACTTTGATTCTTATCAATAAAAGCTTTAGATTTGTTCTCGATTTTAACAGTTAACCGCCACATGTCCCGTGGATAAGCGGATACACCCTGATTAGCATTCGAAGCCAACCCTGAAATACGTCTACCTCAATGTATCTACAACCCAATTGGGTGGCTTAAGAGGCTGGAAGTTAGTTTTGATTTTTATTTATATACTGTGATGGAGATTCTTGTCAGCCAATTCCATAGAACAATATTTTGCTTCATTATCCCAACATATATAGATAATCAGAATGCGAGTTATAGTTGGAAGATTGTTTTAATTGGAAAATGTTGTTTCTTCCTCAGAAACTGCATGTGTAAAGTTCTAGCTATTTTAGAATATCTATTAATAATGTGACAGTAAAGAAAAATGACAATACGCGAATACTCTCGAACAAAAATAGTATAATTGGACAAAATTTAAGATTTAGAAAAATTAAAATTTAGAACTTAAAAAATGAAATTTATGCAGGTGTCCAATCACAATTTTCAGTACTTACTACAGTGGATGCAGATATAACATATGATATGATTATAAAAATATTTTTATATTGAACTATAATCATAGATAATTATTTCCGTCATGATATATTGAAATCATAATAAAACGTTGCGTGACTATTGATTTTTCTATTGAAATAACTCAGTTTAATGAAAGTATTAAGCAACACGGCTTGGTTTATTTTAAACGATGATTTAATTTTGTATAACTATTAAATAAAATATATTTTAAGTATTGATTTACCAAGGCCCTGGCTGGGGCGAATCGAGGAGTGTGTAAGCAAAATCATAGTACTAATTTCTAATATATTATTTTTTAAAATATATTTTATTACTACCACTACTTTTCAAAATTGTAAATTTCACGCTATTATTTCTGTCCCTTTTTTTTTGTGTGTTCGGCTACTTCTATACAAATGCAGATTTATAGTATTTGTTAAAAAACTACATATTAATCAAAATTATTACCGCAAGAGATTTTACCTAATGAGGATTCCTCCCTACCAAATGCAGATTTATTTTTCTTTTGCGACATTAATTAATATCATAAACGGTGATGAGAAAACCAGATTATAAGCATATATGTATGCATATGCAGAGAGAGAGAGAGAGAGTTCCTCCGAGATCCGGCAGCCATGTTACCTCCTCCACTGAAGTTTCCTTAAGCAACATTTATTAAATTTGATAGCATTTCTATGAATTTCTCCTTCAATTTGGGGTTCTGATTTTCATTTTCGTTGAGGATGGAAAGATACAGAAGAATGGGTGACGATAATGGCGAAATGGATTTTGAATCCAGAGGAATGGTGGGATCATCGTCGCCGTCGAGATCACTGCCGGTTTCGTCTCTTCCGTCCGACCTAAACGGCGGGCGTAGTTACACAATGCACACCGTTGGTAAATACGACACCCTCGCCGGCGTCGCCATCAAATACGGCGTCGAGGTATAGACCACTTCAGATGTTTTGGACAATCATTTATTTTGATTTCTGGTAGTCGTTCGTTTTGTTAGGTAATATTTATTTTGAATCTTATAGTTTGATGTGTTCATTTAGAATTCAGTTCCGTTCTAGCAATATCATTATTTTGTGTTTTCGGTGCATTCCATTTGTTTGTTGCAGGTTTATCTATCTAAGAATTACACCAGCAATATGTTTTTAATTCCATTTTGATTTAGAGAAAAGAGCTGAAGATATCAGTCAGTTGGCTTGATGTGTTGATGCAATGCACATTTGTACTTTGTTCTGCTGCCTTATTCTTGAACTTATTAGTGCACAACGATTTCAAAACCAGGAAGGCAATGCGATAATGAACCTTTTTTATTTCATTCATTTGCTTAAGTGTATCCACATCATTGGTGATGGTGCTTATTAACTTATTGCATCCAATTCTCCACTAACTAGACCTGCCTGCCTTTTTCTTCATAACTTCTGGGCTTATAATGTAGTTGTATTTGACTGGTTACATGATTTTGGGATGGGATTAGGTGGCGGATGTTAAGAGGTTAAATGGATTGATGACTGATATCCAAATGTTTGCATTGAAGACACTTCGAATACCATTGCCCGGGAAGCATCCCCCATCTCCAACTTTCTGCAATGGTCAAGAGACTCAACGGTACTTGGCTTTGATTCTCATCTGTAATATGCTGTTCTGCGCATTCCTTTGGTAGAAGTGCCAAACAGGATCTCAAAAGGGTATTTATTGAAATTTTGTTACTTGTGCTAGCAATTTGATTTATTAGTTATTTTCGTTGCTGGTAGATATGCTGTGATAATCATTGTTCTTTTATGTAATTGGGATGCATTTAAGTTAAACGCGAAGGAAGAAGCTGGCTGGCCTATGTATCTTTTTCAGTTTCTTGGAATGAGAAATCTGATCTGCCTTTTTGTTTTATGCTGCTCACTCAGTGGGCCTCTAACTAAACTCTTTTTTTCCTTATGCTGTTGGCACCTACTCCTGAGATTTATGCTGCTACCTACTGATTCCCATGCTCCTCTCTTTGCTTAAGCAAGTTTAACAGACCTGTTTATCTGGGGATACTTAACCTCTTTGTTTAACTAGTCAGTCCCTTTCGAGATTTTTATCTTAGCTTTAATTTCAGGTTTGGTCAATGCTATAGTATTGGATCCATAGGATCAAAATGGACTGTTCACCTGTGATGTTTCTGACAGATTGAGTCTTCAACTGAAATTTTATACTGTCTGCAACACTTGGGGAAAATAATTGTCACATGGAAATCGCTTTCTCTCTTCACCTTTCTTTATGGAAGCCAAGAAATGTCTTTTTTACCCGGGGTGACAATATCTGTAATTCATTCATGTAACTTCAGGAAAGATTACTGGGAAACTTTTTCATTGAATTGATGATTTTACGGATTTCTTCCTTATACATCTAGTTTTAAACATCAAACATTTGTCTCAATAGGGAAACATGTTGTGAAAGGCAGGTTGATATGTTGATGTTGAACCATTTCTGTGTTACCATATCCTATCCTTGTTTTGGCCATACTAATCATTGAAATCAAAGTGCAGTATATAGTTAGAGAGACTTCTAATTGCTTCAAACTTCTGATACTTCTCTTCGAGCAGGGACTGTTTTTCTGAATTCAGATCAATAAGCCATATGGCCATGCTTTATACCGCCAGTTAATAATGTTTCTAAGATCTGGATGGACAGGCTATTTTCTTAATGTCCTGATTCGTGCAAGCCAAATTTCCTCTGCAAAGACCAGAAAAAAATAATTGTAATGACAATACTGATTTTATACTTTTTGCAGGCCAAGCAGCTCTGAGCAGGACCCATCCAACCGTACTCAATCGGATCTAATTGATCCGTTTCACTCTTTTAAACTAAAATCTTCTTCAGATCATAGTGTCTCTCCAGCCATGAACAGTTTACGAGGTTATTATGGTCTCAGAGAAGCAGATAAGAAGGCTGTCTCCGGAGGTGTACAAATTGACCGGAATGGAAGAGCTAAATACCTCGAGGATGGGTCATTCTCCACACCTTCAAACCATCCATTGACTCATCCAAGGAAATCAAAAAGTGTAGCTAATAATTTAATGTATGCAAATGGTGGTCCGCATGATCCACTCATGTCACCAGAATCTGAAGATAACGGCATTGACAGATGGATCGAGAAGCTTCTAGTGAAGTGTGAAAAGTCTGAAGCTGATAATGTTACATCTCCTCCAGTAAAGGTTCTTAAGGAAGAAAACAGCAGTAGCAGTACCATTTCAAGCAGAGGCTTGGCTCTCAGGTCCAATGCAGCCACCCGAGTTGGAGTGGACGCTGATTCAGGTGCCCCGAACCCCATTCCTTTAAATTTGAGCAATTCACCTCATACCGACCCTATCAATGGAGTACGGAAGTCATCAAGTACATCAAGTTTGCAGGATCCGGATAGTTGTGCATTGTCATCGTTATGGCCAACATCCAAGTGGAGCTTAAAACCAGATTTTCAGGCCCTTTCTTCTGCGGCCATCCCTATCTTCGACGGTCTGCCTAAGCCAATTGGCCGGAAAAATAAAGCCGCGCTTGACTAGTGAGTCCTCTATCTATCACACCTATTCTTTTCTGCATCTTGCAGAAGCATTTATACGCTGAGATCAGCCAAGATGGACTGGATTTCAACAAATGTAGATTATTGGATGGAGTTGAAGTTAGATCCTTGGAAGCTGGGAAGAAAAGGTTATGTTTTGCTTTGCTCTCGGGGAAATTGCTTCAGCATGCATTCATGCTTTATTCAACTTGGTTGATAGCCTGTATATATATTGGATTTGAATAGTCATCTATTTTGGTGGCAAGAAAAAAAGAGAAATATATTTGTATTTACATGTTTATATATTTTGTTATTTCTGCTTTGCATTATCTTACGGGTAAATTGAAATACATTCAACCCTAATGTTTTGGCAAATTCTGGCCGGACTCAAGAAAAACCCGGCACTGAGGTTGAACCGGTGATTCACTTGTTACCTTTTAATATTAATATACCACATTTTTGTGTATCGACGTATTTATACACTAATGAATACAAGATACGAGGCTAAGAATTCACAATTATTTATTTTCATCTTTCAGCATGTTTGCATTGTTAATAAATGTTATTAGGGCCAATGTTCTGGTGCAAATCATGCTCTACTTATTTGTTTGTTTTATCCAAGAAACTGAATTTTGTTTTCTTCGCTTGCGTCTTGAAGTGCATGTATAAATCATCATGAAGGAACATGTTGCACTTGGACAAGTTAAGATTCTCGCAAAGTATTGAGTATAAAGGGAGTTTTATTTCACCCGAAGGATGTCAAGAATTAACATTCAAATTTACTCAAGTATTTCTTTTGTTTTATTTCATTTTTTATTTGAAATGAAATGAGAGATTTGGGAGAGTTTTTTATTTTGGAAAGCCAGCCATTCTTGATTACGTGTACTATTCCAACTATTCTAGCTAAATTAATTAAAGTAAATTCAAATAGATATAAAATACCTCATGTGCAATGTGCATGCATATATAGTACAATGCTATGTTTTGAAACCCGGCCCGGCCCGGCCCGGCCGGTTTGACCCGGACCCGGTCAAAAATCCGGGCCGGGTTACGTACTGGCTCGTTTTGGCTATCGACCCGGTGCGACCCGGCCGGTTCGACCCGGTATCCGTGAACCGGGTCAATTCGATTTGAATTTTTTTTTTTTAAGGAAATTTAACGGGAATCGAACCCAAGACCTTACACAAGATCAACCACTTGCGCAGAAGTGGGAATACCAACTACACTACATGTGAGCCGGTAACTCGGTTTGAATGTAAAAAAAACAAAATTGAAAAAAATAGGGTTGCAAATCGATTCGATTTCAGAAATTCAAAACCGATCGTTTTTTCTGTTGGCCGATAACCGATCCATGTTCGGTTTCAATTAGTATGATAACCGAAAGCAAAACCCTATTTTCATAAATGAGAAATGCTTAATAAATTTAAACTGCATTTATGTTAATGTTGGTAGACTAATTATTATTACCAACTGTTGACAGGGTGTTAAAACAAGGAGGGAGTGATTTACAGGTTAATTTTCTGTTTGGTTTTCTTCTCTATTCGATGTGGGATGATTTCTTCTTCTTTTTCATCAACTTTTTTTCCATCTAACTACTTACACTCATCCCACATCGGTTGGGAGTCTTAAATATGCTTCTATTTATTTTGTATATTTGTAAGTCATTTTTAATATTTATTAGTATTATTAAAATACATATGTATTTATATAATTTAATAATCATATATTTATGATGTCACACCGGTTCAACCGGTAAAAAATATTTTTCTGGGTCAATGACCGGGCCGGTTTTAAGAACACAGGTACAATGTGGTGGATAGACATCTATTTTTATGGCAATAAGAAAAGAAGAAAAAAAATGTACATATTTATTTATATATTCGTGAGCTAGGCGAGCTTTACCACATGTGGTTTAAAGAAGGTACAATTGTTGCCTGAGGTTTAAAAATGTACATTTTATCTCATGATTTATACTTCGTACCACACAACCTCTCGTGTGCAACTCACATAAACCCCCCCCCCCCCCTCAATAAATAATTTGATTCTTTATTTTGGTTTTTATGGTTGCAGTATTTAGTAATTTTATTTTGTGCTGTTACTTTACAAATTATTTTTCTATGATCTGGTCAAGAGGAACAATTAGTTGGATAGAACAAAAGTAACCTCTTGCCAATTCTTTTATTGCTAATACCACTTTGAAAAATTATAACGGCGCTCACCACAAAATGTATCTTCTGAAACTACATAGGGCATTTACACATGGAAGAAACTTCATGGGGTTATCTGGAATTAATCGTAAATTGAATTATACAAAACTAGTTGCACGGTAAGTACGTGATCTTCAAATTCGGGCAGATGTTAGCGTGTTATACCTCATCGTCTTCTTGTCTGCTCGGCTAGGCTGCATAGATACGGACACGCGACACGATACAATATCTACATGTATTTTTAGAATAATATAGATCACGACACCGGTGTTTATATATATGAAATTGATCTTTTGAGATCCTTACTCTCAAAAGAGATATGAGAGATGATCTCGTCCATGTATTTTGTTGATCTATGACCAACATTTTTCATTTGATAGACATTTAAAAATAAAGCAAAAAAGGAGAAATTAGACTCTCATCCCATTTATTTTCTTGATATTATTTAACTCTCTCAATCCTCCCATCTCATATTCTCTTGTTCATCTGTTGGTCCCGATAGTAACGTTCAGGTGTAGAGGGGGGGGGTGAATACACCTGAGAATCGATTTCTCAACTTCAAACGCGAACAGTCCTTTTCAAGAGAGTGTCGTACTGAACGAGTTCAGCAGACCAAATAAGCTGTTCTGAATCGCGTGGCAGAGTGACTGACTTTACTGAGGTCTGCTAGCTGACTAGAGTCAGAATTCAGTACCGTTCAGATAAAGTTCAGTAGTGCGGAAATGTGTAGGCCCAAATTCAGTTGAGTTAAGAAAACGTTTTTATCAAAACAGTTTCAGTATATTAGTGCAGTCGATTAAGCTTGCTGAAACTCAGTTGAATGATTTTAAAGATATTTTCAGTATGCACAGTAATCAATGCAACAGTAAATAACGAACACAAAACACAAACGATTTTTAAAGTGGTTCGGATCCAACAATCCTACGTCCATTGTCCCGAAAGATCAGGAGGCTATGTATTATACTGAGATAGTCTCAGTCGGTTTGTACGCTGGACAAACATTGGTCTTGAGATTTATATTGAGCAAGTCTCGCTTATGGGGTATCAAACTAAGTGTTTGAGAAACTCTCCAACTATGAAGGAGTCCTTTACAATAAGGATCAGTTCGACTATGAACTCCTTCGTCTAAGCTATAGATATGAACAGCTGAGCTTAGGTTAGAGGGATAGGGAACAAGAAAGTGGCTTCTAGAGCGACGAACGGCTAAGTATAGACTTGGGTTCGTGTTCAGTCGCTTGGATACTAGAGGCTATATGATTCTGGTTAAGCTTGGTTCCCTATGAGCAGGTATGTAGTCTTTCGCCGGAGATTACTTCTTCGAACTACTTGCGGAAGACTTGAAACGTTTATGAGTTGCTCTTTGAATGCTCGTGTGTTCTTCGATTTCTAGGTAAGCTTCAATTTGAATGTATCCCTCTATTTATAGAGCAGAGATAAGGATAGATCCGTTGGAGACGACGATCCTTTTGTCTCTCTCTTTTGGGTAGCTAACGGCTCTTTCAAAGTATGGTTGCAGTGTCCTTTCCCTCAATTTCTGGAAAGTTGTTGACTTGCAGCTTTAACAGATATAGGACAGGTGGCTGCTTGTTATTGGTCAAGGTTCAGGAAAGTAGGTGAGACAGAACAGACTTCAAGGAGATCTGAAGCTGACTTCTCTCTTCCTCGTATTGACTCTGCGGATTTGACTTTTAGAGAATCTGACAGTCAGAAGACTGTCCAGCCGTTGCTGAGTCTGATCTCTTATTCAGTAGCATACTCCTGCTGAGTTGGCTCTACCGAAGATCAACTACGAGTTCGATGAACTACTCCCTGCCGAGTTCGGTCCCACCGACTCCTTTCGCATATCTTGCTCCCGCCGAGTCCAAGATCACTGAGTCTTCTACATCTGGTACTGAGGCAAGTAATCTATTGAGCGCCTAAACCAGATGAAGAGTGTCTACTGAGTCTGAAACCTCAGAAACAGAACAGAACAGGTTACAACTGAATGGTTCATCAGCCAAGATAAGGTTTTGGGATCTTCAAATCTTCAGTAAATATTCAGAGCACAGGGCTACTGAGTTATGTCTTAACTGATTGCGAGAAGACTGAATCATCTCACAACATTTTCCCCCTATTTGATGATGTCAAAACCTAACACTATGACTTATCAGAAACAGAGCTCCTTACAAGTATTACAAGTAGAGTCAGTGGAGTTATTCTTCAAGTCCTAGACTACTGAGGGAATCAGGGAAGAAATATCAGAACCTATACAGAAACTAAACAACAATTACCCCCTTTCTAACAACATTTTCCCCTAACTACGCAATCTAACAGAATCTAATTAAGTAAAAACTGACATAATATATAAGAACAGTGAGTGTGTGAGTCAGTAATCGCTTGAGTGATTCTGTGTGTTAGCATAAAAACAAACAGGGTCATATAGACAATAAGGAATTGTCAGGGCCAATAACAGTGATGTTTTATAGATGTGAAGAAGTTCACTACATATACATCAACTGCTATACTAATCAGAACAGAAAAGAAGTTACAAGAAACACAGAAGCTAAAAATCATCTGAACTACTTAATCCTATCTTTGAAGTCCTTTGATTTAGATTTAGGAAGGGGCAGTCCATACATCCTGTATGTGATCTTCCTCAGCTTCAGTATCTCTGAAAAGTCAGCTGGATCATCTTCTTCTAAACACTTGGCTTCAGCAGCATCCTTGATCTCTTTCTCAATAACTCCATAATGAACAGAGCCATCTAATTTCAGTGGGGGCGGCATGATTCTTGGAGCTGGGACTCTGACATCTATCTTGTCTTTTAAGGCCTTCTGAACCCTAGCAAATATCTCAGGATCGGTCCTCATAAGCCATTCAGCAAAGGCGATAGATTTGTGCTTTTCAGACTAGTACCTCCAGAAATAGTTTCTCTTTACGAAATCAGCCTTGAGTGACTCCCACCTTTGAGTTCTTTCCCAAGGCATCCATTCATCAACTCTTGGCCATCTGTGGATTTTAAGATCAGTAGGTTTCCTGAACCTTCTATATCTGTAGGGAATGTCTGCTTTTTCAGGAATCATCTGACTCGCTTCTTTTTCAGCTTTCAGCCTCAGAGCTTCCAAGTCTGCTAGTCTGAGCCTTTCTCTAGCTGCTTCTATCTGTCTTGCTTCTTCTCCTTTATACAGATACCTCTCCATCTGAGCCCAAATCTCTTGCATCTCAAGATCTTGTTCCTTAGAAGGGACATAGGAGGGTACATGAGGTTCTTCTTCTGAATCAGCAGGAGTTGTGGATTTTTCTTTCGAAGTGCCCTGCTGACCAGTTGACTGTTGTTGTTCCTTCTCTTTCTCCTTATCTGCCTCATCCTTCAGCTTCAGCGTTATGGGAGGCATCTAGGTCCAGTTTTTCTTCCACCTGCTGGAGCCTTAGTCTTGCCTTTGGCTGACTTCTTCTTTGACTTATTAGCAGCCTCAGCCTCAGCAATCTCTCTTGCCAATTTTTCATCTGCAGCAATCTGAGCTTCTTCCTCCGGAGTAACATACCTCTTGGGTCCTTTCTTTTTAGAGGGAGGGGTTGGAAGCGTCAGAATCTTCTTGCCTTTGCCGACAACTGGAGGAGGCAGAGGAACCTCTTCCTCTTCAGACTCCTCGTCTGCGTACTCAGCAACCTCCTTGATTATGTCAGAAGGAGTCTGGGTTGCCTGAGTAGCAACGTCTTTGGGTCCTGAGCCGCTTGGGCCGGTCTCAGCAGACACTACGTCTCGCTCGCCGAGACACCCACGGGCCTCGCCGATCTGAATGGAGGCAGTGGGAGCTGGAAGCTGACTCTGAGATGCTCCTGCCACTATCCTCACTCCTTTAGGTACTCTCAGTACCTTCCCTTCAGTACCCTTCTGTTTTCCTTCCCCCTTTTTGGCATCAACAAATACGCCAGGGGTTGGAACGGATACCTTCTTGTCCAGAATTTTGTAAGTTGTTGCCAAATCGTCTAAGGCATACTCCAGCTTAGTCAGTCGTTCATGCAGCTCGTTCCTCTCCTCAGTTAGTTGATCACTATATTTCTTGTGGGAGGCGTCTGCTGCTGTCTGGAACTCCTGCAACTGTTTGTCCACTCTCTCTTCTATGGCTTTCTGAATGGATTGGAGCCTGAGGTCGGAAGCCTGAGAGATGGAGGAAACTGATTCAGTGTGAGCTTTCTGAGCGGCCTTATAGTCTTCAAGAAGTTGAGCATGGCCAGCCTGAATCAGCTTCAGTTGCTCATCGAAGTCGGCTCTTTGGGTGGCGAGCGCATCATTCAGGATAGTGGAGAAATTAGGGGCAGGCGTGTTCTGGATGGTTGTTCTGAGCCCCTTTATCTCTGCGCTGTGAGCCTGAGTGGTTTGCCTCCACGTCTTGTAGACGAAGTGGGCGAGGAGTCGGTTCTGAGTCCCTTGACTCCTCAGGGCCCTGGCCACTGACTTCGAGCATCGGCTTTTCGGGCTGGGCGCTACTTCGAAGGCAGATTCAAGTAACATCTGAGATGGTTCTGTTATCTTCGAAGTACCAGCCGCCGACTGTCCTAGACCAAGGATGCTGAGCGGTGGTTCAGCAGTGGATGTGGGAGCATCCTTGTCCAGTTGAGTTCCCTCATCAGGCTTCTCAGGGCCTGAATCACGGGGTGGGTCCTGACCATCGGGGTCAAACCTATCTGAGGGTGTCGATGCTGAAATGGGTTGTCTGTCGTTCAACATGGCTAGCATGGCAGCCCTCAAGTCTTCTAGGGAGCAGACGTCAGATGGCTCGGAGTATCCAATCTTGCTCCTTATCAGTAGTTCCTCCTCGTGGAGCTGTTCACAGGAGTAGTGTTTGATAAGACGGTTCAGATTGTGCCACTCCTGGAACCGGATCAGCATATGAAGCCTAGCCCGCCTCGCCAGTAGGATGAGATCAGTATGGCTGGCTATCTGCGGGATCCTTTTAGAAATTTCTCGGGAGGCTCTGGATTGGAGAGCTGAAGTGTTGGTCCCGAGTGTACGGTCAGGTGTAGAGGGGGGGGGGTGAATACACCTGATTCGATTTCTCAACTTCGAACACGAACAGTCCTATTCAGGATGGTGTCTGACTGAAACAGTTCAGCAGACCAAACAGCTGTTCTGAATCGTGTGCGGCAAAGAGTCTGACTCTACTGAGACTCGCTAGCCGACCGAGTCGAAATTCAAGTATCTACGTAAGAGTTCGGCGTGCGGAAATGTGTGTAGGCCCAAATCGGTTGAGTGGTGAAAACGTTTTATGAAAGTCTCGGTTAAGCAGATATTCGGTTCGGTATCTTCGAGACAGCTTGATTGATTTTAAGAAATGATGTTCGGTATGAATAGTAAAATCAATGCAACAAGTAAGTAAACGACATGTATTTTTAAAGTGGTTCGGATATCGCTCAAATCCTACGTCCACTGTCCCGAAAGATCGGGAGGCTATTATTTATCCCGAGTTAGTCTCGGTCCGCCTTGTGACCGGGCAAAGCCGCGTCTTGGTTTTTATACCGATCCAAGTCTCGCTTACAATGATCAAACTTAGAAGTGTTTGACAAACTTTCTCCAACAGTGAAGGAGTCCTTATACAATAAGGATCAGGTTCAAAGATGAACTCCTTCGTCTAAGCTATAGATAAGAACAATTGAGCTTAGGGTTAGAGGGATATGGAATATGAGAGAGTAGTTTCTAGATCGACGAACAGTGAAGGTAAGCTTTGAGTTCATGTAACATCGATTTGGATACTAGAGGCTTTATATGTCGGTTCAGCTTGATTCCCTATGAGCTAGAATGTAGTCTTTCGCCGGAAGATTGTGTGATATCCCAAGTTTTGATAATCTAGTTCCTTAGCACAATTTAATTAGTTGTTGAAAGAAAGGATTATTTTATCCGGTGTGTAGTTTCACATGAGAATTGGAAAAGAAATAGAGGTTGATATTTATTCATTCCACCTCATGCTAGATAATAAATACAAAGGAAGTAAAAATGGAATTGAGTTACTCTATTTACGTGGGCTTCATATCAGTAGTATAGTATGACCATGCAAAGCTATACCTATACCTATACCTAGCTTTGTGACTCAAAGAACTTACCTAGCCTTGTGACTCGGCAGCCTTAATTGCCTTATAAATAGTAGATGCTCCTGCTCATTTCCTCCAGCATTTTCATACGAAAATTCAGTAGACTCCGAAATAAGATAGACTTTGGAAGAATTGAGAAGAAGGTTCAGCTAAAAAACTGAAAAGAGGACCGAAGAAATTCAGCATAGAAGAACAAGGTGGGTTATATTTTACTTACGAAATCTATGCTTGAGTTATTAAGCTCGATATTTATGCAAGTTAAAGTTTATGAATGTTCATGAAAATTGCTTCGCTCACTATTGGAATTGTGCATCTACTTGAGTGAAAATGGGCCGTGCCCATAAGTATTGAATACGATCGGATCCCGAGCTAGATGTAGCCGGGGTTAGTGTACACCAAACGTCACGAAGTTAGCCTTGGGAGAATCTGTTTTTCCCAAGCCTAATGAAGGAACGAGGTTACTCTCGCCTAAATATGTTTCCCCGAGTTTAACGAGAACTATGGAATGCACCAATAGCCGAGGAAGAAAAGTTGGCCAAGTGAAAGTTTTGGTATACATGGATCGCTTTCGATTTTAAAAACCGTCTATGTGATACCGGTAGTGCATGAACATTTCATGGTTTTAAAAAGGATTTTCGGGAGGTTTATTATCACCGCATTACCCACTCGAGTACATTAGTGCTCAGCCCAAATATTTTCAAAAATGATTTTGCAGGCTGAAGATGGCAGTGTGAAGGTGGTGGTGCTGAGTTTGTCTTTCTGTGTTATTATACAAATTCTCTTCCACTTGAGATGTTTCTGTTATACTCTACCTCTCTTGTTCTACTGAGGTAGTTAGAGTATATAAATACAAGTGTTGTTGCCATGTTTCGAGATGTTTCAATATCTTCCCCTTTCTTTCCCGTTTCTTTCACCCCCTCCCGGGCCGCGCTCCGGCCCGCTTGCCTTTCCCTCGGGAATCGGGGCGTGACAGAGTGGTATCGAGCTGAATTTCTTGATTCTTTAAGGTCTCTATCGAGCTGAAGTTCTTGGTCTTTTGACTTAAGGTCTTTGTTATATTTTGCCGTCTGTTTTAAGCTACCGAGTTCAAACCGAACATGCTCTTGAACTTTCTATCTACCGAGTTCAATTGAACATACTACCGAACTTTATATTCTACCGAGTTCATCGAACATGCTATCGAACTTTTTATTCTACCGAGTTCGGCAAGCTACTGAACTTGTCTACTGAGTTCAGTAGACGAATCCGGAGATTGTTTCCAGGATATGCATTATCATTCAAGGAAGTCTAGATTTGATTCGCTAGACTTCAATGTTTGTTTCAAATGCAAATTATTATTCACGTAAAATCTAGATTCCGATGTTATTCAGGTGACTCTCAAGCACCCTCTCCGCCGCCATTGAAATTCAAAAAGGGATTTTCAAGTTGAAAATAGAAAATAACCGAGGAAATTTGAAATGTGAAATTATTGGTTGTGTTAGGGACCTGTGAGCCCTTACGACGTAATGAAGAATGATATGGAAAATACCTTGTTGAAGGTGTGATTTTACGGGACTTGTGAGTCCGCATGATTAAAGTTTGAAATGTGAATTCAATATTTTTTTTTAAGTCCTTTAGATGTGGTAAAGGACTCGGTTCGAACTCCCGATGAGGCGAGCTTTTGGGTGTAGAGTACACCCGAATATGAATTTGGGTACTACGAACCATAACCGAACCGCCGCTTGAGTCGATCTCGAACCGATTATTGAGCGCCGAGTCGATACCGAACCGATTATTGAGCGTTACTATGCCGCCTACTAATGCTCGGACGCTATTGAATGTTCTCGAACTGTTCTACCGAATCGTCCTACCGAACCGATCTCACGAACTTTCCTACCGAACTCGTTTCTACCGAATTTTTCTACTAAACCGCCCTATCGAATCGATCTATCGAACTTTCCTACCGAACCGTTTCTATCGAATTTTTCTACTGAACTGTCCTACTGAACTGTTCTACTGAACTGTCCTACTGAATTGATCTACTGAACTTTCCTACTGAACTGTTCTACTGAACTCTCCTACTGAACTGTTCTACTGAACTCTCCTACTAAGCTTTCATATTGAACTTTTCTACTGAGCTTTCCTACTGAACTTTTCTGAGCTCTCCTACTGAACGTTCCTACTGAGCTTTCATACTAAACTTTTCTACTGAGCTCTCCTACTAAATTTTTCTATTGAATCCCTCTACTGAACCTACTATTGAATCCGAACTCGCTATTTGATACGAGAGTAGCGCAGTGCAAACGCAGAATGGGCGTCCGGTGTCCGTTTTGGCTCCATAATACCTTTTCGGAAAGGGAATCGCGTTTCTGATTCAATTCACTGCTATGCAGTGACATATGGGCGTGAAACAGCGTTTGAGATCATCTAAGGCCCGAAATCAGCATTTCAATATTTTTCGAATTTTCAATTTATTTACGTTTTGCCATTTGGTCTTTGCTAGCAGCAATTGTACGTATTTGTAAGACTTCAGCCGCAAAATTTTTACCCTAATATCAATTTCGAGAACTTTCTCAACTCTCTGGTGGAGTCGGAATTAGCGTTAACTGTTGACGATTTCTCCGACTGCGTCACTACTAGACTTGAATTAGCTACTGAACCAATACTGAACTTACCAATAGCTTTATTATTTTCCTCCTTACAGCAGATGTTTTTCCTTACTTGATGTTTGATACTGGTCCCCTTAAACCCTACTGAACTACTTGAGAAATTGATTCTCATTTTGTAGATGGCTGCGGGAAAGGTTACCGCTAGAAAGAGTATCCCCACACGCCGACCCAACCCTGTACAACAATTTAGGAACTACATAAGAGATCCAATTCTCACCATCGGTGAATTCGTCACCATATACTTCCAACTGTGGCAGGAGGCCAAGATGGAGGTGTAGGACTTCGAGGCTTCTAATCGCCTCATTGAACAACTACCCTCGGAGTGGCATGCTTGGACACAATATCAACTAGATATTAGTGTCTATAGGGACCCGGTTACCTACCAACATGTCTGCAGTTTTCCAGCACTGGTGTCCTTAGTTTTCGACAAATGGGTTATAGGTGACAAACTCTCGATGTCAGAAACTGGATCTTGTAGTGCGATCCCAAAGGGATTCTCTCGCCATAACATCCGGGCCCAATATGAAGGGTATGATCCGAATGACAACAACACTCTCTTGTTATTCACCATGGGTGAAAAAGTGTACGAGGCAGGACCGTCCATGCTATCACCGCGAGACTTACCCGCTGAGGAACAGGTTCAAACTCCCAGAACCCGGGAAATGGCGAGGAAAGGCACGCATGATGCCGTCAGTCGGGGAAAAGGGAAGGAAGTGGTGGAGGAAGATCCCAATATGTAGATAATCGGGGACCTTTTTGCTTTTCTTGTTAGGTAGTCGGGCATCATTTTTGTTGTATATATTGCCCGTACAAAAGCATTATAGTTGAATATTGTAAAGTATGAAATGAAAATTTTCGTTGAGTGATACAAGTGTTCTATGGTTGCGCTCTAAATTTTATGGATCCTTTTCAAACCTTGTTCTAATAATATTATAATCATCAGAATGTCGCAACCTGAAGTTCAAATTGTTGGAGAACCTGAAGCCCATAATGCAAGAGAAGGCCGTCAAGAGATTCCAATACGGCATGGAGCAGAAGATATACCGCGACCTAGAGCAAGAGATGACTTTTTAAGGCAAAATCCACCTACTTTTGGTGGAATGGGAGATCCTATAGAAGCGAAAAAATGGATCGTGTCTTTAGAACGAATATTCAACTATATGGGTTGTTCGGATAAGGATAAAGTAACATGTGCGCTATACCAATCGATGTAAGAGGCCGGCTATTGGTGGGAATCAACAAGGAGAACGTTGTCACCACCACAATGGGAAGCATTTAGATGGGAAGATTTTATGAAGGAATTCAACAAGTAAGTATATACCTCGAAGTTACCGTATTAAGAAGCGATCGAGTTCGGAACCCGCAACAAGGAAAAAGAACGGTCACGGAATATGATAGGTTGTTTAATCAACTATCTCGATAAGCTCCGTACTTGACAGCATACGTAAGAGAAGAGGTCCGAAAAGTTTAGGAGAGGTCTACGACTGAAATAGGTATGTCATTGGCCGCCCGGGACCATTGACATATGTTGAATCCTTGAGTAGAGCACTCGGACATCGAGGCAATGATGCCGTAAGAGAAGAAGGTACCTATGGTAGTACCGTCCGAACCTTTGATAACAAGCGCAGATGGGATGATAGAAATAGGAATTTTAATAACAACCAAGGAAGAAGGCCGTGGCGGGGAATAACCAAGAAAGACAAAGCAAGATCAACACCAACAAAGACCGTTTTGCCGAATTGCCGTAAAAAATCATTTCGGCATATGCAAAGTCGGTAATAATACTTGTTACCGATGTGGTCGAAAGGCCACTATATTAGAGATTGTCCCGTAAACCAAACAAGGAATGCCAAGGCCGGACCATATCAAGGAGGTCCCCCGAGACAAAACCAAAATCAACCCGAGAACCCTCAACAAAATCCGAGGACAAAGGCCACCTCAAAGGGCTCGAGCTTATGCCCTTAATCAACAAAGCAGGCCGCACAGCTCCCTGGAAACTTGGCGGTATGATTAATGTTTCTAACATACCGTCATAGCATTGTTTGATCTCATTCCTTCATTTCTAATCTCGGCATGCGAAAAGTTGAATTTGATTCCGAAATAGCGAATAATGCCTTAGAAATTAGCACCGCCGCACAAAATATAATGACTTCAGAACATGTGTGCTCGAACCTAGAGCTTAACATAGGGGATGAGAAGTTTAAGGCGAATCTATATATCCTCCCTATGAAGGACTTTGATATAATATTAGGAATGGACTGGTTAGAATCGTCTTTCGCAACAATAAATTGTCACGAGAGGAAGATTACTTTCCAAACCGATTGAAAAGGAAGAAACGAGCTTCTATGGCGTAAAAATGGGGAAAGAAGTAGCAATAATTTCTCGCGCCGAAAGCCGCAAAAATATTAAGGAGAAAAGATTGCAAGGCTTTCCTAGTCAATTTCACCGGAGAACCGAAGTCACAACGAAAAAATTAAAGAGGTGACAAAGTGGTTCGTGAATTTGAGGATGTATTTCCAAAAGACTTACCAGGGCTTACCTCCGGATAGACAAGTGGAATTCACTATAGACTTAGAACCCGGAGCTGCTCCAAAGATCTAAGGCACCATATAGAATGGCTCCTAAAGAATTGCAAGAACTTAAATTGCAATTACAAGGACTTTTGGACATAGGTTTCATCCGACCTAGTGTATCCCCTTGGGGAGCACCAATTCTTTTTGTGAAAAAGAAAGATGGCACATTGAGGATGTGTATAGACTACAGAGAGTTAAACAAATTAACTATCAAGAACAGATACCCCTTACCAAGGATAGATGATTTGTTCGACCAACTTAAAGGCGCCAGCGTGTTTTCAAAAATTGATCTACGATCAGGATACCATCAACTGAAGGTACGAAAAGAAGATATCCCTAAGACCGCCTTCAGAACACGGTATGGTCATTACGAATTCATTGTAATGCCTTTTGGACTAACAAATGCCCCTGCAGTTTTTATGGACTTGATGAATCGAGTTTTCCACCCATACTTAGACAATTTTGTCTTGGTATTTATAGATGATATACTCATCTATTCAAAGAATAAACAGAAACATGAAGAACATCTAAGAACCATCTTGGAAACACTTCGTGTAGAGAAACTTTATGCCAAATTCAGCAAATGTGAATTTTGGCTCAAGGAGGTAATGTTTCTTGGACATATTGTATCTGCCGAAGGAATTAAAGTTGATCCTGCTAAGGTAGAAGCAGTGAATAGTTGGAAATCCCCAACCAACACTAACGAGATCCGAAGTTTTCTTGGCCTAGCAGGATATTATAAGAGATTTATTGAAGGATTTTCAAACCTAGCTAGACCAATGACACAGTTACTCAAGAAAGGATCAAAATTTGTATGGACAACAGAGTCTGAGGCGAGTTTTCAAGAGCTCAAAAGGAAACTAACCACAAAGACTGGTACTAGCTATTCCGAAGGGAATAAAGGATTCGTGGTATACACAGATGCATCAAAATTAGGACTTGGATGTGTCCTCATACAAAACCAAAGGGTAATAGCATACGCATCTCGCCAGCTAAAGCCTCATGAACTAAACTATCCCACCCACGACTTGGAACTAGCTGCAGTCGTTCACGCGTTGAAAATTTGGAGGCACTATTTATACGGAGTTAAGTGCGATATATTCACAGCACCACAAAAGTTTGAAGTACATTTTCGAGCAAAAGGACTCCGAATATGCGACAAAGAAGATGGCTCGAATTAGTAAAAGACTATGATTGCACCATCAACTATCATCCGGGTAAGGCAAACGTAGTAGCCGATGCCTTAAGCCGAAAAACTCAATCTAAACTAGGGTACTTAATTACTCAACAGAGAAGCCGATTCGTGATTTTGATAACCTTAGTTTGGAAGTAACTTTCCCTTCGGATAGAATATCCGGATATGTAGCTAAACTTGTAGCTACATCGATTTAAGGACAAGAATTGTCAATGCAACGTAAGGAGGATGAATTTTTGAAAAAGATGCGCATAGCAAAGAAAGTCGATAAACACCAAGCGTATACCGAGGTTAAGGATAATGCTCTCCTATTCAATGGAAGACTATGTGTGCCTCAAAACGAAGAATTAAAAGATATCATCATGAAAGAAGCTCATGACACTCCATATACCGCTCACCCCGGAAGTACAAAAATGTATAGAGACTCGAAACAAAACTTCCGGTGGAACGGAATGAAGAAAGACATAAAGCATCCTTTGTAGAACGATGTCTTGCATGTCAACAAGTGAAGGCTATGCATCAAAGACCGTATGGGCTATTACAACCACCGCCAATCCCCCGAGTGGAAATGGGAACACATTAATATGGATTTCGTAGTCGCTTACCAAAATCATGCGTGGAAATACTGCTATTCGGGGTTATAGTAGATCGTTTAACCAAATCGCACACTTCTTACCGGTCCGGATGACATTTGGGTTGGAGAAATTTGCGAAAAATTATATAAAAGAAATAGTGCGATTGCATGGAATACCAAAGTGTCAATTACATCCGATCGTGAACCTAGATTCACTTCAAAATTCTCGGACTAGCTTTCAAGAAGCTTTGGGCACCCAAACTGAAATTCATCACAACTTTCCATCCCCAAACCGACGGGCAATCGTAAAGAACGATACAAATCTTAGAAGATATGTTACGTGCCGTAATTATAGATAGAGGTGGACACCTGGGAAGACTTATTGCCTCTTATAGAATTTGCTTATAACAATAGTTATCAAGCAACGATTGGAATGGCACCATACGAGGCATTATACGGCAAGAAGTGCAGATCCCCACTTTATTGGGATGAAGTTGGTGAAAGAAAGCTTTTGGGGCCGTAACTAATTCAACAAATGGTTGATAAAGTTGATCAAATTAAGCAAAGAATCAAAGAAGCCCAAGATAAGGCGTAAATCTTATGCCGATACGAGACGAACGGAGTTACAATTTAATGAAGGCGATCATGTTTTCCTCAAAGTATCTCCTTCTAAAGGAATTATACGATTTGGTAGAAAGGGCAAATTACGTCCTAGATACATAGGACCTTTTGAAATCCTAAAGCGGAAAAGTCATGTGGCATACCAGTTAGCCCTACCACCGAATGTGGGGAATGTGTATGATGTTTTCCATGTGTCTCAACTTAGAAAGTACGTGTATGATCCTAAGCATGTAATAAAGCATGAAGAGGTGATTCTAGATCCTGATATGAGCTATGAAGAACGACCAGCTCAAATTCTTGACCGTAAGATCCAAGTTTTGAGGAACAAGCAAATTCCATTGGTAAAAGTGGAATGGAACCATCACGGGCAAGAAGAAGCTACATGGGAACTAGAAGAAAGAATCATGTCCCAATATCCTGAGTTATCTTACAAAGAAATGTAAATTTCGGGACGAAATTTTTTTTAAGGAGGAAGGGATGTGATATCCCAAGTTTTGATAATCTAGTTCCTTAGCACAATTTAATTAGTTGTTGAAATAATTATAAAGAAAGGATTATTTTAGCCCGGTGTGTAGTTTCACATGAGAATTGGAAAAGAAATAGAGGTTGATATTTATTCATTCCACCTCATGCTAGATAATAAATACAAAGGAAATAAAAATGGAATTGAGTTACTCTATTTACGTGGGCTTCATATCAGTAGTATAGTATGACCATGCAAAGCTATACCTATACCTAGCTTTGTGACTCAAGAACTTACCTAGCCTTGTGACTCAGCAGCCTTAATCGCCTTATAAATAGTAGATGCTCCTCGCTCATTTCCTCCAAAGCATTTTCATACGAAAATTCAAAGCAGACTCCGAAATAAGGTAGACTTTGGAAGAATTGAGAAGAAGGTTCGCCTAAAAAACCGAAAAGAGGACCGAAGAAATTCAAGCATAGAAGAACAAGGTGGGTTATATTTTACTTACGAAATCTATGCTTGAGTTATTAAGCTCGATATTTATGCAAGTTAAAGTTTATGAATGTTCATGAAAATTGCTTCGCTCACTATTGGAATTGTGCATCTACTTGAGTGAAAATGGGTCGTGCCCATAAGTATTGAATACGATCGGATCCCGAGCTAGATGTAGCCAGGGTTAGTGTACACCAAACGTTACGAAGTTAGCCTTGGGAGAATCTGTTTTTCCCAAGCCTAATGAAGGAACGAGGTTACTCTCAGCTGAATATGTTTCCCTGAGTTTAACAAGAAGTATGGAATGCACCAATAGCCGAGGAAGAAAAAGTTGGCCAAGTGAAAGTTTTGGTATACATGAGATCGCTTTCGATTTTAAAAACTGTCTATGTGATACCAGTAGTGCATGAACATTTCATGGTTTTAAAAAGGATTTTCAGAGGTTTATTATCAGCTGCATTACCCACTGAGTACATTAGTGCTCAGCCCAAATATTTTCAAAAATGATTTTGCAGGCTGAAGATGGCAGTGTGAAGGTGGCGGTGCTGAGTTTGTCTTTTTATGTTATTGTACAAATTCTCTTCCACTTGAGATGTTTCTGTTATACTCTACCTCTCTTGTTCTACTGAGGTAGTTAGAGTATATAAATACAAGTGTTGTTGCCATGTTTCAGATGTTTCAATATCTTCCCCTTTCTTTCCCGTTTCTTTCACCCCTCCCCAGTCGCGCTCCGGCCCAGTTGCCTTCCCTCGGGAATTGGGGCGTGATAGATTGTTCTTCAAGTTCTTGCTAAGACTTTGTTCTTTGGGTTCTTTGCTCGTCGAGTGCTTTCTGGATTTTGGCTTTGTGGTTCATGCATTCGGTGCATTCTTCTTGAATAATCCCTCTATTTATAGAGCAGAGATTGAAGTAGATCCGTTGGAGACGATCTTCTTCTCTCTCTCTCTTTTGGTAGCAAACGGCTCTTTTTGACGTAGGTAATAGATGCTTTTCCTCCTATTTCGGAAAGTGTTGACTTGCGGCTTTTAGTAGGTAGGATGACACGTGTATGCTTGTCATTTGTCGAGGTGAATAAGGTGGTTGAGACGAGAACGTACTTCGAGGCTAATTGAAGCCGACTTCTCTCTTCCTCGTATATGACTATGCTGATTGCATTTCAAAAAGATCTCGAGTTCGCCGAAGATTGTCCGCCGATGCCGAGTCCGACCTTGTATTCACTAGATAGACAAACGAGATAAGTCTATCGAAGATCGCTCCGAGTCCAGGTGAACTACTCCCGCCGAGTTCGGGCCGACCGACTCTCTCGCATATCGCTCCCGCCGAGTCCAAGATCACCGAGTCTTCTACACCGGTGCCGAGGCGCATAAGCTACCGAGCGCCTCGACCGAGAGCAGAGTGTCTACCGAGTCTCGAAACCTGAGAGACAAACAACATATACAACGGAATGGTTCACCAATCAGATAGGGTTTTGGGATCTTCAAATCTTCAGACAAGTACAGAGCACAAGGCTACTGAGCTTAAGATCAGTGTCTAAGACCGAATCATTTCCCACTAAGAGTAACAAAGGCTTCGAGGATGGAATCATCACCCAACAATTTCCCCCTATTTGATGATGCCAAAACCTATCATCTATGCTAAACACTAACTTACTCAGGAACAGAGCTCCTTACATAATTACAAGAAGGATCAGTGGAGTTGTCTGGTAAGTGCTAGACTACTGAGGGAGACAGAGCGTAACAATTTCCCCTTTACAACAATTTCCCCCATGCAACAATTTCCCCCTATGAGAAATAATAACTCTATGAAAGTCTAGTCTATCATAAATCTAACCGAGCAAAAACTGACAAGTAAATAAACAAAGTGTGTGTGTGTCAGTAATCACTTCAGTGATTCTGAGTGTTAAAGCATAAAGCAAACACGGCTATTTAGACAACAAGTAGTTGTCAAAGCCAAAAAGCAGATTGTATATATATGATAGTCAGTTAAGTACAATACAAATCTTGCTAAGCTAAGAAGAGAACTAAGGAGGAGAACCCTTAAACCGCCGAATCCTATTCATGAAACCTTGAGATTGATCTTCGAGCAAATGGGACTCCATACATTCTCGAACGTGTTCTTCCTCGCCTTCAAGTATTCAAATAAGTCCGCCGGATCATCTTGTTCTAGACCTCTCGTTCATCGCAAAGCATTCTTCACTTCTTGTTCAATCACTCCGAGATGAACCGAGTCGTCTTGTCTTCTCGGGTGGAGGAATGATTCTTGCTTCGTGAACGCCGACTACTACCCCTTCGCCATTACGGCTCGTGCAAATATGGGTAAAGATCGGGTTCCGAATGCCCATCCACTCGACGTAGGCATCGCCCTTGGGACATTTCGAGCCGTAATCTCCGTAAATAATTTCTCTTGATAAACTCAATCTTGGCCGATTCCCATCTCTCGATTGAACCGAATAGGCATCCATTCGTCCGATCTCGGCCATCTATGTGTTTTCGGATCGGTTGGCTTCCCCGAACCTTCAGATCGGTAAGGAATGTCGCTTCGAAGGAACTCTCGGCCCGGCCTCTTGCTCGCACGACTCGAGTGCCTCGAGGTCTCGCCAAATGTATCCTCCGCCCGGCAGCCTCTAATTGTCTAGCTTCCTCTCCTCGGTAGAGATATCTCTCCATCTCGAGCGAATATTGCTTCAATTTCGCATCTTGCTCTTGAGGCTTCCGAGGAGCTTGTTCGTGAGTCGCAGAGGTACCGGATTTGTTTTTGGACGTACCTTGCCGCCGAGTGCCTTTTTTCGCGTTGTTGTTGCCTCTCCCTATCTTCATCATCCTCGATTCTCGAAGTTTTCCGGGAGGCAACCTAGCGTGCACTTTCTTCTTTCCACCGCGTGTTGGTGCCTTTGTCTTTCCTTTAGCAGCCTTTAGTCTTTGGCTTGTTAGCAGCTTCAAGATCGGCAATCTCCCTAGCGAGCTTCTCATCGCCCGCTATCTCGAGCCTCCTCCTCAAAGAAAATATATCTCTTGGTTTTCTTCTTTCGCTGGAGGGGTCGGGAGATCCATTACTTTCTTACCTTTTCCTTGAACAGTTGGAGGTAGAGGAACCTCTTCTTCATCATCTCGAGTCCTCTTTCGTTCAAAGATACTCGCAACCTCCTTGATGATATCGTAGGGAGTCGGGGTTGCATGAGTAGCCCGGGATCCCGAGCCACTTGGGCCTGGTCTCGACTGTGCTCGCAGGTTGGGACACCCCGGGCCTCACCCGTCCGAGTCTCGAGTCCGAGATTACTTCAGTGTAGCTTCCCCCTTAGAAGATTTTGTAGATTTTGTGGTTTTTGTAGGAGTAGGCTTCTCGCACTGTTTCTTGCCTTTGGCCGGCTCGCACTCTTTTCCTTCCCTCTTTCACTTTCCCACTTTTGGCATCATCAATAGCGTAGGGGTAGGGATAAGTACCTTTTTCTCGAAAATTTGTTGAAGGAGGTTGACAGCCGATCGAATTTGATCCTTAAAGTCGCTTGCGTGCCTCATGCAGCTCGTTCCTCTCGAAGTCGAGCTTCATTGTATTGCTTGTAGGAGAGTTCACCAATTTGCACTCCTTAAAATCATTCAGCTTCTCGTAGATCTTATCCTCCAGGACCGGTTGAATATTATCAAGTCTTATGTTTGTGGCCCGGGATTGTTCAAGAATAGCTTCAAGATGAGCCAATTTGGAAGCCTCGAAATTCCTCAAGTAGTTTGGCTTGGCTCTCCTGAAAGATCCTGAGATGAGATTCAAATTTTTCTTGTTGCTCGAGCCGGTGCTTTTGAAATAAGCGCAGAGACATCGTGGGCGATCGATTGAGATATAGAAGACTTCACCCCGAAGCTCGGTAGCGGTGGCTTCAAGCCAGTCTTCTTCCACACGTTGTGGACCGCCTGGCGAGGGCACGGTTCGAGTGCCTTGGCTTTTAATAGCCTTCGCCACATACTTTGAACGTCGACGATGCGGGCTGGGCGCTACCTCGAATGCAGACTTCAACAAGAGCTGAGCGGGCTCTGTGGATGCTGAGGTACCAGCCGTCGACTTCGTAGGTCCAAGGATACTGGGCGGACGCGGAGCTTCTTCAGAAGTGAGTGTATCCTTGTCCTGGGGATTTTCCTCATCGGGCTTTCCAGGGCCTGAATCACTGGGTGGGTCGTCATGGTCTGACCCATCTGAGGGTGCTGGGCCGGAGGCAAGCTGTCGATCATGTATCATAGCCAGCATCGCAGCCCTCAGATTGTCCATTGAACCGAGGTCTTCGTGCTCGTAATAGCCTATATGTTCTCTCGCCTCGAGTTCTTCTTCATGAAGCCGCCGACGGGAGTAGTGAAGAACTAAGCGTTGTAGACGAGGCCACCCCCGATGTCGCAAAGAACATGTGGAGCCTTGCCGATTTGGCAATTTGCAACAGTGTCCGAGTAGTCGCAAGCTCGGGAATTAGTTGAAGAATTTCTCGGGATGCTCGGATAGAATCACCGACGCTTCCATCCCGATTGTTTCTTCTTCGTACGCCGTCTCGGATTCCAAGTCAATGGAGACGCTCGAGTCTCAAGCAGTGGCGCACCGCCGAGTGGAGGAACCTGCGAGGGGGCTATCAAGGCGTTGAATTTCTTCATCGTGAGCTTCAGTAGCCTCCGCTTGTTCCATCTCTATTGGTTCTTCAAATGGAGACTCCCTTACCCATTGATTGAGTCTTCTCGGAAGACTCGGATTCATCTATCGCCTCCGGGGCCGAGTAGTTTGCTTGAGTGGCCCGTTCAGCAGGGGGCTTCGTGTTCAAGCAGCACATCGCCGGCTTTCCTCGTTTCTTAGCCGGTGCCTTTGGGGTTTTTTGGCCGGAGGCGTTCTCCTTTTCGTTGGAGTAGCCTTTCCGAGACTCGATCCGCCGAGTCACTGCTGAGGGGCTTGACCCGATTCTTGGCCAAGGGCCGCATGATCCCGTTGTAAAACCGAATTTTCTTTATGTTGAAGTACTCCTTGTCGTCATAGGTGATCCGCTCGAGCCACGTAAGTCTTCAATCATAACCGATAGCTTTAGCCCATAAAGTAATTTGCCTTTTGCGCTCGCCGTACGCGTGGGCTTGTCAAACTTGGTCGCTTGAGCCATAAATTCCCGAATGAAGAACTCGGTCCAAGTTGACCTTGGCACAATCATAAATTGCCATCATCAAGTGGATCTTAGGTCGAGAGACCCGATCGAAGGAGCGACTTGGCTCGTCGGCAAGAATCGCGTGACGATGTAGGCCAATGCTCGAACCGTGGTAGCATTGCGTTCTTCGGGAAGGCCGCTCCGAAGGTTGTAGGCTTGCCACGAATCACCGTCGGTATTCGTCTACCGAGTCGTCGTTATAGCCTATAGTACCGATGCCTTCGGATGGAAGATTGAAGCTCTTCTTCGATGCTTGCTTGATCGATATCCGCTCGGTAATCTTCGACGCATCGCCAATAGCGTGAACAAATAAACTCGCCACAATATCTCCTCCGACGGAATCGGAGTTCGGATATATCTCGCCACTTGTCGAGGAAGGAAGTAAGTGGGCTTCCTCGATAGAAATTCTTCCGCACAGATCCTTCGAGGTATGTAAGGACTTCATCCATGTATTCGAGCTCGCAAGCATCGAATTCCATGGACCGGTTCGCACCGCACACGGCCTTTGCGGAGGATCTCCTCCATGTTGTCGGGGGCATCTACAAAAATACCCGCCCATAGTACACGTTACAAGAGATTTATCAAGATCGATTCTTAGTTAGAACAGTGCTTCTGTAGCGATACTGAAAAAAAAGAGAATACAGTAACAGTTCTCATAGGCATACCAATAAAATCAAGATAAGATATGAAGATGAAGTTGCAAGTAAGGATTGCTTTTGCAAATCTCGGATTTTTCGGATTTGAAAGATTTGAAGTATGTTAATGGCGGTTTGAGAAGATATGATCAAATATATATATCAAACGTGAAGATGAACAGTTATTTGATCAAAGGTTGAGTTTTAAACTGCTTTATGGAATGGACGGTCAAGATTAGAAGATATATTATAGGTAATGATCACATATGCCGCCTAATTCAAAGCCAGTTGTAAAATAGCCTAAGTAGTAACTGTGAAAAGACATGCATTAAATGCGCGCAGAGTTCAACAAGCTTATGTATGGAATGTCGTGCATTAAATGAAATCCGTTAATAATAAAGACAAATCAAGAGATATTAATATCATGCTGAATCTTTGTCATAAATGCAAGGTTCTGTAATATAAATTACTACTGAGTAGAGATACGCAAACCCGTCGCCCGAACATAGTAGTCACCGATACCTCGTGTAGATGGTTTTCGAATCTCTACGTATCGAATACATTCGCATCGAGAGTGAACATTCCCCCTTACCGAAATGGTCCTCTCATGGAACCTTCTTACCGATCGGGGTCAAGTAGGGTCCAACTGCACCTAGCTCTACCGAAAGTTCTCTCGAATCGGATTCGCCTAGAGGCTTGGTCGGCATGTCACCCCGTTGCTTGTCGGGATGGGATCTTTTCCATCCCGATATCCTTCTTTTCGACATGGTCACGAATGAAGTGATGTCCGATGTCCACGTGCTTGCATCTCGTGTGTAGTACGAGATTCTCGAGTGATTGTAATGGCACCGGTACTATCGCGAGAAGATCGGCACTTCATTCCGAATGACGTCATAGTCTCTCACCGCTCGTCTCGGCCCAAAGGATTTGGGCGCAACAACTTCCGGCAGCCATGTATTCGGCCCCCGTAGTCGACGTAGCTACCGAGTGTTGTTTCTTTGAAAACCATGAGATCGCCTTTGCCGCCAAGGAACCGACATGTTCCCCGAAGTTGATTTTCGGTCAATTCTACATCCCGCATAGTCGCATCGGAATAGCCGTTAGTTCAATATTATCATCACCGGATACCATAGACCCATGTTAGGTGTTCCTCGGAGATAGCGGAGAATCTTCTTTGCCGAGTCCATATGGCTCGCTTGGGATTCGCCTAAAATCGAGCAACGCATACACCTACAAAGATAAGTTATGTCCGGACGAGTAGCCGTTAAATATAATAATGAACCAATTATAGCACGATATTCAGTTTGGTCTATCGATACTCCCTCTTTATCAAGATCTATCTTCATATTCGTATTCATCGGGATCTTGATAGATTTGCTTGGATGTGCAAACCGAATCTTTTGATGAGGTCTCGAGTGTATTTACCTTGGTTGATGAACGTTCCCTTTTCGGTATCGCTTGACTTGAAAACCAAGGAAGTAGTTCATTTCTCCCATCATTGACATCTCGAACTTATCCTTCATCATCTTTTCAAATTGTTGACACATGATGACATTCTTTGATCCGAATATGATGCCATCCACGTAGATCCGCACAAGTAATAAGTCTTCTTCCGGTCGAATGCTCGAATAGAGTCCGGTCTCATCGTGCCTTTCGAAAACCTTTCGAAGAAGAAACTCGGACAGTGGTATCGTACCAAGCCCCGGGTGCTTGTTTTAACCCATACAGAGCCTTTCTCGAGTCTATATACTTGATGTCCCCGCCGAAAGCCGGGCGGTTGTTCCACATAGACTTCTTTTTCAAGCACGCCATTCGAGAACGCAGACTTCACATCCATTTGATAAACTCGAATCTTTGATGTGTTGCGTAGGCTAGGAATAGTCTAATTGCCTCCAATCTTGCAACCGGAGCGAAAGTTTCATCGAAATCTATTCCTTCACTGACAAGTAGCCTTTTAGCCACGAGCCTTACTTTGTTCCTTACTATAACGTTGTTTTCATCTCGCTTGTTTTTGAAGACCCATTTGGTTCCAATGACATGTTGATGACGGGTCCGTCTACAAGCTCCCACACTTCGTTTCTCGTGAACCGATTCGCCTCCTCCCGCATAGCTATGATCCAGGCCAAGATCCTTTAATGCATCCTCAATGGTCCGAGGCTCTTCGCAGACAAGAAGCAGGAAAATAATGCGCTTTCTCCTTGACGAGAATCCGGATCTTGTCTTGACATTAGCCGAGGGATCTCCAATGATTAGATCAAGGCAAGTGTGAGCATCGAGCCACGATCTACGAAGTTTCGGCTCTTCATCCGAAATTTGTTCAACACGGATAGTAGGTGAGTTAGGCATTTCGGTTGTACTATTCTCGAGATTGAAGAATTTCGGTGATAAGAGTATGGTCTCCTTGAGTCACCGTGTTCAGGGGCATTCAAGCTCGAGAACATTACTAGATGTTCCCCCCCGAGTTGTTATTCTCATTAGTGGTCTCAGTTACCTCAACGGTTTCCTCATCGACTGAAGTTACCCGGGATTGATTCTGCTCGGGAGAATCAATCTGCTCAGCCTACTTGCTCTCGCCGGTTGAGATTCAGTAGATTTGTCTTTAGTTTCTTCGTCCGAATCATCATCCCAACATAGCCGGATCTTTTCGTGTTTGTCCTTTAAGCTTAATTCCCGTAGCCGTCTACCGATGTCCTCGTATTCGGAATTTGAGTTATTGCTCCCCGTCTTCGCAGCAAACTCGTTAAAAACAACATGAGGGCTTTCCTCCACGCAAAGAGTCCGATAGTTGAATACTCGAAAGCTTTTGCCGACCCGAGAGTATCCTAAGAATACTCCCCGATCCGACTTGCTATCAAAAGTCTTCAACTGATCTTTCCCATTATTGTGGATAAAGCATGAACAACCAAAGATATGGAAATAAGATAGAGAAGGCTTCCCCGCCGTTCCATAGTTCATATGGTGTTCTTCCATGCTCATGCAAAGGTCGGCAGCTTCCCGCCCTGCACTTGGATGGGAGTCCCGAATCTGCGAGTAGAGTTCTAGCCGCTTCTTTGAGAGTTCTCGTTCTCTTTCGTTCAAAGAACTCCATTTTGGCCGAGGTGTGCGGGCAGCCGATGTCTCATGCTCTATTCCTTCGCTCGCGTAACTCCTCTACCATGGAATTAAGGAACTCGGTCCTCCGTCCGAACGTATTTTTCTCGATCTTGGTGTTCTTCTCGACACCGACCCTTTCGAAGCGTTGGTAACTCGTTTTGATGTCGACTTGTTGGCAATGAATATGACCCATGTGTAGCGAGTAGTCATCTATGACCACTAATGCATATTTCTTGCCTCCGATCGTCACCGGGAGACCGGACCGAACAAATCCATATGTAGCACCGAAGGATTCCATCGGTGGAAGGAGATGGAACTGTTGGATTTTGATTCTTTGTTTGCTTTCCCTTCGTACATGCTTCACACCGAGTGTCTTTGCCGAATATTTCATTCGGCAGCCCCCTTGCTAGAGTGTCTCTTGCTAGTTTGTTGAGCGTCTTGAAGTTGAGATGGCCGAGTCTTCTATGCCATAGCCACCCCGTTCGATTATCATTCTTCGCCAACGGACAAGCTTCGTGTTCAATGAGTTCCGAGCCAAGAACATATATGTTCTTTTGCGCTAAACCGATAACACCGTTTTCCCCGTAGATTTATCAATAACATCACGTAAAACCGGCGACAAATATCACTCTATTCGAGTTATCACAAAATTGACTAACAGAGAGAAGATTATGTCGAAGTCCTTCAACATAGGATACTCTAGGAACGTTGGCGTTCCTATGCGTCGAGTGTGCCGTATCCTCTCGTGTAGCCTTTGGCATTATCTCCAAACTCGATTATGGGTCCTTCTTCAATGATATAATTCTTCGGTAGACTCCTTTGGTATGTCATATGTCTTGAGCATCCGTTGTCCACATACCATGGGTTTTTATGCACCCGCAAAAATGTAATTATATTCGAGGTACCATTTATTTTTTATTTTGGGTCCTTAGATGTTAGCTTTTGTAACCCAAATTTGTCTAACAACCCCGGTGGTTTCGCACAACTTCTTTCCATTTGAGTCAACAAACTTGACCACCGGATCGGTCGAGGCCGACTTCTTAGGCTTCTCGTGTTCGGGAGTCCGGATCTTCTCGAGCCGGTGGACCGCCGACCTTTGCCTTTTGTGCGTTCTTCTTTTTCTCGACTCTTGGAACCTCCCTCCGACTACGGGATCATAGTAATATGACCCATACCGAGCCGGATGTGTCAACCGAGGTGGTCCATACCGATCGCCCCACTTAACTCGCTAGTTCCCCCTCGACCGAACCGGGGTGTCCGAGCACCGATCTTCGGTCGGTCGTGACCGATACTTAGGATGAGGTGCTTTCATCTTCTCGTTTGTTCTTTGCCGAGGGGTTCGGAGGATTTGCATTAATTGTTTCCCCTCGAACAAACCTATCAAGAAGACGCACTTCGAGCGAACGGGGCGCGGATGAGGAAGCTTCCCTGGTTGAAGCCAAGTCCTTCCTTGTAATGCTTGGGCTTGTTGCTTGCGAGCATAGCCTCCCGCCTTCTTTTCGCCGCCCATGTAACGCTCGCCATCGTGCTCCTCCGCACATCATCACTCTTCTTCGGTGTGTCGTGCTCGGCCCGAAGTCCCGACATTTCTTGCTTCAAAGCAGACTCGGCCCAAGATATCTTTCGAGTCAAGTCATTGGTCAAAACCGAAATCCGATCTTCTTGATGCCGAGACTTGGCCATCGGAGAGTTTATCTCCTCCCCGAGTCTCAACACAAGTCCTTCGGCCTCGCAGCAACCTCCACTCTCCCGAGAAAGTCTCCGATTCTCCACTTTCGTGGTATCCAACTCCCCGAAGAGTCTTGCCGAGCCGTTGCACTCATTTGAATTTGTTCATCTAGTAGATCTTCATATGCGGTTGTGATGTCCAAATTCTCATCTCGCACCCGAAATAGTGTCGTGTGTGCAATGTGAAGAGGAATTGACCGGTTCAAGAGAGTTTACCTCATCCTCTTCGCCCGCCATTAGGCACTTTTCGATTGTTTCTTCAGCCTTCAAGCTCTAGGGCCATGAAAGCCGCATCATCATCCGATGAATCCATAAAAGAGTCGACCTCTTCGAGTCGTCCGAGATTTCGCCGACTATGTAGGATTGTCTTTTCTCGGGCGAATTTCTCTCTCCTTGCCTTACGTGTCGCGCGTTCAAGACTAACCGAGCTCGGGACAATCATATTGATAATGTCCCCGGCTTCTTGCGCTTGTAGCAAGCGATGACTCTTTCTTCTTTGCTTTCGCTATTCTTTGATGGTTCTCGAGTCATCCTTCTTTCTCGCATTCGGAAGATTGTGAGTCGGGAGTGTGTTTCGACATATAATTTGACTTACCTTTCGTTTCCCGATAGGCTTTAGTCACTTTTTCGCGTCGCTCCTTCTCCTTCTCGATATTTCACAAATGAGCAAGCTGCATACTTCGAACGAGACTTCCTTCTTGTAGATCATTGAGTGAAGGTTCGGCCTTACTCGTCGTCTTGCTCGTCGCGGGAGATGCCGTGGCCGACCGACGCTTTGAAAGCATGGTCAATCTTTGTGTCGCCTTCAGCTCTCGGCTTTCTTTGAGGTCCGTCGAACTCAAACTCCTCCGCCCGTAATTCGAAAAGATATGGTCGGGAGAGACAAAGATCTAAGTCGAATGTCGCAATAGAGTGGCAAAAGGTGTCCAAAGGTGTCCGTCCCAAGCCGTGCCCTCGAGCATCTTTAGATTCATTTCTCGGTTCTCGAATGTCTTTCCCACTCGTTGATTGAGTTCATCGATTGGTAACTCGACGTTCGATCTTCGATTTTGTCACTGTGCATGAGAGACAAGCTTTCCAGCCTTTTGGAGTTCCAAGCGCTAGTTTATTCGCTTTAATCTTCTCGAGTCCCTCGACTCGCAGCGCTAGAGCATCCCTGCAGTTCTTTAGCGGTTTTGCATTCCCCGAACCCCGCCAAGATAAGATTCACTAAGAGTGGTTAGTATGGCATTCTTGGCGACTCGGCCTAGATTGTGAAGCTTCTTCTCTTCGGGAGTGAAGAGACTTCGTCTTTAGGGGATCTTCTTCCCGGCCACCATTCCTCCTCCTTCAACTTGAGTTACAACACTATCGATCATGGGAACGATAGGTCATCTTCAAGCACTTCGACCATATCGTCATGGAGGGATGTCGATGTGCTTCCATTCTCGACTCGCCATACTCCATAATTCTCCACCGAGAACATGGGTACCATTCTTATACCCGACATATCAGCCATGAAGAATAATGATATGAATGTAGAGTGATATGCAAAGTGAAAACGTTTTCTCCGGATCCGTTAGAATAGACCAGCCTCAAAGTGACAAGAGTCTTAAGGAACTCCCGCTCCGATACCAATTGTTGGTCCCGAGTGTACGGTCAGTGTAGAGGGGGGTGAATACACCCGATTCGATTTCTCAACTTCGAACACGAACAGTCCTATTCGAGGATGGTGTCCGATCAAACAGCCTGGGCCAGACCAAACAACTGCTCCGAATCGTGTGCGGCAAAGAGTCTCGACTCTACCGAGACTTGCTAGCCGACCGAGTCGAAATTCAGTATCTACGTAAGAGTTCGCCGTGCGGAAATGTGTGTAGGCCCAAATCGGTTGAGTGGTGAAAACGTTTTATGAAAGTCTCGGGCCGTAGATATTCGGCATAAGATGCCGAGACAGGTTGATTGATTTTAAGAAATGATGTTCGGTATGAATAGTAAAATCAATGCAAATGTAAGTAAACAACACAGTATTTTTAAAGTGGTTCGGATATCGCTCAAATCCTACGTCCACCGTCCCGAAAGATCGAGGAGGCTATTATTTATCCCGAAGTTAGTCTCGCCGCCTTGCACACCGGGCAAAGCCGCGTCTTGGTTTTTATATCGATCCAAGTCTCGCTTACAACGATCAAACTTAGAAGTGTTTGACAAACTTTCTCCAACAAAGTGAAGGAGTCCTTATACAATAAGGATCGGTTCAAAGATGAACTCCTTCGTCTAAGCTATAGATAAGAACATTGAGCTTAGGGTTAGAGGGATAGGGAATATGAGAGAGTAGCTTCTAGATCGACGAACAACCGAAGGTACGCTTTGAGTTCGTGTAACGTCGATTTGGATACTAGAGGCTTTATATGTCGGTTCAGCCTTGATTCCCTATGAGCTAGAATGTAGTCTTTCGCCGGAAGATTGTTCTTCAAGTTCTTGCTAAGACTTTGTTCTTTGGGGTTCTTTGCTCGTCGAGTGCTTTCGGATTTTGGCTTTGTGGTTCGTGCATTCTGTGCATTCTTCTTGAATAATCCCTCTATTTATAGAGCGAGTAGATTAAAATAGATCCGTTGGAGACGATCTTCTTCTCTCTCTCTCTTTGGTAGCAAACGGCTCTTTTTGACGTAGGTAACAGTGCCTTTTCCTCCTTTTTCGGAAAGTGTTGACTTGCAGCTTTAGTAGGTAGGATGACACGTGTATGCTTGTCATTTGTCGAGGTGAATAAGGTGGTTGAGACAGAACAGACTTCGAGGCTAATTGAAGCTGACTTCTCTCTTCCTCGTATATGACTATGCTGATTGCATTTCAAAAAGATCTCGACAGTTCGTAAGATTGTCTCGCCGATGCCGAGTCTCGACCTTGTATTCGTAGATAGACAATGAGATAAGTCTATCGAAGATCGCCTCCGAGTCCAAATGAACTACTCCCGCCGAGTTCGGGCCGACCGACTCTCTCGCATATCGCTCCCGCCGAGTCCAAGATCATCGAGTCTTCTACACCGGTGCCGGGGCGTATAAGCTACTGAGCGCCTTGACCAGAGCAGAGTGTCTACTGAGTCTGAAACCTCAGAGACAAACAACATATACAACGGAATGGTTCACCAATCAGATAGGGTTTTGGGATCTTCAAATCTTCAGACAAGTACAGAGCACAAGGCTACTGAGCTTAAGATCAGTGTCTAAGACCGAATTATTTCCCACTAAGAGTAACAGTGCTGAGGATGGAATCATCACCCAACATGAAGCCTCTATCCCGATAGATTCTGACTCAGAAGCTGTCTCCGAATCTTCAACTTCTATTGGAGACGGCTGCTTCTCAGCAGAAGGTATGCTGCTCAATGGTGGAATGTCTAAGGGGCTCTGAGAGGTAGGGATTGATTCAGCTTGGACCCCTTGGTCCTTTGTCTCGTCACGCTCAGTGGAGACTGCCTTCTCCACTGACGGAGTTTTCTCGGATGACTCAGATTCATCCCTTAGTTGCAGAGGTGGTTCAGCAACCACTGCCTCTGGCACTACCTCCGGTACGACCTCACTAACTTTCTTTAGCCTCTTGGTCGGGGTTTTCGGAGTAGACTTCGGAGGGGACCTCTTCTTTGTGGGAGTGGAGATCTTCTCGAGCCGCGGACTTAGGATCAGCGGGCCCTGACCCTATCTGCTGAAGGGCCGCTGTCCTGTTCTGGAACCGAACTTTCTTCGGGTTGAAGTATTGTTCGTCAGCAAACGTTATGTTGTCCGTTCCACAGAAATCTTCTATCATCACCGATAGCTTCGAGCCCATAAAGCGCTTTTCCCTTCACAACAAGGCTAAAACTCTTCTTATCAAACTTCACGGATCGCGTCATGAATTCTTTTAGAAAGAATTCAGTCCAGTTGATCTTTGCTCGATCGTGTATGGCCATCATGAGCTGAAGTTTTGGCCTAGACACTTGATCAAAGGACCCTGCCTGACTTGTCAGCAGCTGAGTCACTATATAAGCCAATGCTCTGTACTGAGGGAGCATGGCATTCTTCGGAAATGCAGCTCTGAATGTAGTCGGCTTCCCGCAGAACTCAGATAGATACTCGTCCATCAAGTCGTCTTTATACGCCACGGTGCTCAAGCCTTCACTAGGGAGTTGGAAGCTTCTCTTAAGTGCCTCTTTGATCGACATGGTTTTAATCTCAGTGATTGCACGTGAGGGGTCTCCAACTGAATGAACAACGTAACGGCAACGGATGTCCCCATCAACCGATTCTGAGTTCAGATAGAGCTCAGCTATCTAGCGCGGGAGGAAAAAGGATGGCTTCCTCGTCAGAAATCCTTCGAGGCCAGTCTCTCTGAGGGCGTAGAAGATCTCCTCCATATAATCGAGTTCACACGCGTCGAACTCCATCATGGGCTCGCACTGCACCCGATCCTTTTCCGAGATCTCTTGCATATCCTTTGGAACGATAACTTCTCGTCCCGCCATATTTAGTAATCTCGCAAGAACAATAGATCGATCGACAAAAAAAATATTGAAGTTATTATACACGATACTGAATGATCATTTAAAATTTACCAAAGATTTTTCTGAGAGTTTTGGAAAATGAGTTTTGCAAGGAGGCAAGTATGTTCTCAGAAAAACTAGGGTTTGAAAATTATGCAGAGTAGAAATAGCGGTTTCTAAACTTTGAACATGTATATATATCTTAAAGAAGATGAACAGTTAATTATCTACGGTTCAGTTTGAATTCGCTTTATGAGATGGACGGCCAGGATTTGATTTTATAAAATAGGCAATGATCAATTTAGCCGCCTAAGTCAAAATACAGCTGTATATAGCCAAAGAAGTAACTTGATACGACATGCATTAAATGCGCCGCAGAGTTCAGCATGTTTTACATAAAATGTCGTGTATTTAATGTAAATCGTTATATTAAATGACATTTTCTAAGGTATTGAATACGAAGCTGAGTCTGAGTCATAAATGCACAGAATATTTCATTGGCTACTGAGTAGAGATACGCAAACCTGTCAGCTGAACATCGTAGTCAGCTGATACCTCGTGTAGATGGTTGTCGAGTCTCTACGCATCGAATTTACTCGCATCGAGAGTGAACATTCCCCCTTGCCGAATGCTCCTCTCCCGAATCCACTTACTAACTAGAGTCAAGTAGGTCCAGCAGACCTAGCTCTACCGAAAGTTCTCTCGAATCGGCTTCGCCTAGAGGCTTGGTCAAGATATCGCCCTTTGGTGGTCGGGTATGGATCTTTTCCATCCTGATATCCTTCTTTTCGACATGGTCACGAATGAAGTGATGTCTGATGTCCACGTGCTTGCATCTCGTATGAAGTACAGGATTCTGAGTGATTGCAATTGCACTGGTATTGTCGCAGAAGATCGGCACTTCATTCTGAATAACATCATAGTCGCGTAGCTGTTGTCTCAGCCAAAGGATTTGGGCGTAGCAACTTCCGGCAGCCATATATTCAGCTTCAGTAGTTGACGTCGCTACTGAGTGCTGTTTCTTTGAAAATCATGAGATCAGCTTGCTGCCAAGGAACTGACATTGTCACACCCCAATTCCCGAGGGAACGCATTAAAGCCGGGGTGCGATCAGGGGTTGGAGAAAAGAAGAATGAAAGAAAGGAGAAATAAATAAACTGACATATATTATGAAAAAGGCGAGTATTTAAAAGAACAACTCACCACGACGATGAAATGTAACAGAACAAAGATAATTTACATACTAGTATTTACGAGTTCAAAGTATGACTCGAGACAGATCGGGTCATGACAAACTGATATCAAAAGAGTGAAGGTACATCAAAAGCATTGTTAACTATACACAAGACCAGGTTCAGTGTGCTCATCAGAAGAAAACAAGCTAAAACGGAAGCTATGGTTATTTACAACAAAACCCACGCCTCGCCCTCCGCCCGTCTTCACTAGTCCCTCAACCCGAAAACATTTGAAAATAGTTTGGGCATGAGCACTAGTGTACTCAAGTGGGTGAAACAGCTTTATAAATATTTCACAATAAGTTTATCCATGTATAAACCATATGACTTGGAAGGTTTTAAAATAAAAGCCACTTCCAAACATACAAATATTCGTTTACTAGTGTGCGCGCGCCGTCACGTTCTACGCTTACTCTTACTTTATTCCCCTTGCTCTCGGACTGGGGCTACAACCCAAATGAGTCCCATAAACATCCGATCTCGGGTCCCGACCCGCAGGTCCCAACCGTTAGACTTAAAGCCGAAGCCCATAGGTCCTCTCCCTTGGTTAGCACACAATGGAGATCAACCCATTGCACTACTAACAAACGTGTACACAATCCTCAACTAGCGTGTCGGGCCGCTTAAGAATCTCGATCGATTAAATTCGAGCATTAAACTTGTAGAACGCACAAAAATATTTTCATGGATAAACATAACATTTCATAGAGCTCAATAACTCAAAATAGTTTTGAGAAAGTAAAACCCACCTTGCTTCTGCTGATAACAATAATATAGCTTCTCTACCAAAGCAAGGCGCTACGTCTTTCCTCCAATAGGTCCTACATGAGGAATCCTATATTTAGTGATAATTTCAAATTTTTATTAATAAGAAATCCTAATAATTTTCGAATTCTAATTAATAAACCCCAATCATTGAAATGATTTTGTTAATCCTAGATTCTTGTATCGATATTGCATTTAATCGACATCTAGGTTCATTATAAAAATTATAACATAGCCGTAAGTTGAAATCAATTGAGCTTCCGATTAACTATACTTAAGAAATCTATCTCTTCCTAAGTATAAAAATTTATTCAAATATATATATATATTCTTCTATACCTTATGCATCTTCTACACCTTATATCATCTAACAAATCAATAATTACATATACGGTAATCAAAATTAATGATCCAGTAATCTAAACAATTAATTGTTACTTAATATAAAATTTTAAACTTAGCCATTTGTTGTCGACTAGATAGCTTGAGAAAAATTTAGACTAAAACCAAAAAGTTGAATACCTTACTACAACACTTCCAAGCTACAGTGGAATATGTTTTTCAATGTTAAGATATTTCTCAAGAGAAAAGCCTAACGACACACCTATATATACTCATACCCACTTGTAATTAAAATAATGCTAGCCTTCAACTTTAGAACTTTAGGCATGCTTCATCATTTTTTAAGTTACCTAATTGAAAGGCACGTGGAGAAAAAAAGGGTTTGTGGCAATACTATCTCTATGCAATACCTTATCTATATACATAATTAATTAATTACTTAATTATCTAAGGCAATTAACTTTTGGTTCAAAATGTCACACGTATATCCACCCCATTAGACTTACCTTCTCCTTTAGTATCGTAGTACAAATTAATATACTTAATTTAGGAAATAGGTTGTATATTATATACTACTTCATATATGTTTCGGGTTAACTTTCTAGATTAAATCCTTACTCAATTGTTCATGTACCTAGTACAACATCCTAGTATGAAATAATTTATGTTATGATGCATTGGGAATATAAGTAGAGATTGGCTTGTTGTCACTAATTTATTCTTCATAAAATAGTAATAATACTATATTATATATATCTACACTCACGCACACTACTAACTATATGTATAAATATTAACCTCACTAATAACACCAATATATGTATTACTTATTATTATTTTCGTATTATATATATATATATATATATATATATATATATATATATCTTCTATTATACTAACGGATTAAATAATCTTCTTAAACCTTAAAAGGAAAACTCGGGATATTACAGACATGTTCCAGAAGTTGACTTTCGGTCAATTCTACATCCTGCATAGTCAGCATCAGAATAACCAATTAGTTCAATATTATCATCAGCTGGATACCATAAACCTATGTCAGGTGTTCCTCGGAGATAGCGGAGAATCTTCCTTGCTGAGTCCATATGACTCTGCTTAGGATTCGCCTGAAATCGAGCGCAGACACCTACAACATAAGTTATGTCAGGACGAGTAGGTGTTAAGTATAATAAAGAACCAATAATAGCACGAAATTCAGTATGGTCTACTGATACTCCCTCTTTATCAAGATCGATTTTCATGTTCGTGTTCATCGTGATCTTGATTGGTTTGCCGGATGAGCAACCGAATTTCTTGATGAGGTCTCAAGTGTATTTTTCTTGATTGATGAGCGTTCCCTTCTCAGATTATTTGACTTGAAAGCCGAGGAAATAGTTCATCTCTCCCATCATTGACATCTCGAACTTGTCCTTCATCATTTTCTCAAACTGCTGACACATGATGACGTTCTTCGATCCGAAGATTATGTCATCTACGTAGATCTGCACAAGTAGGATGTCGTCTTCCAGTCAAATGTTGAATAATGTGCGGTCTACTGTGCCTTTCTGAAAACCTTTCTGAAGAAGAAACTCAGATAGGGTATCGTACCAAGCTCTGGGTGCTTGTTTTAACCCATACAGAGCCTTTCTGAGTCTGTAGACCTGATGTCCCTGCTGAAAGTCGGGAGGTTGTTCTACATAGACTTCTTCTTTTAGTACGCTGTTCAGGAACGCAGACTTCACATCCATTTGATAGACTCTGAACCTTTGATGTGTTGCGTAGGCTAGGAATAGTCTGATTGCCTCCAATCTTGCAACTGGAGCGAACGTTTCATCGAAATCTATCCCTTCAGCTTGACAGTAGCCTTTAGCCACGAGCCTTGCTTTGTTCCTTACTATAACGTTGTTTTCATCTCGCTTGTTCTTGAAGACCCATTTAGTTCTAATCACATGTTGATGCCGGGGTCTGTCAAGTGTCAACAAGCTCCCAAACTTCGTTTCTCGTGAACTGATTCAGCTCCTCCTGCATGGCTATGATCCAATCATCGTCCTTAAGTGCATCCTCAACTGACTGAGGTTCTTCAGTAGATAAGAAGCAGAAAAATAAGGCGCTTTCTCCCTGACAGAATCTGGATCTTGTCTTTACGCTTGCTGAAGGATCTCCAATAATCAAATCAGAAGTGTGAGCGTCCAGCCATGATCTACGATGTTTCAACTCTTCATCTGAAATTTATTCAACACAGATAGTAAGTGAGTTAGGCATTTCAGTTGTACTATTCTCGAGATTGAAGTAATTCGGCTATAAGAGTGTGATCTCATCGAGTCACTAGGTTCGGGGGCATTTAGCTCATGAACATCATTTGTTCCCCCCGAATTATTATCCTCGCAGAGGTCTCGGCTACCACTGGGTTTCTTCATCGACCCGAGTTACCTAGGATTGACTCGCTCAAGAGAGTCAATATGTTCGCCACTTACTGCTCGCCGGCTAAGATTCGGTAGATTTGTCTTCGGTTTCTTCATCTGAATCATCATCCCAACATAGCTGGATCTTTTCAACTTTATCTTTTAAGCTCAGATCCTGTAGCTGCTTACTGATGTTCTCAAATTCAGGTTTAGAGTTTCTGCTCCTGACTTCAGTAACAAACTCATTAAAAACAACATGAGGACTTTCCTCCACACAAAGGGTCCGAGAGTTAAAGACTCTGAAGGCTTTGCTGACCCGGGAGTATCCTAAGAAGACTCCCTGGTCTGACTTGCTATCAAAAGTCTTCAACTGATCCTTCCCATTATTGTGGATAAAGCACGAACACCCAAAAATATGGAAATAAGATAAAGAAGGCTTCCTGTCGTTCCACAATTCATATGGTGTCTTCCTATGCTGCTTTGTCAGTAGAGATCTGTTCTGAGTATAACATGCAGTGTCAGTAGCTTCCGCCCAGAATTTGATTGGGAGTCCTGAGTCTGCGAGCAAGGTTCTTGCTGCTTCTTTGAGTGTTCTATTCTTCCTTTCCAAGAATCCCATTTTGTTGAGGCGTGCGCGCGGCACGCCTCATGCTCTATGTCTTCTCGCTTGCGTAACTCCTCCACCATAAAATTCGGGAACTCGGTTCCTCTATCTCGAACGTATCTTGATGATCTTGGTGTTCTTCTCGACACCGAGCTTTTTCGTAAGCGTTGGTAACTCGTTTTGATGTCGACTTGTTGGCAATAAATATGACCCATGTGTAGCGAGTAGTCATCAATGACCACTAATGCATACTTCTTGCCTCCGATCGTCACCGGGAGAGATCGGACCGAACAAATCCATATGTAGCATCGAAGGATTCCATCAGCTGGAAGGAGATGGAACAGCGGATTTTGATTCCTTGTTTGCTTTTCCTTCGCACATGCTTCACACCGAGTGTCTTTGTTGAATACTTCATTCGGCAGTCCTCTTGCTAGAGTGTTTCTAGCTAATTTGTTGAGCATCTTGAAATTGAGATGGCTGAGTCTTCTGTGCCAGAGCCACCCCGTTATGTTGTCATTCTTTGCCAACAAACAAGCTTCGTGTTCACCGAGTTCCGGTCCAGCCTATATAGATATTTTTTTGCGCGAACCCGATAACACTGTTTTCCCCGTAGATTTATCAACGACATCACAAAAACCAAATCAAAAATCAATCTATTCGAGTTATCACAAAATTGACTAACATAGAGAAGGTTATGTTGAAGTCCTTCAACATATGATACTCTTGGAACTGTTGTTGTTCCAATGATGAGTGTTCCATAGCCTTTGGTATAGCCTTTGCGTTGTCTCCAAACTCGATTCGTGGTCCTTCTTCAATAGTATAATTCTTCGCAGGTTCTTTTGGTGTGTCATATGTCTAGAACATCCGTTGTCCACATACTAAGTGGTCCTTGTGCACCCGCAAAAACGTAATTATATTTAGGTACTCTTTATTTTTGATTTTGGGTCCTTAGATGTTAGTTTTGGAAACCCGGATCCGTCTTACGACCCCGGTGGTCTCGGCAGCCTTCTTTCCACTTTCATCAACATATTTGACCACCGGATCGGTCAATGCCGACTTCGAGGCTTTACAGTGTTCGGGAGTCCCGATCTTCCGAGTAGGCGGATCGCCGACCTTTGCCTTCCGTACGGCTTTCTTCTTCTTCTTCCCGACTTTTTAGGTCCTCTTCTCGACTATAGGATCATAGTAATATGACCCATACCGAGCCGGGATGAGTCACCGCGGAGGTCCATACCGATCGCCCCATCTTGCTTTGGCCGGTTCCCCCCTCGACCGAACCGGGGTGATTTGGTGCCGATCTTCTTGTCGAGTGCCGATAATCGGGATGAGGTGCCTTCATCTTTTGTTTGTTCTTGGCTAGGGGATTCAAGATCTCTACATTGATGGTCTCCCCTTGAACAAACCTATCAGCTAGCCGGTTTTCTGAGCGTACGGGGGCGGATGAGGAGGCTCCATGGCTGAATCCAAGTCCCTCCTTGCAATGCTTAGGCTTGTTGCTTGCCGAGATCGCCTCAAGCTTCTTTTCGCCGCCCATGTACCGCTCCGTCATCGTTTCTCTAGACATCATCGCTTTCTTCAGCAATTCATGCTCGGCCTGAAGTCCTGACAGTTCTTGCTTCAGCAGACTCAATTCAGTATCTTTCTGAGTCAAGTCATTGGTCAGTAATGAGATCTGATCTTCTTGATGCTGAGACTTGGCCATCAGAGAGTTTATCTCCTCCCCGAGTCTCAACACAAGTCCTTCCCGACTCGCAGCAACCCGACTCTCCCGAGAAAGTCTCGATTCTCCACTTTCGTGGTATCCAACTCCCCGAAGAGTCTTACTAAGCCGCGCACTCATCCGAATCCGCTCGTCGAGTAGTTCTTCGTATGCAATTGCGACATCCAGATTCTCATCTGCACCTGAAATAGTGTCGTGTGTGCAGTGTGAAGAGGAGTTAAATGGTGCATGAGAGTTTACCTCATCCTCTTCTCCCGCCATGAGACACTTTTCGCCGTCTTCTTCAGCCTTCAAGCTCTACGGCCATGAATGCCGCTTCATCGTTTGATGAATCCATGAAGGAGTCAACTTCATCTCGAGTCGTCCCGAGAGTTCAACAAAGAATATATGCTTGTCGCTTCTTGATGAACTTCTCCCTTCGAGCTTTGCATGCCGCTCTTTCAAAGAAGGCTCGAGCTCGGAGACAGCCATAATGATAGTGTCCCCGGCTTCTTGCGATTATAGCGAAGTTGTGACTCTTTCTTCTTTGCTTTCGCCGTCTTTCGACCGAGCCGAGTCCTCCTGTTTCCCCGCATTCGAAGCATGTGAGTCGGAGTGCGCTTAGGTGTATATTCGGGCCTTACCCTTGGAGTCTCCGGCGACTCTTGAGAGCTTCTTGTGCCTCTCCTTCTCTTATTGATAGTGCCTCTCCTTCTCTTATTGATACATCACAAAGAAATGGCCCGTACTTCTTGGCTAAGTTTCCTTCTTGTATGTCATCGAATGAAGGTTCACCCTTGCTAGACGCCGGAGTCATGCTAGGCCGACCGATGCTTTAAAAGCATGATCGCCTTGGGTGTCGCCTTCACTCGCTACTTTCTTGGAGGTAAGCCAAACTCGAACTCCTCAGCCTTTAAGCTCGAAAAGATATGGCCAGGAGTAACAATATCTAAATCGAACGACGCAATAAAGTAGCAAAGGGAGTCCAAAGGTCCGTCCGGCAATGCCCTCAAAATTTTGAGATTCATCTCTCAATTGGAGAATGTGTTTCCCGACCCGTTGATAAAGTTCATCGATTCGTGAATTTGACGTTTAGATCTTCAATGGAGTCACCGTGCATGAGAAACAGCCTCTCCAAACCTCGAAGTTCCAAACGCGAGTTTGTTCGCTTTGATCTTCTCGAGTCCCCCGACTCAGTAGCGCTAGAGCATCCCAGAGTTCCTTTGCGGACTTGCAGTCTTGAACTCTTCCGAGATAAGAATCACTCAGAGTGGTCAGTATGGCGTTTCTGGCGACGCGCTCTAAGTTGTGAAGCTTCTTCTCCTCGGGGGTGAAGAGACTTCGTCTTTAGGGGATTTTCTTCCCGGCCACCATTCCTCCTCCTTGTGCTTGGTCCTTGAGCTACGACGCTATCTACCATTGGAACAATAGGTCCGTCCTCTAGAACCCTCGTCATGTATCGTCGTGGAGGGAGGTCGATGTACCTCCATTCTCGACCCGCCATACTCCATAGTTCTCTACTGAGAACATGGGTACCATCTTGATTCCTGACATATCAGACATGGTGAATAATGATATGAATGAAGAATGATATGCAGTGAAAACATTTTCCGATCCGTTCAAGTAGACCGGCCTGAATAACAAGAGTCTTAGAGAACTCCCCGCTCCGATACCAATTGTTGGTCCCGAGAGTAACGTTCGAGTGTAGAGGGGGGGGGTGAATACACCGAAAACCGATTTCTCAACTTCAAACGCGAACGGCCCTTTTCGTGAGAGTGTCATACCGAACGAGTTCAACGGACTCAAATAAGCTATTCTGAATCGCGTGGCAAAGTGACTGACTTTACTGAGGTCCGCTAGCTGACTAGAGTCGAATTCAGTACCGTTCGATAAAGTTCAGTAGTGCGGAAATGTGTAGGCCCAAATTCAGTTGAGTTAAGAAAACGTTTTTATCAAAACAGCTTCAATATATTAGTGCATCGATTAAGCTTAGTCGAAACTCAATTGAATGATTTTAAAGATATTTTCAGTATGCACAGTAATCAATGCAACAGTAAATAATGAACACAGAACACAGACGATTTTTAAAGTGGTTCGGATCCAACAATCATATGTCCATTATCCTGAAAGATCAGGAGGCTATGTATTATACCGAGATAGTCTCAGTCGGTTTGTAAGCTGGACAAACACTGGTCTTAAGATTTATATTGAGCAAGTCTCGGTTACATGTGGTATCAAACTAAGTGTTTGAGAAACTCTCCAACTATGAAGGAGTCCTTTACAATAAGGATCAGTTCGACTATGAACTCCTTCGTCTAAGCTATAGATATGAACAATGAGCTTAGGTTAGAGGGATAGGGAACAAGAAAGTGGCTTCTGTAGAGCGACGAACGGCTAAGTATAGACTTGGGTTCGTGTTCGCCGCTTGGATACTAGAGGCTATATGATTTTGGTTAAGCTTGGTTCCCTATGAGCAGTATGTAGTCTTTCGCCGGAGATTACTTCTTCGAACTACTTGCGGAAGACTTGAAACGTTTATGAGTTGCTCTTTGAATGCTCGTGTGTTCTTCGATTTCTAGGTAAGCTTCAATTTGAATGTATCCCTCTATTTATAGAGCAGTAGATAAGGATAGATCCGTTGGAGACGACGATCCTTTTGTCTCTCTCTTTTGGGTAGCTAACGGCTCTTTCAAAGTATGGTTGCAAAGTGTCCTTTTCCTCCATTTCTCGGAAAGTTGTTGACTTGCGGCTTTTAACTGTATATAGGACAGTGGCCGCTTGTCATTGATCGAGGTTCGGGAAAGTGGGTGAGACAGTAACAAACTACAATGAGATCCGAAGCCGACTTCTCTCTTCCTCGTATCGACTCGCCGATTTGACTTTTAGAGAATCCGACGCCGAAGATCGGTCATCCGACCGTTGCCGAAGTCCGATCTCTTATTCAGCAGCATGCTCCCGCCGAGTCGGCTCTCTACGAAGATCAACTCGAGTTCGATGAACTACTCCCGCCGAGTTCGCCGCCCACCGACTCCTTTCGCATATCTTGCTCCCGCCGAGTCCAAGATCACCGAGTCTTCTACATCCGGTACCGAGGCAAGTAATCTACCGAGCGCCCGAACCGGGATGAAGAGTGTCTACCGAGTCCGAAACCTCGAGACGTAACGTAACAAAGTTACAACCGAATGGTTCATCATCCAAGATAGGGTTTTGGGATCTTCAAATCTTCGCAAATATTCGTAGCACTGGGCTACCGGAAGTTATGTCTTAACCGGACAGAGAAGACCGAATCATCCGCCAACATCCTCCGATTCTCATTTTCTCTCCATCATTCTTCAACGACTTATCAGTGCGGCGATGCGATTTTCATTCTCTCTCTTCTCCGCTCATTTCTTCTAGGCGTCCTCCGAATACCACCGTCCGACATTTCCAAAGCATATTTCGGCATGCTTCTCTATTTGCAATTGCACCCGTACATTTGCAGCATGTCAATAATTTAGCGAACAACAAGCAGATAGACCATCACGATTCAAGAAATTGTGACAAAGTCATTGATGTTCAAGATTCTTCTTAGTTTTTCATGTTCTTGAAAATTTGTCCTACTTTTGTTTTTATTATTAGTTTTCTCGCACCTAGTTATGATTTAGTTTTCGAGTTTGTAGGATATTTTATAATTGTATTGACTTTCCGACCATTGCGTGTCTTAACATCATTGACAGTTACTGTTATGCATAACTTTAAAAAGAAATATGCATAAATTCGTACATCTTACCATTCATGATCTAATTATTGTATATATATATTTTTTTAATTACATGCATATCTACGTTCGGATTAACGCATAACTAGTTTAATTTTACGCATACTCATTTTTTATTCCATAGGAACAATTGGAATAGAAAGCCCATAATCTTTTTTTTTCAAATAAATCTATTTTTATGTTATTTCGTACTGTACAATTCTTTTATTCATGGGATCATTTTCCCCCGAGAGGGAATATGAAGAATTATAAAATGGAGTGCTAGCTATGCCTAGATCGCGGATAAATGAAAATTTTATTGATAAGACCTTTTCAATTGTAGCCAATATTTTATTGCAAATAATTCCAACAATATATTAATTAATTATATGTTCAAAAGATGATAAATTAACAATGCTACCTTCAAAATATAGTTTAAGTTGCAGATTTGTTTGTTTCAAATTAAAAACATAAGTACTAGCAAAATAGTGACGAGTCCTTCCAATCCCATATCTCATAGTCTAGCAGCATCTACTCAACCTCTCTAGTATTCAACTTTTTTTTCCTCATAATGATTAAAGACTTCTTGTTAAATTGCTTCATTTTGTTTTCATTGAGGTCCACTATTATGCAACAATAGCGAACCTCAAAGTCTTATTTTCTTCAAGCTTTTCCTTGCAATTCCAGTCTTTAATTTAATTCAACTCCATTAAATGTATCCATGCGCCTTATCAAATAAATCCATTCAACAAATGTATATAATTCAGTATTTTTTCAAAAATTATGCATTTATGCACAAACATAAGCTTGTTTATGCATATTCCCATTATATGTTATGTTTATGCATATAAAAGACATGTTAAATTATTATATGCATAACTTGAAAGAGAAATATGGATAAACTAGTTCATCAGTATGAATAGACAAAGAATAACCATACATATATGTGTTCATTGATTTTGATTAATGCATAAATGTATATTAGTTCATGCATATCCTTTACTAATGTGATGCATAATGTGTTATCCTCCAAAATTACAAAAACTTAAGTGTTACATGATACATGGAAAATAGATATATGCATGACCTGAAACATTTATAAGAATAAACTAGTTCTTAACTATGCAAAAACCACAAAGTTGGCCATAAATATATGGGTTCTTCAATTTCGTTTTCATGCATATCCACTTACTAAATCATGCATAGTATGTAACAATTTTATGCATAATCCATGTAAAACTCATAAAGTACAAAAACTGGGCATCCATGTTTGTATCTTTCTAGTTACAACAAAAGAGCAAATTTGATAAAAAAAAAAAAGTCATGCTGAAAAGAGTAGAACAATAAAAGAACTCAATTTTTTTACACAATAAATCACTATATTAACATTATTTCATATTTTCGAACCATAAAACACCAATTTACACAATGTGTAACGAAAATTTAGAGATTTAAGGCTTCAAATCCGCACAAATTCAAGTATAATGCGATTTTATAGAAAACTAATTGCATTTTCTTCAATTTTATTGAACCCGAATATTTTTTGCACAATTAAACACTAGATTAACACTAGTTCATGATTTCAAGCTGTAAAACACCGATTTACATAATGGTTATTGAACAATTAGAGACTTAAGGCTTCAATTTTGCACAAATATGTTTCGATTTCATGCATAAAATAATTTTAACAAATTAAAATTACCTCTTGTTGGATGGAATCGTCGAAAATCCAACTAATCATGCGAAAGCCTAAAAATTGATTTTTGGAGAGATAAATCGACAAAACTTTCGTATGTTTTCAATTTTGTTGGGAGGTTTTGATTTATGTGAGAGAGAGAGTGGAGGTTTGGGGAGACTGTTCTCAAATCTTTTGAAACCCCTCTTTTGATTTTCAAATATTTGATGTTCCAATTTTCCAATTGTATCCCTTACTCCTCAATTTTCTATTATTTTGTGTAGAAACTAGGGAGAAATGGTTATGATTAATGGATGAGAGTGATTCAAATATCTGTCTTGGGAAGTGGTTCTTCATAACCACTTCATATATATATATATATATATATATGAATGGTTCTTTTGTGAACACTCAAAAATGGACAAATCTACATTATTAGATTAAATAAATAGATGATTATAATTTATACTTATTTAATTATAAAATTAATTTTTACTTTATTTTTAATAACTAAAGGGTAAATGAGTAATTTTTTTGTTTGGTCTCCCACTACCAAATTAAACCTAAACCACAACCAAATTAAATTTAATGGTCCCCACTCCCAATGCAAGTCTCTCTCCTCTATCTTCGGATATGAAAATCATCGGACACGAAGCAAGATCTTATCGATAAGCTTCTAAAAGGCGGTTGAAAGAAGTCTTTGAAAGTATTGAAAATAAGTAAGTTCTAAAGAAAACACAAACATACTCAGCCACTGCATTCAGAACGGCCTAAAGAAATATGAGCTTCTCGGCATCTTCTTCACATGCGAATTTAGATTCATAAGCTAATTTAGAGAGGAACAACAAGAAACAAAAACATTATTAACTAAAATTAAGAGAACGTAAATAGGAGTTACCACAGATAAACATAACTTTGTGGATTATAGATTCAGAGTCCGACGATGTCTCCGACGAGTCCGAAGCTGGTTTGTTAACTCTGCCAGAGTCACATTTTCTGCTTCGATTTTGTTCATTCTCTGCTTCGCTTGAATTGAGCATGCTTGTAAAAATTCAAGTGGGAATTTCAATCACGACTAAAAAGTGTGCACGATTCCACAAAAATATACGAATACTGTAAATTTTTTTTGCAAACATTAACTGGGAAATAATTGCTAATATAAAGCTTGGGGCGTGGGCCCAGAAAAACCGTACATTCTCCAGCATCTAAAGAAAATCCAAAACAACATATCAGCAAAAATAAAAGAAAATCCAAAACAAAAATCCAGCAAAAACAAAAGAAAATAAACATAATCAAAATAGCAACGAAAGTTAACATAAGGAAAAATGGAAAATGATTGATTTTGCAGAGAAAAAACAAGCTCTTAACAGGGTTGGACAAAGTACGATTGACTTGTGTGGAGTGTAGAGATTTATAAATAGACTTATAGAGAGTGCCGACTCGTTGTGTTGTGTTAGAGATTAGGGTTTCTCGAGTTTAGTTATTGGATAATAATTATCCAATACACATTAATATGATAGTATCATCATTAGGGGTGGCAAAATGAGCCCGGCCCGATGGGCCGGCTCGGGGTACCCGGGTCAGGAGTTGGGTTGGGCTTCGAAAATAGAAGCCCGAAATGAACCGGGCCTAAAAAAGCCCGCCCGATGAAAAGCCCGGCTTATCGGGCTCGGGCCTAAAAAAGTCCGCCCGAAATTAATTGTTAATTATATTTATTTTGTTTGTTTTTATTTGTTTTGATTTTTGAATGATTAATTTCTACCCAACTTATTTATTCTATCTTGTTGTAGGTCAAAAATCAAGACTAAAAAGAAAGAATTTTGGTAGAAAAAGAGGAATTTGAACGCCTCAAGTCTTTCATAGTTTGAGCTTTCGATCATGGAACCAATCTATTAACTTGTTTTGTTAATTGTTATCAAATATCAACTAATCAAAAGACTCATATTTTGCACTTAAAGTTGTTTTTAATTTATTTTTGTTGGTTTTAACTTTCAACTTTCGAATTTCGATTATATTTAAAAAAAAAACTCGGGTTAAGCCCGTCCGCCCGCCCGAAAGCTCGGGGCTGGGCTGGGCTTAAGACTTCTAGGCCCGACTGATTTTCGGGTGGGCCCGGCCCGGCCCGGTAAATAGCTAAAAGCTCGGTGGGCGGGCCGGCCCGCTACTTTGCCACCCCTAATCATCATCATTAAGGGACGTTTGGTTCGCAGCTTGAAATCGGATTCAAGTTCAGGTTAATTCTCTTCAATTTCGGAATGAGTTGAATTATTCTAATATATATGTTTGGGTCTTCTTCTGATTCAAGATTATTAATATAAATGTATTTTGTATAAAATTTTAATTTTAACCTTAACTCGTATAAAATATTAAATATTAAAAGTAAAAATTATAATAAAAAATAAAAAATAAAAATTGAGAATATAAAAGTAAATAATGAAGAACGAAAAACAAAAAAAAAAAAAAACACAAATGTAAAACAAAATAAGGAAATAAAGAAGAGAGAAAGATTTTTAAAAAAAGCATTAAAAAAAACAAAATGGATAATGAGAAAATTAAAATTTTGAATTTTTAAAAATGGTAGGAAATCAAACACACCAAACAATAGGGAATTGATGATTCCTAAGTTTTTTGATATTATTCCAAAATTTTGAATCCGATAGTCTTAATTCAAACACCATTTATAAGTTTCATTTCAATTCTTGATTTCGAATCCCTCTTATCAAACCCCCTAAATATTAGTTTAATAATTTTGTGATTAAATAATCATAAAACAAATATTAAAATTCAATTGTAACATAGTATTTCTTTAAATAAATAAATAATACGCGACAAACCTAAATAGTTCTTATTTAATCATCCATGTATCAATTCTTATAACCTAAAATTTATTAAGCATAGTGAAACTTCTATATATTAATACTCAATTACCATTTAGATGGCTACACTTGAGAATAGCCGTGGAATATATGGGTTGACTACGAAATTATGTTGCATAAGATCCTATAGTATACTCACTATCTTAAAATTCATGTCGTGTCAAAACCTAATGGTGCAATATCAATGAAATCAAGGGAGTATATTTTATGCATAATGATAAAAGTATAAAGTTATGTTGTTCGTGCATAAAAAGTATAATAACGATTATTAAAAAATATATTCATTGTGTACACTTCCTACTCCATCCATCTCATATATTGTCCATTATACCATTTCGGACTATCCCAAAAATAATGTCAATTTTCTATTCTTAGAAAATTATTAAACACATTTTTCTATGCGGCCCACAATTTTATACACAAGTAACAACTCAGATTAAAAACCGCGCCTTCACCAAAGTGGACAATAAAATTGGACAGAGTGAGAACTTCCTATATAAATCTGACTTCCTACTCTATCCGCACGGAGCACATCCAACTTATAGATACTCTATCCGTCCCATTGTAAGCATTCTTATCTCCTAATTGTGTTGTTCTATCAAAAGTTTTTTCTTTATATAAATGATAAAAATGTGTAGATAAAAAAAAAATAGTCAAAAGTAGAACAATATACACCATAAATATATAATTTTTTTAATATGCTTACCATAAAGAAAGTACTTATAATGAGAATATATATTTTTGGAAGAAACGAGAAATACACACTAAAGAGAAATGAGGGGGTTTGGTTTGGGGGCAACCGTTGGATGAAATATAAAAAGGCAACCGCAGTTTGAAATTCCTTCGGATAAGAGACAATCTAGAAAGAGAAAGAGAGACACATCATCGCTAACTGCAGACCATCCACACACTTTAGCCATGGCGGCTCTTCAGCACCTCTCCTCCCCTATTATCGCGCCACTGCCGTCGCAACTTCGCTCTCGTTTCCATCTTCGCCGCCGCTGTCGTCTTATCCCTTCGGCGTCGGCCGCTCGTGACTCCGAGCAAACTGCTAGTGTTATTACCCGCCGGCAATTGATAGGAGGCCTCCAAGCTGCCGCCGCAGTGTCGCTCTCTCCGTTCGGACGCAAGGCATTGGCGGCGGACGACCCGCTGTCCGAGTGGGAAAAAGTAACCCTTCCGATTGACCCCGGCGTCGTCCTTCTCGACATTGCTTTCGTGCCCGATGATCCCTCTCACGGTTAGGTTCTAGAGTAGACTTCATTATTTAAATTATCTACTGAGTTCATGCAATTGATGTGAAATAGTAAATTTGGTATGTGATTTTATGACATATTGAATGTGTGTTGAGTTTATTGTGGATACTATGGAGTGATCTGAGAATTAGTTGAATCCGAAATCCCAGATAAGATTAAACTAATGCTGGTTCAATTAGCAAATCTATCGAAGACATATCTAATTAAGCTCTTCCTATGATTGGGTTGGTTTGGCAGGTTTCTTATTGGGGACTAGGCAAACTCTGTTGGAGACAAAAGACGGAGGAAACACTTGGGCTCCACGTTCCATACCGTCTGCTGAAGATGAGGATTTTAACTATAGGTTCAATTCTATCAGTTTCAAAGGAAAGGAAGGCTGGATTATAGGCAAGCCAGCTATTCTTTTGCGCACTGCAGATGCTGGAGAGACCTGGCAACGCATTCCTTTAAGTTCTCAACTTCCTGGTGACATGGTAACCATCAATTATCTTGCTTACTGACTTTATGTATTTTCGTTGTCGTGTTTAATATTCTCCGAAGTCCCAAGTATAAGAATGTGAGTCTTTGATGTGTTATGTAGTGAGTTTCTTCTTTGAGACTAAATCTCATGCAGCTTGGTTTCTGTGACTGCATTACAAATCATTACTTTCATTCAGAGAAACCTGTTTCCAGTTCTCATGACATGATATGATGATACCTAACTTGACTACTAGTAGCATAGTTGAGAATCTAAGAGATGGAAAAATTGTTTATTCTTATATTATGGCCTGAGCACCGACTTCCAATCCACACCCTACTGCAATAATTTCAATGGGACCAGTGAGGAATGAAAAAAAAAGAAAAGGCAGATTAGGTGCTTACTTGTAACATTAAATTCAGCATCACTGCTACCGGAATAGCATAAGCAGCAACAAAGAAGAGAGGCCTATTCTTTGACTCAAACGCCAAGAGAATTTTCTGGGACAAGGCAAAAAAGTTACCAGCTCGAGATCCTGAAAAATGGAAAATAGATGCAGCTGGAAACATTGTCTACGTTTCCACACCTGTTAGGGTTGCCTCTACTACGAGTGTGTTCAGATTATCCCTTTTTTTTTTAAGGTGGTGACTCTGTGACCGAGAATTGTCAAAATTTTCAAATCAGGGTACATAGGTCGAAATCAAACAGAAATGGTATTCAACTAAGATTGCTGGAAGGTTACACTTGCGACATTAAATTCAGCAGTGAACAACTTGACATAATTGAAATGGCCATTTATGGCTGTGTTATTCGACCAGGGAGGCACTGCATTGTTGGGAGTATAGGTTCATTGATCGGGAAACACATCTTTAGGCATCATATAGTTAAATTCAACTAGGCACTGAAATGATCGGACCACATCTTAATTATGTATTTGACTCAATAAGGCACAATCTATCCCTTAACAAGTTTATATAATCTTCTTTTTGTTTCTGGGATTCAGGTTTTTGCCGTCTTTTATGAAAATATACTTTATTCCTTTAGTCTTCTGATGCTCTAGTTTTTATCTCCAATTATGCTCAATTTAAATATATTTATCTAAAGATGTATCTAGTCGGTTTGTAGCTCATCATTTTAAGCCTTATGCACTAGATCTCTGAGAATGCATTTTCGTGAAGGACGGTTTACAATGCAGGAAGGACCAGAAGTAGAAACAGAGGGATTTTTTGGTTGAAGATTGTACTTAGAAGTTAGGATCAAGTTTCTTCTCTTCTTCTTCAGCCACTCCTTTGATGCAGCAGGCAGGATGAACCTATATTCAATCGCTAGATTCAATGCTGAACATTCATTTTAACTTGATTAATTTAATATATATGGCACATTTAATTCTGGTAGTATTTTTGAAATGAAAGTCATCAGTCATCGATTCTGTCATTCTTTTCGTCTCCCCTTGTGAATAGAGGACTTTGATGAATATATAATTTACCCCGAAAGCCATCTCTCAATCTAAGCTAGGTGGATAACACTGTTTGATTATTTCAGGTATATATACAGGCTACTGGAGAAAAGAGTGCTGAAATGGTAACTGATCAAGGTGCAATTTATGTAACATCAAATGGAGGATACAACTGGAAGGCTGCTATTCAGGAGACTGTTTCAGCTACTTTAAATAGGTTAGCTTCCTTTGAGGTCCTAGCTTCATGTTCTTAGATGTCATGTTCTCTGAAGAAGTCCTTTTTAGAGAAACCACTCTCCGTGCTCTTTTTACATTCCTGCACACTCCAAAAACCTCCTACCTCCTGATATTACTACCTTCTATTTTTCAAAAAAATAATCAAGCCTCTTATATTCGATATTAAAACTACTATGTGCCACCATAAGTAACTGACTTAACCAAAATCTGTACTGTATTGACTATGGAGGCACCCATTAAGCCCAATTGTTTCTCCATCATTAGCAAGAAACATAACTTCTCTAGTGTTCCCCTTTTATGCTGAAAAAATCTACTTCATTATTTCTAAAAGCTATCATAATTCCAGCTCTGCTACAAAAGTTCTATACTAGTCTTACGTTTCTGTTTACATAAGAAAAATCTGAAGCCACACTTATGTTGTAGCATGGACATTAGGTGCTCCAAAATTATGGGTATGATTAATAAATTGTTCATTTAGGCCATCTTCTCTTGTAACTCTTACTTGTATCTAATCCGTCTTATCGCTGTACTTGAAATATATTACATTCAGATTCTCTAATTCCCGGTTTAAAGTGATTGGCTCATAGTTAAAATTCTTCTCAGGTCCAACGTCCCTTGTTGCATGTGGTGTTTCTGTAGTCAGTATCTCTAGAGATTTGATTAAAGTTATTGCTAAAGCCCTATTGTGGTCAACCAACTCAGTGCTCATTCTCTCACCCCCTGTTTATTCTGTCTCTCTTTTCCTTTACTGCGGGTCCTTTTCTTTCTCTGTATTGTATTTACTTAGCAGCTTTGCAACATGAGAAAGGGAGCTGCTCTGTTCTGTATGTGTTATCATGCATAAAAGAATAAAAAGAAGTTGAGCTTTCCTGTATCTCTTACAAACTAGCTTTTATTTGTGTTACTGTCTCAAGATTATATGTCTTCATTTCGGTTCCATGCATACTAATTACTAGTTTGCACATGTTGTTATTTGCAGAACAGTTTCTAGTGGTATTAGTGGTGCCAGCTACTATACAGGAACTTTTAGCACTGTGAGTCGTTCACCTGAAGGAAAATATGTCGCTGTTTCAAGTCGTGGCAACTTTTATCTGACATGGGAACCAGGTCAGGTAAGATTCCCTCACAGCATTTAGAGGTTTTTTGAATCTGTTAGATTCTTGCTCAAAAGTCTCTTAGCTTCTGCATGCGAAAACTATCTTTTCTACTGCTAAGATCCTTTATTAGTGCTTTTGTATTTGAATACCAGCGAGAAAAGATAGAAATCTTATGGATGTTAATGTCTATGCAATATCAGCCATTCTGGCAGCCTCATAATAGGGCAGTTGCAAGAAGAATTCAGAACATGGGCTGGAGAGCTGATGGTGGTCTTTGGCTTCTAGTACGTGGTGGAGGACTTTATCTCAGCAAGGGATCTGGGGTAAGTGCCTTCTAATGTATAAGCATATCTCTTCATGCATTTGAGAGATTATTTTCTGGGAGACCTTCAAATTTCTTCCTCGAGATGAAACTATTCTCCTATTTTACTGATTTCTTTCTCATTTTCCTTTACTTATATGAATTCCAATTAAATAGCACTTCGCTTGCCCAACTAAAGATAAGATGATTTGTCGTAGTGATGGTTTTTGTTTCTTGGTAAAATGAAACAAAGCGTTTCTTTAATCAATTACAATTCTGAATATTTATATTTTAATCTACTAAATATAAAAAAGAATTAGAACATTGATCTTTCAACTTTCTAATCTAATGGAAGATATATTATCAAATATCTCGTACCAAATTTCTTATCTGTTTATTTTCCTCGAGTGAATAATTTAATTAGTTAGTGTTATCTCGTCAATCAACAGATACTTTAGTCATACTGCCTCTTGTATGTATGCCTTCACTCCTTTCACTTTAATTTGACATTCTTTTAACAATTGAAATGACTCAATGTTTTCAGATAACTGAGGAATTTGAGGAAATTCCGGTGCAGAGTCGGGGATTTGGGATTCTTGATGTTGGGTACCGATCAGAGGTATGTCTGAATTTTGTAAAGCTTGCCTTTTACTGAGTGTTTTCTGCATTTTAGGAAGAAAGAGATTACTCGCCAGTGATGATAGTTATAGTGGTCAGGAATAAAAGGAATGGAGAAGTCTTACTTAAAATGCAATTATCACTGTAAATCAATCTAAACCTGTAACGATTATGGTATGCATCTCAAACTTCATTGACAATCAATCTTTTTGCATGTTGAGATCAGAATAATTCCAACGCTTATGTTTAGCAAGTGGATTCAGATCACTAGTTTTTCCAGCTCAGTTACTGCCAGTTCTTTTAGTGACACCATCCATAGGCGAAAGGATTTCTATATTAGAAGATATAAGTCTTCAAACATTTTGTTCCATCCCTCAATTCATTTATGAAATATTTCATCCTAGAATTCTGATAGTTTAAGGGATTGTTGGACCAAACAGATGCTGTTCTAGGAGTCTGTTTTCACACTGCTTATAAAGTTAATAATTTTAAGTTCTTCACGTATTGTGATCGTCTCAACATGTTTAGTCTTATGGATGAATGCAACTTGCAGGATGAGGCTTGGGCTGCTGGTGGCAGTGGTATTCTTCTGAAAACCACAAACAGCGGGAAATCTTGGATTCGCGACAAAGCAGCTGACAACATTGCTGCCAATCTTTACGCTGTAAAGTAAGTTCGATTCTTTTATCAAGTTATTGACAAAGATGCAGTGTTTGGTGATATATGAGAGATACTTGCCTTTAATTGATATCACTGTTGTAAACTTGTTCATCATCTGTGCTTGAATCAGTTAACAAATAAGTGGTTCGATAATGCAGGTTCATAAATAACAAGCAAGGATTTGTGCTCGGGAATGATGGAGTTCTGCTAAAATATCTAGGATGAGCAAGCTCGAATGCAAGATGGAGTCATGTAACAACCGGAAGAGAAACCATGTGAGTTTGATTTTATTTATTTCTCATTTTTTCCGTTGTTATAGTTGTCGATACCTATTACGATTACGATTATTACTATCAATCAGTGATATACTATTATCTAAGGGATGTACATTGATATACTATTTATAATTGGGTGTGTCCTCGTATTTGGAAATGATTTACGATCATATGATTTATGATTACAATTGTTTTAATGAATCAGTGTTATTGTAATTTAGAGTTGCATTGATATACGATGATGGTTGATGATCAAATCGTTAATTTTATGTTATCCAATCATCCACCATATTATCAACATTAAGTGTTCAAGAAACTAGTACTGTAGTAGTTTTTTTTTTTTTTTTGTATTTAAAAGTCAAACTCAAATATTATTAAAATCTGTGAGTATTTGTTTTTTAGTGCAATTAATCGTACCAAGTTGACCTCAAAAGCATTCCTTTACGAGAAAATACGAAATTGTTCTTTCGGAAAATCCTAATTTCCGTCCGCCTTTCCAGACGCTGGAAGAATAAATTATAAAATTCGAAAATAAATACTAATAATAAAAGTAAAACTCGTTCCTATTATATAACGTTAATTGGTTGAAATTTGATTCTTAAAATTTGCATTCAATTCAATAGACTGGGAAAAATCCCAAGTTTAATTCATAATTTTCTGCTAGGACTTCAATGACAGTCTTATTAAAAAAGTTATTTAATTATGCAGGAAATATATTTAACTTTGACTTGATGGAAAGATAAAGGCAAATTGGATTTTTTAATCCCCAAACTATGCGTGTTTGGCTAATTTGGTCCCTTATTTATTTTTTTAGTTAATTGGTTCCCAAACTATATAATTTTGGATGAATTGGTCCTTCTGTTAATTTTTTGGTAAGTCAACTGTTAGTCAACGATTTTTAAAAGGTATTTTCGGTATAATATTATTAAGGACCAAAACGTCCAAATATTAAAAAATTGAAGACCAATTTGGCCAATTTTTTTTTACTTAAATTTTTTTCATTTTACAAAAATCGAAAAGTATTTTAGTCGTTTTGATTTTTTTAAAGGACCAACTACGTCAATTTTAAATAAGTTGAAAACCAATCCCTATATTTTGGGATCATAATCGTCAAATTTTATAGCTCTGTTATCAAATTTTTCGAATATATTATTATGATAAAAATAGATAAAAACGTAGAATATTTGATAATCAATGAATAAAACTATAGTAGATTTCCATTCAAAACATGTTTTCATTCCAATATGATTTATTCATTAATTTTTCGTATATTTTATGTTTTAATCCCTTGTTTTCATAGTAATATTCGGAAAAAAATTGGTTACGGAGTAATATATTTTATGTATTAATCTCTCGTTTTCATAGTAATATGATCCCCAAATATATTATAACTAACGGGAATGGTCCTCAACCTATTTAAAATTAGCATAATTGCTCCTTAAAAAAACCAAAAATTATTAAAATATTTTTCGATTTTTGAAAAACTTAAAAAAATTAAAGAAAAAAAATTAGTCAAATTGGTCCTCAATCTTTCAATATTTGGACGTTTTGGTCCTCAATAAAATTATACCGAAAATGTCCTTTAAAAATCGTTGACTAACAGTTGACTACCAAAAAAATTAACAGAAGAACCAATTCGTCCAAAATTCTATAGTTTGGGGATCAATTAACTAAAATAAATAAATAAGAGACCAAATTGGCCAAACACACATAGTTTGGGGACTAAAAAATCCAATTTGCCAAAGATAAAAGGTAGAAATGGAGCATTAGATCCATACGAGAATGTAGTTATTCCAGAACGGTTAAACCAAAAAAAGAGAAGAGAACAGTACTAATTATTGTAACTAAACAAATAATTGATTTTTTTGGAATAAATATTATTGAGGGAAAAAGTGAAAACATGAAGGGTAGAAGATACTAAGGGGCCGTTTGGTAAGAATTCGGATATGACAATGGTAATGGATGTGATAGTAGGATAATTGGGTATGGGTATGAGTGATTCATTTAATGATGTTTGTCATTTACTAGTGAATGAGTATGATAACAAAATATGATGTTTGGTTGTACTTAGACTTCAATGAGAATGAATAATTTTTTATAAAAAAATTATAATAATTTTGTGAATATTCTAACGTGATAAATAATAATGACATGAGTCATGTTTTTTTATTTTGTGAAATTTAATACAGGAATATTTTAATAAAAAGTACATTATCTTTTATTTTGATTATTTACAAAAAATAATATAATTGTAGAGATACTTTCTACATATTTTTACCTCATTATTGAATATTTATTTTAATAAAAATTCAAAACATTTTTATAAATTATGTTATAATGTTTTTAAATAATAATGTTAATTATTTGACAAAATAAGTTTTATTTAATATTATTACGTTATTATATATTTTTATGAGATTAGTGTATTTACTTTTTATTAAATTAAAAATATTTTTATAAATTATGTTTAAATATTTTTAAATAATAATGTTTATTATTTGATAAATTTTAAGTTTTATTTAATATAATTGTTTTCTTAACTAATTATTTATTTGTGTTATTATACAAATCTACCCACCTATCATATATCAAACACAAAATTACCCAATTCCCTACAAACTATCCACTATATACCCAAATTGTCTAAAACACCCCCACTTTTCACTTTTCTCACCTGAAAATTGTCAGGTCCGTGATTGGACAGTGCCCAATCGGTCGGACATGGTCCGACCGTGATCGGACCATGATCGGACCGTGATCGGACCGTGATCGGACCATGATCGGACCATGTCCGATGTGTCTGACTATGATCGGACAGTGCCCTATCGGTCGGACCATGATCGGACCCTCCGATCGGCCCGTGATCGGACCATCCCATAGATTGACTTTATTGAAAAAGTAGGGGTATTTTAGTCTATTTGGGTATATAGTGTAGTTAAATATAAGAATTGAGTATAAATGTGTTTGACTTTACCCAAATGGGCATTTCACCGCCGGACTCTATTTATTTTATCTAAGTATTATAAAATTAATTTTATTATTCAAAAATAATACATAAAAAAATTATTTTTGATACTCATATAGGTTTGCGAAAATTGGATTAAACCCCCCAAACTATCACTTTAGGTGCACTATACCCCCCGAAGTATTAAGTTGGATAACATCCCCCCGAACTTTCTAATCTTGTGCGAAGTACCCCCTAGATTTTGGTTCCGTCAGTCACCGTTAAATTGCACCAGAAATCGCACCGGCAGAAGCATCAATCAAAGCCCTCTTCAGCTGTCCCGGTTCTTCCATTCCCCTCTATAATCACACTTCACAAACCTGCAAACGAAAAACCCAATTCCCAAATAAACACCACAATTTTCTATAAACGGCTAGAAGTTGTCAACATTCCCATGAGAAAACGAGAATATCTACCAAAAAATAGCAAGATTTGATGAAATCAATATGGATTTCAGACTAATCACAAAAGCAACCACATAGCAGAAGATCGAGTCGATTCTGATGCACGCGAAGGTTGTGAAGTCTAGATTCGATTCGGATGTGTTGTTGCAGACTACGTTGCTCGATGCGTACGCTAAATGCGGCGATTTGGATAGCGCGTGCAAGGTGTTCAATAAAATGTCTAAGAGAGATATGTGTTTTTCCTGTGAGCGTTGCGCTATCTTGTGAGCATAATTGTTATCTATATAGATAAATATGTGTTTTTCCTGCTACCTTGAAGGGCTTCCTTACTGATACTTGAGGATCTTATCACTACATTTCATATAAATGAGCAACGTGGGTCCAATTCTGTTGATCCCATCTGTGCCTTCATTATAAATAAGTGAATCCAATGAAAATAAAGTAAATGCACCAAACATGACAACTTGGTAAAGTCTGTAACTAATATGGAGAGAGAGATATAAATAATGTGATCAAAGCACAATTTTGTTTAGCCAAGCAAACAGTTAACCAACAATCAAAACAAGAGTTGATATATTCTTTTATACTAGAATCAAGGTGAATTCTTCTTCTTTCTTTTATCAACATCTCCTGCAGCTGACTCTTGTGTAAATAACATATTCTCTTGACTCACACCTCTAAGGACTTGCAATTTACTAGGCCTTGATGTACCTCCCCCATATGATTCTTGCATAGAAGCCACAACCCTTTCGTGTTTTCGTTTCTCCATTTGTAATTGTTTCCCATGTTCCTACAATAAGTAAACAAATTTAAAAATCACATAACAAGAAGTCTGGAGTGTTTAAGATTCATCTTTCATACCTCGTTAAGATTCCTCACAGCTTCACTTATTGCAGATTTAGTGTTCGGAACAATGACCCGTTATAGTTGACAAATCACAATATATCAGTTAAGAAAACAAAATAGCAATGAAATGGCTAAAAATGTAAGATACCACTGAGCCAGCTTCACTACTCGACCCGCCACCTTGTTCAGCCAAATATTTCTTTCTCAACTGACAGGTTGCCTTATTATGACCTGGGACTTTGCAGTAACTGCAACTTATTACTTTTCCATGTTTCCCAAGTCTACCAGTTTGCTTTGCCTTTTCTTGTGCCATTTTTGCCTTTGTTTCTTCTATTTCTAGTTTAGAGTTCCTTCTTGCATGCTTCTTCGGTCTCCCAGATAGCTTTTCAATCAAAGGTGGAAGTAGCTCAGGTTGGTTAGAATATGACCATTCATCAACCCCATTAAGCACATGCATATAATGACTGTATACTTGCAAGTAGGTATTTTTTTTGTAACACGATCATCTACAAAATGCTCCACATTCCATCCCATGTAAAAAAACGCAGCAATAGCATGAGCACAAGGATATCCTGTCAATTGCCATCTCCTACATGTACATGTCATATCACCGGAATGAACTTTGAAATCCCCATTTTCTCTGAATCTGAAATGTGAAATTCAGAATCACCATTCCATTCACTTTTCAACCCACCTGCAATCTTCTTCAATTCTTCAAGTTTCTTGTGAATTCTTGGGCAAATCTCTGCATGCCATTTTCTCATTTTGTCTCTATTCACGTACAATCTCGTCATTAAAATCACTCTAATTTCCTCAAGCATCTCAATTATTGGTTTTTTCCTTGCCCCCAATATCATCTTATTGAAGCTTTCACATAGGTTGTTCAATAACATGTCAGATTTGGCCCCTGTTTTAAAGTAAGATCTAGACCACCCTTGTGCGGGATTCTTAGCCAACCACTGGAAGGCCTTTAAGTCTTTTTTAGCCAAATCATCAAGAACCTTCTGAAAGTCCACCACCCTCGTACATCTAGCAGCTTTCCACATGATATTTTTAAAAGCCAATCCTCTATGATGTTGTCTGAAGTTGTTGTACATGTGAAACACGCAAAATCTATGATGACAATTTGGAAAGAGTTCTTCAACTGCATATATTAACCCCTTTTGTCTATCACTCATAAATGTCCAGCTTGAAGTATCATCATCAATATTTAAATCAGACTTCACATACTCGAGGAACCATTTCCACGTCTCCTTCTTCTCTTTCTCTACAACAGCATATGCCAAAGGATACATACCATTGTTTGCATCTAAGCCCAAAGCAGTCAAAATTATGCCACCATAATTTGTTTTGATATGGCAACCATCAAGACATAGAATCTGTCTACAACCATCGGAAAAACCACGTTTCAATACACCCCAACAGATATAAATTCTAGAGAATAACTTTTTCCCCTCAATTTCCCTTGTCTTAATCCTAACTGTGCTTTGAGGATCACTTTTCATCATCTCACCTGCATACCTCCATAACATGCCGTATTGCTTTTCTTCATCACCCATAGCAAATGATTTGACCTTTTTCTTCGCCCTGTACATTTGGTACCTATTGAGATTTAAATCGGTATCTTTTTTCACAACTTCAATCATCGACTTTGCAATCCAATCAGGATTTGTGCTGATATTGACATGATATTTCTTTGCCACCCATGTTGACGTAGCAGCAGTTACCTTACCTTCTCTTCCACACTGATGAGGCCCCCTAAAGGTTTTCACTTGCAACGTGATCTTTTCCACCTTGTTGTATGAAGAGGCATATATATACCAATGGCAAAGTTCTTTCTTGCATACTACCTGAATCTTGTCGGCATCATTCTTTTTAAACTTCAAATTCCGTCCATGTTTCATTGAATGCTTCCTTACAGCAGACCTAAAGGTAGCAGCATCATCAAAAATTAAGCCTTCATGGAACTGTGGGTCCTCCATATCAACACGCGGATTGAAAACTTGAAATCCACCATAAAATTCAATTGGATGGCGAAGTTGAGGCTCATTAGGATTTATGGCAGATAAAGTACTCTTTGGAATCACAGTTAGGGCCTAGGGGTGGGCAAACAATTCGGGTTCCCGCGCCCGTACCCGTCCCGTTCGGGTATTTCCCGTTCGGGTCGGGAAAAACGGGTACGGGTACCCGCAAAAAATCAAGCGGGTCGGGAACGGGAATGGATTTTATTCTTAGATACTCGTTCCCGAACGGGTACCCGCATTAATATAGGATTTTTTTTACATGAGGTCCTCTTGCGTAGAGGTGGGCACGGGACGGCGCGGGTACCCGCTTGCATGTTTTGTGCTAGCACTAGAGTGTGACTAATCAGTTTTCCACGTTAATTTTAATTATAAGAATCTATGGTTTTATAGTTGATAATCATATGGTCGGTTTTATAATTATAATTTATGGTGAGACACCAATGGAACATAGTTTATAAAACAGATTATCTACTCCTATAGTCCTATTTAGTGGTTTAAATATATTGGTATTTTTTAATTTTAATTTATGTTTTTAAAATTTCATTTATTGGTATTTTTTAATTTTCATTTATGAATTTAAATATATTATAAATAAGTGGTAATATTTGCGAGTAAACCCGTACCCGTACCGTATCCGTGCGGGAACGGGAATGAGTATTAAAATCAATTACCCGCAGGCGCGGGTATCCGCAAATGGGTACCCGCAGCGCGGGTACCCGTCCCGCGCCCACCCCTAATCACAGTGGTAGTTGTTATACCACCTGCATCGACATCTCCTGTAACTACATTTTCATCACTGATGTACCCATCACTATCAACAAATATGGTCGAGTGTACAGAGTCCTACCCGATAGATTGAGTGTCCACAACTTCATACCTGTTATTATTATCAATCAAATCATCAAGATTTATTAACTCATCAACACGTGAAGCTTCATTTTCAGTATTTGAAGGCATATCCACAAGGAAGTCTAGGCCTTCATCAACTTCATAATCAAATCCGCCATCTTCTTCTTCTTCTTCTTCTTCTTCGCCAAGTTCTTCTTCACCATTATTTCCTTCGGTATACTCTTCAACATTAGATCTACTTTCAGACTCATCATGTTCAACATAAACTCTAATACAATTATCTTCATCCAAGAAATGCACCATATTCATGGCATTGATATCTGTTTCTAATACACTTAGATTGTTGCAATCATCAACACCACTTTTACTAAAGGTGAAGGCCACAGAATCTGGATCAATGTTGCACAAATTTGCCATTTCCCTTACCTCTAGCATTGACATCTCATCTACACTACAATAGTCAAAATAATCAGTCGCTCCTTCTACGTATCTCATCCTTAAATTTATGGTAAACTTTCCATGGTGATGCATTTTGATTGTAAAATACTCACTTCCCATTCCTATAAGCAAAAAAACAAAATTATTGTTTATGTATAAATTGGAAAATTCTATGATACATGCACAAATCAAAAGACTAAACGCAAAAATTGGAATCAAATGACTCAATGCAAACTATGATTTACCGTAATCCGGAGCATTATGGCCTGGAGGGATATTAGAATGAGCACTCCTCTTCTTCCAAGACATTTTTCAATCCAAGTTGATTGGAGAATCTTCAATCATCAAGAAAATTTGAAACTGCACATAAAATAGAGATAATATGTTCCCACATAAAATTGAACAATTTTCAATGTGGATCATTTGAATTCCCCAATTTTTTCAATAAACAAACATTGTCTCATCACATGAAATCGTTTGAGAATTGGTGATATTCATGAACCCTAATTAAATTTAAAAGGAGGGAAATTGAGAATCATCACAAACAGAGTTGGGTCGTACCAAGAACTATCCACCAACAATGGCTTTCCAAGGCACACAACACATGTGAGAAAATGGGGCTTCTGCGATTGCTGGAGCATAATAAACAAGGAGATGAATTAAAGACTCACCTCGCCGGTGCGATTTCGGGTGCAATTTCGAGAATCGTCACCTCGCCGCTGGATGTGATTAAAATCAGATTTCAGGTTAATTTTGTAGTTCAATGTCTCGAGTGTACGATGATTAAAATTGTGGTGTTTATTTGGGAATTGGGTTTTTCGTTTGCGAGGTTTGTGAAGTGTGATTATAGAGGGGAATGGAAGAAGCTGGGACAATGAAGAGGGATTTGATTGATGCTTCTGCCGGTGCGATTTCGGGTGCAATTTAACGGTGACTGACGGAACCAAAATCTAGGGGGTACTTCGCACAAGATTAGAAAGTTCGGGGGGGGATGTTATCCAACTTAATACTTCGGGGGGTATAGTGCACCTAAAGTGATAGTTTGGGGGGTTTAATCCAATTTTCGCTATAGGTTTGGAAACTTCAAATTCAAATAGATGGTATGAGAAAATTTATTCCTATTCAAGTATGAAACAAATAGTAGTATATTGAAATTCACGTAATAATAGTATTAATATATTGGTATCATTCCTCTCTCATTCCCATATAATTAATTAAAACAAAGAAGGCGGAGCACGTCCCCTTGGGATGGCATAGCGGTGAAGGTGGGTGGCCCGGGACCGATAGGTCATGAGTTCAATTCCCACTGGACACACTATATGTGAGCCTGTCACCCTGTCACATTAAGGGTGGTTTAACTCTTCTGTGTTGTTTGCGCTATTATACATTAGCGATGTTTACCGCTGCACGAAAGGTAAGCGGTTTCGTCAACAAAAAAAAAAAAAAAACAAAAAAAAGAAGGCGGAGCACCACGTGTACATACCCAAAAAAAGACGAAAATCCCATTATAAAAAGACGCAATTTGGACACACTCATAACTATCCGCTGATACGCAATAAACCCTAATTCTCTTCTTAGGGTTTTTGCTAATTCTTCTCTTTTAGCTGCACCGCCGCTCTCCCTCGTCTTACCCATCTTATATCATGGGTAAATCTACCAAGAAATCGGCAGCTAAGGTGAGAAAAACCGTTTTATGCTATATGATTAATCTGCTGTATTTTTCTGTGAGTTCTGTGTGATTGATATATTAATTTTTTTAGGTCGACGCAGCCGCTGCTGTCGCTGCTCCCACCAAGCCCTTGAAGAAAGGTTTCTTAATAGTGCTCTTAATCGTTATGTTTTTTTTATCTTATATGTTTTCAGTATTTTGTGTGATTGTTGTGGGGGGTTTCGTCTGTTCCTCAGTTACTTATTGGGGACTGATTCATTCCATGTAATTGTAATTTTTTTTTATGATAGGAAAAAGAGAAGCAGAAGAAGATATTGAGAAAGTAGTGTTGAATTCTAAGAAGCAGAAGGTGGAAGAAAAGAAGAAGATTCCTAAGAAGAAAGTTGAGACCTCGTCTGAAGAGGATTCAACTTCCTCAGAGTCTGAGCAAACCCCCAAGGTTGAATGATTTTGACGTTTTACTGAACATTGAATGCTTTTACTCAAATAATTTTTAGCGGGCTTGATATATACTGTTGAAGCCTCATTTTTTTTCCATCCAATTAATATTATATTGATGTTGTTTTAACTATCACCAGGCCAAGGCACCACCTGCCAAGAACGGTCACGTGGAATCAGATTCAGATGATGACAGCAGTGATTTGGAGGAAGCCGTAGTTGCATCTAAGAAGGCTTCTATAGCTGCCCCGAAGAAGGGACAAGCAGCTCCCAAGAAGAAAGAAGAATCCAGTGATGATTCTGATTCTTCGTCTGAAGAAGAAAGCACTTCTGATGAGGAGGTTGCTCCAACTAAGCCTCTTGCTGCGAGTATAAAGGTCTCAGTAGCGGCTGCCAAGAAGAAAGACGAATCTTCTGACTCTGAAGACGAGAGTAGTTCTGACAATGATGAGCATGTAGCAAAGAAAGCCCCTGCTGCCCCAACTAAAAAGGCTACTGCACCCGTGGAGTCTAGTGATGATTCTGATGAGGATGTTCCAGCTGCAAAGAAAGCTCCCTCTAAAGCTGCCCCTACTGCTGCTACCAAAAAGAAAGCAGAGTCTAGCAGCGATGAATCACCATCCGATGAGGAGAGTTCTGATGAGGATGTGCCAACTGCAAAGAAAGCTCCTGCATCTCTCTCTAAAGCTGCCCCTGCCCATGCTGCCAAAAAGAAAGCAGAGTCTAGCAGTGATGAATCATCATCCGATGAGGAGAGTTCTGATGAGGATGTCCCAGCTGCAAAGAAAGCTCCTGCAGCTCCCTCTAAAGCTGCCCCTGCCCCTGCTGCCAAAAAGAAAGCAGAGTCTAGCAGTGATGAATCATCTGATGAGGAGAGTTCCGATGAGGATGTGCCTGCAGCCAAGAAAACTCCCACAGTCGTTGCTCCTACTGCCAAGAAGAAGCAGGAGTCTAGCAGCAGCTCTGATGAAAGCTCTGATGAAGAAGTTGCCCCTGCTAAAAGTGTGCAAAAGCCTGTCACAAAGAAGAAAGATGAAAGTGATGATTCCGAATCTGAGGAAGAAAGTAGCTCAGATGATGATGAAGTATGTTCATCTTGTTGGATTTATTTATGCCTTTTGTCCATGCACTCATATAACATGTTTCCTTACAAGTTTGTCTATGTTTGCAGCATGTACCCAAAGTTGCTCCACTGAAGAGGGCTGCTGTAGATGCCAAACAGGTACTACTGCTTTCTTGAACGTTTCTCCTATTCGTTGCTTAATATTAACATTCTTTCAAATTTGTCCGGAAACGGCTTTTATATTTAGGCGAAGAAGGCAGATTCTGATGATAACAGTGATGAGAGTTCTGAAGAAAGTGAAGAGGATGAACCTCAGAAAAAGAAGATCAAGAGCCAGGTATATTGATGCTTATCTTTTTTATATTGCATGGTTTTGTTTGCTTTGATGATTTTTTTAGGTCTGATCATGCTGCCATCTTTCGTGTTTGTAGGCTGTCTCAAAAAAGAGTAGCAGTTCAGAGGAAGAGTCATCTGAAGAAGAATCTTCAGACGAAGAAGAGGAAAAACCTTCCAAGACTCCCAAGAAAACTGTAAATGCCATTCTCAAACAAATACATTGTTTTAAATTGTCTCACTCCTGAGTGCGTTTTGTTTGCTGTGACGTGTGATTGATTTTGCAAGTTTTTCATGATGTACATTGCTTATAGCTCAATTCTTTGAGCAATAGTTTTGGGATATATGCGAGTTTGTTTGGTTATGCAGGATGCTGATGTTAAAATGAAAGATGTTTCAAGCAATGGAGCTTCTCCGTTTGAGAAGACTGTGAGTGATGTTCTTCTGTCTACATGCCTAATGCATTTAATATAGCTTTAAATGATGTTGACTCATTCCTTGGTTGTCATTTCTTGGTACAATAAAATATATGCCAGTTTTATGTTTGATGGAACAGCTGATAGTTTGCAAATTGAAGAGGTCATTTGATCTCTAGGATGTAGTTACTATCTGAGTGTAACTTTTTAACTTAAATTCTGCAGCCCAGGACCCCTTCCACACCCAAGGAGCAATCAGGAGGCTCAAAAACTCTATTTGTTGGTAACCTATCCTTCTCTGTTGAGCAAGCTGATGTGTGAGTTCCTTATCCTCAAATCTTTACTTAGCTATCATTCTTCAATTTATTTTGATGAATGCTTTTAACTTCAGTGAGAACTTCTTCAAATCTGCTGGGGAAGTTGTAGATGTTCGCTTTGCAATGGACCAAGAAAATTCATTCAGGGGCTTTGGTCATGTTGAGTTTGCTACTGCAGAAGCAGCAGAGAAGGTATAACTGACCTTAAAGTCCTGTTTATTGATCTATGCATTATGTAGCTCATATACAAATTTACTTGTTTATTGATTGAACTAGATTCACATCTGCATGCTGGTTTTGCGCACTTGGTGCCTTAGAACTTAGAGTGTTGTCAAATATATTTAATAAGCATAATCCCTTTGTGTTGTATTATTCTTAATATATTAGTTACTTTGTGTGATAGCTGTAGTATGGCAGGGACTGCCTGTTGTGATGCATGGATACAATAGAAATCCAATTAATCTGGTCTCATAGGGGCGTACAGCACCTTACATTTCATTGGCAATAGATACTATCTCAAAGCAACTTTCAATGCACATAATGTACTTTTCGTGTTCAATTATAATTTGTAGGCCCTCCGCGAATTGAATGGTCATGATTTGCTGAATCGTCCCGTGAGACTTGACCTGGCAAGAGAGAGGGGAGCTGCTGCCACTCCGTATAGTGGGTAAGTTTGCATTTATACTTCCGTACAATCTAAATTCTTTAATTATAGATAATAATTTATAACTTCTTGTAGTGGAAGAGACTCACAATCCTTCCAGAGGGGAGGAGGAGCTCAAGGTCAAACTGTGTTTGTCCGTGGATTTAACGCATACGATGGTGAAGACCAGGTATTAATCTTTGCATTTCCATGTTGGTTTTTTCTTGTTTTGTGGTTACACCACACAAAACGGGGTTTAATATCGCCGAATTGCAGATTAGGGGTTCCCTCGAAGAGCATTTTGGTCCTTGTGGTGAAATAACTAGAATTTCAATACCAAAAGATCCAGAGGGTAATTTTAAAGGGTTCGTCTCCATCTCTTCTCTCTGAAGTATTGCTTATGCTCCAAACTTTTATGTAATGAGACACAATAATTGACTTGTTTTTATACATTTGTTCACAGGATAGCTTACGTTGATTTTAGTGAAGCAAATGCCTTCAACAAAGCTTTGGAGCTGAGTGGCTCTCAACTGGGAGAGAGTACCTTGTATGTTGATGAGGCCAAGCCTAGGGGGTGATAGTGCCGGCGGTGGTGGCAGAGGGGGTGGTAGAGGTTTCGGAAGAAGCGGTGGTCGGGACTCTGGTGGTAGATTTGGCGGGCGTGGTCGTGGTGGGCGTGATAGCGGTGGTCGTGGCCGCGGTGGTGGTGGTGGTGGTCGAGGACGTGGAGGCTTCAATAAACCAAACTTGGCTGCACCTGGAACTGGTAAGTTGGAATTATACATTGATTTGACTGTTCTTAGGCTTCATGCAATCTTCATCATATACATTAATAATATCTGGTTATAATTTGTGCAGGAAAGAAAACTACATTCAATGATGAGTAGTTGCTGGAATTTCTGAAGCTTAGTAGTTAGTAGAAGTAATATATAATATCTAGTTCAAGCTCTACTTGGGTTTTGGCTGAGTTTTGATTTTTCATTTCTACTTTTTTGGGCATAAACTGAATTTTGGATTTCTTCGATCAATTTGTAAAATCGCATATTTATATACATATTTATATTTTATCCCTTCTATGTTTCTGATTCATGTTTTGTTCTTTCATTCAATTATTTCAACTTATATATATATATATATATATATATATATATATATATGTATATGTGTGTGTGTGTGTGTTTATGCAATTTGTTGATTATAAGTTATTACCTCATATGTCATCACTACATGTTACTCGTGAAGATGATAGACGAGACATGAATCAAAAGTTGGTGTTTGACGAAAATGATGAATTGGAACCATGAATTTAGTGCTAAAAATCAACATTTCATTTATGTAATTACGAGAATCATTATTCATTACTTGCGACTCGGTAAGCACTTAACAACTTGAAGCGTAGCATTTTCCCCGGAGACCCCCAACAAAATTCCCGACATTTGTACTCTTTGAACGATTCTCTCTGCACATTATCTCACTAAACCTACTCTTAATCGTCAACAAAAAGTGACAAGACCTTAGCCTTCACTAGGAGAGTGTTAGTAACTACGTAGGTCGTGCATGATGAGGGAAGAGGAGAGCCCTCCGGCTGAAGCGGTTGAGCGCGGCGGCGATGACGAGGCGGCCCTGGAGAGGGCATTCGAGGACACGGCAGTGCCGCCGTGGCGCAAGCAGATCACCGTTAGAGCCATGGCCACTAGTCTTATTCTGAGCATTGTGTTTAATGTGATAGTTTGCAAGCTGAACCTCTCCACCGGCGTCATTCCGTCGCTGAACGTGGCGGCGGGGCTTCTGGGCTTCGCCGCCGTCAAGGCTTGGACCGTCGCTATCGAGAAATGCGGGCTTCTCAAGCAGCCATTCACAAGGCAGGAGAATACTGTTATACAGACTTGTGTTGTTGCCTCATCCGGCATAGCTTTCAGCAGTACTTCTATCTTTCTTTTCTACCCTCTCTCTCTCTCTCCTCTCTCTCTCTCTCTTACTCTGTTTGTTGATACTACACTTAGGTGGGACAGCTAGTTATCTTTTGGGGATGAGTCACATAACTGCAGGTCAAGCAGACACAGGAAATACACCACAGAATGTGAAGGAACTCTCTGTTGGATGGATGACTGGTTTCCTTTTTGTTGTCAGCTTTGTTGGCCTATTCTCAATAGTGCCACTAAGAAGGGTTCTATCTCTCTCTCTCTCTCTCTCTCTCTCTTTTCCCTCTAATTATCATAACATTAATTCATAGCAAAATAAACTTGTTTTCAGGTAATGATCTTGAAGTATAAATTGACGTATCCAAGTGGGACTGCCACAGCCTACCTTATCAACAGCTTCCACACTCCCAAAGGAGCCAATCTAGCAAAGTATGTGTGTTTGTGTGTTTTCTTTCCATCTATAGCTATGATTCTTGATTTTATGACTGTTTGATTTAATGCAGGAAACAAGTGCTGGTGCTTTTCAGATACTTTGTGGGTAGTTTCCTATGGGCTTTCTTCCAATGGTTCTACACTGCTGCTGATGGCTGTGGTTTTAACAGCTTCCCAACTTTTGGTCTCCAAGCCTTCAGCCGAAGGTTAGATAACTTGTAACTTGTAAAATCACATAACAAGAAGAAGTTACATAATTGGAGATTTCTATCTAGTGCAGATTCTACTTTGATTTCTCTGCTACATATGTTGGAGTTGGGATGATATGCCCTTACATGGTGAATGTATCATTACTCATCGGAGCCATCATCTCTTGGGGCATCCTTTGGCCCATAATCGACTCCAAGAAAGGCGATTGGTACGACGCAGACATCCCTTCAAGCAGTCTTCATGGCATGCAAGGATATAGGGTAGTTCAATCTTCTCAATTCTCATACCAGCCCATGCATATAAATGCATGCATACGCCTAATCCTAATCCTAATCCTAATGCAGGTTTTTCTTGCTATTGCACTGATACTCGGTGATGGTCTGTTTCAAGTGGTTCACATGGTTACACTAACACTCAAGAGTTTCATACAACTTAACAACAAGGATGGGGGTGCGTATCAGAATGAGAGTGAAGAAGGGGAAGAAGTAGATTACAACGAGTGTAGGCGAATGGAGTACTTCTTGAAAGATCAGATACCGGACACAGTAGCTTTACTCGGCTATGTCATACTTGCTCTAGTGTCCACCTTTGTGATTCCGGAGATTTTCCCTCAGCTCAAATGGTACCAAATCTTAGTTGCCTATGTGTTTGCTCCGGTGCTCGCCTTCTGCAATGCATATGGTTGTGGCCTCACGGATTGGTCTCTGGCCTCCAACTACGGCAAGCTAGCAATCCTCGTGTTCAGCTCTTGGGTCGGCCTAGACCACGGTGGGGTCCTTGCAGGGCTCGCGTCATGTGGTGTGATGATGAGCATTGTCTCGACGGCCTCTGACCTAATGCAGGACTTCAAGACAGGGTACTTGACTCTGTCCTCCCCAAGATCCATGTTCATGAGCCAAGTGTTTGGCACTGCTATGGGCTGCATACTTTCCCCCCTTGGTGTTTTGGTTCTTTTATAAGGCTTATAGGGTAGGGGACCCGGAGGGGTCGTACCCAGCCCCCTACGCCTTGATGTACCGTGGGATTGCCCTCTTGGGAGTCGAGGGCTTCGATTCGCTCCCCAAGCACTGTTTGAAGCTTGTCGTGGTGTGTTTCGTGTCCGCTATCGCCATCAACTTGTCGATCCAAGTGTTGAGGAAGTATGAGACTAAGTATAAGATGTACCGGCTCATACCGAGCCCTATGTGCATGGCGATCCCGTTCTATCTGGGAGGCTACTTCGCTATCGATATGTGTGTTGGGAGCTTGATTCTGTTCGTGTGGGAGATGAAGGACAAGAGGAAGGCGTCGGAATTGGCTCCGGCCGTTGCGTCGGGGCTCATATGTGGCGACTCGTTGTGGGGAATTCCAGCTGCCATATTGGCTTTGGCGAATGTGAATCCTCCGATCTGCATGAAGTTTTTATCAGCCAAAGTAAATAGGAAAATTGATTCTCTACTAGGAGGAGGATTCTAGAGGGTTTGATGTTGGGATGCATGTGTAATGTAAATAGTGATTGGTTTGGTTTTACTAGTTTAGACTTTGATATGTTAACTACGTTTCTATTAAGAATTCGCACACTCTAGTCTAGAGGTGACAAAGAACCTAAATCGTGAATACATGACGTTACTAATGAGATGAAATAACTATTATATTTTTCAAAATGTGAGTCATCAAACAAACTTCAAATTTTAAGGTGGGGAAAACTTAAAATTGTATTTACTCCGACCCTCGCCTAAAATAGAGGATTAAATCATTTTTTCCCATTTTATTCCCCATTCCTCCCCTATACCTTCCCCTAATTTAGGGGAGCCATGATTTTTCCCTACATTTAAAGGAGAAATTGTCTTTCTTCTATCTATATTGATAAAGAAAGTTAATAAGTTAACAAAGAAGAAACATGATTTGAACATTAATCGAAATTACTTAATACTCCCTCCATCCCGAATTGATATGCCTATTAGAATTTTTTTTGTACCTATTAAATGTTTTGCTCTAACTTTAATAGACTTAATAGGGAAAAATACTATTTCATTTCACTTTTCTAAGATAAAACAAAATTATGTCACGTAACCTTTTAGTAATTTACTTCAATTTGATCAAATCACAATACCAAAGCTTATGATAAAAATAAACTTTTTATCTATTAAATTTTTTCTTAATATGTGTGAAAAAAGAAATAAACATATTAATTCGGGACGGAGGGAGTATTAATAAAAGGAAGACACATGACATTAATTTAAATTATATTTAATACTTATTTAATAATTAGGGAAATTATCTCTGGAGCCTCCAGTGCCCGATTATAAATTTCAAAACAAAATTGGAGGGTTGTCTTTTGGTGGGGTTGCTGCAAGCTGAAGCATCTCATGTTTGTGCGGATCATAACTCATTTTCAAATTGATCATTAGGAAGTTATCACCTCTAATTAAAGACGCATATGCTCATTTCACGCTCCACTAATTGATCCTCTATGGAATATAATCTTCATCTTCACATAATTAGATATTGTTATGTAATGTATGATTTTTATTTAAGTAAATTAAATTATTATTTTTAATCAATGTAGAATTTAATTATTTTTAAATAAATAAATTATTATGTTTACTTTAATTATAGAATTCTATTTTAATTCGAATTATATAAGTAAAAAAAAGCGAATATTATGAAATATTTCTTTTTCTGACTTAAAATAGGAGGAAAACATTGAATGCGAAATATTGTTTACGCCCTAAAATAGAGACCCTTGGAGTTTAGATTGTTTAGATATAAACCCTAAAATGAAATAATAACTTCTCAATCGTCATAAAAATAAGATATTTTGATATTTACTCAATGCTCACTCAATGTAGCGGGTTTCTCACGTCATAAAAATTGTACTCTCAGTTCTAAAATTATTGTCCACTATATCATTTTGGACCGTCCTAAAATTATTATCCACTTTTTATTTTAAGTTAATATACATAATTTTTTATAGGACCTACAACTTTATATTCCATTTGTCCCACATATAATGTTCTCTTTCCTTTCCGAAACGTTCTACAAATAATGTCTCATTTTCTAAAAAAACAAATTTTTGCACAAGGTCAACCACTTTTTTTTAAGGGCTCATCATCTTTACTCATAATCTACAACTTTTCTTAAATTTCGTGTTGGAAAGATATGAGATATTATTTGTGAGTATCAATTTACGCGCGCGCACAAAAAAAAAATCCTATTAAAAAACTTGTGAACATTTATTGGGACGAATTTGGGTTAACTAGGAATAATGTTATCGCGCGTTCGTTAGTTTCGGTAAGAGATACATATTGTTGTTCCCACCATTCCAAGTTCCAATCCCTAAATTCAACTACACTATCCCTCGCCAAAATCAAACTGAAATCCAGAACTCTGTTAGATATCATACATATGTGCTTATGTATGAGTTGTTTTAATCGCAACGGTTTGCTACTGTTGCTGCTGGCGGCGGCGCTGGCTCTTTTATCCGCTCACACCGTTTATTGCGACGGCGGCGGCGGGGATACGGAGGTGCAATGGCAGATCCTGACTAAATTAAACTACTCCTCTCATATTCGCCTCCATCCTAGCCTCCTTCTGCTCGTCACTGTACCATGTAAATGATATTCATAGAACTCTGTGTGTATTTCTACGGACTTGCTTGATTGGATTTGGAACCTATTAAGTGCTAGAAACGTGTGATAGACTTTTATATCATAGTCCCGTTAATCTGTTAAATGAAAATATAACTGCCTATTCAGCTATAAGCTTTCTATAAGTGAACCTAGGACAAATTTATTTTTTGGATTACGAGGGTAATCTGCAGTTGCTATCGAAGTGCATACTAGGTAAATCCTACTCCCATACATCTATAGTGCTTTAGCCAACCCAGTATGGTTCAACCACCCTAGACTAACCATAAGTGGCATGCTCACACATAGCGATTTGAACCCACAGACTATACACTTTAACCGGTATGCCATCCCAAGGGAACTAGAACAAATTTCTTTGCTTAAGGCAAAAATGGCGGTGTTTTTTCCCTCTCTCACGGAGCATGACTTATATTGAGTTCAGATTAATAGTTTGGATCTTATCTTGAAGTAGAGTGCTGAACACTTGTACTGTTGGATATCAATCTAATGTCTACTAAGAAGGGACTGAAGTATTTATGTTGTTTATAGTTTGATGTGTTGTGTAACTCCCGCGATTATGCCAAGTGCAAAAGAATGGGGAAGACTGAGAATGTGGTATACTACTCTTTTGGAGCCTCATTTTCTTAGTTTTGAAAATTCATTATTGTGCTTTTACTTAATGATGCCACAAGTCACTATTATTTCCCCTGCACACTTTTTTCTCTTATCCTATCTTCTAGCATGTTCCATGACTTCAATCTTTGTGCAGGGTCTGGTGAGTCGCGGTCCCTTATGAAGGGATTGGCTCATGCAGTTTCCAGTGATGAAATGGGGACTGGAGCACTAAAACTTATGGTCTTGTACAAAAATGTAGAGAGGGTTTTGGCTGATGCACTTGGTGCTTCTGATGGAATAACAATGTTTTACTACCATAATTCCCTGTCGTATAGATATCGGGGAAGACTTCGAGTCCAGAACATATTGGTCTCCGTGCATCATTTTATGTCCCTGCATCCTGAAGAACATCTTAAATCTTTAACTACCGCAGAGGAATTAAGAGAATTTTTCCATTCAACTGACAAGGCTGTGCTCCTCTTTGAATTTTGTGGATGGACTCCGAGATTGGTGGCCACGAACAATTCTATGAAAGGAAGTGATCTAGGTGTGTTTTGCCTCAACCATACTTTTCCTTTTTCTTTTCTTCTGCCTTATTTACTTTTCAAATGCAATGAGAGGACTGAAGGTTTCTTCGTTCATTTCAATTCAAGTGTCGAGGAACTCACAAGTTCCCTCTGGAATAATCTTTGCCATCTCCTAAGTAATATTGTCTGTATAGACAGCATCATTTTTATCTACCACTATGTGTCTTGATCACATAAGTAAAATAAGCGACATAACAAACACATACCAATTCCATTTCATTTCCTAGGTACAATTCTAACTGAGGAAGAACTAATAAACTTTTCAGGAAAGGATCTTGTTGGAGCAGACTTCATCATGGAGAAAAAGGAAACTCTCGTGGGAGAAGAGAAGGATAACAGGAAGGTGGATGGTAGTTTCTTTATTCTGACATTCACTAAAAGACCGTGGGAAATATATTTGGTCGGTAAAGCAACACCTTTTTTCTGTGTGAATAGGGTATGGAGGATGACGTGCTCAGCTGTGGTAGTGATTATGGTTTTAGTGGACCATCTTGGCTGAATCAATTTAGCACTATAAATAATAGTCTTGTGAAGGAGGTAGAAAATCTGACTGTTAGTCCTAGAGAATCCTGCTCTTTATTTGAGTTGCAGCATTATGAAATGTTCTTTCAGAAGTTTATTGGAGTTGCTAGAGAGTTCTTCTTACCTCCTGAGAAGTATAGATATGCTGTGGTTCGTGAAAGCTCACTCCTTCCGTTGCTAAATGTTGAAGAGCCAATTCCAGGTTTGGTGATTGTTCACTTTGCTGGATGTCCCTTTTGTACTCAGGTTGTCAAAGAAGTTGATGATCTAAAAACTGTTCTGCTATCCCAGCCTTCACCTGTTTTAGAGGTAAGTTGTATTATTATCTTATTCAGTACCTACTTTTTATGTGTCTTTATATCGATAAATTCACTTTCTTCAAAAGTCAGAATTACAAAATTGTTAGAATGTTATGCAGAAATGGCTTGTTTTCTATATCTATTGGATTGTCATTGAAAACAAGTTATATCATTGATAATATTTTCCATTAGTTCTCCTGCTCATAACATTACGAAAAGGAGAATCACAAATCTAGTGTGCTTAACAATCACGGTGAGAGTCTTAACATACACTGAAATAAGTAGTTTATTCATCTCTCAAATACTCCTGCCATTTTGCGTAAAATTTACCCACACCATTTAATTTTGTTGGCATCATACTGTGGCTAAAAGATAGTTAACTTAAAATTCAGAACTGCTATACACTACTCCTATTGCTATTATTAAACTAATGTTGCTAGAAATCACTTTACTTGAACTTTATTATAACTATTACTGTTACTAAGGTCGACATTAGTTTACTTTTTTAAAAAAAAAAAAAAATCTTATTTTGGACCCTGTGTTGGGAAGTGCTCCTTGAGCATAAGTCTCTTTGAGCCTTTTTGACTTGATGCGCATTGGTCTTTAATACTCCCTCCGTCGTCCCATTATGTCTGACTCATTTCTTTTCGGCACGAGAATTAAGAAAGTAGATGATAAAGTATGAGAGAGAGGGTAAATGATAAAGTAGGAGAGAAAATATGAGTGAGATAATGAGAGGGTAGATGATAAAGTATGAGAGAGAAAATGAGTGAGATAATGATAAAATACATAAAGTAGGAGATAGAAGATGAAAAAGTAGGAGAGAGTGTATTAATTTTTTGCCAAATTGGGATCGAGTTAGAAATAATGGGACATCCCAATCGGGAAAGTGAGTCAGAAATAATGGGACGGGGGGAGTAACATCTATATATAGCTATGTGGAGAAACTTTGAGGTCTGTTCTTTGGTGGGGAATTAAAAGTCTGGAGTGGTCGAGAACAAAGTATTTACCATACAGGCATTTTCCTGGAGAAGAGATAAGACAAGCTGTGGCCGACTGTGATAGTTATAGGTAAGGTTTTAAAGGAATGCTGGACTGTTATAGAAAAAGATAACCAAATGATTTAGGAGTTTTATGAGAATAGAGTTACAAATGGAATTACAAACGGCAACATGTATCTCTGCGTAATACCCAGAAGTAGGAACCACAGGAAGGAAATGACTTTCGTCCCATTAGTCTGGTAATTAGTTTAATAAAAAAACATGGTTAATATGAATGACACAATTGATGAATCCTAGATGGCTTTTACTGAGGGAAGACAGATCTTGCTCATTGTTTTGATTCAAACAAGGCTGTTAAGACTCGAGAAATTGTGGTAGAGAATGTTTCTTGTTTGAAATTTTGACATTTACCGAGGCCATATGGTCATGCCAATTGGGGATTTCCTAATATCTTGAACAAAAAGTGTTTGGGGATATATGTGTTTGGGGATATATGGAGGTTGTGGATCAAGGACGGCGGGAGTGGGGCATGGGTTGGCAAGTGCCACCCCTTTGTTTGTGGCATGAAATGATCTTAATAACTCTGTATGTTTATTGAATTTTTTTTATCACATCATGCAATAGAAATTGATGAAAAAGTATGGAAATTAAGTTTGAGTATCATAAAAAATTTATGTTAGAAGCTCCCAAATTCATGTAGATATAACTAGTAATTTCCTTCAAATTCTAATTCGATTATAATTTCAATATTTGTGAAAACTTAAAATAAAAAATATAATATACTTGACATTCTATTCTATAAATCCCCCCGATATGTCCATGGATCAAAGGATGTACTTTCTCGATAAATATCAATGGCAGACCAAGAGGAAACTTCAGATGTTACAAAGGGTTTTAAGATGGGAGATCCATTTTTGTTGAAGATGGTTGATGATGTTTTGAGTAGCTTTATGAATAAACAGTGTTACTATCCCTGCATAACGGTTAGTAAAGGAAAAGATGGAATTATCACACTTACAATCTACTGAAGATAAACAACATGCTCATGAACATTGAACTCAACTCAATATGGCTTAAAAAGATATTAGAGACCTTATCTCTGTATGTTATCGGATTTTTGTAATTAATATGGAAAATAGTGTATTGCTACGTATCTATTTCAACGGTAATATTATGAGAAATCTGGCACATTTCTTACAGTATATTGTTGTCTTGAAGATAAGGAGAGAGGAATCTCTTGCTATGTACAGGAGAGGTTGAATCATAGGTGTTAAAAAGACAAGTTAGGATTTTAGGTAGTTCTGCTTGTTCTGCTTACTTGCTAATAAAACTTTTCTTTCATGCACAAAACTGAGAAAAACGAAATAAGAGATAAGATGAAACACGTTCAGGCATTTTGCTATGAATGTGGCTAGAATAAAATTTCCCTATCCTCATTTGTTCGAAAGGAACATTCTGAAAACTTCATCACAACTATGTGTTAACTACTGCTTATGTATTGCCTTACTGTCTTATGCAGCTTGGAGATGATCCTCATGGAGATGAGGCAGCTTTGCCCTCCAAAAGACCTTCAATACTTCTATTTATTGATAGGTCGTCTAACTCAACAGAAATAAGAAGAAAGAGTCAGGAATCCCTGAATGCTTTTAGAGAACTGGCAAACCACACTCAGATGCGAAACCAGATCCATGGACAAGCCAGTGTGAGGCTCGACACGACACCTTCGACTAACCAACCGTCACTGAGTACTCACAAACATCCAAGACTCCAGCGTTTTGCATCATCAGCGAAAAAATGTCCTCAATGATAAGATGTCTATAATGATCATGCATGAGGGGAAACAAGTAACTCTTGAAAATCTGGATCCCAATTTGCAAGGTATGTCTGTGCATGAGATTTTAACTTATGCTCTCAAGAAAAACGCAGAGCTAAAACTAAGTTCACTTGCAAAGGATGTAGGATTTCAACTTTTGTCGAAAGATTTTGACATTAAGGTTGTAGAACCTGGGGTATCACACAGTGAGGACCAGTCCAAAGAAACACCTGTGGAAGACAATCATGACGACGCTGATGCAAATAAACAGCAAATACCAGCTGATGGGTCTAGTAGTAGATGGAGTGACGTGGTACCCAATCCTTCTGATGGTGATAATATTATTTTGGAAGGGAAAGAAGATGATAGAGACAGCTTGTCATCTATAGAACCCGAGGATGATGATGATAGTTTAACTATCACATCTGATAGTGGTCAAAGTTGGAATGTCGGGGAGATAGCTAACTCAGGAACGGAGGAAAATGAGCAAACGATCAATTTTAGTGGTTCTTTTTTCTTTTCTGATGGTCAATACAGATTAATTGAAACTCTAACTGGCGGATTAAAGGTCCCATCAGTCGTCATAGTTGACCCAATTTCTGAGGAACTCTATGTCTTGGATGAACAGTCAACTTTTAGCTATTCTTTGCTATCTATATTTGTTGACGATTTCCTAGCTGGAAAGCTTCATCCATATCAGCAATCATCTAGTATAGTTCCTAGCCCGAGAAGTGCTCAAAGACCACCATTTGTTAATCAGGGTTTTCAAGAAAGGGATTCAATCCCCCTCGTCACAACCCACACTTTTTCTGAGTTGATTCTCGGTAATAAGTCTGATCCTAGGAATTCTGCCAGTCCTTGGGATAGGAATGTATTGGTTCTTTTCAGCAATAGCTGGTGTGGGTTCTGTCAAAGAATGGAACTTGTTGTTCGCGAAGTGTACCGAGCTGTTAAGTGTTATGCTTATACAGCAACAAATAGTTCAAGGAAGGAGAAATTGGTAATGACGGCAGGTAAGGAGTTCATCCCCCTGATTTAATATTCCTCGAATTGACCATGAAAACTTGTTTGAGATTTTTTCTTTCTATTTGATTTTAACTCCTTTCTATTTTTTTTTTGGTCACGCCACTTGATGTTTCTCTTGTCAAAATATCATTGTGCATAGTTCTTGTTTTTATTTTCCGAGACATTGTTTAGTTTGCAGAAGTGTTCATAGTAATGATGGCTGATGTTGCTGTTTTGAAGAGATTTGGTTACCAGTACTGGAAAATATCTAAAAATAAAGTGGCAAAGACATTGAGTGGAAAGACTTTGTTCGAACTGATGTGCTACAACCTTATTAATTTAGCAATGTATAGGAATTCACAAAAACATGTTGGTCGTCATTTATTAAAGACCTCTATGCAGAAAGACAGATGTCTTGATGGTCTGACCATCAAAGCAATTATATTGGATAAAAGCTTAAGAATACACAAGTCTTTGACCAAAACTTCAATGTGTACCGGTGTATTATAGGTTATTGCTCACTTTAATAATTTGTCTACCTTCATAGCTCTTTCCATTTGTTGTACCTTTAAATGATGGTTATTATGTACATATAAGTAAGTTCTCATCTGAAGTTATGTTCATATGAGTTATCCTCTCAGAAGTGCTAGTATTGATTCTTTTAAGTTCTAATGTTAATGTGAAAGAGAATAATTTGCTCCGTATAATCTATATAGTCAAGTAGAAAGAATCTCATATACATATGGTGAGAGTAGAAATCTAATATATATATGGTGAGTGTAGAAATCTAATATATATATGGTGAGAGTAGAAATCTCTACCGAATAGAAAGTTTGTCTAACTGCATAGTGATATCGATAAAGACATACAAATATTGTTAACTCTTGAACAGTTACAATGTGCTGATTCTGATGATTGGCTTAGATTCATTGCAGAAAATGTTCTTGTTGGGGGACTGAAGCTTCCACTTATTTATAAGATGGATTGCATGCAAAACGACTGTGGCGTCATCACTAAAACAACACTGCAGGTGTGAATCACAAAACTATACATGTATATGTGCACGTACATGTTGGCATTGTGTGTATCCAGTACAAACTGACTCTTTATAGTGAGAATGGGCTCTAAATATGTGAAAACCTCAAAATACTGGAGCTTACGGATTTAGTATTAGTTCTAGATATCGCTGTTCTTTGTAGCTCATAATTAAAAAAAAAAAAGAAAGAAAGAAATAACTATCTTAGTGAATGGGTAATATAGTAGGAAAAAAATGTGGCCTAGAAAGATGCACCATATGTAGTAGAGCATAACAAGTAATATAACTTATCCAGCTGTACCTTGTTTATTATCTAATGTTTTAAATATTTGAATAGGATATCTTTTCTCTGTTACTGTATAGTGTATGTAGAGCTATTGATGTCAGGTATCCTATTTGGCTAGCAAATTGATAAGTTTTACTATGTATTTGTCTGTGTTCATGGCACAACGTTTGGCAGTGCTGGAGATAGCAGAGATAGTGGGACGTGCATGGGAACATCTCAAGCCTATTGTTTCCTTTTCATAACCTTGCTTTTGGAATATTTTAGTTAAAGCATTTATTGATTATCCTTATTGGCTTGTCCACTTGATGTGTTTATATTTGCAGAGGGATGTTTATCCACTTCTGCTGTTATTTCCGGCAGAAAGGAAGAATGAGACAGTAACGTATGAAGGAGATATTGTAGTGTCTGATATAATCATGTTTCTAGCTGCTCATGGCAGCCATGTAACGGATCTTCTCATGAATCAAGGTAATTTCTACAAATAATGATGCTTTTCACCCGTTCCTTGGAAAGGTGGCTTGGATAGAGAGTCTCCTTGTTTGTATTTTCCCTTCTAAGTTGCCTTTCAGCTATCTGGATCAGTTTTCGACATAATTAATTTACAGTTTTAACTTCCTACAAATTAATTACATGAGGCCTTATGGAACAATGTTGAGCTGGTTAATCCTCGGAGTATGCAGATTATTTTGTAAATTTAGATGTAGTAAATGGAGAGATTGCACAGTTAATTCTACCTGGGTATCTCTACTTGGGAGTGTATGCAAATGCTTATAAACACTTCTTATTTATTTTTGCTTAAAGTTGAACAAATTGACTAGATTTCTGGTATATTTGAAAGCATATATTTTCTGTTGTTCCTTGAATTGTGGTGCTTGAAGCATCAAAAGCATCTCAATTGATACTTCTAGTTTTAAGTAGTTGGATTGCCGCTGCCACCAAATTGAAAACACTAAAAAACCGCTTATGTGGTTAAAAAGCGATACAAGCACGTTTGAAAAGCATTTGCATACCGATATGGAGCGATCGGCGCGATCGGCGGGAGATGGTGACGGCGTGACCGATTCGTCATGTGGACGATTCAAACGCGTTTCTACGTACGGAGGGGACGTCGAAATAACGTGCATGGAAGTGGACGTGGAGATGGAGATAACATGCATGGAAGTGGACGTGAACTTGGAGTCGATTAATTGTGGCATGAAAGTGGAAGTACGGGGACATGGAGTCGGTTACGTGTGGCATGCGGTTCCATGCAGTTGTGACATGCCATGCAGTTATTGTGATATATCATGCAATTATATTATCGGTAGTTTCTTGTATTTGTATATCGGTAGTTTCTTGTATTTTGTATTGGGTTGTGTAGTGGGGGTTAAGGGGGGAATAAAAGAGGAAGGAGTGGGCTAGTAAACGGGGGTTGGATTATTATGAATTTAGGGGCAAGACGTAGGTCTTGATCGGACGAAATCTCACGGGTTTCGTATGTGTTATCTACTTCCGATTAGGGTTTGTATTGTAATCTTTTACCAAGTGAAGTTATCATATAGTTTCGTTTCATCCAAGGTTGCTATCAAAATTTGTCACAAGTTGCAATTCACAAACATAATTCGCCAATTCGAATTTAGCTTGCATCAATTGGTCCGACCTACCGGATCCACGCGTGTATGGTGGAGACGAGAACCAGTAAAGCAGCTTCAACACCGATGGAAGGACGGGTATCTGCGTTGGAAGGAAGGTTCGAAACCTTGACCGCTTCGTCCGTGACGACAAATGCAACATTAGTGCAAATTCAAGCACAACTCGAATCATTGTTGGCAAGTAGGAGCAAGCGGTGTCCGGAGAATCCCGAAATCGGGGCATACGGTTCCGCCCCCCTTTTACCCGTTTTTAACGGGGACGATCCATTGGGTTGGATATCTCGAGTCAATCATCATTTCGAGTTATATGGGAGTTCAGCGGCGCAAAGACGACAACTACTAGGTGTAGCTATGGAGGGTCCAGCTTTGAATTGGTACGGATGGTTCACTGCCGATGTACCGGAGTACACATGGCCCGTGTTCTCGAAGGCGTTAACGGAGCGGTTTGACGACGGGTGTGAAGGCAGTGCCTTCGCGAAACTAGCGGCACTGAAACAGGACAGCAACGTCTCCGAATATATCGATCAATTCACTCATCTCGCGAACCAAGTGAAAACGGTTCCAAGGGAGAACATCCTCAGTTTATTTATCATGGGGTTGAAGGAGCCAATTCGCGATCAGGTATGGTTCGTAGAACCAACTGATTTTGCCTCAGCCATTAAGCTAGCGCGGAAGGCGGAAATTACAGTTCGAAATACTACTTGGACGACGACCGGAAGCAGGGATCAATGGACGACTCGAAAGACCCCATTGCAGTACGCTAGGCCAATACAAGGCCCGGCTCCGTTGGCATTACCAGCACCACCGGTGGAGCAAGCGTCGGGATCGCGATCTAGCGCCGGACGGACCCCATTCCGTCGTATGACTGACAATGAGAGGGAAGAACTTCGCAGAAAGGGACTTTGTTATAAATGTAAGTTACCCTACCACCCTACTAATCATGTGTGTGCATTAAAAAATTTACGAGTATTATTGGTGGATGAGGATGATGGGGAACATTTCGAATTAGAAGAGGTCATTTTATCCGAGAACGGAGAGTACGAGGTGTTGACTCCGGTTGAAGAAGGGGAATCGAGGGCAGCAAAGGGGGTAATCTTGAACGCGCTATCTGCGTTTGGTCTCTCGGGATCCGACACGCTGCGGCTTATCGGGGTTTTCCGCGGTAGGGAAGTCGTGATATTAGTGGATAGTGGGGCTTCGCACAATTTCATATCGAATAAATTGGTGCGGGATTTAGAGGTGTCGGCGGATGAGTCGAAGGTATTTCCGGTTCGTTTGGGTGACGGACATAGGGTTTTCTCGGAGGGTTTGTGCAAGGGAATCGACATTGACTTTGAACCGGGGACAATTACTGTGGATTGTCATGTTTTCCCTCTCAGTGGTGTCGATGTTATACTAGGTATAGCGTGGCTTAGAACGTTGGGTGAGTTACGCGTCAACTATGAGCGTTTGTACATTACTTTTGATCTCAATGGAAAAATGGTACGTTTAAGTGGAGATGGGTCACGGCTGGGAGCTCAGGCGAAGTTGAAAGCTTTACAAAAGTGGGAGGAGGTAGAGATGGCAGCGTGGGTGTTTGATGCAGCAACAAGTTGGGTTTTTTCGGGCGAACTGGAATCGGCATCGGCTCGAGCCGAGATGGAGTCGTTTCTGCGGCAGTTTGAGGAGGTTTTCAAGGAGCCAACTGGCCTTCCTCCCGCGAGAGGGGTAGAACACAGAATTACCTTGAAGACGGAAGTTAGGGCGATTTCGGTTAGGCCATACCGGTATAATCAGCTACAAAAAGACGAGATGGAAAAGTTGGTATCGGACATGTTGGCTGTGGGGATCGTGCGGCCAAGTTGCAGCCCATTTTCTAGCCCGATTTTGTTAGTAAAAAAGAAGGACGGGAGCTGGAGGTTCTGCGTGGATTATCGAGAATTGAATAAAGCCACGATTCCGAATAAGTATTCGATTCCGGTAATACAAGAGCTGCTAGATGAGTTGGCTGGATCACAGGTTTTTTCGAAGATTGATTTGCGGGCCGGGTATCATCAAATCAGGATGACGGAATCCGATATTCCGAAAACTGCTTTTCGGACGCATAACGGCCACTATGAGTTTTTGGTTATGCCATTCGGGCTTACAAATGCGCCGGCAACGTTTCAAGCTGCCATGAATGATCTATTTCGTCCCTATCTTCACAAAGGGGTGTTGGTATTCTTCGATGACATCTTAATTTATAGCTCGTCATGGGAGACGCATTTGGAAAAATTGCGGACGGTTTTGGAAGCATTACGGCGGAACTCATTTTTTGCTAATAAGAAAAAGTGTACGTTTGGCGCAACTCAAGTGGACTATCTCGGTCATTTAATATCCGCTAATGGGGTCGCAATGGATCCAAGAAAGGTACAAGTGGTATTGGATTGGGCCGACTCCATCATCGTTGAAAGCGATGCAAGGGATTCTTGGGCTTGACGGGTTATTATCGAAGATTTATAAAAGGTTATGGATTAATAGCCAAACCTTTAACAAGTCTACTACAGAAGGAAGCGACGACAGAAAAATTCAAATGGACGGAAGAGGCCGAAACTGCTTTCACGGTTCTTAAGGACGCGATGACTACGACGCATGTGCTAAGCTTGCCGGATTTCTCGAAAACTTTCGTCATTGAATGTAATGCGTCCAATTCGGGAGTGGGAGCGGTATTAATGCAAGACAAGCATCCCGTGGCGTTCTATAGCAAGGGTTTTCGTGTTGGAAATTCCGTTACGTCGGCATACGAGAAAGAGTTGATGAGCTTAGTATTGGCAATTCAACATTGAGGCCCTATTTGATTGGTCGTCACTTTTTTGTTAGAACAGACCACCACAGCCTTAAGCACTTATTAAGTCAGCGAGTATCTACTCCGGCGCAGCAAGTTTGGGTAGCCAAGTTACTAGGCTATGATTTTACCATCGAGTTTAAGTCCGGAAGTTCTAATCGGGCCGCAGATTCGCTGTCTCGATGCTATGAAGAAACTGAGATTCGAGAAGGGTCGTTTTTAGCATTGAGTACGCCATTTTGGGAGAATCTGCCAGATATTGTTCAAGAGCAGAGAGATGATTCGGCTCTAAGGGAAATCATGACGGAAATTCAGCAGCGTCCATTGTCTCGACCACCCTATGCCGTTGTTGATGGAAAGTTATTACACAAGGGACGACTTGTTTAACCCCAAATTCGCGCTGGATTCCTATCCTTCTGCATGAGTTTCACGATACTCCCTCGGGAGGCCATGCGGGGGTGTTAAGGACGTATCGAAGGTTGCTTCCAGTGTTTATTGGAAAGGAATATTTGGCGCTGTTCGCGATTATGTGGCGAAATGTCTAACGTGTCAACGAGCCAAATACGAGGCGCAGTCACCAGCCGGGCTATTGCAACCTTTACCGATTCCCTCTCGTATATGGGAAGACATTTCAATGGATTTCGTGACAGGTCTTCCCGTATCCATGGGCTATTCATGCATATTGGTGGTGGTGGATCGGCTATCGAAATACGGACATTTCATTTCCCTTCGAATGCCGACTTCGCTCGGGCGTGTGGCTGCGCAGTTTGTCGATCATGTGGTCAAGTTGCATGGGATACCCGGCTCTATTGTTAGTGACCGTGATCCCGTTTTTGTGAGTACATTTTGGGGCGAATTGTTTAAGTCACAAGGAACGAAATTGAAGTTCAGCACCGCCTATCACCCGAAAACAGATGGGCAAACGGAAGTACTAAACCGCGTCTTGGAGACTTATCTTCGTTGTTTCTCGTCCGAACACCCACGGAAATGGGCGGGTTGGCTATCGTGGGCAGAATACTGGTACAATACAGCTTTCCAGACGGCGGCTAAAGCGACGCCTTTTGAGCTTGTGTATGGTCGTTCGCCACCGAGTTTAATACGGCATTTACCGGAAGTTTCAGCGGTATCCGACGTCCTTTTATCTCGTGACCAAGTCTTGCGTCAATTACGTGATAATCTGAAGCAAGCACAAGAACGCATGTGCGTCCAAGCGAATAAAGGGCGACGTCATGTAGAATACGGAGTCGGTGATCGTGTGTTTTTGAAGCTACGCCCCTATCGTCAAAAATCGGTGTCATCTCAAGTGTATTCGAAGTTGGCTTCTAAATTCTATGGGCCTTTTGAAGTCATTCGTCGAGTGGGCTCCGTAGCTTATGAGCTTAAATTACCTATTGGGAGTCACATTCATCCGGTGTTCCATGTTAGTCAATTGAAGAAAGTGGTGGGCAATCATTCGATTGAACCCGTTTTACCAAGATCTTTGGAGTTTGATTCGGGAGACATTTTTGAGCCGGATGCTATCTTGCGAGCACGAGCTAAAGAGTCTCGCGGAGGGTCCAATTCGTGAAGTTTTGGTTAGGTGGAAAAATCGAACCGAGGAGGAAGCATCGTGGGTAGACTTGGAAGATTTTCGTCGTCAATTTCCCACGTTCCGCCTTGAGGGCAAGTGCGATTTTGAGGGGGAGGGAGTTGATATGGAGCGATCGGCGCGATCGGCGGGAGATGGTGACGGCGTGACCGATTCGTCATGTGGACGATTCAAACGTTTCTACGTACGGAGGGGACGTCGAAATAACGTGCATGGAAGTGGACGTGGAGATGGAGATAACATGCATGGAAGTGGACGTGAACTTGGAGTCGATTAATTGTGGCATGAAAGTGGAAGTACGGGGACATGGAGTCGGTTACATGTGGCATGCGGTTCCATGCAGTTGTGACATGTCATGCAGTTATTGTGATATATCATGCAGTTATATTATCGGTAGTTTCTTGTATTTGTATATCGGTAGTTTCTTGTATTTTGTATTGGGTTGTGTAGTGGGGGTTAAGGGGGGGAATAAAAGAGGAAGGAGTGGGCTAGTAAATGGGGGTTGGATTATTATGAATTTAGGGGCAAGACGTAGGTCTTGATCGGACGAAATCTCACGGGTTTCGTATGTGTTATCTACTTCCGATTAGGGTTTGTATTGTAATCTTTTACCAAGTGAAGTTATCATATAGTTTCGTTTCATCCAGTTGCTATCAAAATTTGTCACGAGTTGCAATTCACAAATCAACATAATTCGCCAATTCGAATTTAGCTTGCATCACATACACTCCCTTAGAACAGATTAAGCACAGTGACTGATCCAAAAAATGTATGAATGCTCTATGCATCTGAGAATTGAGATATCCCAGAAATAAAGACTTCTGTAATATGTATGGTGCGATTTTCTCCCCTTCGATGGTGTTCTGCTCTTCTCTGCTCTGCTTGTATGTTCAGACTCAAGTTTAGTCGCGCAAATATTAGCTCAACTTCTTTGGTGTCTAATATCCTATCATGGCTTAGGTTTTGTACAGCACCAGAACTCTGTGAAAGAGGATCCACAGACTAGGAGCTTACACCATGAAGTTGTACTCAAAGACTTATCCCAAAATGTTGCAGTTAAATACAAGATCAATGCTCAAATACCTTCTACCATACTGGAAAAGCCTCAGTTATCTGCTGGTTGGGTTCTAACTGCAACACAGAAGCTTGTAGATACTCCCCCCTTTGACGAATCCAAAGTTCTAATAGTGAAAGAGGATGAGAGCACCGGATTTCAAGGTCTGATTATCAACAAACACATCAGTTGGGTCTCCCTTGAAGATCTCGGTGAAGGAAGGAAGTTTTGAGTTTCTGAAGGAGGCACCCCGTTCTCATGGTGGTCCGGTGATGGTGCATGGAATGCCCCTTGCTGCCTTAACACACAAGTTTATCGAAGGTCGATCCGCTGAAGTCCTGCCGGATATCTACTTCATCGATCAATGGGTGACTCCTAGCGTGCTCGAACATATAAGAGGTGGAAACCAATCTGTTCATGATTTCTGGTTCTTTGTGGGGTACTCTAGCTGGGGTTGGGAACAATTGTTTCATGAGATTGCTCAAGGTGCTTGGAATGTAAGCAAGGGCGATTTGGAACACTTGGAGTGGCCGTGGAGGTGACTCTGGTAGGTTTCCGATAGATAGGAAGTAGCCGGGCGGTAAATGCGGTTAGATTCCGACGGGTACTTTATCGACGAACTTTCTTGAAATAGAACATTGAGTTACTATCTCAGTGCAGCCACGCCCTTTCAAAATTTGGTCATTTTTCATGTTTAATTTCTATGAAATAGAATTTTGATGATTGATTAAGAATGTAATACAAAGAAAATAAGGCGAATTATTGGAGGGTTACATATGTTTTATTAAATTATTTGAGGGAATTTATTGTTGGGCTACCAACTAGAGTTGACTGTACGTATAACCTTCAGACTACCTTTACCGCAGGGTGTTTTGGGTGGTGGGTCGAATGTGAGTTAATAAAATTAATAGAAAATACGGTTAAATTTAATTGTCATACGCAAACCACGCTAGGCGATAACGAATTGGGCAAACACTTGCCCCAAACAACTTCATCCAATGAGATGGTGCCATGTGGCGCTTTCTCATTGGTTGGCTATATTTTTTTGTTGCAGCGGATATAAATAGAGATCAATTTTACCATATTTTTCACACACTCAAATCCTACAATTTTTCTCATTTTGTTACCATTCTACAAAATTTCTTATTTCTAGCGATGGATCCAAACAACTACAATTTCAAAACTTCTCTTACTTGCAAGGCTATTATCCTAGCTTCGAAAATTTTCAAAATTATGACGAATTCACACAAGATTTTGACATGAATTCTCAATTTCCACCTAATCCTATTCACTCTGAATATCACCAAACCTCTCAAAACACTCCTCCAATCTCCTTTGAAAATGCTCAAAAATCTTGTAACAATCCACAGAGTTGGAATGTGCAAGAAGATATTACACTAATGTCTGCTTGGTGTCGTATTAGTGGAAATCTGATTGTTGGAACCAACCAAAATGTTAATACATTATGGAAAAAAATTCATAAATATTATGAACAAGCTCGAGTTGAAAACAAAATGGGCGATCAAAGGTCCGTTGAGTCACTCAGACAGCATTATAAATGCTTGAGTACAAATGTTATGAAGTTGATTGGTGCATATAAAGAAGCGTACAAACGTAAAAGAAGCATAATCAATTATATGAGAAATAGGGATCAAGTTCGGAATAGAGAAGAGCATAAAGCTCTTCAAGACAACTTGATCGAGCACATATGACAAAAATTAGGCAACGATAACTGAACTTTTTCTATTTCGCCATTTGTAATTTCAGTTTTTTGTTGATTTAATTTCACTTTCCGCTTTTAATTATTGTTGTGTGTTTAAAAATATATAATTTGATAATTGAGTGATTGAGTGTTTGGGGTAAGTTGAGTTAAATTTGATAATATATAGAGGAGTGAGAAAATAATTAAATATTGATATAATTGAGTGTGTGTTTTTTGGGATAAATATAGTCTCAGTATATAGAGTTGTCCACACTATTTATCTTCTTATTTTCCTTGTCATTCACTGTGCAACTCTTATTTATGTAGAAACCTAATTGTTTTTAGGTATTGAAGAGTGAAGACTAACCACTAATAAATCACGTGGGTCGGAGTTGCCGCGTTTTATCCCATTATCAATTTATCATTAATTAATGGTGTTTGCCCAAATGCATAATGGCGAAAAAGAAATACAAATTGGCATCTCCAGAATTTTATTTTTTTATTTAAGGTTCCAATTGCTGAACAATTTCTGCACTATCTTTTAAATTAATTTCTCCGTGATTATTTCACATAATTAGTTAATATGTTTCTCATTTCGTCTTGCCATCAAAATTCAAAATGGATGAGCATCCAATCTAATGTATATCAATGTTGAATAACGCGGTCATACGAGATCTTTTATTTCTTATCGAATTTAATGTAGTAACATAATTGACGGGTACTTGAGTTCAGAGGAAACAGGTTTATATATATATGTATCATTTTAATTGTTTTTTTTTAATTTAAGGAAAATAGTACTTAGACTTGGGAATATCATGATTTCTCCTTGTTGCACATAAAAATATTCCTAAACTAAGAAATTTTGCAGGAATGAAGTTCTACAATTATTTGGACTTAATAAAATGGACCGGCGTGTGTCATACTTTATCTACGTAATTTTTTTTTGATAGTTTTTTATTTTTTTTATTAATAATTTGTAATTCGTAGCCGCTACTTTTTATGAGCACAAAGTAAACTCCACGTAGCCAACTTTTTTTATAGCTCAAATTTAATGATGCTTAAGGGCTTCTACATTGGTAACTTTTGTGATTAATTTCTACCAAATAGAATATAGATGATTAATAAGGAAGTAAAGAGTTGGTGTTACATATTTTTTATTAAATTATTTAAGGGAAATTTATATACAAGTCAAGTTTATTTGTTGAAATACGGAGTACATTTTAAAATTAGTATAGAAATTGTGTATTTTCAGATGCCGATTTGTATTGTTTTCCCCCGCTCAGCATCCTCTGTCCCAACATTCGGTGGCCCACCAATCACGTCCCGCCACGCGTGCATTGGTGGGCCACCCTTTTATAACTAAAATAATTTTTTATTGTTAACATGGCCCACCAATGCATGCGTGGCGCCGCGTGATTGATGGACCACCGAGTGGGATACGAATTTTGGGCCAGAGGATCCGGATTGGTTTTCCCCATTAACAATAGTTTACAGTTTACTTGATACTGTACTTGATAGTGCGATTAAAACGCGTATGCTCCGACCCACGTGATATATTAGATATTGCGTAGTGCCGTAATCCCACCTGCCTCATTGACTTGAATCACATTTTCAACTAACAGAATAATAATTGCATTTTCCCCAACCTTTACTCAATTAAAGTTTGGTGTATATAAATTAGCTATTGGCCGAATAGTAAATCATGTATTATTAGTTAATTTTTTAATAAACTTACTCAATTAAAGTTTGGTGTATATAAATTAGCTATTTGCCGAATAGTAAATCATGTATTATTTGTTGGAATAAAGTTATTTAATATTTTCTTATCTTTTCCGAAAAAAATTAATTTTTCAAAAAAAATTAAAATTTTAAAAAATATCTTTAAAAAAAATTGAAATTTAATTTAAAAAATTGGATGAATTGATTCTTAAAACTTTTATTCCATAAATACTCTATTGCTAATAGTTGATAATTTAAAATTTAATAGAATGGTCAATTTAACCAAACTAAGCACATTAAAGGCCCAATAAACTAAAAAAAGAAATTATGAACCAATTCATCCAAACTAACAAACATTATAAACCATTTGTACCAACTTGCCTTAAAACTACTAACAATCTAAATTTTTCGGACTTGGATGTTTTAGAATATTGTTGTATAGAGTGGTCCATGAAATTTTCCTTAATTTCATCCCAAAATCCCAACAAAACTCAAATTGGTGAACTAAAATCGAAATTTATTTGAACCCTACCCTACCCAGTCTGTCGTATTCTTCGTCACCACCACGACCTCCATTTACGACTCCACTCAATTTGTTGTTCAGGACTTCTCTTCTCCGGCCTCCATTGAAAACAACAATTTAGCTCCAGAATAAGGAAGAAATAGAAAAACTCCACCAGCATATTCTGCTAAGTCCATTCATGTTTTCCTGTTATTCCTCTGCTCGATTGCCATATTGGCCGCCTACAATTTAATGGTTTTGCATTCGGCTTGCAACTTCTCACCTCTTTTCTGTGATTTACCACAGAGAAAAACCCTATATTTACCTCGATTGCCCCTTTACACTTTATGCCCTTGTTCTTCCAACTCTCATCTTTGCCGCCGAAAGAGAGGGGTAGCAGATAAAAATGTAAGACGGGCTCTGTTTCGACTGCGAGCCTGCATCAATGGGGGGAAACCGCGCCACCATTTCGGCGGCGATGCTGCCGGAATGGGTGCCAGAAACATAGTATTGAAACGGTTTTCTGACGAAGAGTTGAGTTATCCTTCTTCATCGGATTCAAGTATAAACGCGAGTAATTATTACAGCACGAGTTTCGTTGAGGACCCTATTGTGAGCAAGCTGAGTAGCCAGCTTGGGGTCATCCACCCTATTCCATCTCCGCCCATAAATCGCAGTATTTTCGGCCTTTTTGCTTTCTTCTTTTTTGTGGGTGTTGTGTTCGATAAGGTATGGACGTGGAGAAAGGAGGATGCTACAAGTAGTAACAGTAAGCCGGGGAGTCGGCAGAAGGTTCCGACTGGATTGTCGTTGTTTCTTGAGAAAGATTTGCAGAGGAAAGAGTCGGTGGAGTGGGTGAATATGGTGTTGGGGAAATTGTGGAAGGTGTATAGGGGTGGGCTTGAGAATTGGATCATTGGATTGCTGCAGCCTGTTATTGATAATCTAAAGAAACCGGATTATGTGGAGAGGGTGGAGATCAAGCAGTTTTCATTGGGGGACGAGCCGTTGTCTGTTAGGAGCGTTGAGCGCAGAACTTCTCGTCGCTCTAACGACTTGCAGTGAGTTTTTTCAATTGCACCTTAGGAGAATTTGATAGTAATTTCCATGAAAGATTAAAGTTTCGTTCATTTCTTCTATTCTATCTTTAAGGGGTTTGAAAACCCAGTTAGAGTTTTGATTAATAAAGTTCGTATCTATCATAACTCAATCCATGCAAAAGCAAACCTGCTACTGGTACAAACTTGTATAGTTATCAATTTGTGAATCTCTGCTTAATATAACTCATCTGTTGGACTAATTTGATCTCATGTGTTATGTGCCACTATTGGTTGGACTTTGCATGCTTGACATCTATCCTATTCAGTTCTGATGAGTATCAAACTCTAATTAGTTATGCATGTTCATTCTGAGGAGAAATGGGATTGTAACAAGTTCTAATGATTTATCAACAAAATTTATTCAGAACATGACTAGTTTTTTTTTTTTTTTTTTTTTTTTGCATTTGCATGATGTAGATATATTTCACTCGTGGTGTACATAGGTGGTAAGTTCTATGTGTTGAAATAACTGATATTCCTTTTCAATGGCAAAAAGGTACCAGATAGGCCTACGGTATACTGGTGGTGCGCGTATGCTTCTACTTTTGTCACTTAAGTTTGGCATCCTTCCCATTGTTGTGCCTGTGGGCGTGCGAGATTTTGATATTGATGGGGAACTATGGGTTAAACTGCGACTAATACCAACAGAGCCGTGGGTGGGAGCAGTTTCGTGGGCCTTTGTTTCTCTTCCAAAGATAAAGTTTGAGTTATCACCATTTCGCTTGTTTAATCTTATGGGTGAGTTATTTCAGTTTCTGCATTGGTTTCTTCTCAATGATGGCATGTGGTTAGAGCATCATTAGTTACTAGTCTATTCTGATAACAACTGGAAGTCATGAAAAGATCAATTCGAGGAGCAATTGAGATATTTGAGAAATCACTTGGAAAAGCACATAAGCAATATGGGGACATCGTTCTAGCTTTGTGATTTTGTGAGAAATGTTTAGTCATAACTCTGAAACTGGCTAGGTTAGAGTTTGCAGAAACAATAAAGATACAGTTTTTTAGACTCGAGGCTGGATCGACTTGTTTGCAAAATCATGCTATGCTTAGGAAGATACAATTTCTTGCTATCAGATTATGAAAGTCATTAGTCAACGTGATATAAAAATTGAAAAACCAGAAATTAGTTCTAGGTAATGAAATATGATGTGATTGTACTAAATATGCCAGCTTTTTGCTTGCTACCTTGATGGTAGAACTAAGATGAACAATATAAATGACATTGATGTCATCTGGTTCAAGCTCTAGTTACATGATGTTATTGCATAATTCTTGCAACTGAAACTATTATTTATTTTATATATCAGAACTCTTCTAACTTTTGTTTCTACTGTTTTTTTTTGTTGTGGTCTGCTAAATATTCAGCGATACCTGTCCTCTCAATGTAAGTGATTTTTTTCTAGTTTTTCTTCAATATTGTGCATTTAATCTCATTTCTGTTTAAAGTTGCCATTTGTTTTCTCTTATTTTACGTGTTTTATGCCATATGTTTGCATCTTCGTGACTTTTCAATTGATAGTTTAATTGTGTCTGTTCGGAGGCATCTAAGCTTTGACATTGTTGTATTAAAGGGAAGTATCTCGGTTTTGAGACCCACTAGCCCCCTTCCCCGGCCCTACTAAAAAAATTAGAGTTTAATAGTTTTCTCTTTGGTGCTGTATAACCCAGTGGCGTCTAATGTTTTTATGCATTTTCATTATTCTTGTCTGTTGTCTTTTTATTAACAAACCTTTCTTTCTTTTTCCTTACAAACAAAATGCAAGTATTCCAATTTTCATAATTGTCCAATTCACAAAGAATCCTTTCTTGAAAATTTGAAATTGTTTCTTACAGAATTGTGAAATGGGAAGACCAGAAAGTTGGAAAGCAAAAGTATGCTTGGTTAGATACGTTGAGTAGTACTTACTACCTAGACATTGATTCACCTTAAGTCCTTCGGCTTTTGAACTCATATTTCTCTCCGTTACGTATTTATACACTATGGTTTACTTCAACAGGGTACAAATACGGAATACCTAAGTTTTGATACTTTAGGATAATATATAATATTAAACCGTAACGGGAAACATGAGAGGTAACTTTAAGTAAACGTTAGCTTGACAAGAGGTTCAGTGCTATTTGAGTGCCCATTTAGGCACCGAACATGTCCCGTTTACTCAGCAACTGAAATGGTTGCAGCCTAAACCGTGAAGACAGTGTTTGATTCTTATTCCCTTGATACCCCTTGTTTATTCATCTCCAGGAAAAGAAGTTTAATTCTTGACTGGTAGTACACCATAAGCATTTGGTCTTATTGTTTGTCCTATGTCCAGAATAGATATAAGATCTAAGAAATGAAATGCATCCTAAAAAGTGGATTTTCCTAAATTGGTTGCTTATGATATTATTCCTGCATTTTATTTACGAAACCTAAAACCCTAAAACAAAACATGATTTCCTTGTGTCATCTGCTGGGAGAGGATTGATTGCACTGAATTTGTCATACATCTGTAGTCATCCTGTATGTAGATATATTTCACTCTTCGTCACGCACAATCTTCTAAATATCTTCTCTCCCTACTATCAAATTGTTTCAAGTTAAGGTCGTGGATATGATATCTGATACTGATGCCCTTAGAACTCAATTATATTGTCCTTGAAGTTCTTCAAAAGTTGTTTTCTGAGAAGTCGTATCCACTAAAATAAACTCCTCGGGTTGCTATTGCGTTTGGCGGTTCATATTCTGTATCTATTGACCTGTCTTATCATATTTTCTATTTTGAGGTTTATTCTTGATTTAGCATACTTTATTGCCTGTAATATTATGGATACAAATTTATCCTGACTTTGTTCTCCACTTTTTGTATCTTTCTTTTTACCATTGGTTTCTGCAACATTCATTCAGATGAACTGTTTCTTTCCAAAATGCTTAGCTAAACACTTGTACAGGTTTTTGACAAAACTTCTCACCGAGGACTTGCCAAAGCTATTTGTGCGTCCAAAAAAGATAGTTCTGAATTTTCAGAAGGGTAAGGCTGTTGGAATTGTTCCAAAGGACTCCAAAACTGGAGAAACTCAAGAGGGAAACAGTAACTTTGCTGGAGAATTGTCCGTGACACTTCTGGATGCCCGAAAACTTAATTATATATTCTATGGTATGAATTTTACTCTATTTCTAAATTAAAGGCTTCATCGCTTCTATTAGGGCTTTCTGATTCATATACATTTTTGCATGCAGTAGTATAGTCACAAAATTTCATGCCATACATTTTCAGGCAAAACAGATCCATATGTTATTCTAAGATTGGGAGATCAAGTTGTACGTAGTAAAAGAAACAGCCAAACTACAGTCATTGGACCTCCTGGCGAGCCAATCTGGAATCAAGTGAGTTCCTTAACTGTTCTATCTAATGTGTGTGGTTCATGAGTAGAAGCTCTGATCAATTACTTATTTTCTTTTATTTACAACTTACAGGATTTTCATATTTTAGTTTCCAATCCTAAGAAGGAAAAATTATCAATTGAAGTTAGGGATTCTCTTGGATTCACAGACTTGACTGTAGGCACCGCAGAGGTAAGATATCTCAACTTTGCAGATTTACATGTTTGTTTGATATATGATACTATAAATGTTGAAACATGGGAAAAGGGAATTCAACTTTCCACTTGGGAATTGGCATGCCGTGAATCAGAAATATAAAGCAACACTTATATTGCTCAGTCATTATAGTAGGTCTTTACTTGCTCAGTCATTATAGTAGGCTTTTACTTGCTGGTCAAATTATTAAATTCTTAGTACATTTCCAAACTCTTCATCTTTACCAGTAGTTTTTGTAGTCTTTCAATGTTGTGCCTTTCAAGAAGTTTTGAGCACAGCTATTTTCATACATGAGACTAAGTGACACTTGAACAGTACTAAACAAGTAGGGGTGTCATTAGGCTCACAGTCATTTGATTTTATAAGAATCCAATGAAACCTTATTTAAGCAAACATTCAATTCAAGGTTTTGCTAACATCATTACAAAAAACACTGGAATTGTTTTTTGAAGGTTGATCTTGGATCTCTGAAAGATACAGTTCCTGCAGACAGAATAGTTGTACTCCGAGGAGGCTGGACTCCATTTGGAAATGGGTCGGCGGGAGAAATGCTACTGCGTTTGACGTATAAAGCATATGTTGAGGATGAAGAAGATGAAAAGTCCGACAAAGTTTCTCCAGGTACAGTGGCATACGAGGATGACTTATCCGATTCTGATGAGCTAGACGCAACAAAACCTGAAAACGAGCGAAGGAATACATAATTGCACCCCAGGATTCTTTCATGGATGTCCTATCAGCACTATTAGTGAGTGAGGAATTCCGAGGCATAGTAACGTCTGAACCCGTGAATACCAAGTCTCCAGATACGGGAACCAATAACGATGCATCCGAACCAAATGATGGTACTGTTGTATCTGGAAAGCAAACTCCGGCTAACGAGTCTGGTAATTCTCGAGGTATTCCTCTAAATTAAAAGCAATTATTTTGTCCTTGTTTACCATGCGTTGTTTATTCGCCTCTAATTTTCAGGAACAACTTTACTTTGGCTTGCCATTGTTACAAGCATCACATTCCTCATAGCTATAAACATGGGCACCTCAAGTTTGTTCAATCCTTGATGTGAGTCCCCCGACATTACTGTATATGCTTCTTCATACATTGTGATAGTTAATTGCTCTATTTTCCTATAGGAATCAATAATGGAAGCACTATTCATTCTTCTCTCGCTATTCTTTGTAAGGTAAAGTCTCATTTATGAGAATTATATTTATATCCATGTTCCTCATTCCCATCTGAACTCTAAAACTTTCTGTTTATGCTATGGGAAATTAACAAATTAGAGATCTGGCTTCCCCTCGTTGAAATTGTAGATTTCGACCCCCCTTAACTTGTTTTCTTGGATCCACCACCGCACTTCACCTTGTCTTCTTAATGAAGTTTTGTGCAATTGCTGATGTGTTGATCTGCACCTTTTGTGTCGCAGGCTGTGTGGAAATTGCATTTCAGTCATCTGGGGGGTAGACAGAGAATGTATGTATTGTTATTAGGTAGAGAGAAGGCTGTTATTTTTGGGCCACTATAGCTTAGACGACTAATTGTTTATAGATAGCAGCAACCACACACATTCTCACTGTTGTGGATATACATACTACACAAATAATGCATGCAATAGTTCAATTCTTCTTCCTTTACTTCAACGGAAAATTTGCAGTTGCTATTTAAAGTGTTTCTCGTGTAATTCTTAGCCCGAAACAAAAAAATAAGTGGTGAATCCCATTCGAGAAAGATTGAGAGCATATTTGGCAAATTGGAAATGGCTTAAGGGATTAATAATTACTTTAGGTAATTGGGGTTAGGAGGACTAATGCTTTTCTATCCTTGGTATTAATTTTTTCATGGCCTAAATGGGAGTTATCTCAGTGGTCTTTATACATCAAAATATCAAAATTAATCCTTATTCCTAGACTAGAGTTAACAAATTACAGTCCGAATGTGTTATTTGTAATATTACTTATAAAATTATGAATTATGAATAGGAAGTGCACCCAATCATCAAACAAACTCGAAATAGTATATAACTATCTAAGCCTTGTCACGATTGACGTAAATTAGAATGTCTTGCAACACAATGGAGTAAGGCCCTTTTTGTTTGTTAGGTTTTCTCCTTTGGAAAATAATTCTATTTCAAATTTTTTAAATTTTTTTTTTTTTTTAAATTAAAATTTTTTTTTTTTTTTTTTTTTTAATCTCTTTTTTTTTTTTTTTTTTTTACATTATATTAGTAATATTGTAATCCTAGAACAAAATAAAAAAATTTATTTTTTTTGTTTTTTCTTTTTTTTTTTTTTTTTGTTTTTTTTTTTTTTTTTTTCAGGGAAATTATTTTTTTTTTTATTTATTTATTTATTTATTATTATTATTATTATTATTATTATTATTATTATTATTAAAAATAGAATATTAATTAGTTAATAATATTATTAATTTGTAGTTAATATATTTTTATAAATTACTTGAATATTTTAATTTATTTGTCTTTTTATTATTTTTTTATTTATGAAAAATAATAGCAATATAATAATTATTATTTTTCTTAATTAATCATGTTATTATTCTAAAAAATATTATTATTAAAATAAGTGAGTACTTTAATAGGTTTATTATTATTATTATTATTATTATTATTATTATTATTATTATTAAAGATGTTAATAATATTAAAAAATATATTTTTAACTAATTATTTTGAATATTTTATTATAAATTATATAATAAAAAAATATCAATAGTAATATTTTTGAGTGATTTTATATATTTATGAAATAATTATATAATAATTAACAAATAATTGATGAGAAATATATTTTATTCATATTATTGATAATATAATTTTACATTTCTTAGTATCAACCAAACAAGTCAAATATTTTTTTTCTTGGAATCATATTCCAGGAATCAAATTTCTCAGTAATTTTACGTTCCTTAATCATTTTCCTCGCAATCATATTCCACAGAATCAGATTCCCTAACAACATTACTTTCCTGACAACCAAACGGGGCCTAAATGTTTTGTTCGTCTAAATATATTTTTATTATATTTATTCAATTTTCCAATTCAAAAGCATAATAAAAATTATTAATTGGGCAGCATCTGCATATGCTCTTGGGCCATAAACTGTTGAAGGAGATTTAAGTAAAAGCCCAAATTGAAGGCGAATTATATCCCAGAAGTTCCAGAATATCGTAGAGCAATTCGACGCCTTTATAGTTGTCTCTTGGAGATCGATCGTCGGTTGTTTGCGTGTTTCGAAATTCTTCATCTCTTCACTGTGGCGATCGCTTCTCAATTGAAAACTAGAGAGAGAAAAAAGACATGGCTCTGAATCCTCAACTTTTCCCGAATGGGATGCCGGTGCCCTTCGTCAACGAGATGTTCGTCATGGCTAGAGATGGCGTTGAGTATGAGATAGACAAGATCCCCGGGTTTCTTTCTCATCTCACTTCTCTCCATTTTTATGAATTTAGACGATTTTTTTTTTGGGTTGAACTGCTGTTAGTTTTTTTAATTGAAGGGAGATGAATAAATCCCCAATTCTTGGCATGATCGTATTGATTGATCGTGTAACTTGTGTGGATTTGGCATTCTTTTTTGGCTTACTCCTCATGTATAGGAGTTAAATATTAGGGTTCGTGGTGGTATGGTAGGAGTTTTACAGTTTTCGTTAATGTGAAATTCGTGGTCGATTATGAAGGATGATAATCCTAAAAAGATCTTTTTTTGTGTTTATATTTGTAAGCCCAATTCCTTTTGGCTCGCTGCATCACTTTGTTAGTCTAGCTGCAGATACAAGGTTTTAGTAGCAGTTTGTTTCTTACCTTGGAAAAACCATAGCTACAAAGCCTGTTTCTACCCTCAGTATTCATTATTTTGGGTTGGTTGGTTTTTTTTGGAGGGGGAACTTGAACTAATTCAGATGACGTGATTAGAGTAGTACTCAGTGTTAAGAGAAAGAACAAGAAGTTATGAATTGAATTGAGGTCATTTTCCCTCTATGTTCGCACCAGCAAAGTGGTGTATTTTTTAATACTGTATAGTGTTCTATTTTTGTGTTTTTGGTCTTGAATATGTAGTTGCTTTCTATAGAAAAGTACGTCATTTGAGAATATAACTCAAGAAAGCAGCCTGCTAATTTTGTTGTTTCTTAGTACAATATTTCAAAATGTGCGCCTCCATGCTCAAATCTTCAAATCTTAAGATACAACATTTATCAATAAATTTGCTGTGGCCTGGTTGGTCGATCTATGATCTCTGATACATCGACTCTTTGTTTGAAGCTCCTGGATCTTTTATTTACTAATTGTGTCAAATTGACTTCTGAATTAAGAATAATGTCGCTTGATGTTTACAATCACAAACTACACTCAATATTATTGTCTTGCACTTGCAGCACTCAAGGTGGAACAGTTAAAGCAAAAGGAACTATGTATTTGTCAAATATCCGTATGGTTTTTGTTGCAAACAAACCTGTTGGGAATCTTTATGCATTTGATATGCCTCTGGTATGTAGAAATTCTACTTGTTTGCCTGTTTTGACAAATTGCCTACTGAACTATTTATCTATAATGACACGTGTGATGCATCCATTATTTGGTGGGATTTCCTAATTCGTGTTCATATAAGTGCTATTTACGTCCTAAAATGACAGTTTTATGTTTATCTGTTACACATCTATTCTCATGATCCATTGGGAGAGGGATAGAGGTTATGGGGTTTGAGCAGAAATTCACACCATGATGCGGCATAATAAGTGGAAAAATATATTGGATCTCTGAACATTACAATATAGGAAGGCATATACCGATCGAGGAATTTTACTATTGAATCCCTTGAAGTGTGATTTTGAGGTTGGAAATTGTGCAAATAATCATTTATCTTTTCTGTCTAGTTCTTGTTAAGAAACAGGCGTCTCCCGATCTCCTGCCTCACTACTTTCCTTTAGGGTTGACTTTTGTGATTATTATACTTATTTCAACTTGGAAAATTTACGATGCAGCTCTTTGTTCATGATGAGAAATTCAACCAGCCAATTTTCTTCTGTAACAACATTTCCGGCCGTGTGGAACCTGTAAGCAGGAAGAAGTCATGTTTCTGAATTCTGATCTATTGTTTTACTTGAGGTTGTCTGAATCTTCTGGTGGCATCTCCAGGTTGTGCCGGATAACGAAAATAGGGCTCTTTACTCAACTCATTCTTTCAAGATTCTGTTCAAGGAAGGTGGTTGTGGAACATTCATCCCACTCTTCTTCAACTTAATCAGTTCTGTAAGGCAATACAACCAGCACGCTGCAGCACAGCCTCAAGTAGATCCTCTCCAAGCCGCACAAACTCCTGTAGACGAGATGATGAGACATGCGTATGTGTTGCTACTGCCTACTATCACTCTATTTTCTGTGCAGTTTTGAAGTATAATGTTTAGGCTAACGAGAAGGGATTTTTATGCATGTGCAGATATGTTGATCCAAGTGACCCCACTAGAATTTTCTTGCAGCAGCCAAATCAAGAGTCTCAGTTGAGGCGCCGCACCTACCAGCCTCAGAATACATAAGACTCAAGTGACCATTACTATTACTTCCATCGTGGAAGTTATGTGATATAAACATTGCTTTTATTCACTTATCTGAAAATTTGTGACGTCGTGAAATGTTTGAAATCAGACGATGTATGTATAATTGTTAATTTCCTTATATCTTGATCATTTGCTGATTATTTTTCCTCTCTTGATGTACTTATTTATCAAGCACAAGTTTGAGTTCAAATCTGAGAAAGTGTCTTCAATTTTGACATTACCTTTTTGCTAGGTTTTTTTTCCCTTCATGTTGTATTACTAAAAATGTGGAAATTGCAGTATTGCATTCTTCTTCTTCTTCTTCATGTAAATGTTGCACCCTTAGGAATATGAAGACGTACCTTCGTTTGGCATTCGCAATATTATGTAATAGATGTTCAACTTTATAAGGTAAAGTTGTTGTGGGACTAGACTATTGTGACATGAGTTTTGGGTTGGGGGATTCGCTCCCCTTTTCATGTAGTTTTTATAGGTAGAACAAGTGAAGAAGGGATTGAAACTTTTCCTTGTAATCCGTTCCTTCTCTAGAATTATGTCATTTTATCCCAGCTAGTCTGTAACAACATCTCATCTATTATGTGTTTGATACTGCGCCGGTTGAAATATCTAAATCTCGACCATGATAAGCTATATCCTATATTTCTGCCTAACACATTTTATTTGAGACAGAAGTCTTTATATGCATCCATCTTCAGACCGTGATACTTGGGAAGTTGCATGATCCACGACCTGCTGACACAAGCACAACACACCCATTTCATCCAAACTATTGCATCAAGCATTTCATATATTTGAATATTATATATAATTCAGACTTACTAGGGTCCCGGGTAGTCTGCACTGCAAGCCCATTGAAGAAACAAGAAGCACCACGACCCCTAAACTTGGCCCAATACGAGCTGAACGCGTAGCTCGCATGAGCCACAGCACTCACCGGCTCGTAGCAGCTCCTCCCGGGAGCCAGCTCATCGCACGTGCCGTTCCCTTCCCTGCACGCCGAGTTCACAGCCTCCCCCAACTCCGCCACCCTACTCGCACTCGTACTCGCCGCCACGCACCATATCTTCCCTCTGTACGGCTGCCGCCTATCCTTCATCAACCGTCTCTTCACCCCCTCCCCGCACCCCCCGGCCAAGTCCAGCTGGTGGATCGGCTGCCCCCTCTCGTTCAGCAGCCCCCAGTGCCTCTCCGTCCCCCTCCCCGGCTTCTGATTCTCGTCGTACAGAGAGAAGATAAAGGTCGGTATCTCCACCCCGGTCGAGCCGGCGTTCCCAGAGCCGGTTCGCTCGATATCTTCTTCGCGAGGTTGCACAGATAAGTCGCTGCGTTGTAGTCGTTGGCGCCCGGTTGGTCGATGTCGCCTTCGTGGGGCCAACCGGTCTCCGCTATCGAGATCGCAACCTTGTCGTAACCGAGCTTCCCCATGGCGAAATAAACCGAATCAAGCATTTGATCGAGGAGATTCGTGTAGCTCAATCCGCTATAAGGGTCTACGTAGGTTAAATTCCCTTCCTCGAGCAGCGCGAATTCGAGATTTATGTCGGTCGGATTCTCCGACCAAGGGAAGAAAGGGTAGACGTCGAGGAAGAAGAACGATTTAGTCCCGTTTAAGAATTTGACCAGTGATGTCATCACCTCGACCGGGATGTCGGACCGGAATCTCCCCCTCGAGGGCGGGAAGCTCGCCTCCAGCACGTCCATCGCGACGGGGGTTCCGATCTTGATGCCGTGGATGTCGTGCGCGTTTAGGGACTTCTTGATGTTCTTCATGGCAGGGACGAGGGCGCGCCACGTGTCCGAATCATTGTAGCTGAACACTTCGTTCCCGACGAGGACGGAGCGGATGTTCGTGGTGGGGTAGTAAGGGAGGACGTTGTCGCGCACCCATTGGTTGGACCCTGACCGGTTCCAGGCGATTCGTGTGATCTGGTCGTTGGCGACCATGATGGAGACGTGAGTGTTGGTTCCGGAGAGGAGTTTGAGGACCTCGGGGTCGGAGTCGTAGATCTTGACGTGGCCGGCTTTCATGGACCGGAGAAGCTCGATGGATCGGTAAGGGGAGGGCAGGTTGTAGCCTACGCGGCCGTAGTTTATGCCCATCTTGTCGGAGCCCAGCAATGCATCTACCAGAATGAAGTTACGTGAGAGAGAAAATAGATAACAAAGTGTTAGAGCAAAAATAAACTTCATTGTTGTGTGTGTGAGAGTGAATTGCTGTGACGAAGTGATGATGAGAGATGATTGAAGAGTGTATATTATATATAGTGGGAATGGTGAAGATACTGTTCAACTGCCAAACTTGCTGCTGTGATGAGATCTTTCTTGCATGTCTCATAAAACTAAGGGACTAAACTACCAAACTTGAACACGTTTCCTACGATTTTATTTTAAATTAAATCATACTGTCCACTTGCCGGGAATTGTCCTTGGATTTTTGGCTTTGAGCTAATTCATCATGGCAGTCATGTCGAGTCTGCTTACCTGAAAAGCGATACACCGAGTTACGGCTTCAAATGCACTCCGCCGTCTGGTCGCCTTGTTTCCCTCGATGTTTTTCGCGGCCCCACTGTTGTGGTAAATTTATGCAACTGTAAACATAATTTTTGTTTGTTATTGTTTTAATTTCTTCGTTTAGTCTCCCTTGTTTATTTATGAAGATTCATCATTTACATGCCATGAATTATTCTAATCCCAACTCCTTAGTATTGTGACAATGAAACTAGGATACTCAAAAGTCCAAACTTATCTTTCATGAGCATAGCAGAAAAGTGCTGTGAGATTGAACATTGGAGTTTTATTTTTTCTTTTGAATTTTTAATCCCTTATTTGGCAGGTAGGTGAAAACAAGAAAATCTAAGCATACATATAAAAACTAGGAATAGCACAAGAAATTTAGCTCGGTGTGGTGAGATGTAGTTGTATATATATCATGTTTACTGCTCAATCAATTTACTTGATCATAAATCAGACAGCATGAGAACAATTATTACTATTGTTAATGTTGCAGTTAATGATCGTTGTTGATGATGCTGGTGGATTTATACCATCTATCAATCATTCACCTTGGAATGGTTTGACGCTGGCAGATTTTGTTATGCCATTTTTTCTCTTCATGGTTGGTGTCTCACTGGGACTTGTATATAAGGTACTTAGCTTCTACTAGTTAGATGAAGCAAATAATGGTTGAATATTTATCACGTTTTCAAATCTAAAATATACATTAGGTCTATCATCTGTATAAAGTTTTCAGTCTCTTTGTTCTCATCATTCTACTCTGTTTATTCATTCAGGCTACTTGCTACACTCGATCTTTATCTGTAATTGTAGAGGTTTTACATAAGCTGAAGTATTTTTTTTTTTCAACCAGAATATAACTTGCAGAGGAGCTGCATCCAAGAAAGCAATACTACGAGCGGGGAAGCTTTGGTTTCTACGGCTTTTTCTGCAAGGTGTTTCTTCTTCTCCATTTTGTACATCTGGGAAAGAATCTGCATGAGGAAATTTATCTTGATTGTGAGAGAATTGCTGGAAATTCTTCTATTGATTTGTACTAGTTGCTATATTCTTTAATTTCTCATGCTTTAGGTGGCTATTTTCATGGCCTTAATGATCTGACGTATGGAGTGGACTTGAAACAGATCAGATGGATGGGCATATTGCAGGTATACACATGCCAAATCAGATCCAAGCATTTGAAATTAGTAATTTATTGTTAACTTGTTTATGCTGCATATAGCTTAATAACCCATCATTAACTTTCCTTAACTTCTTTGGTCTTTCTCAGAGAATTGCAGTAGCATATGTAGTTGCAGCAATGTGTGAGATTTGGCTTCGAAATGACGAGAACGTTGATTCCAGATTATCTCTGCTCAAGAAATACAAATGGCAATGGTGAGTTGTATGCTTACAAAATTCATGCTATAGGAAAATAACAAATGTAACCATGTTTTGCTTCCTTCCAGCCTGTTGTTTAATATGGGAACATAAGCATCACGAAGCTTGAAATAGGGTCGTTTATAATGTGAGCTAATCAAACATGACCATGATGGTTCAAGCTATACGCTGTTTTTTGCTAGGGCATGTATATACAAAGGTACCAAGTGTATATACAGTCTATCTCCAATTTCCAAAGTTTGATTTATATAGTATGACCAAGGCAGGAAATAAGATGAGGCATGTTCTTGTAAGAGGGATCCTATACTTCTTTAGGATGACAGAATTCTAGTAAGTGCTTGAGAGTCCCATAAAACAGACTGTTATACTACAAACTGCTAATAAGTTGGTTTCTACTTTGTTTAACCACATAAATATACCATTTTAATGTTTTAATTCGAGATTTTCTTATAACTTCAGGGCCACGGCATACATTGTATCTTCTAATGTTATATGGTCTATATGTTCCCGGAGCTGAGGTATTCATTGTAGGTTGCTGATTTTAGGAACTCGGAGAATCTTAGAACTGGAACCTGAAATTTTGTGGTTTATCATGCAAAAATATTATATTGAAATTTTCATTGCTTTGGAGGTGCAATGTGGTGTTTGAGGTGACACAGGGCCTGCATGCAATGCTGCTGGAATTATAGAACGTGCAGTTTTAGGTATTTAACGCTTATACCGCAAGCCAATATATGCAAGAACAGAAGTAATTTCTTACCCCATAAACTCCAGAAATTGCATTCTCGTACCAGTTACATTCTGATTCAAAATATTACTTCTATTTGGCAGCAATGTAGTATCAACTCCCCAGATTATGGTCCATTTCCTCCTAATGCTCCCTCATGGTGTCGAGCCCCCTTTGATCCCGAAGGAATTTTAAGGTTTCTTTGCCTCTCTGCATTTAAAAGATACTATTAGTAAAAGTTTTACCTCATGAATTATGACAGTACATAGAATCTTCTCTGCTTTTTAGTTTCTTTCACTAATATTCTGCATCATTTTGTAGCATAGTAATGGCAATCGTAGCATGCTTGCTAGGCTTACAGTTTGGACATATTATCGTCCACTTTAAGGTAGAAATTTAGATGTATACTTGGGTTCATTGCAATTGCCTTTATATGTCCTGATCTTACTCAGGATCACAAGAAAAGATTTTCTCTTTGGTTGTATATATCGCTTTTGGGACTACTGTGTCACGTATTAGGTGTGATTTTCGCTAAATTTATCATCTTTAGGCAATTAGTAGACTCATAGAGAGAGGGGGCATTATGTAACTGTGGATTTAGTTATGACCATTGCCAACATTTTTGCTTACTATTGCAGGCATGAGCATAAACAAGCCTCTCTACAACTTCAGCTATACTTGTGTGACTGCTGGCATTGCAGGCATTCTATTTGCTTCAATTTATCTAGAGGTACTCTGATTATCAAACAACAATGCCTGTTATGTTATTTACTCTTCAGATACTGACCGCAGCCTCTAATATTGCAGGTCGATGTGCGGGGATGGAAGCGGTTCACGACTTTGCTTGAATGGATGGGAATGAACGCATTGTTGATATAGATTCTTGTAGGGTGCAATATCTTACCTCTTATTCTTGTAAGTACAGCAGAGCTCTGAGAATGTTTGATTTAATTAGTTTTGTTTCCTTTTCTTTTACTCACGAGTAGGCTACATTGTTGACACACACCTAACGTTGATTGGAATCGGAAAACGAAACCGGTGAGCAGATCAGATGCTGCATACTTCTGGTGATGCATATAGAGATAGTTAGATAAGGATGTTGGTATATGCAAGTAATACACAAATGTTGCAACAAGAAAAACGATATTGCAACAAATTGAAATCTATATACAAACCATTTTCCGACTATGGGTCTATGAACCAATGAAATCAAAAGAAGAAGCCATTAACATTAAGAAGGTGGATTGATGTAAGACAAGACACCATAAATGGTCTGCAGAATAGTGAGGGCAAAGAGGAAGATAGCTGCAACAACCGAGAGGATAGCCCAAGGATTCGTAAAGTAGGTACTAACCTGCTTATGTACCTCATCGAGGTTACTGTCGGGGTCAAGCGTAACATCCTTGGACAGCGAGTTGAACAACTTAGCCACCGCCTTATCGCTCCCCAACGCATTCTGTATAATCCCGCACGAGTGGAGCAAACTCACATCCCTCGCGCTATCGATGATGTTGTCCATGAAAAATATGTAGGAGGTGATCTCGTTGCCCGCGCCGACGTGGAAGCGCTCGAAGGCGATGAGGTTGAGGTAGAGGCTAGGGACTCGAGGGCGTCGTCGACCACGATGAGGGGGAGCTTGAGGACGCCGCCGTGGAAGGAGATGTCTTTGAGGCTTCGCGAGGTGCTTCGCTTGATGCGGATTCTGGCCTCGTTGAGTTCGGTGGCGGAGCGGATGATGTCGTCGCCGCCTTGGTGGTGGACGGGTTTCTGCTTCTTGGGGCGTGGCTCGTCGAGGAGCATGCTCTTGCGGTAGATGTCGAGGATGTGGAGGCAGTTGTTGAATTCCTGGAGGTTCTTTGCGTGGACGTTTTGTTGGAAGAATTTTAAGATTCGTTTCGTTAGATCCTTGCCATCCTTCAAAACATGTTCAAATAGTCAAACTTATAAACAAAAATACAATAACCGCTTTCATATTTCCATATTTTCTAGGGTCGTCTTTAAGAAATTAAGGGAGTGAAAAAGACAAGAATATACCTTCAGTGACTTGTCTTTCTGAACAGCAACAAGTTTCTCAAGAACAAGCATGGGCAGCTGATTCTCAAGCATCAACATATCCCTCTTCAGATACGGAACAATATAAAGCTTCCCATGGTTGCTGAATATGTGATCATTAGCGGCATAATCCCTAACCAGATCCGTACGATGCTCATCACGAGCCTCGCACTGATCAGCCGCAACCGGAGCCGGCGACTGATGATCATGAGCCTGCTCCGCCCAGCTCGTAGTCGTCGCAACCGCACGCAGTATCTCCGGTATAAAACGATCATAAGTTGTAGAAACTTGTGGGTGTCCTGCCACTCGGGCCCCAGCTGGTCGTAGGCGGCTTTGAGATCCTCCGCCACGGGCGCCAGCGCCTCCACGTAGCTCTGGAGGGGCTTCTTGGAGCGCTTGAGGAAGTGGAGGAGGGCGCGGCGCTTGTGGGCCTTCATGGCTTCTCTGCCGTGATGGTACGGCCCAAACGAGACGATCTGCGGGTTGTAGGCCGGGAGTTGATGGTAGTAACGGAGGCCGGGATGCCGTAGATGGAGCGTTTGCTCCAGTGTAGGGATTCTTCCGGAATGTTGGGGAGATTCTCCAGGTCCTTGTCGATGCTCACGATCCATTCTTGTTTGGCTTCCATTTTGGGGGGGGGTTGTGGTGGGATTTTTATAGTTGGTGGTTGTTAATTTGTGTTCTTTGCTGAGAATTGAAGCACTTTGTCAACATTCTTTCCTTACGTATTAGGAATAGGGTTGTATTGTATTGAAACTTGCCTGGTGGTTTTATGGAATAAGAGATACTATGTATATATTCTTGTTTACCGCAAAGATAGTAGTGTGGAACACTTCTAGGAATGCTTTTCTCAGTCGTGTTTCGAATGCTCCACTGCCCCAAACACAGAATCTCCAGGCTGGAAAAGTATGCTTTATGTCGTTTAGAAAAGGAAAAGCATTATGTTTGGAGAAAAGACTTGATTCATATAACTTTCCACATTTACTATCATTAAGATGGTTGAATATTCTAAATTCATGTATTATAAAATATTAAAGTAAAACAAAGAAGAGATGGACTAAGGTGCATTATGTTCGGAGAAAGACTTGATTCATATAACTTTCCCACATTTACTATCATTAAGATGGTTGAATATTCTAAATTGATGTATTATAAAATATTAAAGTAAAACAAAGAAGAGATGGGCTAAGGTGCATCATGTTGCACATGCAACATGATCCAATTATTCAAGTTTAACTCGGTTCAATATTAAAAAAAAAAATATTAAATCACACTCCCTATCTCTTCTGTCTCCTCCCCTCCCCACTACCCCCTTTCTCTCTCTCCCCTCTTTCTCTCTGTATCTCACCCCTCTCTCTCTCTTTCTCCACTCTCCTCTCTCTCTCTTTCTCCACTTCCTCTCTCTCTCTCTCTCCACCGTCCTCCTTGTCTCCGCCGCCGTCACTCCTCTCTGTCTCCGCTTCCATCGTCGTCGCTCCTCACGTCTCCGTCGCTCCGGTGGCCGGATCCACCTCCGTGTGATCCCCCAAATCTGCTTCTGCTCCGTTCAGATTTCTATGCGTCTCCCTCTCTCTCCTCCGCATTTGTTTTGTTTTGCATCGTATTGTTCATCTCAACTTATCTTATAAATTGATATGTTGGAATCTGACGTCATGGCCACATCCGCGGTCAATGCACTTTCCAAACTTTCGATCGATGATTTGGCATCCGTCGCACCGAGATTGCACAATAATCTCTCAATCCTCTCGCCTGAGCAGGTGAACATTTTTCTTTCATATTGTCCGGGTAATTATTTGTTTTACCACGACCACTCTTATGACTATTTTTTCTTTTATTGTAAGTCTAAGTTTAATTTGATTTTGTTTGGAGTATTGAGATCCTTGCTTTTGCTATGGGCTTATTGGTTAACTAATTTATTGAAGTGTCATTTCTTATAACATAAAGTGTCGTTTGTTGTGAACAATTGTGTATTTGTTTAAAACAACTCGTATTTAAAAAATTACACTTTTTATTCAAAATAATTGACATTTTTTTGTAAATAAATAACACATTTATTTATTGCAAGACACTTTGAGTAACATTTATGGCACTCTGCTCTTTACTGTGAATTATGACTTAAACATACATTCTGATCATCATTGACACGCTCTTTTATCATGATTGACACGCACAATAAATACAATTGACACTCTGCTCTCTACTGTGAATTATGGCTTAAACAAACACTCTGCTCATCATTGACACGTTCTTTTGTCATGATTGAGACGCACAATAAAGACAATTGACATTCTGCTCTCTTACTGTGAATTATGGCTTAACCAGACACTCTGCTCATCATTGACACGTTCTTTTATCATGAGTGACACGCACAATGGAGACAATTGACACTCTGCTCTCTATTATGAATTATGGTCAAAACAGACAGTCTGATCATCACTGACATGTTCTTTTATCATGATTAACGCAAACAACATAGAAAATTGACATTTTTTCATAAACAAATGACATTTTTTTTCGAAACAAATCGTGTTTTTTTCAAAAATAATTGATAGTTAATAAATGATACAAATGTCACTTTATTCAAATACAAATGACACTTTTGTTTGTTACGATTGACACTTTGATATAAATAACAAATGACACATTTATTCATTACAAATGATATGCCTTTCTTATAAAAAAATTGGAAAAAAATAGAAAAAAAATTAAAAAAAATTGTTTAGAAAAAACGACACTTTTGTTCACAATGAGTGACATGCCCATCCTTACAAATAAGGGGGGGAAAATAGAAAAAATTAAAAAATAAAAATAAAAAAGGAATAATGACGTCTTGCTGATGTCAGCGAGTCAACTACGGGTCAAAGCGGGTCAAGTGGTCAAAACGAGTTAAAATTGAGTAATTGGATCATGTTGCATGATGCACACAAGTTTTTGCCAACAATGAATATCTTAGGAAGAAGTTTTGTTTATTATCGAATACTACATTTATCTGATTTTTATAAATGGTATCCGACTTGAATAAATAGATTATTTTAAGAAATGGTAGAAGACTTGAATAATAATCCCACCAAAGAAATACAAGACATCTAATTAGTAATACAAGTAAGGAAAATGAGGCTACTTGTGAGTGTTCTTGAAGCAATTTGTCACAATATTATGCAAATTTGCGCATTTCTTTGTTACATTTCAATATTCATGATCAGATACAATAGAGTGCCACATAAGAATGCTCAAGTTACTCGAGCTTCTTTCTATAATCTAATCATCTACTAGGAAAAGAACTCACACGAATAGGGTTACATTCATAATTTTAAGAATTAAGGGACTGAAATCTATAATAAAATTGTGCAGTAATTGAGATATGCGGACGAATTGAAAGTTCTTGAGGTTGCTATCAGGATGAGATTTAGTTTTGATGAATTATGGTAATAAATAAAGAACTTCTCGGAGAAAAAATCATTGTTAGGTAGATTAGTAGATTAATAAAAAAAAATTCTTTTCTTAGTATTATGAGATCATACAAAATCAAATCCTCAAGATCCCATATGTAATGTGTGCATGTGATGAACAAATATAATCGAAGCCAGCATTAAGATATTCAAACATAATTAATACATAAGAGTGAGATCTCAAAGAGGAGAGAGAAGCATCCAACAGCTAAACAATATGGAACAAAACAGATATATGAGTCATTAGGCAAAGCCCAAAAAAGAAAAGACCCGAAAGGAGAAGATAAAGTGTAATTAATCACCATAACACCAAAAAATTTACAAACATCCAATCTAAAATATCCTCTAAAAAAAATGACATATTTAAGATTTAATGATGGTTATCTAAAAAGATCGAAAACATTAAAAACATGTGCCCTATCGATCGACACACTAGGTGTGTCCGACCGATAGGGCACGAGAATTTTTTATTTTATTATTATTACTATTTTTTTTAATCTTATTTAAACCATCCCCACACATCCCTATCTATTGAACCACACACGCGCATACACGGTAGAAACACATATACACACATGCACTTTTTGGTCTGATCGTTCGGAACGGACATCCGACAAGATATCTTCGTCCAACCGGTCGGAAAACATGGAAGAGATTAGTACTTTTCTTTTTAATCTTTATTTGTAAATTACTTGGATTGATCTTCAAATTGATGTATGATTACGTATTTAAAGTGCATTTTTAGCGATTATATGTCGGGTTTTATTGAGAATTTTGTTACATTAGTTGAATTTCTTGATATTTGTTCAAAAACCGCTCGAAATCGTCAGATTTTCGGCGATTTTGCCCTTTTTCGGTAGCCAAGATTGTGTCCGACCAATTGGACCGGCGCTGAATTGGTTCTTGACCGGTCGACACACTTTTTTTTTTAATTAAAATTCGAGATTTATGATATTATTTGATAATTTAAGATAATTAGATTATTTTTTTAAATATATATTAGGAATATATATCTTTGTGATTTCTTTGTTGGTATTATATCTTATACTATTACCTTAGATTATCAAGATCCCTAACTAGTAAAATTATATGTAAATAAGATTTTAAAAAATAACTTTGATAATTAATTCCAAGAATAATTACAAACTCAAAGGAATAATTATATTGGTATTATATCTCATACTATTATCTTAGATTGTTAAGATCCCTAATTAGTAAAATTATGTGTATTAATAACATTTTAAAAAATAACTTTGATAATTAATTCCAAGAGTAATTAAAAAATTAAAATTTGTTGTTATATGCTCAAAGGAGTAATTATATAAAAATATTAATTTAAAAATGATAGAAAATAGTAATTACAGTTAAATATTTTTTGAATTGATTAGTAATTAATTAAATAATTAAGTTAGAATTATTAATTTAATAATAATTATCAATTGTTAGTCTATGTATCAATTCTAAAAATTATGCTAATGATATTTTATTCAAGATATTATCTTTAATTATTCAATAAATTTGTCAAATTAAAATTAATAAATGATAAAATAATCATTAATTCCATTAATCTATCTATATTGAGAGATTCATATGTTGGATTGTTGCATTAAATTTCGAGTTGTATGACTCGAAAAGTCCATATTGATAGACTCATATTTAGGATTGGCGCATCAAATGCATAAGGGCATTCCGGAAATTTATAGCGCGTTTCTTGTGAAATGAGAATTATTGGGCGTCTAATAAGTATGGTTATCAATTTATAGAAGGATGGAGGCCTAATGTTGTCTTTATGGATGCTGATGAGGAGTAGTCGCAATTCGACTCACATAATTGTGGTACATTTACATGCATGACAGTGGAGCGTATCCTCACCGATTTCCCTACTATTGCTTGGGATAATGAGATTGGAACCATTGGTAGATATCGCGATTTGATGGTGGAGAAATATTTTGAAATGTGTGATGTACTTTGATTTATGAGTAATATTTTTCATTTTCTTTCTTATATGTATTAATACTCTAGAAATGTAAAACTTTGAACTATGTATTTTGATATGTCGTTTGTTTTCTTATATGTATCAATACTCATATTTGTTGCCCTAATACTTACGTTAAATATAAAACTAAAGAATACATGTGCCGACCGATTGAACCCGCCGAGGCAGTGGCCTGACCGATCGAACCCGACGAAGTAATGATCCGGCCGATAAGACCCACCGAGGCAGTGGTCCTACTGATTGGACACTACATTTTTAAATTTTTTTTTGCACAAAAAATTCAAAATCATACTTATGTTTCTGAAAAATATTAGTTATTTATTTTAAGATTTCAAAAATTTCAAAAGCCATATTTATGTTTCTAAAATCTCAAAAATTTCAAAATCATACTTAGATGAAATAATAATATATTTATATGATATGTGTAGATCGGTTGGACAGGCGCTTGGGCGATGGTCCAACCTATCAGACAATTTATTTTCGCATTTTTCTTTATTGCATTTTCACAAATATACATACATTGACACTTATATAAACTAACACTTATATTTTCATTGAAGTAACACTTAAAATTATGTAAACTAACACTTATATTGATTTGAAATAATACTAAACTTTATATAAACCAACACTTGTATTGATTTGAAATAATATTAAACTTTATATAAACTAATCATTAAATTGATTTGGAATAACACTTAAAATTATACTCCCTCCGTCCCATTATTAATAAATAGTGGAAATATGCCCTATTAGCCAAAATCAAAAAATAAAAAACAAATTTGGCCTATAACTAAAATAAAACACAAAAGTAGCCATTTTGTCTTTATCCGGCGGGGCCGATGGTAGGGCCGATCGGGGGTCGATGGGGGAGTCCATCGGCCTTGTTTAATTTTCAAATTTTTTTTTATACTTGGGGCCGATGGCCCTGTTTGATTTTCAATTTTTTTTTTTTTTTTTGTATACTTGGGCTGAGATCCCAGATTATTTTTTTTTTTTTTAATACTTGAGGCCGATGGTCCTGTATAATTTTCATTTTTTTTTGTTTTTTAATGCTTGGGGCCGATGGCCCTGTTATTTTTTTTATTTTTATTTTTTTTAATGCTTGGGGGCCGATGGCCCTGTTAATTTTTTTTTTTTTTTTTTTAATGCTTGGGGCCGATGGCCCTGTTATTTATTTTTTTTTTTTTTTTTTGTTGGGGGGCCGATGCCCTTTTAACCCTTTCTTTTCTTTTTTGACTTCAGGGCCATCGGCCCTGTTTAATTTTCAATTTTTTTTTTAAGGTTGGAGGGCCTATGGATTCCATCGGCCCTGCGCCGTATAAGGACAAAATGACTATATTTGTGTTTTTTTTTAGTGATGGGCTATATATGTATGTATACTTCTACTGTGTGGCTACAGTAAAAAATGCCCCTTATTAATATTTCACTTGCCTTTTCGGGTTGTCTCATTATTTATGCCCCATACCAAATAAGGAAACAAATAAGTGATTCACAATCAATTTAAAGAAATGGACCCTACCACTTTATACATTTACACCACACTTTTACACTCAATTTCTTAATCTCCGTGCACAATTCACATGGGGACAAAAATAATGGGATGGAGGGAGTATAAACTAACACTTATATTTTCAATGAAATAACATTTAAAATTATATAAACTAACAGTTATATTGATTTAAAATGCTACTTAACATTATATAATCTAACACTTGTATTAATTTGAAATAATACTTAACTTTATAATTAAGATTGTTTCTAATTAGATACCAATATAAAGAAATAATAATCATAGATTTATATAATATAATAAATATTTTTGGTAGACTAATATATGTTCCAATAATATTATAGATAATACTATTTATATTTGTTCCAACCGGTCGGACCTTCATCGATCTGATAGTCTGATCGATCGGTCACTGATTTATTTTTTTTATATGTAAGATTTAAAAATTAATGTAAATATCGGATTCTATGAAATAATACTCCCTCCGTCCCATTTGAAACGACCCATTTCAAACGGGCACGGGAATTAAGGAGTGTTGTGTTTAGTTGTTAATCAAGCTTGGCCACCTTTGTTGACTTTTCAACTTAAACTTAAATTGATTAGAATGGGTCCCACCTTGTTTTTTTAATTGAGATATGCTTTGAATCTGGCCAGCCACTTTGCTTCAGATTGGTCTTGGTGATTAAACGAAAAAACAGGCGGCAATGGAAAAAAAATTACCACCATATTCTGCCGCCAAAATTAAAATTTCTTCCTATTAAATGCCGTCCCATGCCTTACATAATTCTTACACATTCCTAAATCTAGAATTACTTCAGAAACAAAAGATTACAGAATGGCCAGCCACTAATCAACAACAAAAGATTACACATTCCAAGCAATGACGGGTAAAAATCTTTCCACAACCGATCGTAATCTTGTCGTACAGTTTTTGCTCCAACACTCAACTAATGGGAAGCCAAATCCGGGGAAAGTAGTCGAAGCAATGAGCAAATGGAAGTGTTCCCGTAGCACAGTCAATCGACTCTGGAGGACTGCAAAAAAGCAACAAATTGAAGGTGAAGTTATCTTTCTACAAAGTGCGAAGATAGGTAAACCTAGAAAAAAAAGAGTCATTATAGACTTAGAACTTATCCAAGGTCTTGAGCTGCAAAAGAGATCTACAATTAGGAAGTTAGGAACATGCATTAATGTTAGCAAGAGTACAGTCGGGAGGTGGGCCACTACGGGTTTGATCAAAGCCCACACTAGTGCTATTAAGCATGATCTTACCGCAACAAATAAATTACTTAGGCTTAGATTCTCTATGGAGGCTCTAGAATTTGATAGGGTCTTCAACACTTTGAAATTTAAGAGCATGCATAACACTGTGCATATAGACGAGAAGTGGTTTTATTTAACTAGGGCTTCCCACAGATTTTATCTTACCCCGGGAGAGGCCGATCCACATAGAAGTTGTAAGAACAAAAATTACATAACGAAGGTGATGTTTATGTGTGCAGTCTGCCGTCCTATAATGTCTGAGGACGGCAGTGTGAGCTTTGATGGGAAAATAGGGATATTTCCCTTCACTGAACAAGTGGCAGCACAAAGGAGCAGAAAAAACAGAGCAGCTGGAACTTTAGAGCAAAAACAGAGCAGCTGAACAAGTGGAACAACGATTTCTGAGTTCGTCATGGACCCACCGATTTCGCACATATCACTCTCAACATAGGGAAGGTCGGAGAACAGAGGGGCCGATTTCATAGAAGGATCGTCGGAGGGAACGCGATTCATCATCGCGGAGGGGTTGTGAAGGAAAGAACAAGGGTTCGAAGAGGGGAGGGAGGCGGCGTATGAAGTATGTTGAATGATTTTAGGTATTAGGGTTTTTGTTTGTAAGTAGAATAATAAATGTTGGTTAAAAAAAAAAAGAATAAATGTTAATTGCTTTAATGGTGTAGATTAGTACATGGATTAATTACTAAGTAATTTCCTTTTTTGGCAATAGGTCGTTTCAAATGGGACAACCCGAAATGGAAAATGGGTCGTTTCAAACGGGACGGAGGGAGTACTATTTATATTTATTCCGACTGGTTTGACTGTCATCGGTCCGATAGTCCGATCGAATATGCATCGAGCGCGTATTAAATATATTGTCGTAGTATTGCAAGAGAAATATTACTTGCCGGAATCCAAACCATTGTTTTTTTGCCATCAATATATTTCGATTCATTATCGAAATCCCCATTGAAATTGATAACAAATTACTTCCAGTCGTTTTCCATATTTTTGTTTGATTTGGTTGTTGAAATGAAGGAGGGTGGTAGAAATGAACAAGAATGAATAAATGATATTTCAATTGTCTTGATATTTGAGATGAATTTGAACTGATTTATTTAGGCGAAGATGTGTCCTATCGATCGAGCACGTAATAGGGCACACAATGAAAATGTAATAGAGCATATTGATAAATTTATTCACCAGAAAGTATGTCATGTCGGTCGGACACGTCATAAGGCACACTGTAAAAAAGTGATAGGCACACTGATGAATTTATTCACGAGAAAGTGTGCCCTATCGGTCGGACACGTGATAGGGCACACTGCAAAAAGGTGATAGGGCACGCAGTGATACATTTATTCACAAGAAAGTATGCACTATCGATTGGGCACATGATAAGGGATGTGCCCTAAAAATCGGGCACATGACGTGAAACATGATAAGGCACGTTCCATGTCGGAATGTGCCGATCGATCGGACCGTGATCGAACACATGGTTGGACAATATTATTTCAAAGATTATTATTTTTATTCAAAAATCAATCATTTGTTGCTCATAAATTGAAAAAGCCGCATGTAAATGATTAGGGAAAGAGTGAAATTTTTCAAAAAGCAAGGGTAAATTAGTCTTCTTGGGTATATTGTGTAGTTATATATAAGAAATGAGTATTAAATATTTTTCACTTTACATGAATGGTATTAGACCAACTGCCCCTAAATTCAATATGTTAAACACATTTGCAAAGATGTCTGTTTTCATAACCTAGATTTTGGAATTTAGGAAGACAAAAAATAAATATTACCTTCTCAGTCAGCATGCAACACGTAAGACGAGCTTGAATCCATCAGCCCTCTTCTTTTCCTTAATTGATTTTGAGGCATTAGCAGCTTCTACAAGCACATTGTCAATCTCCAAAGTATCCAGACCTTTCGCAACATTCTTTGGATTCTTTTGAGGTGCAGACAGTAAGTGATGACAAGCCGTCTTAGGGTGGGGGAAGTATCTTTGGAGGCCTCCCATGCACGTAAGTCCGCATTATGGATGAACAAAGAATGGAGACTACGGAAGCCACCACGAGAAGCACTCCAGTCCGTTCTCTTGAGCGCCTTGTCCTTCGATTTGAGGACCTTTAGAGTTTCAATCTGCCCTAGAGCTGACATCTGCCCCCACTCTAGTTTTATAGTGGTTAACGTTAGCATCTTCAACGCGGGAGGGAACCAATATCTTGCAGCAGAAATGCATATTGAATTTGTTGAATCATTAATAAGCGTCAGTTTTTCCACCTGAAGTAATCCCAAAGACTTGGTCTTAGTGGTTTTGGATATTTCCCCTTTAATCCCCAAGTATTTTAAGGTTAGGGCCTTAGGGTCTTTCTAAACACTTCATCGGTACAGAACTTGGGCCTTACCCTAGGGGTGTTGCGGTACGGTATACCGTATTATTTTTCTCACACCACATGTCGTGCCAAAATATTTCGATATGCTACGGTATGAAAATCTCATATCGTTGTCATACCGAAAAACTTCGGTACGGCACGACACACCGAAAAGTTGGAATTTTTGATATTCTTTGATATAATTTGTACGAGATATTGATTTTTCGATATTTTTAAAGAGCCTTACCCTAATCAGGCAATTGATTGCAGATTTTGACCTCCTTCACTTTTTGGCTGTTTGTCTAGTAGAATTGTGGCATTCGTCTTCAGAAAATGAAGCTCTAGCATTTTCCAGATGTTTGCAGCCTTCATTCTGAGTGTAGGCACTTTAGTGTAGACTACTAAAGTCTGAAGGTTCGAAAGGTTGGACAAATCTTCAAACATATATCCCAAAGCATTGATCGATAGAGTGAGATATCGCAAGTGAACGAGTTTCGAAATCCTCCCTAGGAGTGAACTCAACTTAACCGTTTATGATTCCATCACCCTGACCAAATTGAAACTCTTCAACATAGTTGGAGAGTCTTCAAACTGTCCAGCAGATTTCTTGTTAAAGCATAGGAGTGAGCGAACCTTATAAGCCTTATCTTTGAGCTTCTTAACTTTAGAGATGAACTCTGCAATATTCGAGTGAACAAAGAGGCGCCCGTACTCATTTACTTTACTTATCTCAAGTGTAAAAACCATGTTCTTGACAAATCTCATATGATGGAAAAGGTGAGAACCTTTTAGGCGACAAAACATGTGGATGAAACGATGGAGTCTACATGATTTTACCCCGGCCATCGATTTTGTCTTACTTATAATCACTAAGTTTTTGTTGATGAACTCGTTCACATTCTCCCTTGCTTTTTTTCATCTGATTTGTTTCCTAAAACAAAACCTTCAGCAATCCAGAGGCGACACAATGTGGACACATTTATCTCATAATATTCGGGGAAGACGTAGAAAAGACAAATCTTCAATTCATTCGAGTCCCTAATAACTTAACTCTACAACATCTTCTTGTATGTGCTCCTCTCGGCAACGACCATTGACAATGAACCTACTCATCTTGGTATTACTTTGGGGGCAAATAAAATGGATATCCTCCCAGTCTCTTTGAGACCCGACATCATCATGGACCAACAAAAGTTTCTCTTCCACCAGGTAGTTCTGCACTTGCTCAATTAGTACGTCGATACCAAAACCTGACATGTCATTCATGATGAATTCTTGTAGAATTCTATGCAGAACATCGGTGGGGCTCAGTGTTTCAGTAACATAAACCCATATCCGGACGTCAAATTCTCGTATAATCGTTTTTTTATTGAACACCTTCCAAGCCAACCCCGGCATGTGCGTGATTGAGAATATTTCCCCTTTCTCTTCCAGATCAAGAGTTGGTTGATGATCTTTTTCTCCTCCATATCAAGTCCCACGATGATAATATAATCATATTTTAGAAATAATAAAATATATAATACACTTTAACGAAAAATATATTATAATATGTGAGCGGTGATAATATGTGTAAGAATATTTTGGAAATAATAAGAGTACAATTTAACATCCCTAAATCTTGAAAAATCCGAATTTTCCAAACCAAAGATATTTTCATATAACAAAAATATTATAATATAATCTCACAATTATCCAAATCAAAGATATTTACATCCATAAATTAGACTTTTTCCAAAATCTAAGTACATTTGGTTGTTTCGGAGGTGGTTCCTTTAGCTCTATCTCAAGTAGTTCTCTGCTGCTTGCAGTTAGGGGTGAGTCTGTAAGGTATAACGAACTTTTTTTCTCATATTGTATATTGTACCAAAAATAGCGGTATGAAATTTTTTCATACCATTATCGTGTCATATTGTGCGGTATACCAACGTTCGGTATACCGAATATTCGGTACTGAAATAAATCATATTGTATACCGTACCGTCTTATCGGTATATTATACCGATCTTCGATGTACCATAAAATATGGTAACACGGACATTACCGATATATCAAATCTTGATGGTATACTGATATATTATGGTATACTGAAATTTAAAGGTATACCCAATATTATTTATTTAACAACACATCCAGATATATTTAAACATATAAATATATAATATGTATTTGAATATCATTTAATAAAATAACTATACTTAATATATACAACATATTTTATTAAATATATAATACATATTTTAAATATATACTTAATTATATTTTATGTTGTAATTGATCTAATACTAATATTTTTTACATAATTATTATTATTCATGAATGTAAAATATTAGACAATACATTAATTATTATAAAAGATAATAAATTTTAGAAATACTTAACACTATATAACAATAAATATAATGGCGGTTGGATATGGATCGGTATACCTCGATATTTAAAAATTCATAGCGTTAACGTACTGAAAAAAGATTGGTGCGGTATCATACCATATCATACCGAAATCACGGTATACCGATAAAGTCGGTATTTTCAAAATATTTTCGGTACAGTATCATATCATACCAAAAATCACGACATAGTGATAAAGTAGGTTTTCGGTACGATATGAGCGCTATATCAATTTTTCGATATATTTACCCAAGCCTACTTCCAGTTGTATATCCGCCTTTTCCAATATTAGAAGCATTATCCATTTCAATAAGTGCGGAATTGATAAACATATATATGCAAAACCCTGTTGAACTAACATTTGAAAATGCTTAAAATTTTTCACTCATTTGAAACCATGACATGAGAGAGATTGAATGATGTTTAAAAATAGACTCTTGTAATAACAGAAGTGTCACAAAATTGAAAAATACATTAAACTACAAATAACAACATGAGTAGTTGAAAGAAAAGATAAGGGAGAGTGACTCCTTATATATCTCTCATTTGGATGAGACTCAAATATCCTTTATTAGACATCCATAAAAAAGTTGAATGAATATAATACCAGATTATCTAAATCAAATCCCATGGAGCAAATCAACATATTAGAGCACAAGTAACTTTGAAAGTTCTTGAGCTTGCTATCAAAGAGAGGTTTAGTTTTGATGAGTTATGGTAAATAATAAAAAAATGCATTGTTAGGTAGATTAGTAGATTAATTAAAAAAAATACTACTCCCTCCATCTTGCTCCATGTGACACATTTCTTTTCGGCGCGGGAATTTAGGAGGTTGTAGTTAGTGGTTAATTGGTCTGGTCCCACCTTTGCACGTACTTTTAAAATTATTTACTTTTAAACTATGAAGGAATCAAACTTTGAGTGGTCCCACTTATTTGTTAATTTGATTTTTAAATCTGAACAGTGGATTTACTAGATGGAATTTTACGAGGCAAAGCTGGAATTTACAAAAAAAAAAAAAAAAACAGAGCACATTAAGCTGAATTGAAAATGAAAAACGCGGCAATTAGCTTAAATGGCAAATCCTTGGCGGTAATAAATACAGGCCATAGCTTAGGCGTCAATTCAAATTCTAACAACAAAACTAAGCCAATAAATACAGATTCTTGTTGCAAAGGTAGAAATATATCACAACTCTAGAATTCTTCTCCCAAACTGAAAAGCAAATGAGTAAAAGTAGTAAAAATCTTTCAACCACCGAGCGTAATCAAGTCGTATAATTTTTTCTTCAAAACTTGAATGATGGAAAGTCAAATCGGGGGAAGGTGCTCTAAGCAATGGCAAAATGGAGCTATTCTAGTAGCAACATCTATCGCATTTGGAGAACTGCAACGAAGCATCAAAATGAAGGTCAAGTTATTTTTTTACAAAGTGGTAAGATTACTTCAGCTAGAAACAAAAGAATAATTATAGACTTAGAACTAATCAAAAGTATAGAGCTCCATAAGAGAGCTACAATTAGAAAGCTAGCAAGTGGCATACAGCTAGCAAGTGGCTCAAGCTGTAGCAAGAGTACAGTTGGGAGGTGGGTGAGTAATGGCTTGAACAAAACTCACTCTAGTGCAATTAAGCCTGACCTAACTGCACCAAATAAGTTACTTATGCTAAGATTCTCTATGGAGGCTCTAGAGTTTGATAGGGTCTTAAACAATTTGAAATTTAAGAGCATGCATAATACTGTGCATATAGATGAGAAGTGATTCTATCTAACAAAGGTAGCCCACAGATTTTATCTTACCCCGGAGGAGGCAGATCCACACAGAAGCTATAAGAACAAAATCTAAGACATGCCTCATAAATCAGGTATGTAAAAAATTGCAGCAAATAGGAAAAGCAAGAAAAGACCAACTGGTACAGTGGAAACAAAATCTATGTAATATATCACAAGAGAAGTGACTAAGACATGCCTCATAAATCAGGTATGTAAAAGCAGTGAAGTATGCAAAAACTCTCAAAAGTAACATGTATGCTTTAGAGGTTGTAACATCAGACCTAATACAGTAGAGCTATCCAATGTATGTTTCAATTTCATGTGTTTAATTAAGTTTACATTTGTTTCAGTTTTGTAAGCAATCCAATGTTTCAGTTCACTGTGAAATTACACTTATTTTAATACATTAAACAAGGTTAAAAAGTGTGTACAAATAAGACTGGCATACATGTTAATTATATACAGATATTACCTACCATTAGAGCTAAATGGCCACCTAATGCTAGCAAACTTATATTCATTCAACAATATAATGTTAAACCTCATATCAAGGATAGTGATCCACAATTTAGAGAGGTTGTCACATTGGATGGATTTGATATTAGATTGACCAATCAACCACCTAACTCCCCAGATACAAATGTATTGGATCTAGGATTTTTTAGTGTTATTCAAAGCATTCAGATTGAAACAGCTTGCTACAATGTACATCAGTTGGTGAATACAGTCTGCCTAGCATATGAACAACTGTCTCCTATGACATTAAATAAGGTTTTCTTATCTTTGCAAGGGTGCATGATTGAGATAATGAAGTACAAAGGCCACAACTGTTATAGGATCACACGTAATAAAAAAGATAGCCTAATAAGGCAAGAAAGCCTTTCTCAAAACTTGGAAGTGCCCCAAAGTTTGGTAGAGGAATGCATATAATATATGATTGAAAATGGGATGCTAACGGACATAGTTGAGCTAATGAACAGACTTGGTTTGATTGTGGAAGACTGGACAGAAGAAGCTTGAAGATATAGGGGGTAAAAGTTTTTGGGTAAGAATTGTAAGTATCTTTTGTACAAGACATGTAATTATCTTTTGAAGATAAAGTTATGTTTTGTTGAAAAGAATGTAAGTAGCTTTTGTAAAAGAATTTAATTATGTTTTGATGAAAGGATTGTAATCTTTTAGTTAGTTTTACCCTAAACAGGTTAGCTAAGATGCAAATCCCATATGGAACTGCTTTCTTTGGCTTGTATTCAACTTAATGAATACAATCCACTAAATCAAATCTACATATGCAGGAGCATCAACCCTGATTAAAATGTACTATTAAAGAATCCCTAAATAATTATAAACTCAATTCAGCAAGGAGAAGTATGAAGAATATAACCAGAAGTATGAAGCAGATAACCAAGTACATAAAGGAGTCACAACTCCAAAACATATCCCAATTACAGAGACCAGAAGTACGAAGCACATAACCAAGCACATAAAGGAGTCACAGCTCCAAAACAGATTCCAATTACAGAAACCAAAAATATGAAGCACATAACCAAGCACATAAAGGAGTCACAGCTCCAAAAACATAGATTACCAAACAAATTATTGTTAGGCCAAAGGAATTAATTAACTAGATTACCAAGCAACTCCAAAACATAACAAGTCAATCCCTTTAACAAAACAGATCACGAGATCACCATCGCAGAGCATATTGTTAAAATTGTAACTATTGTTAAAATTAAAGAGTCATTGAAATAATACAGAACTGTCAATCAAGCCAATTGCTAAACAAAACAAATTATGTTCATCTTGTACACAAACAGACTAGGTCAGGTTACTAGAGTCAAATGATGAGTATAATTTATATCATTTCGAGACCCATACAATAATCTCCCAAAGTACTCATACATAGCTAAGCATAAAGAACAACTTGGCGGAGCATAAATTTGAGTGGAAAGATCTCACCGGAATACGGTACTGAGGTAGATACCACGAAGCATTGTGTGGATTTATTCTTCAGTGGTCATCCCTTCCATCGCCCTCTGCTTCTTCTCTTCTGGTATTAAGGAGAGGAAGCCATCCAAGCGCGCTTTTGCTTCCTCAACTTCGTCGTCCACCTCGCCGCTCAGAGGCTGCCTTTTACTTAGGAAATCGCGGCCCTTCGGAGAGCGAAAAACACTAAGATCTAGTGTCGGACCTCGAATGTTTGTTCGCGGATTCTGCATCAGCTTCTCCAAGGAATCGAAGTACTCCCCCGATGGAGAGGTGTCACCGCTCTCAGAGCCAGAAAGTGTTAGATCTGCAGGATCTATATCCGTTTCGGGAACAACAGAGTCGAAGTTCATCATGGAGTGGTCGCTTTCGCGAAAAGCAGGACGAAAACATGACAAATCGGAGAAAAGAAGGGGCAAATCCAAGGATTGATCAGTGGCGGGGGGGGGGATTCATTATCGCGTGGAGGGGTTGCGAAGCTTGGATCGGAGGAAGATGGAAGAAGTTTTTCAAAGGGGTGGGAGGCGGCGCAAGAAGTTCTTGAGAATGAGAAGGGTAGGGTTTCGATTGATGTGGGTATTGATTAGGTATTAAGTAGATGTGAGCAGTGATTAGGTGTTGGGTAGATAATAGGAACATAGGTGTAATCAGTTTAGTGTTTTAATTAGAGAGGTAATTAGAGGGTTACTAATTTAATTAGTTAAATTATTGAGTAATTTCTTTCCATTTTTGAAAATAGATCACTTGAGACGAGACGCCGAAATGAACACATGAAGCAGGACGGAGGGAGTACTATTCTTAGTCGTATGAGATCATACAACATAAAATTTTCAAGATCCCATGTATAATGTGTGCATGTGATGAACAACTATAGTTAAAGTCAGCACCAAGATATTCAAACATAATATAATTCATAAGAGTGAGATCTCAAAGAGGAGAGAGAAGCATCCTACAGCTAAACAATATGCAACAAAACAGAGAAATGAAGTCTAGCTGCTCTCTCCCTCCCTCTCTCTCTCTCTCTCTCTCCCCCAATACGTAATAAGCTCATACATCAACCAATGTATATCCTGAAAATGAATATCTATCTCATCACTCAACATGTAGTAGTAGTAGTAGTAGTAGTAGTAGTAGTAGTAGTAGTAGTAGTAGTTCTAGCAAGAACATTATTATATGTCCCTGTCTCTCTTGCACTCTGCTTGGACCTTCGGGAACCTGGTCCTATCAGCACAGTAGTTGTAGATGGTATACTTGCTACGAACCCAACGGAGACGACGCCATTGAAACGTATCAAGATCCTGAAACTCCTTCTGGTCCCACCATTTCTTACCTTGAGTGGCGCAGAACTTGGCCTCCACTGAGGCCTCACAGCCGTCAATGTGGAAGCCCTTGTATGAGGCCACAAACGGAGCCTTGGACCAGTCCGTCTTCTCCAACCCGCCCCTTGTGGCCCAGTCGTCTGCATTCCACAAGCTCGAGTACAGCTTCATTGGCTGGTCGAATGGGAACTTCACTCCCACATCCTTGCTGTTCTTGAACACCCTTATTGGGATATCATCGACGAAGAATCTGCACGCCAATCAAGAAAACATGAACCTTTATGCCAAAAGCTGACATTTTTGTGTTGAAAGCGAAGGTGGCATCATAAAAAATTCAAACATGAGAGAGAGGAGACACCATTACTATGTTTAAAGCTGGATTATGTTTTCCTTGATCAACGGAGACATGGTTGTTTAAAGTCAAAAGCAGCACATGGTCCCAACTAGCTAAGTGTATCCAGCCAGCACAATATATAAATATACAACAAACATGTGGAAGCCATCTATTAAATGTGAAAATCACAGATTCATAAATCAAGTAACCAAATCTAGCTGGCCCCCCTTAATATCACACCCCACAGTCCATTTTAAGTCAATAAAAGTTGATTATCAAGTCAAGAACAATCTATACTATCATAAATCAGCCATTAGTAGGACTCATATTTATATTTGGTGAATTAACAATGTTAACAACTTACACAATTTGGTAGAGATTCCACAAGATAGAGTAGGTGTGGAATTCTTTGGATGGATCAAACCAGAGAAAAATCCTCTGTTCTTTGTCTCCAGTACCACCGGTGTAAATATTTGTCTGCAAGATGTAAGGCTGCCCAGTTCTGTTCCCCAAGAACTCGAAATCTATTTCATCATGTTCTGAGTTTTGGGAAGATAACTGCACAAACACCCCATAAAGAAGAATACAATTCAATCCAACTATTCTAATGAAAGTACAATTTTTTTGAATCTTTCTCAGTTGGTCATATCTCCTAATAAGCATCATTTCCATGAAAATAGGCATTAAAAGAAGACTAACCAAAAAGGGTTTGTTCTTTTCAAGAAAAAGGAAACACTTTACTTAGCAATATGCTGTCCAGCCAATAGATGCGGAGAAGAAATAGTTTGAAGATTGAAAAACAAGGTGAAAAAAACAATCTTTACTCACATAGAAAGCAGTAACAGTCCCAGCAGAGTCTCCACCAACTAACTTCAAATGCATACTGAAATGCCCAAAGAGGTAGGAGCCCTTAGATTGAAATCCAGTACCTAAAACCAACAACATTCAACATCAGCCTTCAATAACCCTAACCAATACCCCTCTCTCTCTCTCTCTCTCTCTCTCTCTCTCTCTCTCTTACCAGTGGTGTTGTCAAGAACGAGCTGGATCTCGGAGCCACCATTCAAGTACTTGATATGGTCAAAAGCCCAAGTGGGCACGTAGTTTCTGCCGAAGGGAACATCCACCGCCTTTTTGGGGGCGGCGGCCACTGCTCCGGTGACAAGCATCAGCAGTCCAAGCGACACGCTCCACAACCGGTGAGAAGCCATGTTTCTGCAAAAGCAAAATGTGGGTAAGTTAGAGAGAGAAAAGAAGGTGAAGGTGGAAGAGAATGAGAATAGGGGATCTCTGGAATTGAGAGCATTGCCTTTAGAGAGAATGAAGAAAGTCTCGATGGAAGAGATTGTAGGGAGGAGAGGGTGATTTATATAGAGGCCTATGGGGCTGGGTTTTCCTAGCTTTTAATCAATGAACTGGTATTGGTATACACCATTTTTAAATACCAACTCTGCAACAGAAGTAATCTGCCCCACACTCAAAATATAAAATACGAAATTAATACTCTGTCTCCTTTCTTTTCGATATTATGGAGAATTATTAGAGAATTGTTAGTTATGAGTGTAGTTGGATGCCATAAAAAAGAGTATTTAATTGTGTGTTGAAAGGTTATCATTTTTGAAACGAGACAAGATAAATGGAACATTTAAAACTAAATGAGTGAGACAAATGGAGTAATATGAAAGAATTTCTTCTGTCATGAAAACAGAATAAATAAAATGGCTACCCAGATAGTACTTCCTCCATTCCGGATGAAACTTTTTATTTTGAATTATCCCAGATAAATGTTTCTTTCTTAAAAAAGAAATAAATCTCTCTCACAAAAAAATACTTTTTGTTGACTCCATTCACATCATTATTTCTCTTAATACACAAAAGTCCATCATATAAATTATTGTGCCGAAAAAAAATAGGACGTATCATCCGGAACGGAGGGAGTACTATTCGGCCTTCTAAAATTATCTATTTCCCCTCACCATAAAAATTTATAGATCTGTCTTCAAAATTAGATAGCTTTTATGGAAATAGATAGGGTGTTCCGTAGGAAAGCTGGAGGAGAAAAAAAATTAACACAAGTTAACGTGCTAAATCTATTTTAAATTTGAACACATCTAGAATCTTATTAAAGGGAATATTGCACATTTAATCCTCAACATTAATAATCTACAGCTAAAAAAAGGTACGCGGCTCTATTGCGACAGATGTCCCTATTGAAAAGTTGTGGAATCTTTCTCAAATACTTAGGTTTGATTTAACAGTTGAGATGATTATTACTTCAAATTCTATTCCTAAATTAAAATAGAAATAAGCTGATCCCAAATAATTTAAATAAGTGATTCCCAAATTTTATATTTTTGCATATCCTATTTTAATTTTCGTCCTCAATTTAATGGGGTATAAATAATATGACGGATTGAGTACTTATTTTGAAGTGCCCTCACTCATCACAAAATAAAATAAAATAAAAATCTTTGAACGCCATAATTATCCAATTTCATCTTTGGTAAAAAATAAATACAACCTGTAGTAAAAAGAAATTAAAGGATTTTGGGAGGGCAGTTATAATTAGTATAGACTGAAAATGGCATGAAAAAGCGGGCCGAGAGAGCAGTCTGCAACCCCCAATTCCATGCTTTGTTTGACGAGTCACAGTCCGCTAAATTCTCATGTGGCCCGAATTTACTTGTAATTCGTCTGCGCTTTTCGTAAATTGTGTGCCACCCCTCTCGCGAAACGGTCGGGCCGGGCTACCGGCACCGAGCTGCATTATTTGAGGCGCTGTGGCAATTATTTTATTTTAATTTATTTATAGATGTCTCGAATTTCTCCACCTCTTCATTATTCTATAATACTATCTCTGTTTCATTAATCAAGTCTCATTGCTTTTGGACACGTGAATTTAAAAAGTGGATGGAAAAGAAAATTTCTGATATAAAAGTATAAAATGGTGGAGTCTATTTGTTTAGACTGATTGTGATTCATTCATTTTTTTCCATTTATAGAATATGACTTGTTTGGTGCGCACAGGGTAAACCTCGCTCCTGTGCAATAGCCTGCAAACCACACAGAAGAGTTAAATCACCTCGCTCCTGTGCAATAGCCTGCAAACCACACAGAAGAGTTAAATCACCTCGCTCCTGTGCAATAGCCTGCAAACCACACAGAAGAGTTAAACCACCCTTAATGTGACAGAGTGACAGGCTCACACATAGCGTGGTGTTGCCTGTCACCCTGTCACATTAAGGGTGATTGAACCCTCCTGTGTGGTTTGCAGAGCTCGCAAGAAGCGTGGTTTGCCTGATCTTGCGCAAGGTAGCGAGTGCGGGTTCCATGAATAAAAAAAAAAAAAAAAAAACTAAAAAGTCATGTCCCCTTGGGATGGCATAGCGGTAAAGGTGGGTGGCCCGGGACCGATAGGTCATAGGTTCAATTCCCACCGGACACGCTATGTGTGAGCCTGTCACCCTGTCACATTAAGGGTGGTTTAACTCTTCTGTGTGGTTTGCAGGCTATTGCACTTTTACCGCTATGCCATCCCAAGGGGACATGACTTTTTAGTTTTTTTTTTTTTTTTTTTTTTGATTCATGGAACCCGCAGCCCGCTACCTTCGTGCGACCGAAGTAAACTACGCTTCTTGTGCAGTAGCCTGCAAAGCCACACAGGAGGGTTCAATCACCCTTAATGTGACAGGGTGACAGGCAACACCTAGTGGTCTTAGTGGGAATTGAACCCAGGACCTATCGGTCCCGGGCCACCCACCTCGACCGCTAGGCCATCCCATGGGGACGACTTTTTAGTTTTTATTTGTATTCTACGTGGAGTCTTCCTTGTTCTTGTTTTTCTTGCCCTCCTCAACCACTCCCTCATATTTCTCGTCATCCATTAATATTTTGAATTGAAAGACTTCACATGAGATCTCGTCTGAACAGGAGACTCGAGAGTAGTTATTGGTAAGATAATGCATAGGGAGTGGTGAAGGTAAAGTTGAATACAGAGTTTAAGAAGATAGGGTAGGGTGGTAAAACATGGCCTCCATATCCATTCATCTTCACATCACATTTGCCTTCTCCGTCATCCTATAATCTCACTCTCTTGCACATGCTTCTCTCTCTCTCTCTCTCAGATTTTTATTCCTTAATTATGATCAAAGATACGATTAACTTGTCAATTAATCTCCAACAATTTGCACCAATCATACAAATATACAATTATATGCTGCATTATGACCGGATTATGACAATTTCTTGATTCATCACTTGATTCATTTGACATGTTTCATCACCACTGCTGTTTTATTTTGTTATAAGTTCAACCGAATAATAACCTTTGACCCATACAATAATAGAAGATGCACTCTGATTTTATTTTTTTTAATGACAGGTAAAATCCACAGTCACTAGTAATTACTAAGACACGTTAATGTTAACTGTTGCCAACTTTTTAACCCCACCGATTGTATACTGATCCCCATGATATCACAAATTTAAAAAATAAAAATAAAAAATTATAGAGACTTCAAAATAAATATCCTGGAGATAAAAAAATAATAATATTACTAATATTGATGCATACTTTGCATTCATTTTTTGTTGCTTTAGGTTGTCAAGGGAGAACCTTATTACGAATATTTTTTATTAACCTCATTTACAATTATAGATTTATAGTTGTCAGATATGCTGCACTTTTATAAATTATTATAACATAGTGTTCAGACTTTAATATGAACCGTATAGGGATATCATTAATGTTCATAACAAATATTTAAATTAAGTAAATATTGTGACGTTTACTTTTATTTTAATTTTGACAAAATCAGAGACGAATTACAACATACTGACACTGACAGTTCATTAATGACATCATTAAAAAATAGTGATTTAAGTCGAAAAAGTAGCTAAAGGTTGTGAATTATTTATGTAGTTAAATACTTCACCTATAGTCACGTATATTGTTTTCTATATATAATTTCATATGTGAACGCACAACAAACTCGATCTATAAAGATGTTTTAAAAATCAAGTTATATATTTAAGTATAAGGAGATGTTGAGTAAGATAGTTTCATGTGGGGGTGATATATTAAATGTTTACGAGGTGCAGTGCAAACGAAACTCAGAAACCAAGTATCATGTGCTAGTTTGCATCATGAAGAACCCAAATTCAATTTCTCTGTCTACATTTTCTCTCTCTATTTTGTGTCAGTTGCCATTATTTTGTAGCTTATTGAGCTGTCCATGGATGAACCACAGTCGAACGTGCAGCAGCACATATCATTTAAGTTTTATCATTAAACCCACCATCCTCAACTCAATTATATGGTTTCATTAGGAAAGGTCTTCAAATTGAATACGACAATAATTGGTATCTAGGGTTTGTCCCACTTGCCTATGAAAAGAGAGAAGACAAAATTATCACTGTATAGTGACGACCGAATGCATTATCTTGTGACGAGAATGTCATAAGTTTATTTATGTCTTTTTAGATTGAGCATATTTACATGGCTAGTCTAATATGATATAGGGATAATAAATAGTACTGAACATTATCAATCGCTACTTAAAAAAGGAAGAATACATGAAACGAAGTAGCCCACAACATGGAATACATACTAGTTCAAAATATAACTGAATTCAGTTCGAATCAAAAAACCATTTTCTGCTCAAATCGAGAGAAACATAGGAAAGTACTATTTTTGTTGTTTGGTTACTATGTTCTGTTATCGAACGTGACCATAACTTAGGGATCTCTCCACATATTCTAAAACTAGAAACTGGTTCATCCATGTCACCAATTCATTATCTCTCTCTCTCTCCAACACACGCCTAGGGAGGATGGGAATTTAGGGTTAGAAAATTAGTATAAACTTCAAATATGATGTTTGAATTAAATTTATTGAAATTAACATAATAATCTTTAGATTTCTTAAATCTCTAGTAACATTATAAGTTTTGTTCAAACATACATTTGGTCTCATTTCAAATCGAGACCAAATGATCTCAAACTCAAATCAAACTTGATCCAAACTGTAAACCAAACGCCCCAGACTAAAAGGAAATCTACTTATTTTATTTGATAAGTTCCAATTCTAGTTTTAGTTTGGTCAATTAACACTAGTAAGAACGAGCCTTAGAGCAAAAATAGACTTGAAAACTTTAAGAAGAAACTCAACCCATACAAGTAGAATCTCCAGAAAGATACAACAAACAGCAAGAGCAATGATAAGTTCAATAACAACGAGGAACACATCTTCTATTTCTTTAAATGACATACCCATTACTGTGATCTTCTACACTTTAACTAATGTAAGAACAAAACCTTAAAATGTGAACTTTAATACATTTGCTCCATCAGAAGAAAGTTTACTCAGACATGATGAAAATTAAAAGTTCTCAATTGGGAGTCATCAGTAAACTTATCTTTCTTCTAATTGTTTACCAGTAAAAAATCTAGCACATCAATAATGTCATAAGGGCGCCTCTAAATGTAAACTGGCTGGTGACTTGGTTTGAGTATATCGATCATGTTCGGATGATTATAATTCACGGAGGATAAAAACTTTGAAGAGAATAGCTATAACTAACAAGTAGTACACATAAGGTTCAGCCAACATGCATTCATTTTTCCTTCAGCCCCTTACTTTTCTTACTGACCGGCTGACTTGATGCCTTTGCATCATCTAAGTTAGAAGGAGAAACATCCGCTGTGATATCAGATGAATACTTTTTTATCCTCAATGATATAAGAATGCTTGATGAGATCCCAAGAAGAGGAAAGACATACGACCAAACCTGAGACTTCTGGGAGCCGGATGCTGATCCTACAGCAGCACTGGCAAGGCTGCCAATTGAAGTGTTCTGCAGGATCATGGGTAGGCATCCAATGACTGTTGGAAGCAAGAAGTCTACTACAAACCCAACATTAGTAGCTGCCAATGCATAGTTTATGACATAGGACGGTACAGGTGAGAATCGAGCAAGAAGAACAAATCTCCAGCCATCCCTCTCAACTCCCCTCGACAATATGTGGAAGTACTTATTTTTGTGCACCCATTGAGCTGCAGAGCCAGAACTTCTAAAGACAAGTCTGTCATGACAAAACAGATGAAATCAGATCATATTGGCTGAAAATTTGGAGAAACACGCCTAGATATAAACAGATTGAAGATTAGATAGCAGCTGGTTAATGTAAAGTAAATCCGGATAAGGTTAGCATCAGAAGAATAATATGTTTTGTCAGCTCTACTATAAAGTGAAAATTTTCTTCCTTATATTTCTTCAACCCAGTGAAGCAGACGATACTATAATTATACTCCACTAGCAGCCATATAAACTACACAAAATACAGACAGTCGACTTGAAAATAAAATATACAATCTATGCCAAACAGCAAAGAATGCCTTGTTTATATGAAGAGTGGAGCATTTGGTGAGTGTAATGCTAATCCCAGCGATGAAAAATATGAGTAACAGTTCAAAGATGCATCAAACCACTCCATGTAAGTCAAATATAGGACATACCAATGCTAACCCCAGCGATGAAAAATATCAATCACATATCTTTCATCTCACAGCACATGTGGTGAGTGTAATTAATATGGATCTGTTAAAAGCCAACATACGTCACCACCAACAAAACCAGAGCCCAAATCTGAAATCAAAGATCACGAACAACAACAAAGGCAGACAACTAGGTTTGGCTTTTCTTCTCCAGCTAGTTTTCTTCAATTAAGATTTTACCAAGCAATTGCAATTCTAAAACGTCGAAAAGTTTATTACACAAAAAAGGGTAATGCAGCTATTTAGTCAACTTGCTTTCTTCATCAAAATCTGGGAACATCAACTTATCAGCTAAAACTGCCAGAATATACCAAGATTTTACGAATTCCTCATTTGCTAGGCTACAACTGAAATTAAAATAAATTAAATGAAAAAAGGAACTGAAGAAGAGATAGGAGGATGTGCCTGCCGATCCAGAAGGAGAGAGAAGCGCCGAGGACTTTGGCAGATAAGACACACAAAAGCGCCGGTAAAAATCCGAAGAGCATCGAAGCTCCGGCCTCGAAGAAGACGGCGTACGGAAGGCAGAGAGCGAGAGTGAGCGTGTGAATCCCAACGTAGACGGGGATCGCCCAATGCCCTAAGCGATCGGACATTTCTCTCAGCCATTGCATCATGACGGAGTTATCCCATCCTAAATGCTTGCCTATCTGGTTCATCAGGACCACCGAGACGGCCAGCGCGACCATCGCCGCAGCAACCCCGCGTCTCCCGCCCAATATTCCCATTTTCCGGTGTTGTGTCGTCTGTCTGCTGCCCTGGTTCAGTTTATACGGCTGCGATGCCGTGTGGTGGCGGAGTCAATGAGGTTCTCTTCTGTTCTCTTATTATTATGATAAAACCCTTCAATTTTGTGAAATTACATATTAGGCCAGATACTTAAAGTGCGAGAAGCTCCTTTCAATTTATTACTTTTATCTTTTTAGAAAATAATTTATATTCATTTTTACCATTTTACCCTCATGATTTGCATTCCTAAATTTATTATTTCACCACCTAAATTTAGGGAATTAAATTACATGGCCAAAAAATATGTCACAAACTATCTCATAGAGTAGATATACAAATCATAAAATTGTATCATAGTCATCTAAATACCTACTTTTATAGAATAGAGCGTTGAGTTGGAACAAAGTTTTTGGAACAAATAAAATTTAGATAGTGAATCCACCTTGTCTTCTTGTGCTTGTGTATGCTAAGTGAGAAATAAATAGTAATGAATGGAGCTATATACAGTATAGTGGAACTTTTAATCACAAAATAATCACGTTTCGAATTGACGAAAAAAAGCACATTTATATTGTATGTAAGAATTTGGTGATGCGAAGTCTTATTTTTCCTGGCCTGCTGATACGCAGTCAGCCCAACAAATAACTTTCGGGGCCCACTTTTTTGTCTTACCCCTCAAACTATTTAGTTATTTATTGTCCAACTCGCAATCAGTTGATGAAGAAACAAACAAATATTGCACTCTCACTTGTTCGTTAGAGACATGTTGATACGACTCAAAACACACTAGATTTATCGGTCAATTTAGAGATATTAGTGAGATCAGAATAATTAAGAATTCTTTTTTTTTTTTTAAGTTTTTCATCAACGCATGTCTAAAGTTCAGGTAAAGTCCATATAAAATGATTTGCTTCAAACTATTTGATTTATAGAATAATGATAGGGCTAAATCAATGATGTCTGAATTGTTTTATTGATAGGCAAGCCAAATTATATTTTGAACTTCTATAAATAGTCTTTGTGAAGCAATGGGGCCTGATTAGACCAAAGCCAAACGCTTGCGGTTATTAGTCAAAGTAAAGCCTCGTTTTTTGAACTTAGAACCAAACGTGACCTTCTATTAAACAATCTATTTATAGAAATTTAATCAAGTGGTTAAATGATAATCTATTTATAGAAATTTAATCATAATTTATCAAATTTGATGCATATGTATGAAGAGTTTGATGCATAAATTTATTAAGGTTGATATATATGTTTAAAACAAACATTCTTATAACATCTCTATTTATTAATGAAGAATTCTACTTCTTAGATGCTACTAAACACGTAATTTTGATGAATTAGTAATTACATTTTGTTTCATCTATTATATTTAATGTGTATTGTCATTTCCTAAAATTAATTGATTAATTCTTTTACGAATAGGCATATAAGGTAATAAATTAAAGTATTAATGTATTTGATGATATGAGAAAATTAATGTATTTCCATGTATGAGAACTCTTTCGTATAAAAATAATCTTCCACTAATGAAGATTTAACCTTCACGTGAATGAAGTATTAATGTATTTGATGATATGAAAACATTAATGATCACATTAAGGTATTGATAAATACATGAGATCATGGAACAAAATATGTTAATCTTCTTGAATTGAGTAATTATGATATTAATTAATGAGAAAGTTTCGAACCGTCCAATTTAAGTGAATCAAAATTAATAATGTGAAATGGAAAGATAAGGAAACGAATATAGAATATGAGAAAAATGAAATATTTCCATGTATAGAAAATACATTAATTATGAAATGTAAAACAAATTACAACAATAACCTTCTCCTATTGTTTAATAAATAAAAAAACATTGAATGATAGCTTTAAAAATAACTATAGATCAAAAATATAAATGATTAAGATTGGTTCTTAGTTCTCATATAGGAGTTGGTTCTCATTTGATCCTTCCTATATATATATATATATATATATATATATATAGATAGATAGATAGATATCTAATCAAGTGATAATATATATATATATATATATATAGATAGATAGATAGATATCTAATCAAGTGATAATATATCAATATAGCATATTTGACTATTACAACTACAAAATTACCCAACGTTATAAAAATTATCCACTATACACCCAAATTTACTAAAATACCCCCACTTTTTCACTTCTCTCACTTAAAAGTGTCAGGCCATGATCGGACCGTGATCGGACCATGTCATGTGTCCGACCGATCGGACATGTCCGATCGTGGCCTGATAGTGATCGGCCAGGGCATGATAGGGCATGACCGATCATGCCCTTGTGATAGGGCATGACCGATCATGCCATTTGAATAGTGATCGGCCCTTGTCCATTGTATAGTGATCGGGCTTGGTCGGCCGTGTCCGACCGGTCGGACTAGTCCGACCGGTCGGACCCTGATCGGGCCCTCTGTTCACTGATCGGACCATCCCCATACTAAGGGTATTTTCGTTTTCTTAGGTATATAGTGTAGTTAAATATAAGAATTGAGTATAAATGTGTTTCTCTTTTCCCAAATGGGCATTTCACCGCCGGACTCTCTCATCAATGGCTGAGTCAAGATTCAAAATTATTTAAAAGTAATAGTGGTGGAGATTCACTCAACGGAAAGTGGTCGGGGTGACGACGACACACAATAATAAAAAATAAAAACTTGATAGTGGTATTATTTGTTCAGCGACAATGTCCACGACTAGCTCTACCTTAAAATCTAATATATGACATAAATATTTCTATGTTCTAAATTGTTCACCTTTATGGATTACGCATGTTAAAATAAATAATGAAAATATAAATTATTATGCTTGTGACATAAGGTTTGTAGTGCATAAAGATATAAATTATAGGATAGAGAAACTTTTACAAATATAAGGGCATCTCCAAGGCATTCACATAGGGAACCGTATTCTAATTTTTGTGCGAAAATAGTATTTCGTCTTTAACGCTATTCTCCTATATTTTTCCGTAAAAAGTAATATTCCATAACATTCTCTTTTTATACTTTTATAAATCAAATTAAAATATAATTATATGATATCTTTAATTATAATTTATTAATATAAAAATTTTAATTTTAATTTAATTATATAATTAAATTAAATATAATTATATATTTATTAAAAAAATTAAAATTAATTATAAAAAAGATAATTTAAATTACTTGAATAAAAATCATAGGTTATATCATAATATCTAATTTCCAAAAGACGAAAACTCATTCCACAAATGTTCAATCCATTTTGAAGCATGAAATGAGCATCCGTGTCTTTATATTCGCTAGACCGAGAAATAAAATTTCTAAGTTTATTCTGAACAAAATTAATTAATAATTTATTCTAAACAAATAAATTAAAGATCATTATTATTTATAATAACAAATAACCTACATATATAAACTTCACTCCTCTCACTTTCTCTCGGCGTCACCCTCTCTCGCTCTCTCACTTTGCTCACAAGTCAACTCTCTGTGTTTCTCCCTCTTTCTCTCTCTCTCTCTTTCTCCATCTCTCTCTATCTGCGAGTCTGTATCCTTCACGAGTTCCGTCTATTTCCGCTCAAAAAATGAGATTCGAAGTGATTCGCGGTTGAATTTGGAGAAATTTAGACTTTTCAATGACGTCGGCATCGGATCGAAGGCGGTGGTCATCGATGACTCGCTGCTCAAGGTTACAAGTCTTCTACTGCTTTCCATTAAATTTCAAAAAAAAAAGATAGAGGAAAGATAAATCCTCCCAAAAGTATGGGAAAAATCTAGCCTCTCATATGATATGGAAATGTTTTGAGCAGCTTGGGGTTGAAACAGTATAAAAAAATAGAGATTCTCCAATTTTTAGGCAGCTTTAGAGATGGTCTAAAGATAACAAAGGTCTGATAATTTTGATTATTATCTAAATACTCAACTCTAATGAGTAATGACTAATCAATAACCAAAATGACGAGATTTAATATTAAGAAGTACTATAAACCTTAGATATTCTCTCCGTCCCATTATTAGTGGCGTTTTCTTTTCGGCATGAGAATTAAGGGAATATGTAATAAAGTATGAGAGATGAATAGATAATAAAATAAGAAATAGAGATGAGTGTAATAATGAGAGTGTAGAAGAGAGAAGATGATAAAATAGGAGATATAAATGAATATAATAATGAAAGTAAATGATAAAATAGGAGATATAAGATGATAAAGTAGGAAAGAGAGTGATAATTTTTTATCAATTTGGAATGTCGTCATTAATAGCGGGACATCTAAATTAAGAAATGTGGCCACTGATAATGGGACGGAGGGAATATTAGTTAACTTTAAAATTAAAATAAAACATAGAAGAATACTAGTTAGGTACACAAAAAGTTGCTTAGATTAGTTCTACATTAAACTTGCGCATTTTACCTCTATACCCTCCACCCCCAGATTGGATATGGTCTTTGTAATCCAGCTAGTGGTCGTGGGTGGAATCCTCTATTCCACTTTATATTTCATTACATATCTCATTTCTTAAAATCAGGATATGTGTTTTTTTAATTTAATTTCATGTATTCATCTAACTTTTAATTGAATTAATCTTGAGGGTGGAAATATAGGATAAAGTTGGATAGAAGATCCCATCCCGTGGTCGCCTATTACAAATCTTCATCTTCGTTTTTTTTTTGTTGACGAGAAATCCACAGCCGTTATTTTTGGTGCGTACAGGATAAACCTCGCTCCTGTGCAATAGCCTGCAAACCACACAGAAGAGTTAAACCACCCTTAATTTGTCAAGGTGACAGACTCATACATAGCATGTCCACCTCGCTCACTGTGCAATAGCCTGCAAACCACACAAAAGAGTTAAACCACCCTTAATGTGTCAAGGTGACAGACTCACACATAACATGTCCAGTGGAAATTGAACCCATGACCTATCGATCCCGGGCCACCCACCTTCACCGCTATGCCGGGACAATTCATCGTCGTCTTTTCATTCTACATTTCAACTCTCTCTCTTTCTCTCTCTTGATGAATTTGCAGCTCTATTTCTGCATCTAATTCAAACCAAAAAACTGCTCCAAAATGGGAATGAGCCGCAAGATTAATCAGGTGATGTGCTTCCACCGCATCTCCTGCGCGCACCTCCCGCAGGAGGAGGGAAGCCGCCGCGGCGAGATCCGGCTGATAAAATCCGACGGCGACGTGACGATCTACGAACGGCCGATCCGAGCGTGGGACATAATGGAGTTCCCGAAGCACATGGTGTGCCGCTCCGACGCCTTCTACATCGGCCAAATCACCCCCGCCCTCTCCCACCACGACCGTCTCCACCCCGATCATAACTACTTCCTCCTCCCCACCAACTTCTTCCAGTCCGCTCTCTCCTTCTCCGCCCTCCTCCGCTGCCGCTCTCCCTTCGAGCTGGAGAAGACCGCCGCGGGGGGGCTGAGGGTCAAGGTCACCGAAGAGATGATCGTGCAACACCTGAAGGCGACGGAGATGGAGGCGGAGGCGGCGCGGAAGATGGTGAGGGTGTGCACGACGCCGCAGCTCGTGGGGCGGCGGCGGCTGTGGAAGCCCAAGCTCGACACCATTGCCGAGAAGAAGAGTTTGAGGAAGACCAAATCGAATGTGGTCTGATTCATTCCATATCTTCTAGTTCATGCTAGGAGTAGATATTTTAGCAAATAATTTTGATCACTTACTTACTTTTAATAGATAAGAATTCGAATTCGAATATTTTCGCAAGTACTTTGTGAGAATCAAAATAATCATGTGCATTGGTAACACTACGACGCCCGAGAATTTCAATTTTTTATAATACTATATCTTTGCATATATATTATTTCGCTTGTAAATTTCATCCCAAAATTACAAACCTGGCTTTCAAATTGGTAATTATGAAAACTGAAATGTGGAAAAAGGACAATGTAGGAGTCAAATAGAGTCGGCTTGCGGATGTAGTCAGAATTCCAAACCAAATTCTCTCGAGTTTCTTTTCTTCCTTCTACTTGTAAATAATTGTACAATAGTATTACTAAAACAAACATTAAATATCACATGCCACCCAAATTTGACTACATTAAGAGTAAAGGGTTGCTGACGTGGAGTCGGGAAAGAATAAACAGAGATTTTAGGTATTGGAGCTTCGGACAACAATAGTAATTTTAGAAATGCAATCTCTAAAACACATTAGTGGGCTAGCCTATGCCTTATAATACCTCGTCCTTCATCTAGCTCAAAGTGAGCATTAGAGAACTCTGTGCTGTTGAAGAAAGGTTTGAGATCACTGATTCCGTAATCACGTGCCTGCATTCCATATATATTAACAACTTGAGTCGCAAATAACAAAAGCATAAGATTGTGAAATTGAAATTGAATTTACCTTGTTTTCCAGATCTTCCACTTTCACATCAACGGAGGAGAGGTTTGCAGTAGAACCATTTGCAAATTCTTCAAACTGCAGGGTATCCTTCACAAGCCCTCGGAGAAGGTGCAGAACAATACCATTGAAATCCTTTTTGAATATCATGTATTTTTTGAAGCTCTGCAACAAGTGAGTATATAATCACTTTCACTTCATACACTACAAAACATAGGCTTTGCTCCAAAGATTAAAGACTGATAATTGGGTTGGGTACCTTTTGCAATGCTTTCTGAACACCAAACTTTTGAGTTGAAATAAATGAGTCCAACAGAACTCGGATCGCCATATCCACATCCTCTTGAAGGACATGCTGTCGGAGGTGCATTCGAGCATGGGCTTCAGACATCCGTATCATTGATTCTATGTGTCTCACTGCAATAGGAACTCCTTGTCCATGCTACAAGGAAGAAGCCAAAAAGAAGAAGAAAAAAACAAGGACCATTTCAATGAATCAGTCTGCATACTAGTGTGCAATTTAACGCACGAGGAAAGAAGCACAAGTTAGGTTATCTTACTGATGATTCTCTTCGCAGTTCAGCATAAACCTGCGTAAGCTTGTCTAAATCTGCATCATGCAACCTTGGAAACACATTGAGCTTGGCATATGTTAGGTATTTCTTTAGCAACTCCTGGGGAATTATCTGCAAAAAAAGAAGTATCGTTACAAATAAGAACAACATATGATGAGAGAGCAGTGGTGGCGGTAACAAGAATTAGTTTAAGACCTCTGGGTCTGCTACTCCTACTGAAGCTTGGTTTTCATCCTGTGAATTATTCACACCCCTATCATCAATGTCAGCACCTTTGGCCTGTGATTTGTAGTGGCTATCAACTACAAATTGTGCCAGCATCTCATCAATTACTGGGTCGACCACATCCTGAACATATCATATAGTTTATTGTTAAAGCACTACTAGAATAAAACAATTAGAAGAAAGCCCATTGAAATAACACAAAGTTCAAATAAGAAGTGAACCTTGACAACACAGAGGATATCAAAGCGGGAAACAATGGGATCAGTGAGTTCCACATTTTGAGAAAATGTCTTTGATGAATCATATCTGCAAAAGATTCACCAGAACAATATAAAGAACAGTACTGGAAAGAATAAAACATGAGAAAATTATAATGAAAAACTAATCCATCAAAACAATCATACTGCCTTTTCTCCTTCGATATAGAATCAATTGTACCCCACAATAATGGAGCATAAGAATGGAAAGAAAATATGAGCAATTTTGCAGAGGTAGTTTCACATGATTAGGATTGACTAAACTTGAATTATATATACCTTCCTCCAATAGGATTTGCAGCAGCAATTACAGAGCAGCGGGCCTGGAGGGAGGTGACTATCCCAGCTTTTGATATGCTAATACTCTGCTGCTCCATTGCCTCGTGAATGCTTACTCTGAATGGTAAAGATGTTAATAATCAGTCATGAACAAATCAAGCAGGCAAGCACTTCACACAACTACCAACCTATCCTGGTCATTCATTTTGTCAAACTCATCAATAAGGCATATGCCTCTATCAGCCAAAACAAGTGCACCTCCTTCTAGAGTCCATTCCCGTGTTACCGGATCCTTATGAACTGCAGCAGTCAGTCCTACAGCAGAAGCTCCTTTTCCAGTAGTGTAGACAGCCCTTTGTCCAGTCTTCTCAACATACCTAATATTTTTTTTTTAGAAATATTAGACAATATAGCACACAAGCACAAGACTTTTATATTTACACCAAAATTAGTTGCATCTCAGTCCATTAAATATAGCTACGAAGGTCAGTTGATAATCTGAAACACTAACTAATCGTAAACCGTACAATCAAGCCTAGTAGGTTGTTTTTACAGTTTATAATTTCTCGATCTACAATTGGAACATACAAACAAGTATTACTTACTTTAGGAATTGGGACTTGGCAGTTCCAGGGTCACCGAGCAGGAGGACATTTATATCTCCTCGAAGACGGTGTTTTCCTTCAACGTTCTTCTCTTGGCCACCAAACATGGCAAGAGCTATTGCAGTTTTTATGTCCTCATGACCATAGATGGACGGGGCTATAGACTTTGCAATCTGAATTATTGGAAAAGGATAAAACAAAAGGTAAGGAAACATGCTCCCCAAAACCCAATTTTATTGGCAAAACATTCAGTCAGTTATCACACTGGACATACCCTTTCTCCAATTCTTGGGTCTTTTGCCAACTTCTCAATTTCTTCTTTGTCTTCTTGGGTCAGCTTGTAAGCTGAAAATAGATCATGTTTCTTGGCGACATAGTTTGCCTCAACCACAGTGGCAAAGACAGGAAACCCATTTTTTGTGTTCAAAGATAAGTCAAAGTTGTTTGTATATATGCCAGTAACCTCCTGGATTTTAGATAGGAAAGATTATTATGAGTCAACTCAAGGGACAATAAGAAAGCAAAGAGTTACAGAAGCAAAGACATACAATCTCTTCTCCAGGTCGGGCGCAATCAATGAGATCATTCAAGAGTATCACTTCCTTGTATCTCGGTAGTCGGCCAGCAGGAACAATTCCAGGGCTTTCTTGAAGAGTAAGTTTCTGGTAGTTCCTATATATTGTCTGTAGCAAGGAAACAAATTAACTTAGCAGAGATCTCCGTATCATTCAACAGAAACAAGGAGCATGAGAATAATTACCTGTTCAATGTTCACGGTAAAAGGCCCTTTTGATTGACACTCTGGGCAAGAGCCAACTTTTACCTCTGAATACGAGTTCTGGACAAAAGGCCCCAGAATTGCTCCACATTTATTACAATCATATTTAACTTGCTGCAACTGGGGAAAGACTCCAGAGCGTCTAGTGACAACTCCACCAATACGGATCAAGGTGTTTAAATGAATCTGCCTGAAGAACAGAAAATGGAAGAAAAGTCTGAGTTATCAAACAAATCATGCCTAAGATTGTGCTTGTGGTTCAAATGTATACCTAATATTTCGTATCTGATCATAGACAGGTAGGTTAGTGATGCGCACATAGATTTTTTGATGAATTTTCTTGTAATTTGGGAACTCTTTAGTTACAAGCTTGTTAGCAACTTCTTCCATCACCTCAAGGACAGGGTGTGGTGTATCAGCAAGCCAGATGGCAATGTTTGGATGCATAGAGATGAATTGTTTGTAATCAATCTCAAGGCTACACTTGTTAGCTGCAAGAAAATCATCAAGTTAACATAGAGAGGGGCTTTTCTCTTATGACACAGCTGACTGCAAATAAGCATTTGGAAGCAACTCGAAGACTATAAAGCTTTCTTACCCGAGACCATTTCCTTGATCTGCCTTATATACTCTAACTCTTCATTCTCACTCTTTGGTTTGACATATTTTTCCAAAAAGTCCTTGAATTTCTTGCCAATGAAACGCCTTACTTCATCTCTAGTAACCCACTCTCTAAGGGTTCCCTGAACTCTGTACATTGCATACCCATCTTCATCATTCTCTTCATCCTATGATAACAGAAAATATATCAATCAACTCGTGTTTATAAATACTGAAATTTTTAGTGATAATTAGAAAGGGAAATCCATACGTCATCATCTGTTTGATCAGTCATGGGAACATCATCCCTGGAGTAGCCTCGCTCAGATCTACCAGGGGAGCTTGCCATTCCATCAGTATCATCAGGAGTGGCAGGAGCCCTAAAGTCAGGTCTGGTTCTTTTTGATGGCCTGTAGCTTTCATCATCAGTAGTATCTGTAATCAGTTTTGTTGGTCAATGCTTTTGGCACGGTGAAGCACATCTTGTACTAATACTCTTATCATAGTAAGACTTTTGCCTTTCACAGACATTTCAATGTGAGGACTTGACCAACTCAATTTGGCAACCAACCCGGAGGGCTCCATCAACTCTTCTTGCTTATGAATGTTGTTCAGGTGTTTATAGGTATCACAAATCATTTATTCAGAATGTGTAATAAACTCTCCCATTTGAAGTTCTACATTATCTAAATTTATAACATTGGTATAATTATCAATTCAAATAGCACTAAAGAGTAAAAGAAAAAAGGACTTCTTGGAATGAAAACAACCCGTTTTAAGACCTTGAATTGCGGAATAGGGAAAATGAGATTAAACGGACCTTGATCGTGAAGAAGCTGCGGAAGCTTGCGCTGAGAAACGCGGGCTTCTTTGGCATCTAGTTCGAGCTCTGCAGCTCTGCGGTCAGCCATAATTTGGTCAAAGTCCCTCTCGTCCTCTATGGAGTCGTCAATCCCCAATCCCTCGTATTGGTCCTGCTCGCCCATCCTCCGATAATCACTACAACCATCGCATCGCAAATCACCATTAGTAACTAAAATGGAAGTTTCTGAATCTCGAATTGAAAATCTTATGACGAACGAAATACTTACTCCATGAAATTGTCGTTGAAGAGGTCCTCTCCTTCTTCCTCTTCCTCGATGTTGTTTACATCTTCAAACTCGTCCCTTATGATTCCATGGTCGACGGAGGCCTCGTCGTCGTCGGTGTAATTCTGGCTGGTGTTGAACGGCAGCTGGTCGGTGTTGAACCCGGCGGAGGTTGGGGAATCGGGTGTGGAAGGAGGAGGAATACTGTTCGCCGCGGCGGCATCATCTCCCGATCTGGATGAATCGTCGTCTCCCGCCATCGTCGCTCTGCAGAAGTATACTTTTTTTCACCGTGAATGAGGAAAATGGTTTTCAATTAGGGCAATCCTCACATCCCCACTTATTCCGTTTAATTGGCGGGAAGACTTCGCGCCAAAATGGTATCTCCAACTTCCTCTCGGTAGCGGGCTCATGAGGCTCGAGAATGGGCCCGGTAAAAAGCTTGTGTTAGTTTTGGGCTTTCATTGGGCTCAGGTTAACCTGCATATGGTCCAATCAAATGTATAGTTGGTGCAAGAATGATTAATAAATGGTCAATTTTTATTTTCTTGAAAATCTTAAAATATAGGGTTCGACAAATAGTTTTCCTAAAAATAGAAAGTAAAATGTTTCCAAGATTAATTTTAATTCCTATATTTTTTCTTATTTTTGTTATAAATTAAAGAGAAGTAGAGAACAAAAGAGAGAACGAAAAATTGATGTGTATTATTATGAGGGTGGAGACCTTTATTTATAGAGTACAAGATAGATTGTTAGGGTTTATATATGGTTATCATATATGTAGTAAATCTTATCTACAACACTCCCCCTTGATGGACCATTCCTAAACAGAAATTGCTGCCTCGTTAAAACATTGCCAGAAAAACCCAATGGGATAAAAACTGGTTGAAGAAAAAAGAGTACAGCTGCTCCACCTCAATATAGTCATTATTGATCTTTGAGTCGGCACATATTAATCTTGTGTACCAATTTCTTGAATGTTGACGTTGTTAATGCTTTTGTAAAAGAATCCGCTAGGTTGTCACTTAAGCGAATTTGTTGGATGTTGATGCCGCCACTCTTTTGGAGATCATGTATTGCATTGATTCTTTTATGAATCAATTTCAATAACTCATTTACTCGTGTGTTGCATTAGATGTCTCTTTAAAAACCTTAACTAAGAAAACCCTTTGGGAAAAAACTTAGAAAGGAAAAAAGAGTACAATCATTTGACCTTAAGGGCCATTTGACCTTTAGGAGTCAGTCTAATCTTCAGGATTATTTACAATTTGTTACTCCCCCTCAAGATAACAATCTTCAATGTTATTTTCAAGGTCTACACATGTGCAACACAAGTTTAATAATTCTCATAGAGAATAGCATGGAATATATCAATATATCATTACTCTCATAAATAGACCAATATCATGTTTCTCTCGAAGATAACAAAGGATGGTCAATAGCATTTCAAATTCTCCAATTGCACATAAGTAAGAAACTTCTGGTCCTCATCTTTGTTATCTTCTATAGGTCTAAATGAGTCTCCATCCACTTCAAGTGATTAAAGTAACTATTAGATAGCTATGTGGATGTTATACAATAAAATCTCTTTAAAGACCTTTTAGATAGGTCGACTAGCGTAACTCCATCAGAGAGATGCTTGATCTGTAGGTCGAGACAATTATTAGTTCAACCTAAGTCTTTTGATTCTAACTCCCTTTTTAGGCCTTTTGTACATAATGATTCACATATCCTCTTCAGGAGGAATTTAGAGTGATGTGTTCCAATTTTGTATTCCGCGGACTTCTTATCTCTTAGCACCAATAAATCTATCACGCTTCTGGCATCAATGAGAATTAATTGATTTATTTTTGTCTATGAGGAACTGCAGTTCTTTCATGGTGCATATACAACGGCTATATGAGATTTTAGTTACTCATTTTTCACTAATAACTTGATGAACTTTTGGTTCATAGTGCATGAATCTAATAATTAATCCAACTAGATATTTGCGGCATTCTATCATTTATATTTCATACCGACAAGGATGAAAGTTGGACTATAAAATCAACATATCAATGAATAAAAAACCCATAATGATTTGCTCTATGTAAGTCATTTGGACGGAGTATACATATAAGTATTATTCGCTTCAGGAGTTTCAATCAAACTCAAGTCATCATTTATGTACCCTTTTGTCAAGGAATACTCGTCGTTCTGATTATATCATATACGGTTGTACTATTTCAGCCCTTACAATGACTTTTGCAGTCTAATTGAAAACATCTTTTATGACTTACATGCTTTGAGCAAGTTAAATCCTTCAGGGATCTTCATATATATGTCCCTATCTAGTGAATCATATTGATAAATATTTACTACATCCATAAGGCGAATAGCAAGCCTTTTGTGACATAAGTAGATTAATCAAATATAATGACGTCTATTACAAGAGAGTACATAATTAATTCCCGGTCTTTGAGAGAAACATTGTGTTACGAGTATTGCCATATATCTCGTAATTTTTCATTTCTCTTTGTAACAAAGACACATTGGTATCCTTTGGGGATATACTTTCCAGATTTTAGAACTACATGTCCAAATATTTCTGGCTTTGTAGGGAATATTAATTCACCTTGTATGACTTCGTTCCTCTTTGACCAATTATTTCTATCTTGAAAATCTCTTATAGATCGTCGTTGAGGATCTTCTTTTATCATCTCAAAGTCACATTAAAAGTGAATATATCGTCATGCGTCCACGACGATATTTAACTCTCCAATATATTGAGATCTCATTATTTTCAGACGTTTGTAGTTCTTCAAGAACTTCATTTGGTTGATTAATCATTTTCGTCATTGTTTGGTTCATATGTTGTGCCCCTTTTCTTAGACACAAAATTTATTTTAGAACCAATTGGTCGACCATATTTTTGACGAATTTTATATTCATTTGCTACCATTCATACTTGTCCTTCAGGGCCATTTATTCGTGTGGGGGTATTTATAGCAAATATATAACATTATCACTTCTTATATATATACAAAAGGATCAAGAAGTTGATTCGCAATATTTTGCAAATGAATCTTTCGACTTTTTGTTTACATTGATTACTTCTGGAATCCAAATGTGACTAGTTTGTTCTTGTGCTTTTTGTTGGATGTAGATTTCACATTGATTACTTCAGGAATCCAAATGTGACATGTTCCAACTAATGTTGGAAATATTATTTCATCATAATAACAATCTTAATGTGAGATCATTTTTATACGGATAAATACTATTTTGAGTATGGATATAAGCAACTAATTATTCGATCTCAATTCCAAAGCCATATAATATAAATCCTCTTCAGAAGGAACTTGGAGTTTAATAAACTCACTCGCTTTATCAAGACAAATTTTCTTGATTGATTGAGCTCTTTATTTTTGAAATTGTAGTTTTACCAAGTGCTACATTTCTTATAGAAATCGAGCATTCATGGAAATTAAGAGATTCTTCAGGATCTCTCTGCAGCGCCCATATGAATTTTCAATTATTTTGCGTATCATAGTTGTTTGCAGATGTCCAAACTTATCATGTCAAAACATAAAGCTCTTTTGAACTTCCGTTCGTGACATGTTTTGTCTCACTTGTTTTTATGAATGTGTAATACATTCAAGGTGGTAGTGTGAAAATTTTTCTTTTGTTAACTGCTGGCTAAATACAAAAGAATCACTACCTTCTTATATAATATCAATATGCTATTCTTAAAACTTAGTAAGTTCCTTCTAGACATACTAGAGTAAAGGGCAAACTCAATAGTTAATTTAGTATCATTTGATAGAATGATACAAGCTCTTTGGGAGCCTTTAATGATATGTGATGCACTAGATTTTAAAATCTTGCAGTTTAAGATGCATATACTCGCATTGAGTTTTAAGGAGGACAATCAATTAATATCTTTACGCAATCCTGTTGGGATGCCTCATTTCATTATATTATTATCTCCCCATGCCTCTTATTGGCAGATGAACATCGATATCAAGAGTGCATTAATGTCAACAAGACATAAAAAATGTTGTCCATTCAGGAATAACATATATTATCAAAAGTACGAGTTGCTCTTTAAGAACATTTAATATTCTTCTATAATATAAATGATGCTATTTCAGGAGCAAAAGATAAATAGTACTTGTTGGTCCGGAGACAAATATCAGGTGTAGAGGGGGGGGTGAATACACCTGAGTACCGTTTCTTCTTCTCGGTGAAGGTCAGCTGAAGCTGTTGGTTGCAACTGATGAACAGTGCCAAATATACCTTCGATCACGGGACAGAGTGAGTCGGCCATCGAGCTCTCCTACCGACTTTTGTCAGTACTTCGAAACTCAGTCGGAGACTATAAGTGTGCGGATAAGTGTGGGGCCCGAAGTTTGTCTCTTTTTGAAAACGTGTTTTCGCAGATTAAATTCTTTTGGTTGTGCAATTTTAGAAATACGTTTTATGCAAACTTATGATTTTCAAAGGTTTGTATGCAATAAAACAGTAAAGAACACAAGCAGTTTAACGTGGTTCGGATACGCAAGATCCTACGTCCACGGTCCTGAACAGAGCAAGATAACTTGTTGATTAGTCTGAGCAAGTCTCAAAGAAGGAAACCGTGCACGTAACGCATCCTTCTAAGTTATAGTCCTTAGCGACTTTACAATTCAAACCTAAGTTCGAAAGGGGTGAAAGACAGTTCTCCAACTAATGAAGGAGTTCTTACAATAAGAACAGTTCACTAAAAATGAACTCCTTCGAATCTAAGCTATAAATCTGACAATGAGCTTAGGTAGAGAAGAAAGGGATCTAAAGACTCTAGAGAGAAGAACCACAAAAATATTCTAGTAAGTGCAGATTCTTCGTTGGATATTCTGATTGAGTTGCTAGAGTGTTTAAGAGCTTGAGCAATTTCCCTTTTTAATTTCGTGCTTCGCGCTCGTGGAGCTTCAAAATCTTCTCTATTTATAGCTGTGAGCTATGGCATATGTCCGTTGGAGACGACGATGCCACGTGTCACAAGCTTCCAAAGAAAACGGCCATTAATTCGAACTTGTTGCAGTAGGGCAGTTAATTACTGTACATGAGAGCAGCTTTACTGTTTGGAGCAGGTAAGGTGTTGTCGGCTTCTCATTGGTCGAGGTTTGTGGTTGGTGAGAATGTCAGAGTTGACCGTTCAAACAACCTTGTATGATCTTCTGCTGAACTTTCGAAAAGACTTAAGTAGCTGGGTCGCTTTACGTCGGACTGATGGATCGCAAAGTCTGTCTTCTTCGACCGAGTCGGCCGACAAGGAATGTAACTCCGAGTATGTCACCGGCGATCGCGAAGGTACTGGGCTTGCATGAGTTCTTATGCTGATGACTTATCAGCTGCTGGATTGGCTTCTACTGAGGTTTATTCAGCTGATGAGTGAAGAACGCAAGCGATTACACTGATGACGTGGGGTTCTGAAAAGTATCTTCGATAGAAGATCAGTTCAACAATTACCCCGTACAGGACTTAGACAAGAATATAAAGACGATTACAACAAGTCTAACCTATACATCAGCTAATCCCAATGACACACAGAACTACTGATATCAGCTCGGTTTTGGGATCTTCAATTCCATAGTACTACTATGATTTCCCCTAATTTTCTTTTAACCACGAACAGTTGAGTATCATCTACTGACTCATATCCAACAATTTCCCCCTAATTGATGATGCCAAAACCTCTACTTCTAAACTCTAAACATCTTATAAGATATGCTAACCTACTGACAACATTTTCCCCCTTAATCCTTATGAGGAAAAATAAACTGATATGATGACTTAAAAAAAATCAGCAGGTGAGAGATAGGCAAAATCAGAGAAACTGATTGTGAGTGTGTGTCAGATCACTTAGTGATCAGTTGTGAAAAACACAAAGCAAAATGTTGTAAGACAATGAGTAATTGTCTATCAAGCAATAGGAACGATAGCATATATGATCAAGAAATTACAGGTTCCTATCACTATTACACAAGAGTAGAGAAGAGGAAACACTACTGATGCCTGAAGCCTTGAGTGCGCTTCTTGAAATCAGCAGATCTGTCGACAGGGGGTTGCAGACCATAGTATAGGTAGATTCTCTTCCTCAGTGTCTGGACATCCTCATTGTCTTCAGCTAAGTCGACACTTAGGTCAAAGCGATAAGTTGCAGTTCTGACCTCATCCTCTATTTCCTTTGTACACACGAATTCCGCGCAGCTCTAGGAGGTGGGATGCGCCCGAAAGCCGGAGCTCGAAAGGAATGTTCTCTCTCTTCATAATCTCCAGAAGTTGTTCCCTCAGCTCAGAGTTATAATTGAACAAAAACCCGTCAAAGGCTTGTTCGATAGTCTGCTCACTTGGATAGAATTTCCATACGTAGTAGCTTTTGATAAATTCCTCTTTGAGCTCTTCCCATTTATCATTTACCAGAGCAGGAACCCATTTATCAACGTGAAGCACAGGGTCCTTTTTGACATGAGGCGCTCTTTTCCTTGATCCTCGTGGGATTTGTTTTCTCGGGATCACCGCTTTGGTTTTTGAGATAGGCTCATCATCTTAGCCATATCGCCCATTCTCTTCTTTTCTCGAAGAGCCGCCGCCCTACGTCTCCTTTCCTGAGATTCAGGCCTTGCAGCGTGGCTTCCCACGTGGCTCTATCTTCAGCTTCTTGCTCAGGTGTAAGATTAGTCTGATAGTGACTCTGAGCAGTAGCTTGACCTATAGTAGAAAGAGTTTTGCGAACTCATCCTGAGCCTTTTTCTTTTCTTCAACCACAGACTCTTGCTTCTTCTTACCTCTGCCCTTAACAACTTTGCCCTTAGGCTTTTTAGCAAGTTGAGCTTCTTCCAACTGTCGCTCATGATCCAGCTTGTCTTGTAGTTGTTGGGCTACTCGGAGGTCAAAGGCTTCTTGTTCCGCTTTAGATTTGAATTTTCGGATCGGGGAGGAAGGAGGAGTAATAGCATAGAGCGCCTCCTTCCCCGGCCTCGCGGAGGAGCCTCGTTCTCCTTCGGACTCTTGTTCAATGAAGTGAGCAACATCTTCTATGTGGGCAGCAGAAGATGAGATGGGGGTAGGTTCTAGAGGAAATTCAAGTAGCAGAACCCCTGAAGTATCTTGAGCATAATCAGTCGAGGGTTGTTCTGCCTGAATACCTTCCCCCCCGAGTCCGAGCATTAGAGGGTCCTTCCTCCCGACCACCCTCTACTATTTGGACATCGGCCCATATCCGTATCGGGTTCATCTTTCATAATATCTTCCCCCTTTTTGGCATCATCTGCCTTAGAGAGTTGTATGCGGATGGCTTGAATGTCTCTTTCCACAGTGTGGACTGAATCCTTAATCTGAGTTGCTGTGAATTCGAAGTCCTTGACGAGATCGCAATATAATTCCCAGTCTTTTTCTTGATCAGCTCTTGATGTTTTAAGCTGTGCAGCTGACTCCAGACGGAGTTTCAGCAAAGCTTGATCCTGCGATTCTGTCATTTCTTTCTGAATAAGTTTCAGAGCCTCTGCATGTTGGGTAATAGATTTCTGAAGGCTAGAGGTGGCAATCTTATTCCTTTCGTCGATTTCGAGCTTAGCAGTTGCAAGAGCTTGAGTCAGCTGCTCTGAAAATATCTTCTGCTGATTCTGGAGCAACTGCTGACTCTGAGCTTCTAGATCGACTTTCTGAGCTGCTAAGGCTGCCTCAATAATCTCCTAAAGGTTGGGTTGAGGAGTAGGTACTGGAATTTTTGAGATGCCAACAGCTATTTTGTCTAAGCTCTGTGTCTGAGCCTTAGTATACTTTGTCCACTTCAGATGGACGTCCTTAGCCAAAAGTCGGTTTTTCTCTCCTTGGCGTCGAATAGCTTTATTTACGGACTTCGAGGACACGGAACCGATAGGTTGTATCTGGTACGAGCTGGTTCCGAGCCTCTCGCTCGTAGAAAACATGAGGAGCTGCTCCCTCGATTGCCCGGAGCACCTTGAGCATCACCGATGTATCGGGAAGTGGTGATTTGCTCTTCTCACGGGGAGTTGAACCCTCGCAGAGCCTCCCACCTGTATCCTTGGGTGTCCGATCCTTCCTCCGATTGTTATCATCATCTTTATCATTGTCTTTCTTATCGCCAGGAGGAGATGGGGGCGGAGGAGTGTTACCGAGAACCGACTCTCGCAAGCTTAGAAGGTAAAGCATTGCGGCTCCGAGATCTTCAAGAGTAGCTAAGTCACCGGTTCTCCGTACCCTATTACTTCTTGTAACTTCGCTCCTCATCGAGCAAGTGGATGACCGAGTGGGTTTTAATTATGTCTTCTAGAATATCCCAACTCGAAACCTTAGAAGCATTTGAACCCTAGCCCCGATGGCTATGTCGACTAAGTCGAGTGCCCAACGATCTCGGGAATATGATCGTGTATTTCGGATGTGGCACGGAGACGAGTGGTGTGAATAGGTTGTCCACTCGGGCCGCAGTCTCCTCGGTCGGTTCCCCGATGTCCGATCGTGTCTCCTCGTAGCTAATTACCTGGACTTTATCTTTGAGGGTCGCACCCTCAATGCCGCGATATCGGAATCTAAAAACCGCTCTTCTTGAGTAGGAGGAGGGGTGGGTTCAATAACCGAGAGGGGCCGAGCACCGAGACCTCGACTGGTCCGGGTCTTGGTCGGCCGCCTCTTCTTAGGCACTTCGGTATGTGGGGGCAGAGCGGATGCTTGCTCTCTTCGGCTCGTGTGGCCCCTTACCGATAGACTTCTCGCCGCCGCTTTAGTCTTGAACTTAATCAGTTTTACATCGAAGAACTTGGAATCGCAAACGACGAGTGCCTCGAACGCAGTTTTCTATGAGGATCGACATCTTAGTCCCATAGAGTAACTTCCCTACACTCGGCTAACTTCCTCTCTCCAAGGAGTAGGGTAGTGAACTTCCCGGGCTTGGGCCTTCATCTCCGAGACATAATAGTCAGCCCAGTTCACTTCAACTCCATCATCTATCGCCATCATCAGCTGAATTCTTGGCTTGGATAATTGATCATATGATCCAGCTGAGCTCGTCAGGATATGTGAGACTATGTAGGCTAGTCCTCTGTATTAGGGAAGCAGAAGATTCTTTTGCAGAACTGACTTGAATGATATGTCAGAGCGTCCGCAGAACTTACGAACATATGTGTTTATCTCCTTCTCCTTGTAACCGATAGGAGAAATACCGTAGTCTGGAAGATCAAACGACAGCACCAGAATGTCCCTGACGTTGAAGACTCTCTGAGCAGTATCCCAAGAATTCTGATCTACTTCCTTCAAATAGACGAAGGAAGATTCCTCGCCTCCAGACGCGAGAGACCTCCAGTTGTAATAAACTTCTACCACTTTCCTTGGTAGATAAGATCTCGGGTGCTTCGTCACCAGCTCCTGAAGACCAGAACGCTCCAGAGCATCGAACACGGGTTCCAAGAAGGAGATATCAACTTGTCGGAAGGCCATAGTTGGTTCAAACTGAATCCTGGATGCCATTATCTCCTCTATATTCTCAGGAACTTGAGATGTCGCCATTGAAATCTGCAAAATAACTTGATAGCACTTGAAAATAGAGTAAGTTAGTAAGTATTCAGCAGGTTTCAATACATTACCGAGTACTAAAGAGCTTTGAGGGATGCAAAAGCGAGACAGTTAGGATGATTTTTGAGAAAGAAACTGAATGCTTGAAAATAGCTCTTAAGTTGAAAAATGGCGAGAAGTGAGGAAAGGATAGAAGATGAAAGGTTTTATATATATCGTCTGATTATAAGTTTTGATCCTACGATCTAATTTTAATCTTTCAAATCTTATGGGCGGCTGAGATTTGAATGTTATAAAAGGAATGATTACAAAAGCCGCCTCTAACATAGACTTACGTAATAAAGGTAAGTGAGAAGACATGCATTAAATGCGCGACAGACAGCATTAATTACTCAGTTTATGCGAATGAAAAGGTTTCCTACTGACCTTTCCTAAAACTAATTAATGGCGGGAAATAAATGCACATTAACTACCGATCGCGTGTGGCCGATATAATAAATGCGGATATGCCTCCGAAAAGAAATTAAGTATATGATACTACGCAAACCTCTTCGCTGAACTTTCGATCACCGGTTACCGTTATATCGCGAGAGGATGATTGATGTACCGATAAGCACGTTCCCCCGCTGCGTATGCAGTATAATTCTTCCCATTGAATCACCGCACGGAGTCTACCGACTTGTCGTCTTGGTTCCATCTACGATACCAAATATTTCCAATTGTCTCCACGGATCGCTATCGGTAGTTTTCTTCTACCGATGCATATCGGTAGGGATCCAAGAGACCTAGCTCAACCGATAATTCTCTCGAATCCGTTCTCGCCTAGTGGTTTGGTCGGTATGTCCGCCCTTTGTTTGTCGGCATGGATCTTCTCCATTCTCGATATCCTTCTTCTCGACATGGTCTCCGATGAAGTGATGTCGGATATCCACGTGCTTGCATCTCGTATGCGTAACCGGGTTCGAGTTATGGCAATAGCACTTGTGGAGTCACGGTAGATGGGCACTTCATTCACGAATGATACCATAATCTCTCGGTTGTTGTCGAAGCCAAAGGATCCGGGCACAAGCAACTTCCCGCAGCCCATGTACTCGGCTCCCGTAGTGGACGTTGCTACTGAGTGTTGTTTCTTTGAGAACCAAGATATCAGCTTGCTGCCTAGGAACTGACACGTTCCGGAAGTTGACTTACGATCTATCCTGCATCCTGCATAATTAGCATTAGAATAACCTGTCAGTATTAGATTATCATCAGCAGGATACCATAACCCAGCATCAGGTGTTCCTCTCAGATAGCGCAGAATCTTTTTAGCTGAGTCGAGATGACTTCACTTGGGATCCGCTTGAAATCTTGCGCATACACCTACAGCATAAGTTATGTCAGGGCGGCTAGCTGTTAAATATAATAAAGAACCAGTAATAGCTCTATAATCAGTAGAGTTAACAAGAGCTCCCTCTTTGTCTAGATCGATTTTAAAATTCGTATTCATGGGGATTTTGACTGGCTTGCTGGAGTCGCAGCCGAATCTTTTGAGAAGGTCTCGAGTGTATTTGGCTTGATTGATGAAGATTCCTTCAGGTGATTCCTTCACTTGAAATCCAAGGAAATAATTCATCTCTCCCATCATGGACATCTCGAATTTCTCTTTCATCATCTTCTCGAACCGCCGACATATGATCTCGTTTCGCAGCTCGAAAATGATGTCGTCCACGTAGATTTGCACCAGTAGGATGTCATCTCCCGACTTTATGTTGAATAGGGTGCGATCTATCGTCCCCTTCGAAAACCTTTTTCAAGTAGAAAGTCTGATAGGGTATCATACCAAGCCCTGGGTGCTTGTTTTAACCCATACATAGCCTTCCTAAGTCTGTACACCTGATATCCCTGGTGAAAGCTGGGCGGTTGTTCCACGTAGACTTCTTCCTTCAGTACGTCGTTCAGAAAAGCTGACTTTACATACATCTGATAGACTTTGAAGCCTTGATGTGTTGCATAAGCTAGGAATAGATGAATGGCTTCCAATCTAGCGACTGGAGCGAATGTTTCATCAAAGTCAATTCCTTCTCCCTGACTGTATCCCTTTGTAACTAGTCGTGCTTTATTTCTGATAATGACGTTGTTTTCATCTCGCTTGTTTTTGAAGACCCACTTGGTACCAATGACATGCTGATGTCTAGGTCTGTCTACTCGAACGAACTGGTTCAGCTCTTCTTGCATGGCGATGATCCAGTCAGCATCATTAAGTGCGTCCTCTATCGACTGAGGTTCTTCTGTAGATAAGAAACAGGAAAATAGTGAGCTTTCGCCTTGATTAAATCTAGATCTTGTTCTTATCGTTGCTGATGGATCTCCAATGATAAGATCTGAAGAATGAGCATCTAGCCATGATCGTCTGAGTCTGGCTTCTTCTTCTGATACAACTTCTGTAGAATCCGTAGGAGTGTTAGGCATTTCAGTAGTACTGTTCTGAGATTGCAATATTTCAGTAAGAAGGTTAGGATCCACTGAGTTTCCGTGTTCGGGGGCATTTAGCTCGGGAAAATTAATCGTTCCCCCCGAGTTCATATTCTCGGTAGAGGTCTCGATTACCACTTCGGGGCTTCCTCATCGACCGATGTTACCCGTTGTTGATTCTGTTCGGGAGAATCAACTAGGTCAGCTACATCGACTGTTGGTTGAGTCTGAGTTTGTTCATTGTCTGACTATCATCCAAACAATGCTTGGATCTTTTTAGCTTTATCGGTAAGTTCGAGATCCCGTAGCTTGCCGCCGACATCATCGCATTTAACCGTGTATCTTCCCCGTTCTCGGCAACAAATTCATCAAAAATAACATGAGGGCTTTCCTCCACACAAAGAGTCCGATAGTTAAAGACTCGAAGGCTTTACCGACTCGAGAGTATCCTAAGAAAACTCCTTGATCGGATTTGCTATCAAAGACCTTCAACTGATCTTTCCCGTTATTGTGGATAAAGCAAGGACAGCCAAAAATATGAAAATGGGAAATAGAAGGAATTCTCCCTTTCCATAGTTCATATGGTGTCTTCATGTGTTGCTGAGTGAGTAGTGAGCGATTCTAAGTGTAACAGGCGGTGTCAGGAAGCATCGGCCCGTAACTTAGAGGGTAGTCCGAGAATCTGCGAGGAGCGTTCTTGCTCGCTTCTTTGAGTGTTCTCGTTCTTTCGTTCAGCAAGTCCGTTCGCAGAGGGGTGCGGGCAGCTGATGTCTCGTGTTTAATTCCCTCTTTATCGCAAGTATGTCTTAACTACCGAGTTTAGAAACTCGTTCCTCCGTCCGAGCGAATTCTTTGAATCTTGATGTCCTTTTCCACACCGAGCTTCTTCGACAGATTTGGCAACTCGGTTTGAACATCGATTTATTGGCGATGAAGATGACCCAAGTATATCTTGAGTAGTCGTCAATAACGACGAGGGCATACTTCTTGCCTCTTATAGTCATTGGAGAGACCGCCCGAATAGGTCCATGTGTAGCAGCTGAAGGATTCCATCAGTGGAAGGTGACGGAATAGGTGGGTTGCTACTCTTTGTTTGTTTTCCCTTCGGACATGCTTCACAATTTCGTCTTTAACGAACGATTCGTTGGGCGGTCCTCCGACTTTGGAGTTCTTGGCTAGCTTGTTCATGGTCTTGAAGTTCGAAGTGGCCGAGTCTCTTGTGCCATAGCCATCCCGACTTGTCACCGATTTAGTCCGTGCTAGTAAGCAAGCCTCGTGTTCCGCGGTTTTCCGGAGCCGCAACATAGATGTTTTTCCTCCGCGATCCTAATAACACCGTTTTCCCGTAGATTTATAACAACATCACGTAAAACCAGGTGTCAAAGATAACTCGTTAAGATTATCACGAATTGATCGACAGAAAGGAGATTATGTTGAAGTCCTTCAACATATGTTACTCTTGGAACCGAAGTAGTCCCAATGTTCGGCGTTCCGTATCCCCTTGTGTAGCCTTTTAGAGTTGTCTCCAAACTCAATTCGGGACCATCTTCTTGTACATAGTTGGTCAGCAAACTCTTCTGATATGTCATGTGTCTTGAGCAGCCGCTGTCCACTATCCATGGGTTCTTATGCACCTACAAAACAGAAGCATCTTTAGGTACCCTTTGGTTCGGTTGGGTCCTTACCTGGTTAGTGGGTGATTTCGTAACCCAAATCGTCTCGGAACCTTAGAAGTCTCGAGACTTCTTCTTCGAACCTTGTCGCCTTTCTTCTCCACGGGGCTTGGAGATACCGACTTTCTACCGATGATTTTGGGTTCGGGCGCTTTATTCTTCCGAGTCTTTGCGCTTCTCCCGACCCCCGGGCTCATAGTAGTACGAGTCGCACCGAGCCGGGTGCTCATACGGTGGCTCCTTGTACTGTTTCGCCCATCCGACCTTCTTGGTTCCCCCCTAAGTTCGATCTCGGTGTCCCGGGGCCGGAACCTTTGGTCGCTTGTTTGTTGCTTTGCTCTGGCCGAGGTGCGATTTCTTTCTGTTTGTTCTTCGTCCGAGGTGTGGTGTCGCAGCCTTGCACCTTTCCTCTCGACAAACCTATCGCCCGTTGTTGCCGAGCTTTTGGAGGTAGAAGCTTCGTGGGTATAGCCAAGGCCTTCTTTCACGACAGTTGGCCGTTGTGCTCGAGCATGCTTTCGAGTTTCTCCTTAGCTCCCAAGTATTGTTCAGTCATCAGTCCTCTCCAGACTTCATCGCTTCTCCTGAGAGAATCATAATCCTTCTGTACGTCTGAGAGTTTCTGACTGAGTTGGGCTATTTCAGTCTCTTTCTCCAAATTGTCTTTGGTCAGGACTGAGATCTGAGTCTCTTGCAGCTGAGACTTAGTCATAAGAGATTCGACCTCTTCCTTGAGTCTCGCAACTAGATCCACTGACTCAGTAGAGACCTGACAATCGCCAGAAAGTCTCGATTCTCAGCCTTTACCTGTTCTAGTTCCTGGATGGTTCTGCTGAACTCTCTGCTCAGCTGAATTTGTTCCTCTAGCAGGTCGTCATATGCTTGTACTATGTCCAAAGGGTCATCCGAGACCGAGTAAGTGTCGTGTGTGTTGTGTGAAGAGGAGGTTATATTAAGTTTAGAATTTACCTCAGCCTCTTCTCCGGCCATCAGACACTGTTGTTCACCGATTCCTCGGGAACCTTCTCTCCGACTTCAACAGCCTACGAATGCGGCTTCATCTTCGAAGAGTACATGAATGTATCCTCTTCAATTGAGTTGTCGGATATCTCTCCGGCTATGTAGGCCTGCCTCTTCTGGGCGAATTTATCTCTTCTGGCTTGCCGTTCTGCTCTTTGAGCAGCTGAGAGTTCGGGACAGTTGTACTGATAGTGTCCCTCCTTCTTGCAGTTGTAACACGTGGATGTTCTGCTGCTTTTTCCAGCTGAAGCTTTTGGTGGACTAGCAACATGTTCCGTGTTCCTGCATTCAGTAGAAGTGTTAGATTCTTCCCTTTTTGAATATTATTTCTTACCAGGGGGAGAATCTCTGTGATATTTCTTCAACTTTCTGACTCTCTCCTTCTCTCTTTGGTATTTGAGAGCCATCGGTGCGGAAGCCGGTCGAGCACTGCACATTTCGGATGTCTTTGTATCTGCAGCTAGCCCACGCCTTGCTAGAAGAAATCTTTTTGCCTCCGCTTTGTTTGATTCGTTGCCTTAAAGGCATGATCGATTTGAGTGTCAGATGGAGCACTGGAACACTTCTGAGGTAGACTATGCTCAAATTACTCCGTCTTTAATTCTGAAAATATAACATCAGGAGATAGAGCATTAAGATCAGAGCGACGTAAATAAGTAGCAAAAGGAAGCCACTTCTGTCGGGGTAGCGCTCTTATGATCTTTGTGTTCATCTCTTTGTTTGAGAACACCTTTCCCAGTCCGTTTATCACATTGACTTGATTCGTAAATCTGACGCTCAATTCGTCAATGGTTTCACTGGGCTCCATCGCAAAGGCTTCGAACTTTTGAAGCTCTAATTCGAGCTTGTTTTCTTTAATCTGAGGAGTTCCTTGGCTCAGTACAGCCAGGGCGTCCCAAAGTTCTTTCGCCGTTTTGCAGTCCTGCACCCTCCCGAGGTGTGAGTCACTGAGCGTTGTCAGTATAACATTTCGTGCGACTCGGTCGAGGTTATGCAGCTTTTTCTCTTCAGGCGTGAAGGTAGATTTGTCCTTGGGAACCTTCGGACCAATACGAGCACCTTCACCTTCCACTTCAGCGAACTGAACGCTGTCTATCATTGGAATGATGGGTCCGGTCTCCAGTACGTCAGTCATGCTGTCGTGCAGCGACGTAAGGTGTGCCTCCATTCTTACACGCCATACCGTGAAGTTCTCTATTGAGAACATCGGCACCATCCTGATACCTGACATGTCAGACATTATGTGTATGAGTATAGGGATGAGTGAAGAGATGCTTGTGCAGAGAAAACGTTTTCAAGGATCAGTTCGAGAAGACCAGTATTTCAGAACAGGTGGTCAGTTGAACACCGTGTGCTCTGATACCAATTGTTGGTCCGGGAGACAAATATCGTGTGTAGAGGGGGGGGTTGAATACACCCGAGTACCATTTCTTCTTCTCGGTGAAGGTCACCGAAGCCGTTGGTTGCAACCGATGAACAAGTGCCAAATATACCTTCGATCACGGGACGAGTAAGTCGGCCATCGAGCTCTCCTACCGACTTTTGTCAAGATTTCGAAACTCGGCCTGAGACTATAAGTGTGCGGATAAGTGTGGGGCCCGGAGTTTGTCTCTTTTTGAAAACGTGTTTTCGCAGAGATTAAATTCTTCCGGCCGTGCGATTTTAGAAATACGTTTTATGCAAACTTATGATTTTCAAAGGTTTGTATGCAATAAAATAGTAAAGAACACAAGCAGTTTAACGTGGTTCGGATACGCAAGATCCTACGTCCACGGTCCCGAACGAGCGAGATAACTTGTTGATTAGTCCGAGCAAGTCTCAAAGAAGGAAACCGTGCACGTGACGCATCCTTCTAAGTTATATTCCTTAGCGACTTTACAATTCAAACCTAAGTTCGAAAGGGGTGAAAGACAGTTCTCCAACTAATGAAGGAGTTCTTACAATAAGAACAGTTCACTAAAAATGAACTCCTTCGAATCTAAGCTATAAATCTGACAATGAGCTTAGGTAGAGAAGAAAGGGATCTAAAGACTCTAGAGAGAAGAACCACAAAAATATTCTAGTAAGTGCGGATTCTTAGTTGGATATTCTGATTGAGTTGCTAGAGTGTTTAAGAGCTTGAGCAATTTCCCTTTTTAATTTCGTGCTTCGCGCTCGTGGAGCTTCAAAATCTTCTCTATTTATAGCTGTGAGCTATGGCATATGTCCGTTGGAGACGACGATGCCACGTGTCACAAGCTTCCAAAGAAAACGGCCATTAATTCGAACTTGTTGCAAGCAGGCGGTTAATTACCGTACATGAGAGCAAGCTTTACTTGTTTGGAGCGGTAAGGCGTTGTCGGTTTCTCATTGGTCGAGGTTTGTGGTTGGTGAGAATGTCGAGTTGACCGTTCAAACAACCTCGTATGATCTTCTGCTGAACTTTCGAAAAGACTTAAGTAGCTGGGTCGCTTTCTGTCGGATACAATTAGACTGCAAAGTCTGTCTTCTTCGACTGAGTCGGCTGACAAGGAATGAACTTTCGAGTATGTCACCGGCGGCCGCGAAGGTACCGAGCTTGCATGAGTTCTTATGCCGATGACTTATCACCTTTGGATTGGCTTCTACTGAGGTTTATTCAGCTGATGAGTGAAGAACGCAAGCGATTACACTGATGACGTGGGGTTCTGAAAAGTATCTTCGACAGAAGATCAGTTCAACAATTACCCCGTACAGGACTTAGACAAGAATATAAAGACGATTACAACAAGTCTAACCTATACATCAGCTAATCCTAACGACACACAGAACTACTGATATCAGCTCGGTTTTGGGATCTTCAATTCCATAGTACTACTATGATTTCCCCCAATTTTCTTTTAACCACGAACAACTGAGTATCATCTACTGACTCATATCCAACAGTACTCCCTCCGTCCCATTATTAATGTCCCACTTGCCTTTTTTGGTTGTCCCATTAATTATGTCTCATACCAAATAAGAAAATAAATGAGTGGACCACAATCAATCTAAGCAAGTGGACCCCACCCCTTTATACTTTTACACCACAACTTTACACTTTTATCTCCACTATCTTAATTACCGTGCCCAATCCCAATGGGACATAAATAATGGGACGGATGGAGTATATAAAAATACTACATTTGAGGCATTACCACAAACATGTGATAGTAATGTTACTATCACAGTATGGTCATTCTTTAGGAATGTAATTGTGTTACTGTCAGAGCAACAATTTAGTTTTATTCAAGATAAATGAAATCAATAAATTACAATTTTTGAGATCTACCGGATCTCACATCTATTCTTGAAAAGAAATTAAGACACAATAGTATATGAGAAATGCAATTGTCGAGCATAGAGGAGCTCTTGCTAGCACTCCATGTATGTAGGTGATGCTTTAAATTATAACATACCTTAAATATACATTATTCTTTAGGAACATATAATATTCTTCAAAATTATTAAGTGTGCTACTTCAAGAGCAACAATTAAAATTATGAACATATAGCATTTGCCAAAATAAAAAGTTTGAATCGTTTCTTCAAGAACATGTAGTATTCTTCAGGAATACAAATTGTGTTACTTCAGGAGCACCAATTTTAGTCTTATATTAAACCACTTCAGGCGAAAGGTTAATACGTTCTAGAAACCCAGTTGTTCTTCAATAAGACAAAATATATGAATTGCTCATCGAAAACATGTAATATTCTTCAGGAATATTAATTATGTACTACTTCTATAGCAACAATTAAATTATTGCAATAAGTAATATTGAATTGCTCTATAAGAGCATGTGATATTATTCAGGAATATCAATTGTGGTACTTCTGGAGCAACAAAAACTTAAGTAATATTCTTCAGGAATATTAGGGTATTGTACTACTTCAGGAGCAACAATAATGACAATATAATAAGATGAATCAATCCGAAATTAAATTAACATTTAATATTCAATCAATATTGTTATTGCATACGTATGTGAGTTGAATACACATGTTTGTTTATTAATTTCCAAAACATGATTTTAATGTTAAAAAAAATGTTCCCTCTTTTGAACAAATTAATGTTCTATTCCAATAATTAAAAAAAAAAGTGTCGAGAGTGGAATTATACCTTTCGGCCCTAGATGCCTTTTTTTGGGAAAAGAGCTCTCGTGTTGATAACGTGTTATAAATTAAAGAGAAGTAGAGAACAAAAGAGAGAACGAAAAATTAATGTGTATTATTATGAGGGTGGAGACCTCTATTTATAGAGTACAATATAAGTTGCTAGGGTTTAGATATGATCATCATATATATGGTAAATCTTATCTACAACATTCAAAATATTATAATTGAGTGGAGTTACTTTTTTCTGAGATTTCATTCCACATTCTCTAGCAACCAAATGTATAGAGTTTAAATTAAAGCACGATTTTTTCCAATTTTGTAATTTTAACACGAACTTGTAATTATAAACTTAAAGCATGAAGTTTCAATTTTTTGCAATTCGAGACACACTTTATTACCCAAATTTTTCCAGCCACCGGAAAGCTGAGGTGGACGACTATGTGGACAATATCAAACGAGAGCGCGAAGAAGAAGGATTTTCTATTAAAAGTTGTGTCCAACTCTTTGTCTTGTTTATTAAGTGTTTCAATTAGTTGATTGTATTGTGAATTTTCTGAAATCGTATTTATATTTTGTGAGGTACTAGATTTTCCAAAAACGATATAATTATGTTTTAATGATTTGGCAAAATGGTCAAGCTTTGCGACCATGTGGCAAAGCGACGTTGTTTTCGTATTCTCCGGCAGTTGGAAAAATTTGAAGATTAGAGCATGTCTCGAATTATAAAAAGTTGAAATTTCATGCTTTAATTCGTCATATTTTCAAATTCATATTAAAATTGCAAAATTTAAAATATATATATATATATATATATATATGCTTTCTTTAGCCGTTACTCCTTTAAATTAAGAATAAGCATAGAACAAATGAGAGTTACACAAAAAAGATGAAATGATTGCTCTAGTTATTTCAACCAAACAACTAAGTAGTGGAATTTATTTTGTCCCAACGATAAATATTAGTTGTAATTCGTATTGATGATTAGGGGTGTACAAAAAAATCGCAAAACCGCCCGCCCGCACGCACCCGCCCGTAACCGCCCGCAACCGCAAAGTATTTTATGTGCGTATTAACGGTTTAAATTTTTACAACCCGCAAAGTATTAACGGTTTAAATTTTATGTGCGTATTAACGGTTTAAATTTTTACAACCCGCAAAGTATTGGGTGGGTTGCGGATTTGAATTATAAAACCCGCATTTAAACCGTCCACCCGCATATTTATTTTAATTACAATAATATCATATTTATATAATTATATTAACACTTTTAATCTAAAAATTGAATTTTATTAATTAGTTCACTATGCCAAATTAACAGTATTAAAATAGTACTAACTAAGTTATATGAAAAAGTTGAGTTGCAGTACGTGTATCAATATTACTTCCAAAGCCATTTACTTGTAAAAAAAAATAAAAAAATGACTAATAAATTCACATAAAATAAAAAGAAATGCAATATGTGAATTCTTCTGAAGATTCTCGACTACAAGTCTACAACAATTTCCAAAGGCCAAAGCGAGTCAAACGCAGCTTCTAAACCCTAAAATATTTTGGGAATACTTTTAGAATATCATTTATTACTTTTGATAATCGTTTAAGTAGGAATTTTTTTTTTACTTTTCAACCCGCTAAACTTCCCGATAAACCACCCGCAACCGTTCAACCCGCCAACATGCGATTTTCTATTTATATTTGGCGGTTGCGGTTGGATAATTTTGTAAACCGCAAGCATTTGGGTGGTTTGCGGTTCCGTTTGTCACCCGCCCAAAACCGCCCATGTACACCCCTAAATGACGATAATTAATAATAAAAACGCAATACAGTGAGTGATCAGGTACTTCTCTCAAGCATCTGGCGATTCCTCTTGAATGAAAGCAGCTTCTGCAAACGCATCCGCTTGTGGAATTTAGTTATGAACAAATCCGCAACATGATCGATCTCATCTTCCAGATTGAAGCACTCTCCCTCGTCTTTAGAATTCTTCACCATATCTATGGCCGAAACCGACGAATTCGGATCCTCGAGCAGCTCCGCCAGCTCCTCCTCCTCCTCCTCCAACAGATCACCACCGCCTAATTCTCGAACGCTGCTGCTCGTTCTAGCTCCGCCATCTTTGCATATAATGGTGGCGGGTGCCGCCAGCTTGCCGCTGTGAAAGACGATCGGCTCGCTCGGATTGGCGGAGATGGAGAAGCTGTTCCTCTTGGAGAGAAGCATGAATGTTGTGACCAAGAAGCGTGCTTTGATGGCGTCGGTTTTGATCCTGACCGTTGATATTATCTGCTTGAGTTTCGAGCCTTTCTCTTTCATGATTATTAGTCAATCTCGAAATTCTGTTACTTTGTTTTCAAGTAATCCCAACACTGATTACTGAAGGATTACTGCTCTCTCTCTCTCTCTCTCTATATAAATATATATGTGTGTGTAGCGGGGGTGGGTCAGGGTGGGGTAGAGTGGGTGCAAAATGTGTTATTTGCTTTTGTTTTTAATTTATGGGTAGAGGAATTTGATCTACTTTATAAAAGTGAAAAGGTTGCAAATGCGATCAGCGGTTTGCCAATCTATGTAGGACGTAGAAACTTCAACCCTTCTTCCCACAAATTTACATCTATATTATTACTAAAATTGGAATAATGGAGTTTAATTTCCAAAGATATCTTCCGACTGTAAGGAAATTAATTAATGTCTTCCACAAAGACTTGTGTGTCACACAATATACTCACTTACATGTGGCATATGTGGTCCACCATAATTTATTTCAATTTGATTATTTAATTAAATTGTATTCCACATATTAAATGATTTATGAATGTGATATATAATGGAGTATAATTATGTGATACCAAAGTCTATCCGAATTTTCTTCCATTCGACTATATAATTTCCAAACTGTGCACACGGCCCGACCGCACAGGACCCAAAATTTATTTCTTTTCACTAGGCCCAGTTATATACTTAAATATTTTTGCCTCATCCCTTACCCCTTGCCTAATTGACTGCTTGTCCGGGCGGTAGTATCCTTACCATTTGCGTTTTTAAGGCTATTCTTGATTTATTTATTTTTTTATAAAAAATAAACTGAGTTTTTTCTAATTCGTTCTATTTACTTAAAATTCTTCATAAGAAAATGTACTCCAGTTAATAATATTTATATATATAAAAAAAGATTCCTTGTATATGAAGTTGGCATTTGTTCCTTTTTTTATATAAAAGTTATCTTTATTTTTTTAATTTTATCTGTTTATTTAACAATTATTCTTCTTCAAATATATGTTGATAATATATATATATATATATATATATATATATTATTTTTTTAATTTACAAGAGTTTTATTGCTACTAGTTGATGCTATTTAAGATGATGCTGATGAATTTTTTAGGATTAATCTAAGAATAATGAAATAACAAAAATGAGGAGTGTTAATTTCATTTATAAAGTCTTTCTTTTCTATTTTATACACGTAAACAAAAGGTATATGTGAAATTTTTAAAGTAAAAAATATTTAAAGAAATTCCTTTTTACAGTATAATTTTTTTGAAGGACCCAATCTATTTTTCGATCAGTGCCTCATTTTCCTTAGAACCCACCCTCTACGTGTATCATTACATATATCTAGATATTATTGATTATAAACATAATACTATTTCATATGAACCTGGTGTAACGTGGCGTGTCTATTATTATTATTATTATTATTATTATTATTATTATTATTATTATTATTATTATTATTATTATTATTATTATTATTATAAGGGAAATCCAGAATATTCATATTTTGTTGTTTCAGAAGTAAATGAGTTATCGATTGACTTCCCTTTTCTCTTAAATGGTATAATTTGTTTTTTTTTTAAATCTTATATTATTTAAAAAACAACTTTCGAAAAAAATGCTAATTATTAGTTTAGGGAAGTTTAATTGTGCAAGAGCATAGACAAACTAAAGGTGCACTTCACTTTAATTTAAGCATGTGAACTAATTAGTTTGGGAGCACCAATTTTATCGCTAATTAACATTATGTGGGTACATGCATCAAAAGATTAGCACTAGATTAGATCTTTTACTTTGTTTTCTTTTATTTATGTCGGTAATACAGATATTATTCAAAAATGTTTTTTTTTTGGTTAGATTTGACGAACCTACGTACGTGCCTCTTCAAACGTATCTCATATGCATGTATAATATATCTATACGTATAAATAAGTGAATTCAAACGTGAATATGCATTATTTAATTGATATGGGTGTTTCTAAGATTGAAAGATTGGATGAAATGTTATTGGGATTTTTTATAAGTAACTACACCGTGGTTTATTTGGGTGTCGTTAAATTCGGTATTTATGTTAATATTTAATTTTATTTTATTCAATGAATTTTATGCAATAGTATGTGTCATTTTTTTTTATTAACATAAAAGAACAAAATTATGTGTCATTCATTTTAGGGCCGAATTTATAGAAACAATAGTATGTGTCATTCATTTCAAAAGCATAATTTATAAAAACATAAAAGAAACAATTCATTTCAAAAGCATAATTATGTGTCATTCATTTTAGGGCCGAATTTATAAAAACATAAAAGAAACAATAGTATGTGTCATTCATTTCAATAGACAATGGTGATATAACTATACTTAGATTTTTTTTTTTAAAAGTGAATTCCAGAGAAAAAGAAAAGATAACATAAAAGAACAAAATTATATTTTTAAGATCTTATTATATATTAAAAAATGATCTATGACTACAAATTTTAGGGCCGAATTTATAGTTTCAAAAGCTCAGAAGGAAAACTTGAATTTTGGACAAACTAATATTGAAAATTACAAACAAAAAGCTAGAATCCAGCACGATCGAGGTCCCACTCAACCCCTTATGTATTAAAAAATAACATAAGATTTAGGGTAAGGTCTAAGCCTATTTAAGGTGATCGTGTTTTTGAAATAAGAGATTGACTATGAATTGGATTAATGGGTGAATAGATTTGGATCTATAATTACTTTGGTAAAAATATTACCTGACCTTATGTAAAGTTGACACTACTAGGGAGCAACTCTATTGATAATGTGAAAGGATCACTAATATGCATGTTCATTTTACTTATTGAAGAGTCTTCGTTTTTTACTCTAATACATAAACTTTCTGTTTTTTATGCGCAAGACCAAAACTGTAAGTATGGAGTATAATTTATGCATTGCCGTAGGAGGCGTATGCATTTATTGCAGGCATAATATGTATGGTTATTATTTCTCATAAAAGAAAGATGCGATGCGAACTCTATTAATAATAACTAACATAATTTTGATTATTTGATACAAATACAATCATCTTGAATTGGAAATTGGAATAATTAATCCCTTGAATTCGGTAAGCCGGAAAGCAGTTTATGAAGGTACTGATTTGCATTACTTTTTCTTTCTAAAATTAAACCTTTTTTTTACAAATTCTATCAATTTTTATTTTAAAAAAAATTTTAAACAACTTTATAGATAATTAAAATTTGGCAAACACTGCAATTTTATCCCCTAAAATTAATCCTTAATTAAACTCTGATAGATTACATAGCCGGAAAGCAGTTTATGAAGGTACTGATTTGCATTACTTTTTCTTTCTAAAATTAAACCTTTTTTTTACAAATTCTATCAATTTTTATTTTAAAAAAATTTTAAACAACTTTATAGATAATTAAAATTTGGCAAACACTGCAATTTTATCCCCTAAAATTAATCCTTAATTAAACTCTGATAGATTACATAATTTATAATCACACTATTTATTCAAGCATCGTTACTCGATATGGGAAGAGCTTACGTGATGTGGCTGCCATGGCGGGAAAAACGGAGAGGGATGATAGGTCAGGTGGCGCAGGGGTAGACATTCTCAAATCTCAATCCAAGTGATGTAGATTAGAAAAGATATTGACGAGTAATCACAAAAGTTCCACCTAAATCAAACCAAAACTACAATCTTTCTGCAGGTTGATCCAGAGCGGAGAGAGTTGATTCAAAATATATGCTTCAATTTTGTTTTTCGATTTTTCCGCCTTTGTCTTCCGGGCCTCAAAGTTGGTAATACGTTTCCCATTTGATCGATTCCATTTTAACGTTTGATTGGATTATTGTTTGTTGATTATAAGTGTTGTTGTTATACCAGATGGAAGGGCTATGAAGAAATCTTGTTTATGTGGAGTTAGCATTCTGTGTTGGAGATGCATAATACTCCTCTGTTGGAGTATTAGACAGTATTAAACATGCCTCCATTGCCGCGAGTACAAGTTGCTGATTCCGGCCCTCCTCTGCGTGTGTATCAAGTCTGGAAAGGAAGAAATGTGTGTTTCTCTCTCATCTGACCTAAATTGTTTTTGATGATATGAAACGAGCAGAAGGAACAGTGTTTGGAAATCATATATGATAATAATAATTTCATCTGTGTTGTCATCTATTTTTGCTTTGTTGTTTGTGAATATCTGATTTGAACACTTTGCAGAAATTCATTTGTGGTGGGAGAGTAGTATTTGGTCCGGACATCAGGTCTATATTCCTCACGCTGTCGCTCATCCTGATTCCAGTAATCTCGTTTTGGGTGTTTGTTGCCAAACAACTTATTATCTCCTTTCCCCATGGATGGGGAGTTCTTGTTGTAGCTTTCTCTGCAATATTGACTGCACATGTGAGTTCTTCTATTTATTTACTTACAAATTTAAGTTAAAAAATCATTTCATAATTTGGGTGTTTGAAGAGGATATCTAATTTGCAGATCATTGTTCTTCTGTTTCTGACTTCTGGAACTGATCCCGGGATCATTCCCAGAAATGCTCATCCTCCTGATCCGGTTGATGAGGATAGCTCTGGCATATCCGGTATATCGAGCTTATCTGGCTTCTCCTCTGACTGGGGTGGCAGCCAAAGTAGTACACGCGGTATACCACTCACCAAAAACGTATATATCAATGGGATAGTTGTCAAGGTAAAGTATTGCCAAACATGCATGTTGTATCGCCCTCCTCGCTGCTCCCACTGCTCCATATGTAATAACTGTGTCGAGCGTTTTGATCACCATTGCCCCTGGGTTGGACAGTGCATTGGAAAGGTTTGATATTGTCTTCTATATCTCAAATTAATTCACCCTACTTATTTTCATCTGATAACAGATTTGTGGCTACAGAGGAACTACAGGTACTTTTTCGTGTTTGTGTCGTCCACAACCCTCCTATGCTTGCATGTTCTGGCTTCATGCTCCATAAACATCATGTTAATAAAGAATAAGGAGCATTGCGGTTTCTGGAAGGCCATCGAACACTCACCGGTTTCAGGAGTTCTCATAGCTTACACTTTTGTGATTTGCTGGTTTGTTGGAGGCCTTACTACATTCCACTTGTACTTAATTTCAACTAACCAGGTCTTTCTTTCTTTCTACACTCTCTTCCACTTGCTTAATTCACCTACCTTTACTCTTGATCATCTTGTCTCTCCATGCAGACGACCTATGAGAACTTCCGGTACAGATATGACCGGAAGATGAACCCTTACAACCACGGAATGGCTAGGAACTGTGTGGAGGTGTTCTGCTCTAAGATGCCCCGTTCGCTCAACAACTTCCGAGCAATAGTGAGAGGCAATTCGCCGATTGGTTTTAACCCCATTCTATACAAGGCTGAAGACATCATGAGAAGAGCTTCAGAAGTGGATGTAGGAAGACGGCCGGGTGATTTTGGGGGATTTGGCATGTTGGAGAGATGTCGTACCCAGCCAAGACACGAGAGGGGGGACTCGTGATGAGCCCGCCCCAACATACAATCTTGAGGTTCCATTTCTTGATTTGATTGGACGCACAAAGTAGGACTACTTTTGCTACATATGTTTGAATTAATTCTTGGAAGTTCTGCTGTTCTTGGGTACCCTTTTCAATCTTTAAGTTTGTTGCTTACTCTTAGAACTGGCACTCGAGAAAGCATAGGGTACCACATTTTCTTGTCTAGTTTAGATCAGATCAGGTTTCTTGAAGAATGTATAATTTTATGGATTGAAGCTTAATACAATGTTCATCATCTTTCCCTTCCCTCTCATGGCTTTAATTTTGTGTGCAACTTGCAAACATCTACCCCTGGTGATGCATATCATGTATGTTTCTTGTATTGGGGAAACCCGGAGCTGCTACCCCTAAGAAATCGACGGTCATTTTCTCTTGATCCCCCGGTGAGTTCATGTAAACGGAGAGGTCGTATAAGCCCATCTCTCCAATGTCTCCTCCTCTCCCCATAGTTTCAAAAGCTGCAGCATTGTAAGTGGCTTGTTGTTGTGGAGGCTTGTTTGCGGTTGCAGTAAAATAGTCTGAGGAGAACGGGGGAGAGAGAAGTGGTGTCACTGGTTTTTGAGCCCATTTCTGCAGCCTTCTGCAGCGATGCAGTTGCAGATGTGTAAGCAGAGGCGAGTGGTAAGGGAGGGCTACTCGGATGTGTTGAACTGTAAAACGGGTCGAAATTGTTGGAGTTGTTATGATGTTCAGATGCAGAGATGGTTAAATCAATGGGTGCTGAAGAAGAGAAGAGGAGATGAGGTTGGTTGTGCTTGGCTCTGTAACTCTCCTCGCTCAACGCATCGCAGAAGGCTCTGTGGGTCACGAAACTATCCTTCCTGCACCCCAATAATACACGAATTTAGAATCGATGCGTTTTTCTATGGTACTGTAATATAGAATCGATGCGTTTTTCTATGGTACTGTAATATATATGGCAAACATTAAGACTGACCGGGAGAAGATGGTGCCGCAGTCGCAGCGGTACTCGCAGATCTTGGAGTGCGCCTTCCAGTCGGACTGGACGGCGTAGCGCTTGGAGCACTTATCGCACTTCCACTTCTTCTCGCCGTGCTTCCGGCAGAAGTGCTTCTTTGTCCCGGTTAGGTCGCCTAGGGCCCGGGTAGGGTTATGGTGCACGCAGTTGGGGTCGGGGCAGACGTACACTCTCTTCTTCGCCTGCGTGCTCGTCCTCTGCTTCAGCTTCCACGGCAGGTTGTGGCCTCTCCGGTGCAGCTGCAGATTCTGGTCTCGTTGGAATCCCTTGTGGCAGACTTCGCAGATGTATCTGTTGGTCGCCATTAGGGTTCGCGGCGATAAGGACACCACTTCTGCATCCGGATCCGGATTGCCGGGCTGACTGCGTTTCTTCTTGGGGCCAGAGGCGGATCCCATGCCGCTGCTTGGTACTGCTCATCGTCGAAGCTTGACATGATAGTATTCCAATTCTTTTGCATGGTTCATACAAGGAAAGAGGCCGAATATATAGTAGTCTCAAGTTAAGTAGCAGACAAGAAGCAGGAAGAAATAGAATAATAATTATCATATTAGTCGTCTCTGTAAGTTGTTTGAAAAGGAGCCTGCAAGTTCCTTTACCTCTCTCCATGCAGAGAGAGAAGAGAGAGAGAGAAGTACAACGATAAACATCCTTAGAAAGAGACAACTAGGCCTTCTGAAGGAGTATATAATGCCAAGTCTTACCTACGGATGAGTATTTGCATTTGTGTGTATATGGGAAACACATTTACAAATTGAAATTCCTTCTCTTAACCCCACTTCCTTTTGAGTTTCCTTCCCTGCTGATAAACAACTTTAATACTAATATGTATCACTCTCAATCAAACTATATCATACTCCCGTGTAACCTTCACAACCCATCCATATTAATAAACGTCATTAATAAACGTCATTAATAAACGTCCCCTGGGGATGGCAGAGTGGTAGAGGTGAGGCGCCCGACCGGCGCCAGACGGGCTCAATCCTCTCGTTGAAGCCATTCCCATGTGGCCTGTCACCTTAGGGTGGTTGAACCTCCTGTGTGGTTTGCGGCTATCTGACAAGGAGTTGAGGTTTACCTGCAGCGCACCGAAGGTAGTGGGCCGCGGGTTCCTCAAATCAAAAAAAAAAAAAAAAAAAAAAAAAAAAAACGTCATTAGTACATAATCCTTCGTCATTAGCTCTTCAAAATATATACATCCACATTTCTTTTATTCGCTCGCGTGCATTAACAATATCTAGTTTAAGTTTTTTAAGATTAATTAGTTGAACACTCAAAATTGATGAATAGTAAAGAGATTAAATAAGAATATTTTTATAATCTTAAAACATAGATTTTATTATTTATATTTTTATGTTATACTAATTGATTCATTTTAGATTTGAACTCATTCTAAAAATCAATTTATTTGCCGTATAAAAAAAAGCTAGGTGTTTGCAATGACTTAAACTTCTTTTTATGTTCTTAAATTAATAAAAAGTTAGTAAAATTGATTTTTTTAGAGAATTTATGAGATTTTGGCAAAAACTGCTCAAAAGTACAAAAAGTTGAAAAAATAGTGTTTGCAATCTAGTAACTTATTTTTAAGTGTAATATCAAAAAATTCATTTTGCCCCGTTCAATTAATTTAAAGTAAAAATGAGAATAAAATTATAAAATGATAACTTATAAGTTGGTTAAATTGAATTTTAACAACATCAAAGACTTCTATTTATTCACTTAAATTAAGATCATTTTACGGATTATAAACTATTGCAAACACTAAACAAAATAATTTTTTTCTTAAATTAAGTAATAAATTGAATAATTTAAAGTATTGCAAATACCACCTTATTTTCATAAAATGCCTTAATTAGTAAATGGGCCTATTATTGGGCCTGTTACCGAGTAAGTTATAAAAGACGGCTATTTACGGAGATCAGTTCTTTCCAACTGAAACCCGCCCTAAAATTTTCGATTAGATTTTCCTCATCCCCAATCCCCTCTCCTGCAATCTCCCAAGCGATACCGAATTATTGCATAAACTCTAAATCCCATCGGAGTAATGAAGAGACTGTTGATTACAAAAGCTGCTATTACAAATAAACCGTAAGCCGGAAAAATAAAACAAACAAAAGAACCGTCGAGTCGAGGAATGCCTCTCTCCGCAAGACGAAAAACGCCCCGGTAGTGCTCTCGGTTAAGGCGTTTCGTCCCCAAAGATGAAACGACGACGTCTCGAGGATTGCAGCACCGCAAGATCTTCGAGCTCCGGCGAACAGGACTTTTCTGGCGAGGACAGAAGCTGGACAGCTAAGAGCTAAGTATGAAATGCAGAGATAGCTAGGAATGCTTGTTGTTGCAGATGTTGGTGTGTCTTTGGAATGGTGTGAAGCTTCCTATTTATAGGCAGATCTACCAGGTGATTGATTGCAGGAATAACTCCTGCCAATTAAGGCAGACGCAGTTTCAGGGGAGTGGAGATATGGAAGGTTGAGAGTTGGAGATTTCTACAGCCACATTCCAGAGGCTTCCAAAAGATACACTCTGGTGTAGCAGGAGCACTGCACCACGGAGAGTAATCAGGTGTAGCCGGTCCATTACACCAACGACTGGGCCAGCCCACCTAGTCCAATAGCCTAGCCCAACTGCCAAGCCCGACGGACCACCCAAAGGACCAATTGCCAAGATCCAAGTCCACGGACACGGACCGGAACCGGAATCGGAGCCGGAGCCGGAGCCGGGGCCGGCACGCGGCGCGGGCGTGGCGCGCAATGCGCCGCGTGTGAGGCGGTCGGGCGAAAAGGCTCGCACAAGATGAGCATGTGTGGCCCAAGCCCACCACATGTCACTTTGTTATCTCCTACAATGTGGTAGAGACTTAAATACCACACAAAACATTATTCATTAATCGATGTGGGACATTGATTAATGTAATAACTCTCCAAAATCCGAATAAGGTAAGTTTCTCCACTTTAGGTAACATATTAGTTTTGTCCCCCCAAACTTCGAGCCACTATTTCTCACTCACCGAAAATTGGAATCGAGAAATTAAGTACACTATAATTATCTACTCAAAACGTAGATCGACGCCATATATCTCAATTCTTAAATTGGATAAATATCGAGGCTCGAAAATGCGATCGAAAAGGGTTGAATTTTGCCCAAGTCAAATTAGCAATAAATGCTAATTAACTTTCCATAATAACTAACTAATTTATATATATATATATATATATATATATATATATATATATAAACACCTTTTGATTTTCCAACAATCCCCCACATGAGTGAAAATAGCCAAATGCATGCATGCAGACACACAGCTCTGTCCTCAAGAGACAATAAAGCATCAGGGTAGGTGGCTTGTGACCTTGAACCTTCCTTAGTCAGTGCTATCGAGCATACTGGTGGACTAGTGGACACGTGGCCTTGAACTATTCCTCCATAGTGTATACTTAGACAATAGCACCAACACTATAAAGTCTCAACCTCGTCCGTTCTCACGTTTGTGTCCGTTACTGGCCATGGACAACCTCTTTGGATTCATAAGTGTTATATAGAAGCGGCCCTCACTTCTCACTTACATAGGTGATTCTTACTCGAGTATCCTGTCATACTCCACCTTCTCAAGGTATCCAAGAATCATTAAAAATCAAAGACTTAACCTCACCACTTGACAGGTCACCAACACTCTCAAGCTCTTTCAGGGAATAGACTATTTGAGTGTGGTATCAACAGACTCATATAGCTTAGTTTTCCCATTGAACCAAGTTCATGGGATCTCCAATCTACAAGGTTGGGTATCCACTATAATCGTCTTTAACTTGTGGATTTAACTCTCATTCCCTCTACGAGCTTATATATTTGATATCGATTCAAACTCTTAGTAAGCGGATCCGCTAGGTTATCGATAGACTTCACATAGTCTACAGAGATAACCCCACTCGTGATCAAATGTCTTACGGTATTATGTCGACGACGAATATGTCTCGACTTACCATTATACAACCCACTCTTGGCCCTACCAATAGCCGCTTGGCTATCACAGTGAATCATCACATGTGGCACGAGTTTCGTCCAACATGGAATATCTTCAAGAAAATTACGTAGCCATTCGGCCTCCTCTCACCGGCCTTATCTAAAGCAATAAATTCAGATTACATGGTGGATCGGGCTATGCACGTCTGTTTCGTGGATCTCCATGACACAGCTCCTCCCCCTATAGTGAAAACATAACCACTAGTAGACAACGAATCTTTAGTGTCGGATATCCAATTTGCATCACAGTACCCTTCAAGTACTGGGGGATTCTCGAGTAGTGCAACCTAAAGTTAAGAGTGTATTTCAAATACTTCAGAACTCTTACAAGAGATTTCCAATGCTCTCTACTATGATTACTAGTATAGCGACTCAGTTTGTTCACCGGACAAGCTAGATCAGGCCTCGTACAATTCGTGATGTACATAAGGCAACCAATAACACTAGCATAATCCTCTTGAGCAACAGGATCACCCCTATTCTTGCTTAAGTGAACATTAACTTCTAGAGGAGTCTTTGCCGGCGCACTATCAAAGGCATTAAACCTCTTAAGCACTTTCTCAATATAATGAGATTGAGACAAAACAATCCCTTTGGGAGTTCTTTGAATCTTCACTCCAAGAATAACATCAGCAACTCCCATATCTTTCATATCGAAAGTTCTCTTAAGCATACGCTTGGTGTCATTTATGACTTGAAGGTTTTGTCCCATAATTAACATGTCGTCTACATAAAGACAAACAATTACAAAACCATTCTTTGTATTCTTTATGTAAACACACTTGTCACATTCATTAATCTTAAAGCCATTCGACAACATAGCCTCGTCGAATTTCAAGTGTCATTGTAATGGTGCTTGTTTCAACCCATATAGGGATTTCACCAACTTACATACCTTTCGCTCTTGGCCAGGTACTACAAATCCTTCAGGTTGTTCCATATAAATTTCCTCTTCTAAATCTCCATTTAGAAAGGCAGTTTTCACGTCCATTTGGTGAATCTCAAGATTTTGCAAAGCAGCAATCGCGAGAAGCACACGGATAGACGTAATCCTCGTTACAGGCGAATAAGTATCAAAGAAATCATATCCTTCAATTTGCTTAAAGCCTTTAACCACTAAACGAGCTTTATATTTGTCAATTGACCCATCTGCCTTATACTTTCTTTTTAGGATCCATTTACATCCTAAGGGCTTGCAACCTTCGGGTAAGTCTGCTAAGACCAAGTGTGATTCTGCAAAATGGAATCAATTTCACTTTGGACAGCTTCTTGCCAAAATGGGCCATCGGGTCTAGAAAGAGCTTCTTTTATAGACCGCGGTTCTTCATCTAAAAGAAAGACAACATAATCAGGACCAAAGTCCTTAGCAACTCTTGCTCTAGTGCTACGTCTTGGTTCTAAAGTTTCAAGATCGTCAGCTTGCCTCTTACGCGTAGCGGGTTCTACCCCCACATTTCTAGAACTACTTGCTTCACCACTAGAGCTTGACTCAACTTTATCATCCTTTTTACAAGAATAGATATTTTCAAAGAATATAACATTCCTTGACTCAATAGTAGTTCCAACATTCATATCGGGCACAGCCGACTTATGAATGACAAATCGATATGCACTACTATTCAGTGCATATCCTATAAAGATACAATCGACGGTCTTAGGTCCGATTGTAACTTGCTTAGGCAAAGACACTTCTACCTTAGCCAAACACCCCCACACTTTGAGGTACTTATAGGAAGGTTTCCTTCCTATAAGGAGTAACATCTCTACCTTTTAGAGGTATTTTGTTTAATAAGTAGTTAGCCGTCAAAATGGCTTCCCCCCACATGTTCTAGGGCAGTCCAGAACTTATCAACAAGGCGTTCATCATCTCCTTTAAGGTTCGGTTCTTCCTTTCAGCTACACCATTTGATTGAGGCGAATAGGGGGCAGTGGTTTGATAAATAATACCACTTTTCTTACACAGCTCTTCAAAAGGAGCTACATACTCTCCACCTCTATCACTTCGTACCATTTTGATTTTACAATCAAGTTGGTTTTCGGCTTCTGCTTTGAATTTAGTAAAGGCTTCAATTGCCTCATCTTTACTCCTTAAAAGATAAAGAGTACAATACTTAGTGCAGTCATCAATAAAAGTAATAAAATACTTTTTCCCACCTCTAGTTTGTACAAACTTTAAGTCACAGACGTCAGTGTGAATGAGTTCTAGAGGTTTTGTGTTCCTTTCTACAGAATTAAATGGCAGCTTAGCCAATTTTGCTTCAACACAAACTTCACACTTGGTTTTGTTAAACCCATTTACTTTAAGTAGATCGAGATTAACTAGTCTTTTTATCGCATTTAGATTAACATGTCCTAATCTAGAATGCCATAAATCGGAACACTCAATCAAGTAGGAGGAAGCAGCTTCATTATTATTATTCTTAGCCTCAACAGGCTCTTGGCGAATCGCCATTACACTTAACTTAAAAAGGCCCTCAGACAGGTAGCCTTTTCCTAGGAACATTCCAAATTTTGACAAAATAAACTTGTCAGACTCAAACACAAGTTTAAAACCTCTCTTAACTAGTATAGAGCCGGACACCAAATTCTTCCAGATATCGGGGACATGCAGCACCTTTCCAAGGGTAAGGTTCTTGCTGGAGCTCAACCTTAGCACCACAGTACCATAGCCAACTACCTCAGATGAGGCTTGATTACCCATATTGAGCTTCCTCCCTTGGCAACTCTTGTACTTGGTGAAGCGGCTTCGGTCACCATAAACATGTACCGTGACAGCGGTATCAATATACCACTTCCCCTCATTCTCCATGACGTTTGCTTCTTCAGTGACAACGGCCGCAAGGTCGGCTTCAGTGAGGTCAATTTTCAACATATTGGCTTGACGAGCCCTCTTCTTCTTCGGCTTTCGGCAGTCCTTGGACATGTGGCCGGATTTGCCACAGTTGTAGCAGTCCCCTTCAAATTTGCGGGATTGCACCTTTCCCTTCCCTTTGGGGTTGCTATTCAGACGCCCTCTCTTTGCATTGTTGGAGTTTCCACCTTTCTCAGCAAGGTTGACTCTTGGCTCCATGGGTGCTTTGCCCTTCCCATCTCAAGTCCTCATGTCGGTCTCGATGCGGAGCTTGACCACAAGGTCCTCAAGCGTCATTTCCTTTCGCTTGTGCTTCAGGTAGCTCTTGAAGTCCTTCCAGCTCGGGGGAAGCTTTTCGATTACGGTTGCCACAATGAAAGCATCTGGCAAAAGCATTCCTTCGGCATGGATGTCATGGACAATGAGTTGGAACTCTTGTACTTGCTCCATGACCGATCGAGAGTCCACCATTTTGAAGTCCATGAACTTGGCGACTACAAACTTCTTGGTACCTGCATCGTCAGTACAGTATTTTCTTTCAAGTGCCTCCCAAATTGCCTTGGAGGTCTTTACATTTGCATATACACTGTACAGACTATCATCTAGTCCACTAAGCAAGAAGTTTTTACAAAAATAGTCAGAAGTTAGCCAATTATCATAGGCTATGCGGACTTCCATGTTCTCTTCGTTGTCACTTGGAGGGGCAGGTGCATTCTCCATCAGCACAGTCGTGAACCCCAATGTTGTCAGATAGAACAACATCTTCTGTTGCCACCTCTTGAAGTCGGATCCACCAAACTTCGCGGGCTTCTCGGTAGCAGGCATCACTCTAGACGAGTGTAGAGGTGCCGTCAACGTCGGGTTCGAGCCCCCCAACACACCAAGGTGGTTCACATTCCCAAACGGGGCACTGTTCTGCAAAGCAGAAGACATCGCAGTGAAGTTATATGCCGAGCTAGTGGCATTAGCACGGTTAAGTGTGATCCTAACGTCAGTGGCGGCAGACATGGCAGCAAGGGTTGGATTAGCAAAAGCCGGAGTAGGTGTAGGGACAGACACGGGCTGGACCAATTTGCCAGAGGAGGCTACAACTTCAGAGACGACGGGGTTGGTGGCGGCAGAAGCGGCGGCGGCGGCAGCGTCGGAGATGGCAGCAGATGACGAAGACATGTTTTCAAGCAGCTTGAGTAGGATGATTTTTCGTCTTGCGATTGTTGGTTACAAAGACTGCTATTACAAATAAACCATAAGCCGGAAAAATAAAACAAATAAAAGAACCGTCGAGTCGAGGAAGGCCTCTCTCCGCAAGACGAAAAATGCCCCGGTAGTGCTCTCGGTTAAGGCGCTTCGTCCCCAAAGATGAAACGACGACGTCTCGAGGATTGCAGCACCACAAGATCTTCGAGCTCCGGCGAACAGGACTTTTCCGACGAGGACAGAAGCTGGACAGCTAAGAGCTAAGTATGAAATGCAGAGATAGCTAGGAATGCTTGTTGTTGCAGATGTTAGTGTGTCTTTGGAATGATGTGAAGCTTCCTATTTATAGGCAGATCCACCAGGTCATTGATTGCAGGAATAACTCCTGCCAGTTAAGGCAGGCGACAGTTTCAGGGGAGTGAAGATATGGAAGGTTGAGAGTTGGAGATTTCTACAGCCACATTCCAGAGGCTTCCAAAAGATACACTCTGGTGCAGCAGGAGCACTGCACCATGGAGAGTAATCAGGTGTAGTCGGTCCATTACACCAACGACTGGGCCAGCCCATCTAGTCCAATAGCCTAGCCCAACTGCCAAGCCTAACGAACAAGCCCGACGGACCACCCAAAGGACCAATTGCCAAGATCCAAGTCCACGGACACGGACCGGACACGGACACGGACATTATTCATTAATCGATGTGGGACATTGATTAATGTAATAACTCTCCAAAACCCGAATAAGGTAAGTTTCTCCACTTTAGGTAACATATTAGTTTTGTCCCCCCAAACTTCGAGCCACTATTTCTCACTCACCGAAAATTGGAATCGAGAAATTAAGCACACTATAATTATCTACTCGAAACGTAGATCGACGTCATATATCTCAATTCTTAAATCGGATAAATATCGAGACTCGAAAATGCGATCGAAAAGGGCTGAATTTTGCCCAAGTCAAATTAGCAATAAATGCTAATTAACTTTCCATAATAACTAACTAATTTAATATATATATATATATATATATATATATATATATATATATATATATAAACACCTTTCGATTTTCCATCAGAGACCAGTCGATGAAGTCGTTGATAAGCTAGACGGGCTGAAGAACCCGGTCTTCCTCACGAAGGAGGAACGGCAGAAGCTCGCCCTTCAACGCCGCCAGGAAGAAGCTCGCCCTTCACGGCCACGACTCCAAACCGGCGTCCTCCTCCGCCGACCGAGATCGCGACCAAGATAGGGAGCGGGACTCGGAGCGGCAGAAGGCGCGGGAGCGCGCCCGCGTGGAGAAATTGGCTGAGAGGGAGCGGGATATCGAGCTCGCTGCTATCTAAGAACAGTACCTAGGGTCTAAGAAACCTAAAAAGAGGGTGATTAAGCCTAGCGAGAAGTTCCGATTCTCTTTCGATTGGGAGAATACCGAGGATACTTGGCGAGATATGAATGTTCTCTACCGAAACCCTCACGAGGCCCGCCCCGCGTTTTTCGAGCAGGGATGGACCGTAGGGAGCAGAAGAAACAAGCTGCCAAGGATGAGAAGGATATCCGCGATGAAATCCGCAAGAAGGAAGGCATCGAGGAGATTCGAGAGGAAGCTGCGGAGCAGGCTGCAGATATGTATGATTCGTTTGATAATGACTGAGAGAGATTGGAGAATTTTTAGGGAAGATTTTAGCATCTCTTAGAAGGGCTTGAGGAAAGAGAGCAGGCTGGAGCTGGAGTTTCTCAAGGCAGTGGAGAGGGCTGGTTTGAAATGCCTGCCATTCCTCTCGGCCTGCAGCAGCGAGACGTTATTGGGATTGCAGAGACTGGTTTTTGTTCTTCCCATGTTAAGACTTACATTACTAAACTTCACATGCTAACATAATGACATAATTCAGCATTAACATTAATTACCAAATAATTCACCAAAAAACCATTCTATGCATTATATTATTTTGTTGTTAATAATATAAGCTGATGGCGTTACAAGGGAAAAAAGAGAGAGGAGAAAATAAACAAATCCAAAAACACACACATGGATTCTAATAAATCCAACAAGCCAACACAAATTCCCCGAAACCCATCCACTTTAGTTTTAACTTAATTAATCACATCATTATTGTTAATAATAATTAATAATACTCCCAAATATGAATCAGAACCACCCATACCCGCCGGAGAAACTATTTCTTGCGGAATCCGTCGACTCCTCCACTCCATAATAAGCTCCTCCGAAGTCGTACGGAGCCGCCTGCTCTGTCAGCTCCAGATACCTCATGTCATTCAGCACCCCATGCCCCATCTCCGACAGCATCGGCGGCTCTGAGTAGCAGCTGCTCGTGATGTCCGGCGGCAGAGGCGGCAGCTCCGCGGCGGCGCCGCTACTCTCCACGTGCTGATCGTAGTAATTTCCGCTCGAATTCGTGTAGCTTTGATTCCACGATCCTCCGGTCAGCTGAAACCCCGAGAACTGCCCGGACCCGAGCTCCCCCTGCCCGAAGTAGAGCTGCTGCTGCCCGTCCGCCTTACCGCCGGAGCTCTGAGAGTCGGAGAAGAGCATGGAGAAGTCGGTGCGCGTCTCGTCGGGGGAGACAATGGAGGTGACGGAGGAGCCCGGCGGCATGTCGGAGTAGACGAAGTTGGTGCGGGCGCGGGAGCCCCGCATGGAACGCGCGGCCCTGTCGTAGGCCAGCGCCGCCTCCTCCGCCGTGTCGAATGTGCCCAGCCAATGGCGCTCCTTCGTCGTGGGGTCCCTTATCTCCGCCGCGTACCGGCCCCACGGCCGCCGTCTCACGCCGAGGAATCTGTTGGTCGATGACTCGTTCGGACTCTGCGGCGGCGGATGACTCCCTTTTCTTTTGCTCTTCGACGGCGAGGGGGCGCCGCCGCCGTCGGACTTGGTCATGCTATCCATATTTGCAATACTACAAGACGTGGATAAATCGTAGTAAATAGCCCCTGACAGAGATACAGTTACGATCAGTAGTTGGAAAGTGAGATTTCCTGACAATGAGCAGACTAGGAAGACAGAGAAAGATGGGATGAGAGAGAGAGCTTCAGAGTCGAGTCGTTTTGTTGTTGTTCATGATTTCTGGGTACACCAATTGGTGAGTTTAAATAAGGGGATCGTCAACAGTTGCTTTTAGCTTTTGATGATAATAATGATTATTATAATCATTATAATAATAGTAATATTATTATTATTATCATTAATAATATAAAATATTGGGATGGATTATAGTAGAATTTATTAATATAAAGGGAAGACTGGAACATGGAGCTCCTTAATTAAACAAATTGGATTGATCATCACATGCATCATTATTAGCCATATGCATCTCTGAATCCAATGCCATTATTCCTCCAATAATTAGATTAACGATTTTGGAAGTATCATCTGAGGTTGAAAAATGAAATTGTCAATATGTATGACACAACATCGCTATAGATCGAACTCACACATAATAGAATTTAGAACAATCAATATGGCTCTAGTCTACATCTTCTCTTTATACATTACAATAGGAAAATAAAGTATTAGTTTCAAGATTTAGGGCATTTTGTTTATATGAGGGGGAAAATTATTAGTGACGATCGAGAATAATAACGTGCATAGATTTTCTGATCTTTTTTGGCATGTGAAGATAGAATCCAAGTCTAATGATAAGACTTAGGAGTGATTGCAAAAGGTGGTAGGACTAGGATCACATAATCATCATAATATGATCATTGGAAGAAATGCTTAATTAAACATCATAAGCATAATTAAGCATGCATTATATGTACGCCCCCTATAGATAGAGATAGAACATGGTTAGTATAGTATAATTTACTTATCATATGAGTAAAATTTAATTCAATATACACTTTAAATACTAACAAATTAATTTAGAGTTTTCTTGGTCAAGAAAAAAACATGCATCTCCTCTTGAGATCTCGCAACTTTTTGCACGTCTTAAAGAAGACTGCAATTTGATGATTGCTGAATATAATTCTAAGTATGTGATTCAATTATGATTTGGAAGCAATGATTGGGCTCACTGCACTAATCATAATCCTATGAGGTTTCCTTACTTCAAACCATATTTATTTTTTGCTTATCATAATGATGTGATTGAGTGGCTTCTTTATTGTCCTTTTAATTTGATTAAAACTAAAAATGATGTGACATGGTCTTTAAGAGGTCATCACATAGTCAACAAAGACAAATTTAATTTAATATATATATACATTTATTTACACACACACTAGAAACATTGCAATGCCACATTTAATCATACAATTACGCAGATTCCACATTGCAAGAAACAAACATTGGTCTTATACAATTCATCTTGTAAAACTTTTTCAAGATGACACAGTGATAGAGGTGATTGGTCAAATATCATAAGTTTGAATAGTCCTAACGTCATTAAAGGCATTTAGGTCCAACATAATGTTTTTATTATCTTAAAACAAGATTTCTCAAGAGCATTTAGGTCCAACATAAATAGATCTTAAAATTGCAAGTTTTGTTTCGGTTTGACCTGTATTTGCTATAAGAGGAGCGCAATACAAACATTGCTCGAGTGTACAGCCTACGAATATTAAATTTCACTAGGTTCACCATATAAAATCCACTTGATTTGCAACCGTAGTAGGATTTGAATTTAAGTGATATTAGACAACAAGATAATTCACTTTATCACTAGGTCAATTAACTTGAGAGACAAAAATGTTGTTTCTTTTTACCATCCAAGAAGAATGAGAGGGTTTTGCAGGAAGATTACATGTGTAAAGATTAATGTGAAGTTTAGTGACTAGAAAGCATGTTCAAAAGAAAAAGAGTCCAAAATAGAAACTTATTTGATTAATAGTGGAAAAATTATGGGGAATATGATAATCAAAGCCATGTGCATCCAATTTAAGGCAAGATTTTATCATTATTTGAAATGGCATGTTCTTCAACTTTTCCCCTAATCCAAATAACATGTATTGGGCTTCCTTCCTTTTTCTTTGTTTGTTTTTCTGCAAGGTTGAATTATGATGAGATTGATTAAGGCATAAACCCTGGATTTTCTTGGTCTTTACCAAAACATAAAACAAGAAAGATCAAAAAGGTTAAATGGGTACCATGTGACACCTTGTCTTTTACTTTTAAAAGAATTAATAGATAAATAATTGTTGGTTCTACCTAACACTTAGCCCAGTCACACACATACACTTTACATGGGTATTTTTTTTATAAATGGTTTTGGATCATGTATGCACACTAACTACTAACTGTGAGAGATTCAGACAAAGAATGCAAGAATTCTGACAAGAACATTGTGGTAGATCAACAAGGACAAAGTTAGCTACATGATAATGTGTGTTAATCAAAGGAATCAATAATTGAATTCTTCTTTTCATATATTTAAAATAGTGATCACAAGATAAATGTTATTATACAAGAAAAGTCCATTTGCAATACGAGTAAAAGCTGAAAAAGCGATAAAATTCAAGAACGTTTTTGGGTTTTGCGTGTGCAATGAGAGGTATTTGTAACGGTTATTTAATTTGAGTGGCAAGTAGGGGTAGATCTAAAATTACGAGATAGTACAGCTAAAATTATAATTTTTGAGGAAGAGAGAAGAGTTATTTCTAAAAAATTCTCAGCCTCCACCAACCCCGGCCTTCATTTGTAAATAGGTCTTGTATTAGTTGATCCTTGATTTTGAGCTGAAGGCAGTAGTCAGCAAAAGATAAGACAAAGCAACCAATTTCGTAAAAATTAGATTATTATGGTCTCAAAAGTGAAAAACATTCACTGCCCAAAATGCTCGAAAAGATTCATTTGCCCAAATTTGGGGGGAAAATGTTTCTTTGCTGTTAAGAGAGAGTACTTGCATCCATGACTAATACGAGAGAAGCAAATCACACACAATAAAGTCCTAACCCTATATTTACAAACACTATTTGAGTGATTACCAAGACATTCAAACCAAAAATTAAAAAATTAATTTTGTAATATTAAAATGTAAATGGAGTTCTCGAATTTGTAAATTGACCCGTTGAATTTTCAAATGTTTGCATGTGCTAGCAAAAAAAGTGGAATATAATGGAAGCATTAACTAGGAAGATGCACCTAATTAAGTAGTAATAGCATCATCAATCTATACTTGACCGTCTTAGTCAATCAACTACAAGATACCATGCACAATCTTTCTCCATTATCAATTATGGATCTAGACACGTAATTTTCTTAATTAATTGATTGTATTTTTACTCATTATAGTACCAAGATTAATTTGGGAAAGAAATTGACTGTGTATTTGTGTTTGATTTAGTTTTCTTAATAATCTGAAGTATTTTGCGGCTATCAAATTGACTGAGGTTTGGTTTTCCCTCTTCCCCAGAAAAGAACTTTAGACCAGAAACAGGATTAAAAGAAAATATGTGCACGTGAGGAGAAGACCCATAAGTCATAGACTACAATAGATTTTTGGTTAAATAATCTCTTTATAATAGCTGTGGAACAAATAAGAGACTTTTGGCAACAACATGCTTGTTTTGTTATGGAGTCGAATCAAGAAATATTGGAGTATCAATTTCATCAATCTGGTAGCAGGCCTTTCTTCTAGTTCAACTACAACAAAAAATCATTAATAGCCGAAAAATACTCAAAACCTAAATATATGTCAACCGACCTCGGAGACGTTCCGTTGTAATCAATTTTTAGCAGATGTATTGAATAGTTACAGGTAAACGATTCGTGTGGAAGAGGGTAATCATGAAACCTTGACCAATGTACTTGGCAGCTCGTATTGCTTGTTGACCAGAGTTCAAGGATCGAGTTAACATAAAGAACATATTTGAATATCTCAATTCTTTCTCTTGTTTAAGACAAGTTAAGAAGAATAGAATATTCCCAATACAAAGAAGTTTTGGCTACATTCTAGTATATCACTTGAACTGCCTTTAAAGAATCAAAATCCACCCATTGTTCAAAGGCATTACATACGATAAACTAATTCCAGGATAAATGAATCAAAAATAATCTAGCCATCTCAGAATATCCTTTAAACACAGCTAGAAAGGTTGCTCATTTCTATAGTACATTGTTTCCATCAAATAGTCCGACTCACATTAGGCCATAACAAATATCTATTGTGATTAGCATTTCTGTCGTAGAACAACTACTTTTCACAATCACAACATACAAATTAGACACACATCCAAATGATAGCATCCCTTCCTGTTGTTTCTGTTATGTCATAAGGATTTGGACCTTGATACACCACAACACACATGTTTGGAGGAATAAGGTTCGCAATAGTTTCAATGTCTTTCACAACATAACTCGTCCAACCCATTCATGCTTTCAACACGTCTCCAAGTAAAAATAGTATCGCTCGAGTGAAACAACAGAACCAAATTCTCTACTCATTCAAAACTCTGCAAGTGAGCAAAATGCCACCAGATACTTAGTCCTAACTAACAACATGGTTACACAATGGAGGTGAATACTTGTTTAAGTGTTCTAGGCTGCCAAGATCCTTCAATTGATCCAGGGACTTCAAATCTACATCAAATTCAATGTAATGAACTGACCACAATTGTGGAAGCCTATGGTATAAACCCATATAAGACCATGGAACAGACTATGCCTTCTTGAGTAAAATAACCAAGGGAATGAACATGCATGGAACTGTTGTAGATAAAAGGAGCCCCAATACCAACCCACTACAAATATCAGCATTACCGACCAAATAAAAATATCAAAACTTATTTCACTTTACAGGTCAGAATCCAAAATTTTGCAAATATACATCTTACAGCTAGTTCAAGGAAACTTGAAGGCAGACTGAGTAGGTCTCTGAAGCACATACGTTCATGAGTGTTTAGGGAAGATACCATATTGGTAACCAAAAGATTTTTTTTTCTAATTCATCTCCAAAACATATACAAATAAGCAATCATAATCATCTTCCGACCATCAATTCTCGACTGGAACCCAATAACAAATACAATTGTGCACCAAACAGTAGTACTTAACAATACCTAATAATCAAGTAATTATCTAGCTAAACAACGAAACAGTAACGATCCATTATCAAATTGCATAAATAAGACCTAGAAAAAACAGCACACTAGTGTTGTACTTAACTTGTCCAACAAATCTGAAAACCAAAAAAGTGAGAATATTCAACCAAAAAAATCCTCTCTTACATTCATAATCAGGAAACTAACACCAAACTGCCATTTCCTATAACTCAATAATGCAGATAGAAATAAACAAACAAAATCAATCACCCTTTCTTCTGAAGGAGCAGCCTTCTGTGAGCCGTGCACGCCCGCCAGTCGGTTGGCACAGCACTGTCTGGCAGTTCCCGCACACAACCACAGTTTGAGAATGGCTGAACACGGTGGTTCTGTACACACGCAGAGAAACATGGATCAACCAAACCACGAATTCATCAAGTACCAAATTATCCATATCAAGAACCTAATAATTAAGTTAAAAGGAACAACACTTACATATTAAAGCAACCCTGGCACTTGACATCCTGCATCAAAATCAACAAACAAATAAGAAAAAAGAAAAATCAAACAAGAACAGCAATAACAGTCAAACAAAAAAGGAGTACCATGAAGAAAGAGTTTGGAGATTGGACAAGACGCTTAAGCTTGTGCTTCCTCTTCTCAAGCTCCGCCGGCGGGTTGAGCAAATCGTAGTCGTTTGATAGAACCTATTTACAAACATCAATTTATCAATATACGGAGAAAATAGAAAGAAATCACACTACATTGTGTAAATATATACCATTTCTGCGTGATATGAAAAGAAAAACTCTGGAGAAAACGGGAAGACGACCTCACAGAGCCGAAGAAGCCGACAGAGGAGCAAACCCTAAATTTTTTTTTGTATTCCCTAATATAGTAATTGAAGTTTATCGATAAGTGCTGAAAGTTGTTGGAAGCTATTGAAAGTGGTTGAAAGCAGCTGAAAGCTGTTGATTTTGATAATTTATAAGTGTTTGCGAAAAATGCTGAAAGTCAAAAATTAATATTTAAAAATATTAATTTAAACAAATTTAGAATTTTAGAATTTTTACACAAATTTAGAATTTTTACATAAATAAAATTTAAAATTTATTTAGAATTTTTACACAAATAAAATTTAGAATTTTTACACAAATTTAAAATTTAAAATTTATTTAAAATTTTTACACAAATTTAGAATTTAAAATTTAGAATTTACACAAATTTAGAATTTACACAAATTTAAAATTTATTTAGAATTTTTACACAAATTTAGAATTTTTTAAATTTAGAATTTAAAATTTAGAATTTTTACACAAATTTAGAATTTACACAAATTTAAAATTTAAAATTTATTTAGAATTTTTACACAAATTTAGAATTTTTACACAAATAAAATTTCACTTATTAAACAAATTTAGAATTTTTACACAAATAAAATTTAAAATTTATTTCTACTCATATAAAATAGTATTTTAATAAAAAAAATATTAAAATAAAAATTAGAAAAAAATTAAGTATAATTAATATTATTAATTAAAATCAAGAATAAAAAGATTATAAATTATATTAATTAAACAAATATTTAATTATTCTTTGTTAAATGACAAATAAAAATTATACATATAAATAAGCAATATCGATCATTAATTTAAAAAAATAGTTATAAAATTATAATATAGTGGATTAATTAAAAAGGTTAAAAATTATAAAAGTCTATAAAGCCTATCGCTACCATTGCGTAATACCAAACTTTACGAAAATTCTCTATCTTTTACCCAAATAGCTTTCAGCAGCTCTATAAGCTGGATTTCTCAAACACCGAATTCATTTTCCGAGATAAAAGCCTATGTTCGATTCGTATAAGTCTATCGCAAACACCCCCATACTGCTGCTATGTTTGTTGCAGTTCCCAAATTGACACTCGAGAAATTGCTATTTTGCCATTTTCCTATTTCCAGTTGTAAAATATTATATGTGTGTGATTAACTGATTATACGATATTAATAATTGATTATACGATATTAGTCACATGAATTATGAACATAATGTAAATCTTTAGCATCTATAAATTTATAAATTATTGTATCCGTTCGGTTTGAACCCATAATAATATTAGGATTATTATTTTGTTTTATTATGACTAGTTAGAGGCATATGTGTAGTCGCCAATTAATTATTGAAGTACAAACCTTAATTAGTTTGGCATCTTTTATACTGCAAGTATACGTGTTAGTTATGTAAAAATCATTATTCGTCGTCTAGGGTCTGATGAGTAGTGTTTTGCTACTGTATATCTTAGAATTATACGATTTTAAAATAAAATTAGAAGAAAACCGACTAAAGCCCGATACTGAAATGTCCGTTACGCCCCTCTTAATTCTCGAGTCCGAGTACGGCTTAAACCCATCGGAAAAGTCTAAATCAGTGCTCAGGCTTTGACTCTATTTCTTTTACTCACTCTGACGATCACGATATACTCCGCCGTCGCCGGCCAAAAATGATGCCGCCGGAGCTTCAGCCCCGGGCTTTTCGCCATCATGTCTCCCCCTCCACTAGCGCGCCCTCATTTGCCTCCACCTCCTATAACGGCGTGCAAAACCCTAACCCTAGCCCTCCGACATCCCTATATTACAGCGGAGCCGCCGGAAGCAGCCGCCGCTCCAGCTCCTCAATGAAGAACTCTCGATTCTCCCCTTCTTCATTTGTTCACAATGCCAGAATTGCCGTCGCGCTCGTCCCGTCCGCAGCCTTCCTCCTTGACCTCGGTGGTACTCCGGTTGTCGCCACCCTTGTTGTCGGCCTCATGATTGCTTACGTCCTCGATTCGCTCAATTTCAAATCCGGCTCCTTCGCCGCCGTCTGGTTCACCCTCATCGCCGCGCAGATTACGTTCTTTTTCAGCTCATCGCTATACTACACCTTCAATTATGTCTCACTTGCTCTCCTCGCTGCCCTAACTTGTGCAATGGGGAATTTCCTAATCGGAGTTTGGGTTTCGCTGCAGTTCAAGTGGATACAGATCGAGCACCCTTCTATCGTGCTTGCTCTTGAACGCCTCCTGTTCGCAGGTGTTCCGCTCATAGCTTCCACACTTTTTACCTGGGCTACTGTTTCTGCAGTGGGTATGTCGAATGCCGCTTACTATCTCATGATTTTTAATTGCACTTTCTACTGGCTGTATGCGGTCCCTCGCGTATCCTCCTTCAAAGTGAAGCAAGAAATGAATTACCATGGTGGTGAGATGCCTGAGGATAATTTCATACTTGGGGAGCTTGAGAGCTGTGTGCATACTCTGAATCTTCTGTTCATCCCTTTATCCTTCCATATTGCCTCGCACTATTTGGTTATGTTTTCATCTGGTGCTGCTATCTCCGATTTGTTTCTCCTTTTCTTCATTCCCTTTCTGCTTCAGCTTTATGCATCTACGAGAGGGGCTTTGTGGTGGGTTACTAAGAACAAGCACCAGTTGCAGAGCATTCGATTGGTAAATGGTGCCGTGGCTTTAGTTTTTATTGTTGTATGCCTGGAGATTCGAGTTGTTTTCAATTCATTTGGGCGGTACATTCATGTTCCACCGCCACTGAATTATATGCTCGTCACCATCACAATGCTTGGAGGAGCCGCAGCTGCTGGTTCTTATGCTCTTGGTATGGTTTCTGACTCGTTCAGCTCACTGGCATTCACTGCAATGACCGTTGCTGTCAGTGCTGCTGGAGCAATTGTTGTGGGACTTCCTGTACTGGTATGCATTGTTTTACCACGTGCAACTTTGGTTATGCAATAATGTGATATTCCTTCTATAACTCCTTCCTTAAGGATTTGTTTGTGAATTTTGTTCCTTCACTCAAGGTATTGCCTTTTTTTAAAAGTTGGTGATGTAATGCCTTTTTCTGATTTTAGTTTGTGAAATTATATGGATTTCATTACATAGTTATCTAATGTTGAAATGAATTGTCTTCCTCAAAATGGATGCATATCATTTCGATTGTTTTTTTAAGTTGATTCTGTGCATTTTCGTGCTTTGCTGATGTTGCTATATGTTTACTAGTTGCCATAGAAAAATATAAGTCGGATGAGTTTCCATTAAATATTCATGATTCTTAGATTACCCAGTGTTAATAAATGTTGGGGATTCTTAGATTGCAAGTGATAATTTGACTAATACAAAGGGGACACAGATTATCATAAGATGGTCATCTAGACTATGCTGGGAGAATGTATCACCCGATTATGATCCCGCATACCATTCAAGTGAGTTTTGAAGTGACCAAGTCTTGGGCCAGACCATCTTTTCTCACATTATTTCTGTGGCTGAAAGTTATCTAGGCTCTAGAGAGTTGCAATATGATGTAGGCATGTTCTTTTTTCTGCTCTAGCGACCTACAACTGTTGGACCAACTATGCTTTTCTTCAATTAGGTAGCTCCAAGATCTTGTCTGCGATAGACCTTAAGCTTATTCTGTTAGGTGGTTTTTGATCTAACAATTCATTGGTCATTAGTATTCAGCACCTTCTGTGCCATGCCATAATGAATCTATAACAAATTAGCCAGTCAAATATTTTCTTGGATCTTCTTTGATTATTTAACCTTTGAACTTCTATATGGACATAGAAGATAAATATGGAGAGAAAAATGCTAACAATCTTTTTTATGAAATTTAGTCAAATGTATGTCGAGAGTGAATCCTGTATTTGAGTTGAGAACTCTTTCTGCCGTCTATAACTCCTTGCTGTAAATAATTATTCACTATATGTTCATCAATGGCAGACTGGATTCCATATTATACAGTTCCATGATCTGAATAAGTACAGAGTCAAAATAATTGGTGGGATTTGATTGTCAAGACCTTTATATGCTGAAATTTATGATTGAGATCCATTTTCCTATATTTTCTGTTTGCAATGCGCCTCCCATTTTCTCTTTTGCAGTTTTTTTAGTACAAAAAACAATTTAGAAAAACTTGAGAATTATAACTGGAAAGTGGGAAAGATTAAAGAATAGTGCACATTATGATCCATATTTCTATTCATGTTTTAATCCTGCAAGGCATGCCACTGAAAGTCTCTTTGTTTTCTTTTTTTCATTTTTACAGTTCCTTCCACTCCCTGCAGTAGCTGGATATTGTTTGGCTCGTTTTCTCACAAAGAAGAGCTTGTCATCATACTCTGCATTTGTTGTATTGGGGAGCTTGATGGTTGCTTGGTTCATGATGCATAACTATTGGGATCTTAATATTTGGATAGCAGGCATGTCACTGAAATCCTTTTGTAAGCTTATAGTCGGAAGTGTGCTTCTGGCAATAGCAGTTCCTGGTTTAGCTGTTCTTCCTCCACAATATCGTTTTTTGACTGAAGCCGGATTGATAGGCCATGCGTTGTTGTTGTGCTATATCGAGAACAATTTTTTCAACTATTCAAATGTGTACTATTATGGGATGGATGAGGATGTGATATACCCAAGTTATATGGTTGCCATAACTACTTTTGCGGGTCTAGCCATTGTCAGGAGACTTTCCTTGGACCAGAGAATTGGACCAAAGGCAGTTTGGGTTCTGATTTGTCTGTATTGTGCAAAGTTATCTATGCTTTTTATGGCTTCGAAGGCTGTGTTGTGGGTTTCAGCTGTTCTATTGCTAGCAGTATCTCCTCCACTGCTGCTTTACAAGTACTGGCTAAACCTTTTTGTATTGTTAATGTTGTACTTTTTTCCGCTGAAACTTAACCATTCTGGTTATCTTGCAGGGATAAATCGAAATCCTCAGCATCAAAGATGAAACCTTTTCAAGGATATGCACATGCTGGTGTGGTTGCTCTGTCAGTCTGGTTTTGTCGTGAAACGATCTTTGAAGCCCTTCAGTGGTGGAATGGAAGACCTCCACCAGATGGCTTGCTTCTGGGCTCGTGCATTCTCTTAACAGGCTTAGCTTGTATACCTATTGTTGCTATGCACTTTTCCCATGTCATGGTACAATTCTTATAATTCTCTTATATCCATGTTCATGTCTTTTCACCTATTTATTTTCTTCCACACTGATAGTTAAAATAACTACCCTAAGTGTTGCTAATAATCATTTGATTTGATTTCAATTTGGAGCAATATTTGCAGTATCATTTTACTGAACTCCTCTATATCGAAGGGGCTTCTAGCATGTCTGCATATCAAATATCTATTTATTATGATTAACTGAAGATTTTGCATTTTCATTTGCAGGCTGCCAAGAGATATCTTGTATTGGTCATAGCAACTGGTCTGCTATTCATCCTGATGCGGCCACCCATTCCAATGTCATGGACTTATCACTCTGACCTAATCAGATCTGCTCGTCAATCTACTGATGATATTTCAATATATGGCTTCATGGCTTCGAAGCCTACGTGGCCATCATGGCTGCTTATAACAGCAATTCTTCTCACCCTGGCTAGTGTCACCTCCATTATTCCCATAAAATACATTGTTGAGTTGAGAACATTTTATGCCATTTCTGTGGGAATTGCTCTTGGTATTTACATAGCTGCAGAGTATTTTCTTCAGTCAGCAATTCTGCATGCTCTCATCATTGTCACCATGGTCTGCACGTCAATATTCGTGGTTTTCACTCATTTACCTTCCACTTCTAGCACCAAGGTCTTGCCCTGGGTGTTTGCTCTAATCGTCGCCCTATTTCCTGTGACATATTTACTGGAGGGTCAGGTGAGAATTAACAAGGCTTGGCTAGGAGAGGGTGGAACAGAAGAGATGGCTGACGAGGACAACAAGATTGCAACATTACTTGCTGTTGAGGGTGCGAGGACATCTCTTCTTGGTTTATATGCTGCAATCTTTATGCTTATAGCACTTGAGATAAAGTTTGAGTTGGCTTCACTTATTCGCGAAAAGTTTGTCGAAAGAGGCGGACTTGGACACAGTCTGTCAGGTGAAAGCAGTTCAGCTACTGTTCCTCCTAGGTTGAGGTTTATGAAGCAGGTCAGAGCCTCTACAGTGCCAACGTTTACCATAAAAAGGATGTCTGCAGAAGGAGCCTGGATGCCTGCAGTTGGTAATGTGGCCACTATAATGTGTTTTGCAATATGCTTAATCTTGAATACCCACGTAACTGGGGGATCAAACCGTGCTATATTTTTGTTGGCGCCTATTCTGCTGCTGCTTAACCAGGATTCAGATTTCTTTGCTGGGTTTGGTGATAAGCAGAGGTACTTCCCTGTTGCTGTTGCTATCTCTGCCTACTTGGTCTTAACTTCGGTTTACAGTATATGGGAAGATGTGTGGCATGGAAACACGGGATGGGGTGTTGATATTGGAGGACCTGATTGGATCTTTGCAGTCAAGAATATAGCCCTCCTCGTAATGACATTCCCGAACCACATCCTGTTCATCCGCTTTGTCTGGAGCTACGCGAAACAAGGTGATTCAAGACCCTTGATTGCTATACCCCTTAATCTACCACCAGCTATAATGACGGACATTATGAAGATAAAGATTTTGGGGCTTCTTGGAGTTGTATATGCGTTGGGTCAGTATCTAATCTCCAGACGGCAATATCTCGCAGGGCTGAAGTATATTTAGACAAATGTGTTGTTGAGAACCCTTTTTGTTGGTTAAATGGCACATGACATGTGGTGGCAGCAATTGCATAGAAGATAGTACAGGAGAAATACCGACTTAGTGGTTGCTTGAAATTTTGTATTCAGTGAGGTAGGTAGATTACCGACTTAACTTCAGATGAATGAAAAATGGTCAATTCATTTTATAAAATGGTGTGCAATGCCAAGTACGGGATAATTGATAAATCTCGTTTTTAGTCTTGTATAATACTAGTAGGGATCAATTTATTTATATTCCTAATAATCCCTCTCTTGAAATGGTGAGATATAAAAACGCACGTCCCTTATCCGCAGCAACTAAAACCAGAGGCCAATAATACACACATAAATTCACTCAGGTACCTGATGGTACAATTTTTTTACCAGCAAAAGTTGCCAATCAATTCAAACCAATGCCTTCCTCCGCTACCGACGCCCTCCTCCTCCTCCTATTCCTCGTAGTGCCGGTCGCCGCCTCCGCAGCGGCGGAATTCCCGACGCCGGCCCCGTGGCCGCTCCAATTTCACTCGCTTCTGTTCGTGAACTACAGCGGATCACTCAGCATGATCGACCTCTGGTACGACTGGACCAACGGCCGCAACTTCAACATCATACAGGACCAGCTCGGTTCGGTTTTGTACGACGTCGAGTGGAACAACGGCACCTCCTTCTACTATAGTTTGGATTCGTCCAAAAAGTGCAGCTCGGCTCAGCTGGAAGTCGGCATTCTCCGCCCCAATTGGCTCGACGGCGCAGAATACCTTGGCCAGGAGACCGTCGACGGTTTCCTCTGCAATGTGTGGCAGAAGGTTCATTTCCTTTGGTATTACGAGGATGTTGTCACCAAGCGCCCTGTTCATTGGGTTTTTTACACTGGTAATAATATTTTTTCATTTTAGTATTTACAGTTTGAGATTTCAATAGATGAATTAGTGGATTTCTGCTATTTGTGTTGTAATTGTGTTTATGGCCATCGTCATTCACTGCTTTAGTGGATTAATCTCTTGGGGACACTCAAAAATCTAAATTACATGAAGTCTAGCACTTGTTAGCCGCCTATGATATCTATGTTGACAGTTTGTGAATGAAGCTTTTGTGTCTTCTGGATCAAATCTTTTGAATAGCTTCCCTTGGCTTGGAGTAGTTACCACAAGATTACTGCATAAATCTTCCTTTTTCCAATCATTCATGTTGTAGTGTTGGAAGTTACCCTGGATTTACCTCTTTTTTTTTTTTACAAATAAGTGTATAACAAGTAAGCAAAGTAATCAGTCATGTTGTAGTGTTGGAAGTTACCCTGGATTTACCTCTTTTGGTGTTTCTTCTTACAAATAAGTGTATAACAAAGTAAGCAAAGTAATCAGTCATGTTGTAGTGTTGGAAGTTACCCTGGATTTACCTCTTTTGGTGTTTCTTCTTACAAATAAGTGTATAACAAAGTAAGCAAAGTAACCTTTAGGTACTCAGTATAACGACTAGTAGTTCAATATTGATCTGCTTCTTACAGTTTGTTTACCAATCAATTCCAGAGCCCTCTCCTATTCACGAAATGTCCAATCCTAATTTTAACTTTTGGAGTTTATTTTTCACTTCAAGTATGTAATTTGTTTTGTCAAGTCATCTGCATCATACGCAATGCATGGGTAGTCTCACTAGTGATCACGAGAGATTGAAGAATTATGTTACTGTTTATATATCCAGAATTTTTATGAATTGTGACACTTAAGAAACTTATTCATAATATTATAACATAATTGTGACACTTGTAGATAGGATGTAATTTGGTGAAACCAGATTACCAGTTTATCCACACTTTTAAGATATAGAAATGATGGCCTCCTCGAAGGAGTAAAGGGGCTAGTCTGTGGAGTGTTCATATTTAATATCATTCTCGTAGCATATCATGTTGTCTGCAGGATTGCTCAACTTTTTCTTTTGGACTGGAGAGACATGTTAATATTCTTGTTTGTTTTTTATCACTACAATGCAGGAAGATCAATCCATGTCATGACATTTGAAGTGGGTGCTGTTCTTGAAGACGAGAAGTGGCAAGCTCCTGTATATTGTTTTGAGAAGAAAGATGGTGAAACTGATACTAGATCCCACTTCAAACTAGATGCTGGTTACCTTGAACCACCACTAAAAGGAATTCTGAGGGGGTCGATGTAAGCTTGGTAATAATACTTGATGAACTAATTCTGTCCTTTCTCATTGTCTAAGAGGTCCCCTACTCTTGTAGTTTGAAGAGAGCGTCATTCTGGTTCCTTCTCCCTTGTGCATTTACTAGTTTATACACTCGGAAACTGGTCCATAAATTGATCATACTGAACCTGATGTTCTCAACAAGTTATTAAAACATAATAACGTCAAGTACAATTGCAGAGTAGTACTCCCTCCGTCCCATTATTAGTGGCGCATTTCTTTTCGGCAAGGTAATTAAGAAAATATGTAATAAAGTAGGGGGCGAATTGCAAAACTAGTCAATATCTGTGATGAAATTGCAAAAATAGTCAAGATGTGTGTAAATTGCAGAAATAGTCAAATAGTATCCATGCATTTATTGTGGCAGAAGGATGAGAAATGACTGACGTCTTTGTCGTGGTTTGATAAATGAAGCAGGTGAGAACACTTTTCCCATGCATTAAATAATTGCACTGTCAAAAACACTTTTCAATTTCCAATGCTACTAGTGGACAATTTTGAGCCTGTATGATTTGATAAATGAAGCACGTGAGTGAGTTACGTATCCTCTAGAATTTCTATATTAATCAGTGTTCACCATTCGTTTTCATCACACATAAGTTGAAGGTTTCACCAATTTTAGATTGAGAATTCTCGAAGGAGTATTTTATTGAAAGGTTAGTTTTCGAATTTATTTTATAATTTGAATAAGTAAAATTCTATGTTATTAGTGACTCGGTGAGTATAATCCAAAGTAAAATGATATGGCAATGGAAAAGATTTTTTATTTTTTAAGATTTTGTAAATTATTAAATTGTGTTTTAGGAAGCATAGTAATAATTGTTATATGATTATTCGGTTTAGTTCTTGATTTATGAAGCATAATCGAATTTCTGTTTTAGAAGCACAGTAATTAATTATGAGCATAATCGTAATTGATTTATGAAGCATTGTAATCTATTACTCCCTCCGTCCCATTAGTAGTGTCCCATTCCTTTTCGGCACGGTTATTAAGAAAATGGTGTTTTGTGGTGTGTATTGTTTGACTTTTGAGTGGTTGATTCTTGTCCACATATTTCTTACCTTTTTTAGAAATGGGACACTTCTAATGGGACAACCAAAAAAGGGAAATGAGACACTACTAATGGGACGGGGGGAGTACTTCTTAAAAGCTACATCTAATAAAAACACTGTTTAGTCCGGTCACATCAGCCTTACCCCCCCCCCTTCCAACCCACCCCGCTGCTTTCCGAGTTACGCGCGCCACGTTCGCGCCATACTTGTACGTGCCCAGTTCAACTGCTCCCGTCGGCGACCATGCTTAGACGTCGGCCGCTTGTTTTGGCAAGATATCGTGTCTCGTATATTTTTATTCTCGCCGAGATCTCGCTATTTAAGCAAACATCAGGTGATGCGACGTTAGCTCATGATATCACTCACCTGATAGAACTTTCTGCTGATTCTGTCTACTACTGATTTCATTATCAACTACTGCCTCGAATATAACTAAGCCGATAGAGCTTTTACTGAGTCTGTAGAGGTTTCTTCGCTAAGGTCTTGCTATTTAAGCAAACATCAGGTGATGTCACGTTAGTTCATGATATCAAACAACCGATAAAACTTTCTACTAATTTCGTGTACTACTTATTTGATTATCGCCACCGCTCCGATAAAGCTTTCTACCGATTCTATCTACTACCGATTTTATTATTAGCTAGATTTTATTATTAGCTATTCTGTCTACTACTGAATTAATTATCAACTACTGCCTGGAATATCACTAAGCTGATAGAGCTTTTACTGAGTCTGTAGAGGTTTCTTCTGCTAAGGTCTGCTATTTAAGCAAACATCAGGTGATGCGACGTTAGTTCATGATATCACACGCTGATAAAACTTTCTACCGAATCGCCTACTACTTATTTGATTATCGCCTACTACTTATTTGATTATCAGGTACTGCCTGGAATATTACTAATCTGATAAAGCTTTCTTCTGATTCTATCTACTACTGATTTGAATATCAGCTATTCATTATGTAATATCACTAAGATGATAAAGCTTTCTACTGATTCTGTTTAGAACTGGTTTGATTATCAGCTACTTACTGGAATATCAGTAAAGTTTTGTACTGATTCTACCTCCTGCTGATTCATGGATCAGTTGGTGGCTTAGAAAAGCTTTGTACCGATTCCCGTCTTCATCCGAACACATATACTATATTTTCGTAATAATATTCAACGGAGGCACTTCTTAAAAAAAGGCATCTAATAGAAACACTATTCCTACCAAGTCACATCCGCCTTTTTTTCGAGTTTCGCGCGCCTCATTCGCGCCATACTTAAACGTGTGCATTTCAACTGCTTCCATCGGTGATCACGTTAATGTCATGCTTGTACATATCCATTTCAACTGCTCCCATCGGCGGCCATGCTTACACGTGTGGCGCCGGCAGTAGGACGGCGTGGCCCTAACAGTTCAAAAGGTCTACATCTACATTTTCCTCCATAGATAATTCTTTATAAATGCATCTTTATATAACTGCATTTCTATTTCAGTTGGTGGATAGTTATTCATTGTCTAAATGGCACCCGATTGGCTTCTCATAAGAGACTTGGATGACACAAAACAAGATTATCTTATGAAGCTGCGACTTGTGTGTTTTTATGAGACGCTTGCTTTTAAGTCCAGAGATGTGTATTCTCTTGATTGTATATTTCATGACTCTGAGGTTTGCCCATTGTTTGTACCTTATTTTTCCGGGTTTATTCCTCGGTTTGTTCTTTTAAGTCATTCTTTTTCTTGTTCCTTTATCTATCGGGAGGACAAGAGTGCGGGTTACGTTTCCGAGAAGTATCATACGTGCCTTCAAACCTCTTTTAATAGAAGGCCAGTTATATGGATTGAAAAAGTTTAGGATGTCGTATAATACCGGAAAGTATAGGGTTGTAACGAGTAAATTTAGAATTCAGGTTGGTGAGGAAACCCAACTGCGCGTCGTTTTTGACTCATCTTTTCCCACCAAGCGTTTTTGGTTGAAACCCATTTTGGATGTTCTTCGGATTACTGATGATGGTGAAGAAGCGACTTTCGGTTAGTTTTTATGTCGTTTCTCTATTAGACTGAGTTTTTTATATCAACTTTCAAGATGTGTATTACAGGGAGGCTTTTGAAACTTTATTTACTGTGTTCCAGATGTTATTGGTGTGTTGGTAGAGGTTTCTCTTCCTCAAGATCAGAAAACTTATCGTGGGGATGTAAAGAAGATGATGAACATTTACCTTGAGGATATGGAGTAATTAATACTGATTGCAAATTTAGTCTTACTTTTAGTTTTGCTTAATTGAATTATAATGTTTATTTATGATTATTCTGTAGGTTGAACAGGCTGTGTTGTACTTTATGGGATGAATATATTGAGCTCTTCATGAGTCAGCTTGATGAAAAGACTGTGAATCCTAAGATTGTTATTGTTCAGCACTGCAAGGCTAATATTTATAATGGTGTGTACTAAGAATTACAATTTTCTTTATTAATTTTTTCTGAGGTATTTTCTTATCTATCTCGCTTGTTTTTTCATGTGAAGAAAAAACAAAGGTTGCCAATGTTCTTCATGCTACCAAGATTTATATCAATGGTGATTTTGAGGAGGTGAATGATTTCAGAATGAGGTATCTTTTTGGGGTTGCTTTGATATTATGTTTTATATTGATCTTTTGGAGTTCAGTCTTCTAATTTTATGTATTATATTAGTAGTATCTGTTAGGAGTGCATATAATAAGTGTGGTGATAAACAACATATTTTGTTTCAGTACTACTGATAAAATAACAGTTTGTATTGATATTGTTGATAAAGCCACATTCCGTATCAGTACTACTGATGAAATGTCGACTTTTACTTGCTGAATGTTTGTTTTTTGTAGGTATGTCGACAAGTATGGTCAGGCTGGTTCAACTTGCAGTGGTGTCTCCCAAGGAACGCATGTGTCTTCCTCTGACCACTATGTTGAGGGTGTTACTGTGAAGACAAAGATTATTGATCTGTTTTTTCAAGATGAGGTATATATTTTCTGGTTTTTTATTTTTCGATTTTTTTTACTTCTTATATGTTAGTTGTTTTCTATTGATTCTATCCAACAATATAGGTTGCTCATTGTTGGATTGCTGGATCCATAGATTCTATTGATTTTGATGGGGGTTGGCATTATGTTGTCTGTTCTAAATGTTTGAAGAAATTGGACAAGATGGAGAAGAAATTTTACTATCGATTTTGTAATTCTCATGATGTGTGCCCTACCCTGAGGTATTTAGATTTTTACGTGTTTCGTTTCGATTTTTTTTTTAGCTTTCTTCCGTTCTTTATTAAGTTATTAATGTTTTTGTTCACATATTATAGATATAAATTAAAGATTTCGTGAGAGATGATACTTGGGTTGGTTACTCTTTTCTTTGTGGGATAATGATGCTTATCGATTATTGGGAAAAACGCTCGCCGATATTAAGGATAGTATTGGGGAGGTTATGCTTCTTCATCTATTTCTTTGGTTGTCTTTTGTTATATATGCTTTAGGAAGTATATTTTGGCTTATACTTGAATATCTTATTAGGGTGGTGTTGCCGATCCTAAGGGTGAAATTGCACTTTCATTATTGTGTAAGCATCTTATTTTTAAGATACAGATGCGATCTGATCATGTGGCAGTTATTGGTGGTGGATATAGTGTTTCGAAAGTGTATTTATCTCGCTCAATCCGTTCCATCCGTCCTTGAAAGCCGAGTTGTAGTTTTATAAGTTGTTTGCTTCAAGCACTATTTATTTTATATATGTTCTTTTGTTTTGATGTGGTGGGACTTATCTATGATTCTTTATTGCGTAGGAGTCCAACTGTACCTCTAAAGAGCAGCGTGTTGATAAATCTTTTTCCAATACCCCATCAAGTAAGGAAAAGCTCCCTCGTGTTGAGCTGTCCTCTGATGGTTCATGTGTATTGAATTTTGCATATTGCTAACAAGATGGGTAGGTCTTTGGATGGTGCATTTGGGGATGTACAGGATGAATCTTTAAATCTCTCCTTAAAAGACGGATGTAGGGCTATAAACCTGGATGACGATTGTATTGAAGAAGATGACTTGCTTGGTGATGCTGCTCCTCTGAAAAATGTGCTTGATAAGTTTGGAAGTTCGAGCACTGTGAAGCGTAGGAGGACTGCTTCGAAGAAGGGGTAGGAAGAAGTGTTGTAATTTTTCTGTTGTGTAGTTACCTCAGACTTATGAGGTTGAAATCGATATTATAATCTTTTGAAGCTTTTTGCAATCCTTGGACTTTGTTATCTTCTGTTGCCAATAAAAATCCATTTTCTCTATGTTATTATTGTCTTTGAATGTTAATTATATTTAATAACTATAGAGATAAAAAAACAGTTTGTCTCAGTACTATTCAACTGTAGTAAATAACTGATTAAATATACTCAAACCTCTTCAACTGATCTTTTAAGTATCAGCTGATGAACATTCTTCTGTTTAAGCAAAATTCATCTGATGATGTATTATGACGTCGGTCAGCTGGCGATAACTCTTCTACTGAGTTTGGATCAACTATTGAATCAAATGGTTATGACGTCAGTTGATCAAGTCACTCAGCTGATAAATCTTTGTACTTACTCAACCTCCTACTGACTGGAGGGTCAGTTGATGGCTAAGAAACTGACGATTGTTCAATCCTTGTCTGCGAATCCTTCTGTACATCTTTGGCTAGCAGACGATTGTTCAATCCTTGTCTGCGAATGACTCGGTTGATAGACTTTGAGGATATGGAACTTATTGACTTAGTCTGATAGTTGCTGGTTCCTATCCTCGGCTCAGACATCGCCAGTTGTTGACCTCTGTTTGGCTGTGAGGCAACTGGGGCTTCACCTGATGTTTCGGTGGTGGTTGAGGTGCCCTGTTCGCGAAGGGGAGTGTTACCCTCAGCAGATCCTTCCTTATCTGCATCCTTGGGTGATGCCTGACCCATATCATCATCATTATTACCATCATTATCTGGATGAGATGGCGGTGAAGGGCTTTGACCGGGTGCTGCTGACCTGAGACTCAGTAGGTGTAGCATGGCAGCACGGAGGTCCTCGAAGGAGGCTATATCAGCTGGTTCCCCGAACCCAATGGCTGATTGAAGAGCCTGCTCTTCAGCTAACAGAGTGATTGCTGACTGAGTTCTGACATAGTCGATGAACACGTCCCACCGAGGAATCTCAAGAAGATTCGAACTCTTGCCCACGATTGCTAAATTTACCAGGTCTTCGTGCTCGACTATCTCCGGAATTTTATCATCAATTTCTCCAGTAGCACGTAGACGAGTGGTATACATTATCGTCCACTCAGTTGAGGCTTCTTCAGTCTGTTCTGCATTGTCTGACTGAGTCTCTGAGGAGCTTATCCGCTGAATTTTATCCTTCAATGTGGCACTTACAATCCCTGTGTCAGCGTCTAGAGGAGGCTCCTCCTGAGTAGGTGGTACTGAAGAGACAACTTCAGTAGATTGAGCATGAACCTCAGTTGTTCGTGTCTTGCTAAGTCTCTTCCTTTTTGGCGGATCGGCGCGAGGAGGCAGATCTGATACTACCCTCTTCTGTTCAGATGGGCCTCGCCCGATAGACACTCGCCGAAGATTTCTCCTAAGGCCGACCGACATCATCACACATCATCGACTGATCTTTGCTTAAATGGAAAACCTTATCGGTTGGTAAGTATCGCCAGAAGAAACCTATGCGGCCTCGGTATCTTCGCAATCGACAACCGACTATTAATCACGGACGTTACTATCACAAGTACTAATTGATATCATATTGTTGGTATAATTGGTATCATATGGTATCAGACCTACTAAATCTTGTCAGTTATACTTGAGTTCTGAGAAGACAATTTCCCCTCATTCTTCGACTCAGGAGGGGACTAAATCAGTAGAAGACTTTATCGACCGAGATACGTCATCAAGGAGCAGTCGTATAAAGTCATTTGTTCTTCGAACCGAGGAATACCTTTTGATGTTGAGGACCCGGTCGTATAAAGTCATTTCAAAGTTCAGCCGTGGACCAGTCAACTCTTTTTCTGACACATTCTCACCTAGGACAAACCTAGAACAATGACAAGCAGACAAAACATTACCTGCTTTGACCAACTAAAGCTGCTCTGTTGGACAGTCTCAACTGCCCTGCTGTGACAAAAATAATATTTTCTTTATTATTTTTACGGGTGTCGATTCGAACAAAGTGTCGACTTGCATGTGTTATTTTCTTTTTGAATGGACTTCTTCTTTTATGTGTGTTCTGTAAAAAGTTTCTCTTTGTAGCAGTCTTCATCTTTTTCTGTGGTCTTCTGATTCTATATATGATATGAAGAAGTCAAGCAAGGTTGGGGGTGCTAGGAAGCCGCTTGATCAAATAAGATAAAATGTAGAGGTTTGTCCTTTAGAAGTGTATCTATTTTCTTGGACTTACGAATGCTGAAGTGCATTTGTTGTTATCTTTTTTCCCTTGCATTTGTTGCTGAACTGAGGAAGATATACTTGAAAAGTGCAAGCATCTGGTTGTTTTTGAAACCAAATATTTCAGAGATATTTTAGAGTTGATAGGTCTTTCACTTCTCTATTGTTATTTGGTTGGATTTGATTTTTCTATTCATCTTGGTCTGTTGTGTATATATTGAAAATATTATTGGCTATTAATAGTAATTTTATTCATAATTATAAGGTGGAAGCTACTCGCCGAGGGCTGGTATAAGAAGTGGTAGGTTTGGATCCATGATAGAACAGTATGCTGACGTTGTGCGTCCTTATAACAATACCTCTAGGTCTTCTATTGATGGTGAGATTTTCTTTTTTATTGTCTCTCTTAAATTTTCTTTAATTGTCAAATTTATTAGATCTTCTGCTTTGCATTAATTTTATACATGTGGTAATTGATATGTAATTGATTAGTTCTTTCTTTCTTATATGAACATTAGTGTTTATTTCCTTATAGTTTTTATTTCTGTAGTTTATAATTTTTCTGTTGATGCTAAAATGTGATTTTCCTATAGATTATTGGGACTTAGGTGATCCGATTTATGAGTGTGTATCTTGCCATGCTTGGTTTTGGTATGAAGAAAGGTTGTTGTCTGCTGGGACCAAACAATCTCCTGAGTATTCTGGTTGTTGTATCCGTGGGAAGATCAAGCTTCACATTGAAGTCACCGCCTGAAGATTTGAGTGATTTGTTTTTCGGAATGAATGAGATAAGTAAGCATTTCTTAGATAATATAAGGTACTATAACAATATGTATTGTTTTACATCTATGAGTGGCAGTATAGATCCAAGCTTGAATAATGGGAGAGGCCCTCCAGTATTCCGGATGCGTGGGGAGAATGTACATAGGATTGGTAGTTTGCTGCCACTTGAAGGAAATCCTCCAAAATTTGCTCAGTTGTATATTTATGACACTGAGAATGAAATACAGAATAGACGGGCTGTGATTTGGTGAGTATGCTTTCTTGTATTCAAATATATTTAGTCTTGGGTTAATTATTTGTTGTTTGTTTTTCATTAAATTGGGACTTCTGATTTTTTCTATAGGGGGAATGAATGTCATGATGAAGTTGTAGTGCGGCTTGGGAATATTCTTGATAGAAACAATGTGCTTGTGAAGTCTTTTCGTATGGTGAGGGATCGATTGAATGATTGTGTCAGTTCTGAATTGAAATTAAGATTGGTGTGTAGAAGAAGTACAGATCCTAGAACTTACAATCTTCCATTAGTTTCTGAGGTTGCTGCTCTTGTGGTTGGTGATGTTGATCAGTGTGAGAACAGACTAGATATTATTGTGGAAACAAGGTCTGGTCACTTGAAGCGCATAAGTGAGTTACATCTATCGTACCTGCCCTTGCAATATCCATTGTTGTTTCCTTATGGTGAGGATGGGTATCATGAGGATATTCCCTTTGCAGAGTCTGAGAAAAAATATCGTCGTAAGAAAATAAGTTTTATGGAATTCTTTGCTTTTAGGTTGCATGAGCGTGCGGGTGAAGTATCTATCCTCTTATTCTCGAGAAGGTTGTTGCAGCAATTCATTGTAGATTCGTATATACCGTGATGGAGTCTCGCGAGTTATGTTTTGTGCGTCGGAAGCAACCAAAGTTACGAGCACATCTATATAGTGGGATTAATGAGGGTGCTATGAGGGGCCGGATGGATGCAGCACAGTATGGGAAGCCGGTTGTTTTACCATCATCGTTCACTGGTAGTCCACGGTATATGAGGGAAAATTACCAAGATGCAATGGCTATTTGTGCTTGGATTGGATATCCTGACTTGTTTATTACGTTTACTTATAATCCAAAATGGCCAGAAATAGTGCGTTTTGCAGCGGTGAGGAATCTGAAGACGTATGATCGTCCAGATATTGTATCTCAAATTTTCAAAATGAAATTGAATGGCTTGATGAATGACTTGTGCAAGAAGGAACTGTTTGGACCTGTTAGAGCAGGTATTTATTTACATATTCTTATATTACCATCCTTAGTTTTGTTGTATTCTAATTCATTCCTTTATTTATTCCAGCTGTTTACACGATTGAATTTCAGAAACGTGGATTACCCCATGCACATATTCTGCTTTTTTTGTCAAAAAAGTTTAAGGATAGAACTGATGCTGCCATTGATGATATTGTAAGTGCAGAAATTCCGGATCCTGAAACAGATCCTCGGCATTATCAATGTGTGCGGGGATTCTATGATGCATGGTCCTTGTGGGGTTCTTGATTTAAAATCTTCATGTATGTCTGATGGTATTTGGGTTAAAAAATTTCCCTAAACCTTTTGTGGATATAACCAGTAGGGATAGTAGTGGTTATCCAATATATAGGCGCCGTAATAATGGTAGGTTTGTTGTTAAGAGGGGTTTTCCTCTTGATAATAGGTATGTTATTCCACACAATAGACATCTCCTTTTGAGATATGGGGCACATGTTAATGTGGAATGGTGTAATCGCCTAGAGCGATTAAGTATTTGTTTAAGTATATAAATAAGGGCAATGATCGTGTTACGGCTGCGTTTTCTAGAGAAGATGGTTTGGTGTCGCATAAGGTGGAGGATGAGGTTACACAATATTATGATTGCAGATATATTTCGCCGTGTGAGGCAGCTTGGCGAATATTTAGTTTTGAAATTCATTTTAGATATCCTCCGGTTGAGAGACTGGGTTTCCATCTTCCAGGGGAGCAAAGTGTGGTCTTTTCTGAAGAGGCTCAAATTGATGAAGTTCTTGCACGACCATCTGTTAAGCAAACAATGTTTTTGGAGTGGATGGAAGCAAATAAAAAATTCCCAGAGGCTAGGTGTTTGACCTATGCTCAGTTCCCGACTAAATTTGTCTTTAAGAGAAATAAATGGCGGCTAGACAATCTCGGTTGCGATAGGGAGGTTGTATAATGTGAAGCCTGGATCCGGAGAGCTTTATTATCTAAGGTGTTTATTAAATATTGTGAAGGGTCCTACAAGCTATGAAGAAATAAGATGCATAAGTGGTGTTCAGCATGATACATTTAGAGATGCTATGTATTCTTTGGGTTTGTTAGATGATGATAAGGAGTATATTGATGCAATTAAGGAAGCCAGCTTATGGGCATCTGCGTATTCTATGCGTTATATGTTTGCTTCTTTGCTTTGTACATCTTCAATCTCACGACCTGAAGTTGTTTGGGAAGAATGTTGGACTTATCTTTGTGATGATATTGAGGAAAAGCACAGAAATTTGTTTCATCATCGTGGTAAGAATCAGCGTATTATTATTGTTTTTCCATTTGAGTTGTTGTTTTTATCTTGAGATCTATCTGTCTGTGTTTTCTTTTATGTTAACAATGTCTTATATGTCAATATCTTTCTGTGATTTTTTTGACTGTGAGTCTTTTTGTATTAATTTTTTCCCAACTCTCGATTTAAGATCTTCGTGTATACTTTGTTCAATGCAAGCTTATGTCCATTTATTTAATATAATAATATGTCTATGGGTTATGTTTTGTAGGCCTATCACTGACCAGTGATCAGTTGAAGTGCTATGCGCTAATTGAGGTTGATAAATTTTTACGAGCTGTTGGTAAGAGTTTGGTTGACTTCCCATCCCTTCATTTGCCCGTTGTTAATGTGGTTCCTTCCAGTGATAATTTGTTGGTGATGGAGGAGATGCAATATGATTTGGCTATTTTACAACAGCAACATGCAGAATTCTTGCTTAAATGTACTGATGAACATCGTTCTATTTATGATACTATTCTGCAGGCTTCTGAGTCATCTACAGGTGGTTTCTTTTTTGTTTATGGATATGGAGGAACAGGCAAAACATTTATTTGGAAAGGTTTGTCTGCTGCATTACGTTTACAGCACCAAATTGTTATCAATGTAGCTTCCAGTGGTATAGCCTCTCTTTTACTTCCTGGCGGTAGGACTGCTCATTCGCGATTTAAAATTCCAATTGATGTTGTTGATGACTCTGTTTGCAATATTCAGCAGAATAGTTCTTTGGCGAATTTGTTGGTTTGTGCGAAGCTAATTATTTGGGATGAAGCTCCATTAATGCACAAACACTGTTTTGAGGCGCTGGACCGTACTCTACGAGATTTGATGCGTTTTACCAATCCAAATGCATTAAGTTCTCCTTTTGGTGGAAAGACAGTGGTTTTGGGTGGTGATTTTCGTCAGATTTTACCTGTTATTCCAATGGGTAGCAGGCAGGAAATTGTTCATGCTTCTATTAATTTTTCTTATCTTTGGGATTATTGTGTTGTTCTAAAGCTTACAAAAAATATGAGGTTGATCACAGCTGGCGTAGATATGGAGAAAGATGATGTGCTTTCCTTTTCAAAAGTGTTGGAAAACATTGGGGATGGTAAGTATGGTGCGTCTGGTGATGGGGTTATGGATATTAAACTTCCTGAAGATGTTGTGCTTACGTATTGTGGTGATCCAATGGCCGCCATTGTTCTTTGCAATTTATTTCAAAAATGGAAAATTTTGTGATGATCATACATTCTTGTATCAGCGTGCCATTTTAGCCCCTAATTTACAAGTTGTTGAGTCTCTCAATGATTACATAATTGCATCAAGGCCTGGTGGAGGTCAGCTATACTTGAGTTCTGACAGTACCTTTGGTGTTCCACCTTTGGATTGTTCTTCTGATGATGATCATGTTGTTGAGTTCTTAAATAGTATAAAGTGTTCTGGTGTGCCCAATCATCAGTTGTTCTTAAAAATTGGCACTCCAGTTATGTTGTTGAGAAATATAGATCACTCTAAAGGATTGTGTAATGGTACAAGATTAATTATTACAAGGCTCGGGAAGCACATATTGGAAGCTGAAATTCTGAATGGTAAATCTGCAGGTGAGAGAATTCTGATTGCGAGAATGACTTTGACTCCATCTGATCCTAGGTTACCATTGAAATTTCAGAGGAGACAATTTCCACTCACTGTTTCTTATGCAATGACTATTAACAAGAGTCAGGGACAGTCGTTGCAGTCAGTTGGTTTATATTTAAAAAATCCAGTTTTCACTCATGGTCAATTGTATGTGGCTATGTCACGTGTTACTAAGCAATCTGGCTTGAAAATCTTGGTGGTGAGGGAAGACGGTGGAGATTGTTCAGTCACTAGAAATGTTGTTTTCAAAGAAGTATATCAAAATTTGTAGTTCTACTTTATGTGAATCTTCCAGTCCCTGAACATCTTTTGCCTGTATGATCTGTAATAGTAGTCTTAACTTTAAATACATTTGTTTTAATACTATTTAATATTATTTTGTATTGTTTTGTCTTTATTTAAAGATCTTATAATTGGATTGACATTAAGTATTGTGTTATCTTCAGTGAATTGGTGATGTATAGGATTAGATCGGTCGTTATGTTCTATCTTTCCAATCTAAGTCGTGTACAGAATAAATTGTTGGATAGATCTTATATTTGAAGTTACTTTCCAGATCTCCAAGTAAATTGTTCTATCTTCAGTAGAAGACTTTATCTCTTGAGACACGTCATCAACTACCGTCATGACCATTCCAGTAAATTGTTGATCTACATTCAGTAGAAGATTTCTCATAAGCTGACTTACATAATCACAGCTCATCAGCTGATCTTTGCTTAATTGGAAGAACTTATCAGTTGCTAAGTATCAGCAGAAGAAACCTATGCAGGATCAGTATCTTCGCAGTTGACAACTGACTATTAATCACGACAGTTAGTATCACAGTACTTATTGATATCAGATTTTTTGTATAATTTGTATCATATGGTATCAGACCTACTAAATCTTGTCAGTTATACCTGAGTTCTGAGGAGACAATGTCCCCTCATTGCTCGACTCAGCTGGAGACTATATCAGTAGAAGACTTTATCAGTTGAGATACGTCACACTAAGTTGGTAATGATAATGTAATGATTTTGCTGAGTTTTCTGAATATTAGATGTTAAGAAGTGTGAAAAGAATAGGATTATTTATCAGTTGAGTGATATTCCAATCAGGCCGATCATCAAATCAGTAGTAGACAGATTCAGTAGAAAGCTATATCGGCTGAGTGATATCATGAATATCCAGCTATGTGTAAGTGTTCGTCTCTAACGCATCAACTGATCCACGATTCAGTAGGATACATAATCGCACGCTGCGGCTTTATCGCCGATTGATATTCCAATCAGTAGCTGATCATCAAATCAGTAGTAGACAGAATCAGTAGAAAGCTATATCAACTACAGTTTATTAGTGAGTTACATCCTTCTTACCTTGGTTTACAATATCCTTTGTTATTATTTTCTTAATTTCGTTACTAACCGTCCATTGTCATTTAAAATAAGGATGCAGCAACTACGGACGTAATTCAACTACAATCATAATTCATCTCAACATCATTGCACATATTTCTCAGACTTTTTTGATGAAAGTGTATGTACTGCAACTACGGACAAGTATTTCATGTAATGACCATAATCGATACAAAAATAACTGTACATGCATTAATAGTTTATAACTAAAAATAAGTCTGTTTTGTGCTGTCCTTACAAACATAAATAATGCGTACTTAAAACTTTTGGTTATACTTAAACTTTAGCTTTCAGGTAGAGCAGATTATTGGTTGTCTTCTGTCGCACAATCTTGAATTCAATTTCATCTCATGTCTTAAGTCCATGGTTTTCATAGAAGTTGTCCCATCCGCTGGTGAATCTGCATTTAGGCCCGTCCACTGTCCTACCACACATGTTTATCTCCCATTTTGCACCAGCTTGATCTTGAATGATTGCCTTCTTCTGTGTCCCTAAGTTGTTCGTGTGCATAAACTCCATTGGTAGGTTCTATGTTATGGATGTGTTAAGTATTAGATTACTGAGATACGGAAATAATATTTATATGTATATATATATATATATATATATATATATATATATATATATATATATATATATATGCACTTACCACTTTGTTGTTCTTTTTCCCATGGGATGGCATTATCTTCATTCTCCATGACTTTGCTGTGCGGAATACATTAGCTGACGTTGAACTTCCTGTTTGGTTATTGTGTTCTTCGGCTTCCTCTTCCTCCGACTCATATTCTGCTGCGCCCTCATGCTCTTCAATCATTTCCTTAAGAAACTTAAGGCATCCATGAGGTGCGAATATGGTAACCAAAAACTCTCTTTCCTTAACCAAACAGAAAGTCAGAAAGTCTCCATCATTCAATTGGTTGTCCTGTCTGAACTCTACCCAACCATCAACAAAATAGTAGTCCTCTTCGATTATTTCAACAGACACTTCCCATCGACCTCTTTCTTTCCATACATCTAGCCAGAATTTGTTTGGCGCATTGCCTCCCAGTTTGCTGATAAAATCAGGTGGGATTCTCTATATGTATAGCAGATTAAAAATAAAGAGCTTTTCTATTAGAACAATTGTGCAATTAATTCAAAAGTCTAAGATTGAATCTTTGTCCTTACCATTTTTTTTCAGCAAGGTTAGGGATATAGATTTTGAAAAATTCAGGGCCTGTAGGAGTCTTCCTCTACAGAACAATAACAAACAGTTTTCCTGCTTATTAATCCCTAAGCAGAGAGTTGAGGAACGCAGAAATAGAGCACGTTGATATATTATAACAGTTTTTATGCACATGCTTTATTAAAGAAATTAGAAGTTAACAGCTGCTTGACGTCATCAACTAACAAAATCGCCATTCCAGTCAGTAGTTTATCTACGCTAAGTCGAAGATTTCTCATCAGATGACTGCCATCATCAGACATCATCAGCTGATTTTTACTTAAATGTAAGATCATATCAGTTGGTAAGTGTCAACAGAAGAAACCTAAAAAAACTCAGTATCTTCTTAATCTTAATTTTTCAAATAGAGAACAACTGTTGTTTTATCAATAATACTTATACAAACTGCATCAATAGATATATTAGGTCATAATTGTATTCCAATGAATCAGAAGCAACCTAAAAGAATAATTTGCTACCATTTACGAAGGAAAAAAAATAAAGCAAGAAGGGAAATAAACACTCATACATCTGATGCAATTTAAGAAGAAAAATTGCATCCAAAATATTATTTTATTTTGTGTTTCCTTTCAGAATCAACTTTCGTTAATTCAAATAATAGACTTCGTATTTTGTAAGAAATGGCTCGAATTAAAATATGAAATAAAAGGCTCGAAACAGCTATATTTTAAATTCCAATATAGTAATTTAGAACAAAAATAAAAAACCGAAAATATTGGTTGATGGAGAAGCACACTAACTGAAGCACAATCATTGAACGTAGCTAAAATTACATCCAAAATGCAACATAATACTAATAAAGATTAGAAGATAGAAAAACATCTCCAAAACCAATAAGAACACAGTAGATGTAGTACCCACACCAGAAGACAAAATGCATACAAAGATTTTGAAAATTTGTGGCTACTTACCGGCATTGTGCGTTGCTATTTGGGGAGGGCAGAAAAACCGCGTTCAAGGAGGAAAGAAAATGTCGGCAGGTTAGGTCTGAAAATGGGTTAGTTGTATATGTATTTAATTCAACTACATCTTCTTTTATTGAATTATTTATTATTATTCGTTATTATTCTTTATTTTTTTAAATCAAGCATTAGTTCCTTATTTAATCAACGTGTTTTTTTGGTTATATCTTATTTACTTTAATTAGTTAGCTTATAATGAAAACAAATATATGATTTCGAAATAAAATACGAGACTTATTACTGAGTAAGTAAGACATTAGAGGTGGAAAATTTTCAGAAACAGATAAGATGATGGAGCGAGTTATAGACAATAAAGCGTGTGGATGTAATCTTATTTTTCTTCTTAAATTGCATCAGATGTATGATTGTTTATTTCCCTTCTTGCTTTATTTTTTTTTCCTTCGTAAATGGTAGCAAATTATTCTTTTATTTTAGATTTAGAATTATTTACTTAAAAATTATTTATAATAAAAATGTTTTAGAAATAACCTCAAATTTGTAAGAAATTATAATAATCTAAGATTTATTATCATTGCATTTTAATAAATAATTTTTTGTAATATATAAGAAGAGTAAGGGACAACTATAACTTGAATATGTTCAGCAGAATTGTTCTTTACTTTACCAGAAAGTAGCTTTAGTTATCAGAGAATATTTGCTTTAATCTCCTTTCTCTTTGTTCAAGGTAGTGTGGTTTTGACTTTGACTTCCTTACCTTGTCCTGTAATCTGCTGATACTCGTTTTCTTAGTAACTGCTGAGTCGTTTCCTTATGAATAGACTTGGAGATCTTTCTTTGCTGAGTCGTCTACTGACAAGATGTAGTCAGTTGTTGACTGCGAAGATACTGAGTGTGCATTGGTTCCTTCTGCTGATACACAGTCAGGGGCAATATGCATATCAGCAGAAACATGTATTTCTAAGTAACCAGCTGATACTGAAAAGTTTAGCTGAAGAGGTTTGAGTATTTATTTAATTATTATCTTAAGAAGTATGCTCGCATTTACTCTCACTCAGTATTTTATGAGCGTTCATTTCATTTTAAGGATTCTAAGTCAGTAGAAAAACCATGTTCAGTATTTGGACTTAGAATTTAATGCTCCTGCAGTGCATTTAATGCATCTCTTGTCTACCTTTATATTACTCATTTCCTACCAATTATAGATGTGCGGCGATGGAATGTATTTTAACTTTAATCTCAGCGGTCAAAAAGTCAAAATCGATCAAAACTGATTTCAATCACAGTCGTTGGATTAAAAATCTACTGTTATCTTTATCAAAACTCTTCAGTTTTTCATTCGCATATCATCTTTCCGCCATTTTCAACTTCAAAAGCTTTTTCTGAAACTTCCATTGTTCAGCATAAAATTCTCAAAGCTTTTCAAGTTTACGGTAATCATTGTTCTCTATTTAAATCTCTGCTGACCTATTCAATTTTCAAGTGCTAATGAGATTTTTGCAGATTACAATGGCGACGGTTCAGAATCCCGCGAACATCGACGAGATTATAAAGTCCAGGATTCAGTTCGAACCAGTTATGGCGATGGACAAAGTGGACATTCCATACATGAAGTATGTATTCGATCTATTGGAGGAATCTGGGCTCAACTGGCTGGTGTCATACTATCCGAAGAACTATTTGCCCAGACAAGTAGCCGAGGTGTATTTCAATTGGAGGACTCTAGATGATGGGACTGAGATTTCAAGGTTCTCATACTTGAAGGAAACCGAAGCAGATGTTTGGGATAGCCAAATTGTTAATCTCAAAATTAGAGATGCTCTGGGGATGGCTTTCGATTTGCCACAGGAAGGTATCTCTCCAATCGGTTATAAAGAAGATCAAATCAATACCTATGTGCAGAAATTCTGTGGAAGGAACGATATAGTATTCAAAACTGCCCTTCAGAAGAATCAGTTGCTACCTCAATACAGGGGGTTAGCATACGTGGTGTCACATATACTGACAAGTTCAGCCGGATCATACGATCAACTGTCAAAGCCCAGAATACAATTGATGATGGTGATCGACGACAGAGTTGAAGTCAATTGGGTGGATTTTTATGTAGCAGAGATGAAGGCTCAGGCACAGAAATTTGTAGCCTCATCTACGGGAGAAAGGAGATTAGTTAATGTTGGGAAGCTACTATATGGCATGAAGATGTCATTGATGATTCAGACTTATGCATCAGAGAGATCAGTATTTGCTGATTCTAAGTTTTTTGACAAGAATCTGATAAAATTTCAGACGAAGTCGCCATCGAAAAGTCAATCGGTCGAGGGCCACCGAACGTAAGAGGGATGCATCAGATATGCCTTCTCGCGTCGATCCGCCGAAAAGGAAGAGACTCAGCACGCTGCGAACTACTGAGGTTCAAGCTCAAACTACTGAGATCGTCTCTTCTCTACCACCTACTGAGGAGGAACCTCCACTAGACGCTGACACAGGAATGGCTGATGCTACATTGAAGGATAAAGTCCAGCGGATAAGCTCCTCAGAGACTCAGTCAAACAACGCTGGACAGACTAAAGAAGTCTCTACTGAGTGGACGATTATGCATACCATTCGTCTACGTGCTACGGGAGAAATTCATACTCAAATTCCGGAGATAGCCGAGCACGAAGACTTGGTGACCATAGCAATAAGGGCAAGAGTTCAGATGTTGCTGAGATTTCTCAGCTGGGATGTATTTATTGATTATATCAGAAATCAGTCAGCCATGACTCTACTAACCGAAGAACAAGAGCTTCAATCAGCTATTGGGTTCGGGGAACCAGCTGATATAGCATGTTTCGAAGACCTCCGTGCTGCCATGTTGTACCTGCTAAGTCTAAGGTCAGCAGTACCAGGTCAGAGCCCTTCTCCACCATCCAATCCAGACAACAACGATGATGACATGGATACAGGATCACCCAAGGAAGCAGATAAGGGAGGATCTGCTGAGGGAAATACTCCCCTTGGCGAACAGGGGCACCTCACCACCACCGAAGCATCAGGTGAAGCCCCAATGGCCCCAACAACCTCACAGCCAAGTACAGGTCAGCTAGCAATGACTGAGCTGAGGATAGGAACCAGCAGATTCAAGTCTAAATCAAAACGCTCCTTATCCTCACAGTCAATCAGAAGAACAATTCGAAGGCAAGGAAAAAAGAATCGGTTGCTAGCAGAAGAAGTTCACAACGAATGGGCTAACCTCTCTAAAGCTCAGAAGAAGAGTTTTCACAAGCTGACAAAAGGAATCAACAAGGTCACGAATGCGCCTACTCCTCAAGTTGATATCCAGGAGATTGTTGAAACAGCACTGAAAGCTCAGAAGATGGATTTAGCAACTCAAAATGAGCAGCTACTCATGACTCAGCAGAAAGAATTCTCTGAACTGCTGACTAAGAGTCTAGCAGAAGTCCAACAAAAGATGGATGAGAGGAATAAAGTTGCAACCTCTAGCCTTCGTAAAAGCTATAATTCAACAGGCAAAAGGTCTTCAAACAAACCAAAAAAGAAACACTCTATCTCAAGATCAAGCTCTACTGCAACTACGCCGAGAATCAGCTGCTCAACTCAAACGTCACAGACCTGATCAGGAGCAAGATTGGGAAAATTATCGCGATGCAAGAAAGGATTTTGATGCAACAGACTACACTTATCAAAGATGTATGCTTCAAGATTGAGAAAGAAGTTGCTTGAAATTAAAACCCACCTATCCATGATCGCCTTCGGCGATAATGCCAAAAAGGGGGAAATAGTATCAAAGGGGGAAATGGTATCGGAAGAAATGATGGGGGAAATGGTATCACGGGATGGAAATGGGGGAAATAGGAATCAAGAAGAAAATGTCGAGGCGGAACTTCGGGACAAGTGGAAAGAGCGAGAAGAGACAAGTAAGGACTCGGGGAGGAGAGTCGACCCGAAAAAGAAATCCCACGGACTCGGGATGAGAGGGAGTCGGAGAAAGAAATCGGACAAGTCCAAGCTACCGAAGGAGATGTTTCAGCTACACAGCCGCAACAAGTTCGGTACTTCTCCCGGAGTACGCACACCGGTCAAGTCCAACATGTGCCCGATACGAGCAAATCAATGATGAAACAAAGAACTCAAAGCACATAGAGGATATCACTCGATTTATTGAACAAGAAGATGATGAAGATCAACGATCAACGCCACCACGAAGGTCCGGTAAGGAAATTGTTATCGAAGGCAGTCCACAACCTTCACCAACTCCGAAATTCAAATCAAGAATGGAGCGGAGAGGCTTATGATCAAGAAGTAGCTCAGAAGCTCCAAGATCAACTTGAAAGAGAACATCAGATCGAGGAAGCTAAACTGAAGAAGAAACCTCAGAAGAAGCCAATGCGAAAAATTGCTAAAGGCAAAGTGAAGCAGCTAGCTGAAGAAAAGAAGAAAGCTCGGCAGGAGATAATCAAAGCAGATGAGCTAACCATAGCACTCGCTCGAAGCTACGCATCATTGTTCAGAGTTATCCAACAAATCTTACACCTGAACAGGAAGCTGAGGATAGAGCTACATGGGAAGCTACGCTGATATGGCTAAGATGATCAGCTTATCTAAAAAGCCAGCAGCTGATCTAAGAAAGCAGATCCCAAGAGGATCAAAGTACAGAAGAATAGCTCCTACAGGACCCTACATAAAGAAGATTGTTCCTCATACAGACAAATGGGTACCGCTCATTGAATGAGGAATGGGAATTGCTCAAAGAATCCTTCATAAAGAGCTTCTATGTATGGAAGTATTTCTCTCCGGATACATCAGCTGAGCAGGCATTTGATGAGTTCATGTATATGTTTGATTTCCAGCTAAAAGATCAGCTTCTGGATATAATGAAGAAAGAGAATATTCCATTCAAAGCTCCAGCCTTCAAGCGATATCCACCTCCTAGAACAACACGAGGAGTTCTGTTGACAAAGGTAATAGAAGATGAAGTAATTCGGGCAAAGACATCATTATGAGCTAAGTCAAGATCGTCCTGAAGATCATGAGGAGATTCAGATGTTGAGAACAAAGCTCTACAAATATTATTTTCTGGAACCTCCAGCTGAGAAGTCTGAAGATTTCAAAAAGAAGACTCAGAAGTTCAGACGGCAGCAGTAACCTCTTTATCTTGTTGTTTTTGTAATAGAGATAGGAACATGTAATCTTATCATATATATATATGACAGTTCCTGTTTCTAGCCAGACAATTACTCATTGTTTTAAGGCTTGTTTTGATTGTGTTTTTAATATTCCACAACTGATCACTAAGTGATCTGACACACATACAAAACCAGTTTTCTCTGATCTTGCCTAAATCTTATTCTGCTGAAATTAAGCTGGTAAGAGTATCTTGCCTAAGACAGATTACGAAAATACCGTATATGTATTTCAGAGGGTATTATTGGGTTAAAATAATATTGGAGTAGATAAGAAATACTAAATATAAGTTGATGCTTTAAAAATACTTAAGTTAATTTGATACCTAAAATTCACCCGTGCGTTAGCACGGGTGTTTGCCCTAGTAATTATAAAGCATAGTGTAAATGATTTATGAAGCATTGTAATAATTATAAAACATAGTGTAAATGATTTATGAAGCATAATAGTAATCAATGTGTGAAGCATAGTCAAATTACTTCCAAATTTAATATTTACATTTAATTTCCTTCTACGTCATTTTTTTCTCAATTTAGTTTTTAAATTTGGTTTGTCAATTGTATTTCTTTTCTTTTTTTACCTTCTACGTCAGTTTTTTCATTTTTTTCTCAATTTAATTTTTTTATTTGTTTAATAAGTAAAATAAAGAAATATAATTAATTAAATTTTGTTTTAATTTACTTATAAAATAAATATAAACTAATTTAAGTTTCTTCTAATATTCATAAAAATTAGAAATATATTTTTATGACCATTTTAGTATCATTTGGTTGAATATGTGATTTTTTATGAAGGAACTAGATGGCGGATGCTATAAGCGTGACCGTAAGATACGGCGGAAATTTCGTCGGTGCAGAATACTCGGGGTTTTATGAAGAACTTGCATACATGCGAGCGGACCAATTATCACTATCAGGGCTAAAACATCGAATTGATGCCATAATGCGATCAAGAGGATTGAATACACATTATTTGTTGTACACGACATCGTGTGCTAGATCTGGAAGAAAGTTGAAATCATTAATCTGTGACGATGACGACTTGATTCGACTAGTCCGCTTCGATGGTGATCCCGTTGTCTATGTTGTTCACACGACACCAAACAACGACACCGACAATCTATTCGGACAAGTTTCTGGTAACAATCGACCGAAAAATGAACAACATTTTGAAGAAGCAGCAGAAGAAGAAGAAGAAGAAGAAGAAGAAGAAGAAGAAGAAGAAGAAGAAGAAGAAGACGAAAATAAGGATGATGATTATGTGGAAGAGCAAGATGACGATTCTGATGACGATCAGATCAATTATGGCACATTTTTTGACTTCGTCGCATGGATTCGAAAGGAGGGTGGCTTCCATCGGCTCATGACCATGCTTGATCAACCAGAAAATGCATCCCCAATCTTGGGCGAAGGAGACGGATCCATTGAAGCAACAATCACAAATTGGATTGTTCTATTTATCCCAATTGGCCAACCAGGAGTCGTTGGGGTCAGGGATCTTGATCCAGTAATCGATGGTATTCTGGAGGTCGGGGCGACTTTTTCCACCAAGGCTGATTTGACGACTGCTGTTGGTTTGTGGCATTTAGAGTGTCGCAGGTCTTATAAAGTTGTGAAGACGAATAAACAATACCAGTACTACATCTGTCTTAATGCTGGTACATGCCCCTTCATTCTGCGTGCACATTATGTTGATAAGTGCTGGGAAATTTACGATTTCAAAAACAAACACACATGTCAATTCGACATCCACCAACTAGGGCATCGAAAGATCTGCGCCAACACCATTTCCGCATTTTTTGCGAAAAGAATGCGGCATGAGGGCACGATTATGAAACCTCGTGCCATGATTAATGAGCTGAGTGATGAGTTCGGTGTGAAGGTCGGATATCATAAGGCGTTGCGCGGCCGGGATAAGTCGATTGAGACAATTTTCGGAAGTCATGAGAAATCCTTTAATCTGCTTCCGGCATATCTATACATGTTGGCGTATGTTAACCCGGGGACAGTGGTTGATTATTCAACCGACACCGACAATAGGTTTGAATATTGTTTTGTTGCCTTTGGGCCGTGCATCTCTGGTTTCAACTCTTTTTTGAGGAAGGTGATTATAGTAGACGGCACCCATCTCAAGGGAAAGAATACAGGTATTTTATTTGTTGCAGCAACGAAAGATGGCAATGAACAAATTGTACCTTTGGCGGTTGGCATTGGACCGGTTGAAAATAATGTTTCGTGGACCTGGTTTATGCAGAAGATCAAGGGTGCATTTGGAACACACCCCGAGTTAGCATTCGTGTCTGACCAACACATTAGTATTCAGGCTGCCATCGCAGAGGTGTATCCGGAATGCCCTCACCTACTTTGCAACTACCATCTTCTGAACAAGATTGCGCCTTATGGTCGCACTATTACTAGGATGTTCCAAAAAGCAGCAACTGCGTACCGTCCTTCGGTGTTTAATAAGGTGATGGAATCAATCCAAGAAGCTAGCCCATATGGAGCCCACCAAAAACTGATGGAACTAGGTCCAGAACGTTGGGCTCGGTCGAAGTGTGTGCGTCGACGATATAGTTTCTTGACGTCGAATGCCGTCGAATCTTTTAATGGAAGGTTGTTGTGGGCTCGACGGTTGCCAATTTGCGCGCTTCTCGATACTATCCGTTCAATTATGGAAAAATGGTTCGATGAAAAACGAGCATTATACAGTGCACACGACCATCCGATGGTCGAGACGGCGAAGCAAAAGCTTCACTTCGAGGTGGAAAAAGCGCACACTCTGAGAGTCACGCAGATCTCCGCCGGGCAGTTCAAAGTCATGGACATCAGAAAGTACTTCGTAGTGGACTTACACCAATGTGCGTGCACGTGTTGTGAGTTCTAATTGGATTTGTTGCCTTGCTCGCACGTTGTTGCTGTTATGATGTAAGTTTTTCAGTTTCTTCAAGTTCAGTTGATAATTATTTCTAAGCTATAATAACAAAATCTTCCAATGCGCATACACTCGGTGCCAACATGTATGACTTTGTGTCTGGCTACTACTTAACAAATACCCATCGTAATTTATATGCACGTATATTTACTCCGCTTCCACCACAAGAGCAATGGCGCGTGCCGATTGACATTCTAGGTGAGGTTGTTAAACCTCCTATATCGAGACGTCAAGCCGGTCGACCGAAGACGGGACGTTACCGATCTGGATTTGAGGCATCTAGTAGTAGAATGACCAAGGGTGCAAAACACTGTAGCATATGCCGGCAAGCAGGTCACACGAGGAAGAAATGTACGCAAAGAATGCAGGGAAATTGATAGTAAAGGTGAAGTGTATTCTATGGATCAATACGATTTATCGAGTTTTTAATTATCAAATTATCAATTATGTATTTTATGTACTCTTAATAATTTGTCGAAATAATATTATATTATATTTTAAGATACGAAAGTCCTACATTAGATAAAAAATAAAAAATAAAATCATAAATAATGGACATATAGCGTAATTTACAAAAGCACATTTGAGTAATTTAGAAACAATTAAAAAAAATGTGCCACCAAATTTATTTTCAAAATAAATAGTAAGTGACAAAGACGCCAAAGTCGTATACAGTATACAGTATACAATAATTTAGAAACAATAAAAAAATGGCAAAGTCCATATCCCACCTTTGACAAAGACGTCAGTCATTTCCCATCCTCCTGCTCCCACAATAAATGCATGAAAAGTGAATTATAACTTTTACTATTTGACTATTTCTGCAATTTACACACATCTTGACTATTTTTGCAATTTCATCATAGATATTGACTAGTTTTGCAATTCACTCTAAAGTAGGAGAGATGAGTAGATAATAAAGTAGGAGAGATAGATGAGTGTAATAATGAGAGAGTATGTGAGAGAAGATAATAAAGTAGGAGAGAGAAATGAGTATAATAATGAGAGTAGATATAAAGTAAGAGAGATAAAATGATAAAGTAGGAAAGAGGGTGTTAACTTTTTACTAATTTAGGACGTTGCCACTAATAGCGGGACGTCCAAATTAGGAAAGGTGACCACTAATAATGGGACGGAGGGAGTATCTAACATTAGTCAAAATTCCAAAATATTTGTGATCAGGAATCTTAGTCCCGGTTGAAGTGGGATAAGTTCAGCTGCTTCCATTTGGAATGATTTTAAGGAGCTCGATATCGAACAGGAGAGCCTTATCAATCAATCCTTGGTTCCTCAACACAAAATCCAACGCCCTTTGACCCTGTGAGAGTGAGATCCAATAATGATCATATAAGGATTCAATCAGATATCTGATGCAAACAAATACAAAATAATAATAGTACCGAAAACGTGGTTGGTCTTGGACCTTTCTTGTTGTAATCATTATCAGGATATCCTAGTTCTGGGGGAACAACAATCCTGAAACATTTTCCAAAGATTTGAAATCATCTGTAGTAATTAAGATATTGGCAAACCTTCTTATGCCACCAAGAGACATGCCTGAAACAGCTTCCTCAAATGCTGGAATCACCTGAAGATATATGCACGGACAAGCAAAACTCACGCCAAAGATGGAGATGGAGGTAAAACAAGAAACTAGACAAGCTTCTATACTAACCAAAATTACCATCAAGAATAAATACGGAAAGGTATTTTATATATTTCCCATAGAGAGAGACATGTCTTACCTCTTGCGAGCCTAATCTGAACTTGTACAAGTCTTTGTCATCACCCTGCACAAGAAAACATAAGTATAAAGCCCAAAGAAGAATGGAAGGGCAAAAAAATCAACAATTAACAGAGCATAAGAGAAATACAACAAACGAGCCACCCTTGGTCTTGTTGCGAGCTTCAAATATCCGGCCATAATATCCAATGGTGAAACCATCCCAATCGACCTAACATGCATTAGCTGTTAGCTTTGTTCACATTGTTTCTATTGTGAAAATGTAAAATGGCCAGAAATTCACGATATCTTCTAAAACATATTGATCACTTTGGCATTTTAATGACTGTTCAAGCATACAGATAATGACGGGCTTACCACGACAGTTTCTCCTATCTTTGGAATGGGGCCAGTACCGGCTCGTAAGTCCTGCAAAGTTTTACATGTTGGAATTAAGAGTAGGAACTGTAACTAGTAAGGTTGGAAGATAAACAAATTCGCTTCCAAAAAAGTAACCTTATACTGGAGACCTGAATTTGTTTCTGTGTAATCAGGATACTTCATCTTTGTCTTGCCATAGTCCTTTCCATGCAAAGCTGGCACTGTAAGCTCAAACAGTGAGCCTATAATTAGTCTTCAAAGCTACTAGGCTGCACATAATAATAAGACAATATTTCAAAGAGCTGAGAAACTTATTTTGCTATCCATTAGAATTATAGACCGGAACCGGATATTAGCTTTTCAGATATGGCGACCTACTACTTATACATTTATCTTCATCGAGTCTAAAGATATAAATACTTTCATAAAATTTGGACCTTATGAATAAATATTCTAAACAGGAGGCAGTTTTCGTTCTCCAAAACTCCAATGGGAATTTGCATACAAAGCTATAATCTTGTCATCAATAAATAAGGTTTGTAACACTGACAACAAGTCTATCTTTCCTTAAATGTCTTTTACATTGAAGAGTAATTAAATTACTATTTGAAAATACTGATATCTATTTTCAGTTAACAAAAGCCACGGTTTCTCTAATGGGAAGCTTAAACAACATCAGAACACATTATTTTCTATTTCATGTTTTTAAGGTAATCTTCAATCATTACTGGCCTGTTCCATTTGAGGATTTGTAATTTCTTGCAATGATCGGACTGAATGTTAGAGCTGTTAAAATTAGTAAATCCATCATTTGTATTATCACTTTAGTCCAAACCAATCAAGGTATATTTGGATAATCCTCTCATTTATAATCAATTGATTATATTTGGACTGTTTCTATAATTACTATAATTTATCTTGATGAATTCCATTCGCATAACCGTTACTAAAAATAATAAAAAACAAGTGAAGGATTACTGGAAGGGAAAAAGGGACAATTAGGGCAAAAAGTCTAACGAAGAATAAGGAATGGAGATTACTGTCAGCGTATTCAGATGAAATGGAAGATTCATCACTCTGAGAGCTTAAAAGGGACGTAGCCAATAATCCCAACGAAGACATCATCATCTGTCTCCGATCAATCAGGTACCTCTCAGTGCGCTCCAAGCTTCGATTTCCATCTTCAATTCGCACAGCGAACAAAACAAGGAATTATAACGAATTGGAGCTAAAATAAATCAGGAACCACTGAAACTCATATAGAAGAGGATGAAAAAGGAGAAGCGAGGAAGAGATTCTGAATAAACTAACCAAAAGAGGTTGACAAGTCGGAAGGACTCCGACACACAATGTGCAGGCGGGCGGTGACGGCGAACAGACAGCGGAAGAGTTAGCCGGAAAATTCTTGGGAAGAGATCTGACGGCTGAAATTGAGGCCATCATTTTCAGAGAGAAGTTTCTAGTGGAGTTGGTAAACGTTTCGCGGGAACATAACGGCCTCAGCTTCCCTCTTCCGATTAATTTCTTAAGTGCCAATTCTGCCCTTTCTATTAACTTATTTTCTCAGAATTCTGGTAAAAAAAAAAAAAAAAAAAAAAACCTTATTACATGTGATGCGAGAGCTTATATATAAACTCCTTGTCATTTTTTAATTGAAGATTCTAAACCTAAATTCTAAATCCGTACCTAAACTACTTGTCACAATCGCATCCCGTGTAGCTTGATGCATTCGTATGGAGAAAAAGTTCCACCTTGAGAATGTTTTCAATGAAAACCAACAAACTTGAGTATTCTTGCTGTTTTACACGCACAACTGGTCTTACACCAAGGACTTAAACCCAGTCACTTTATTAAGTTATTCATGAATTTCCATAAAGTTTTACAGGCTGACTAGCTTGAGGGAGTTCGCCTTCTCTTGCAGACTGTCGAGCAAGCTATCAAAGCTCTTCTTGAAGGAGTCCACTCCTTCCAGCTCCAGCTGTGAGCCCACAAAACCCCAGTCGATGCCCAGCTTCTCAAGAGCGTTGTAAACGCCTTCAGCTTCGGAGACATTGGAGTCAATGGTCCTTGCAACCGACCCGTGATCCATGAATGCGAGGAGTGCTTGATCGGGCATGGTCGAAACCTATAAATTAGATACCAAGTTCACAAGTTTAGGTAATATTTGAAATGACTGAAAAAGTGATGCCCTTATGTGGACCATTAGTTATTGAATGAGACAAATAGAGGATAAGATGGGTTACCGTATCGGGTCCAACAAGAGGAGCCACATATAGTGTGTCTGGATAAGCTGGATTCTTAACACTAGTTGAGGCCCATAAGAGTCTTTGCCTCTTGGCTCCTTTCTTCACCAGGGCCTCCCACCTCGGACCCGAGAATTTCTTCTGGTAGAGCTGGAAAGCTAGGGCTGCTTGAGCATTTGCAGCCTGGGAAAGAATATAACATACCGTCAGTCAAATTTATAGGCTATCTTTTCTCCATGAAAAAGCAAGTGCAACTACTACAAGTTTTCTAGTTATATTCGAGTTACCTTCCCCCGGAGATCAAGGGCTTCTGGTGTCCCAATCTTCTCAAGCATCTTGTCAACAAGGGAATCTACACGACTAACAAAGAAAGAAGCCACACTTGTGACTCGGGAGAGATCACTGAGCCCAGATGCCTCAAGGCCATCGAGGTAAGCATCGATAACGGCTTCATATCTAGCAAGAGAGAAAATAAGCTGCATATATGCATAAGATTAGTACAGTATCTGCACTAAGATACAAAATTACAGTTCATTGTGAAATGTGCTCTTGCAGATGAGTTTAGGCAATTTCTAGTGTTAAAAATACAAAAAAAGGGTAAATTTTTTCTTTTCCCGGGCATGAGAAAAATCAAACTTCACATAGCAATCATAAGAGGCTGAAACTTCTAACCAAGTAACTAGACAACTCCACATATGGAAACCCCACATTGACTATAAATGACTAATTTACCCTTTAAAGGGGATTTGATGTATTATGAAGTAAAATAGACTACATATTGCTCAATGCCTCAAAAACAGTACCACTTCAATATCATTAGTCCTTCGAAAGAATGTAATAATCAACTCACCGTAACATTAACACTTATTCCTTTTGCAATGACTTCCTTAATTGAAGGAATGCACGGAGCGGTGGCGGGAATCTTTATGTAGACGTTAGAGCGATTGACCCATTTATGAAGCCATTTTGCAGCCTCTATTGTATTTTCAGTATCATCAGCAAGCCTGGGTGAAACTTCAACAGAGACATATCCATCACCACCATCTGTTTCATCATAAATTGCCTCGAAAAGCTTGCATGCATCTTGGATATCTTTAACAACAAGCTCCCAGTAAGCACTTTCTATGTCTTTCCCAGATTGTACAAGTTCCCTGAAGTTATATTCATATATAAACTGAGTTAAGGAGGAAAACCCATTCGAGCCTCATTCTTAAAACTACAAAACCATTGCAATCTCATTGATGGCCAATCAAGATGAAAAGCTTGGAGGCCTGATAGTGACAGACTGATAATTTTCTAATGGATTGGAACAGATAAATGCTGGATTAGGTAAAGGGTCATATAAATAACAACTAACAAGGACATAACAACATTACTGTGCACGTAGAGTTGGTGCTAAGGTAATCATTTATCATAATAAATCAACTTCACATTGTGCTTGAAGCTATTTCAAACTGAATAGCAGAAGCCACATAGAAACGCTTTTCTTCAATATCTTGGATATTGCCTAACTAAATAAACATGTAGAGAAGAAAAAGAAATTCGAGAATCCGGTACACCAATAGATTTGGAACATATATAGCAACTCAAAAACAAATCCAGTCATGTCTTACTTGAATTGGTCATTATACGCACTTGAAGTCGATATTGCTTTCTGGAAAATCTGCAATAAAAAATACTACTATATTAATAAAACAAAAGAGGAGATCCGAAAAACATTACTCCCTCTTCAAACCTGCTTCGGTTCTGAATCAAGAGATAGATAATAGACACTTATACGTAAATAACTTTATTGATTTCTGTTTACATCAGATTAACAGAGATTTTTAAATCAAATACGGATTACATCTTAAGATGTTAGTATTAAAAAAAATAACAACCCTGCATTGATGAAGGAAGAGGGTAACTTACTGCTGGGTTGCTGGTTACTCCTCTGACTCCACTTTCGATCAATGGAATAAGATCAGTAACTGGACGACATAGATTATCATACCATGGGCTCTGCCCTTCCTTCTCATAAAGATCATGAAGAGTTGTTCTCTTCACACTGCTCCCATTTCCATCAACTTGAGAGCATCTAACACTGCCCAAAAACTTCGAGATGCAATCAAAAGTGCGAACACATTTATAAATTACGAATCAATCGAGTAATGTTTGAAATCCCATAAATCCTAAATCTCTGTAAAATGATTACCCTGCAGTCTATAGAAACAGCACTTAAAAGACTAAGTATCAAAAAATCAAACACCAAAATCAGCTAATCTCTTTCATATCCGTGAAACAAAGTAAGAAACAGCACAAAAGGCCAAATGTTTAGGAACACCAAAACATTTTATTCTCCAAAAAGAAAAAAGATATAAATAACATACCAACAACATACCGAAAGACAAATAAATAGGAACATAAATGCTTACACCAATGAACCGGTGGTCCTTCGTCCGGCACGAGCAGTAAGCTTGGAGGATGAAATCGGGTTGACAAATACGGCGATCTTTTTGCGAGGATGAACACAGCACATAGGCTGCTGCTGCGGAGATCTGCTAAAGCTAGAGGCAGGATTAGCAAAAACTGAGTTTGAGAGCTTGGAAATGGAAGCCATGGCTGATTGATCCTGATAGTTGGTGAAGAAAGTAGAAGCAGAAAACAATTTCTGTTTCGATTCTCAACCTACAGCGATACAAACCGTGGTGGAAGGGACATTTATTTTAGGGATTAGGACTAGTACATTGCAATTTTATTTGTTTAATCTTTTAAGTGAGGGCAAATGCGTAATTATGTTGTTGAAGGGTGGTTGTTTTCTGTTTGACCGGGTTTGCAAAGGTTGTATGAAAAATGCTGGTAAGTGAAGGGCAATTACGGGATTCAGTATGATTGTTTGGTGGGGCTTTGGATTTACTTAATTAATGCAACACACAATTATACGAAATTACGGAATTCAATATGATTGTTTTCGGTATAAACATGAATAATAAATTTTATTGCAGTAATCATAAAAGATGTACATCGACAAGTAGTGTAGAGATGTTGAGTTTGAATTTGTCAGGACAAGATAAAAGTTGTAATTTTTTTTTGTTTGGAAATAATCAATCTGATTAATAAGCCTGTCTGCAGCAAGCAAGGCAGTAATCGTGGGAAAAACATACATTCTGCTTCTACTTGTGCTACTAAACCAAAACCAACCAGAAACTCTTGTGCCTTGACACTGTTGAAGACTTTGTCCGGTGGAGTTGAAGAGCTTTTGAATCACCAAGGCTTGAGGTCCCCAAGCGGTCCTGCAGTCCAGTTCAAGATCTTCTCACCGGCCCTCAAGTAGACCCTCTTGTCATGCGGTAGCTTTCGCGCCAACCCGTTCAATATCTGGTGGAAAGCATCTCCGGAGTGTGCTGGCTGAGGGAACAGCATTGCTTGTTTCATTGAAGGATTGGCCAGCAGCCTCTGCTTCCTTCCAACTGTATCAGCTGAGATGGATGTGAGGATAGTGTCCAAGGAGGGGACGTCTTTCTCCGCTACAAACACGCCTATTTCCTCCCAAGGAATAGCATCAGAAAACGGCAGCACTATGTCGTCTGCTATGATCACCGGAATGCAACCGAAGATCACAGCCTCGACCAGCCTAGGGCTCCACGGAGCCCAGCCCAGAGGGCAGAGGCAGAATATGGCACGCTGCATGTCTTCGTAGTATGTCGTTGGGTGGTCCGTGGAGATGTCGAAGAGCGGATTGTTCTTGAAGTTCTCCCATATCGACGCCCTCGCACCTCTATAACACACATATTCAACATTACATCAAGGATATTGCAAAACTCTCACCATGACTTAACCATACCTCGCGTAGTAACCACCTTCAGGGTCGTTGTTTACATCATAGAAGAGACCACGGAAGTAGACAAAGATGGATCTTGGTGTGTCGGGTGGGATCAAGTGGGACATAATTCTCTCCGGAGGTGCATATGGAGGTATTGTGATCGAACCTCGGTTCAAACAGACATGGTTTCGTTGTCCAAAAGTCTGAACCAAGGTAGCGCGTTGAAGCAACGGAAGGATGCCTCTTTTTATAGCTTTCTCTTCCTACAATCGGACAAACCATTCAAACATAATATCATGTTATGCCCTCATCAAGCAAGGATCTAGTAAACATTCAAAACAAGTCTCATCAGGATGGTCACATTCAAGGTCTATTGCTCAGTAACATTCATCAGGGAATAAGCAGCTATCTTTGAACAGAAAATGAAGAGCTTACTTGATAATGAAAGCAGGCACCAAAATCATGGGGGACGAGAAAGAAATGATCGGCTCCTTCAGTTCGGTTCCAGTAAGGCCATTTAGCCGAGATGAGCTGCACCGCGCTTCTGATCATTCTTGGAGATTTGAAGGGCAATGGGAGTCCATTAGGGGCGAGGTCACAAGTTGAGTAAACTGGTGTGTAGAACCAATCTGCTTCGTCGGGATTCACAGTCCGAACAGGGCTGCCCAACAGAAATTGGTGCATAAAAATCTCAGCAGCAAACATGTGTGTGAGGCAACGCGGATCTTTCTGCAGGATCTTCTTGTTGTATTTGCTTGGAAGCTCATACACGTAAACTTTCAATCTTCCCACCGGATTATCATCAAGAACATCACCAGCACTGCCTGCAGATGCATAACTTAAATCAACAAACCCTTGGATATAAGGTGAGCGGATAAACGGCACAAATTTAAGCAAATTGACACCCAAAATTTCTTCATTTTTTTGGGGAAAAGTGTACCTGAAATTCTCTCAGTACGGGCGCCACGGCGGTCAATCGCGTCCACGCGAACAATGCCGACAAACAGAGCGAGAAGCAGAAAAAACCACGTCGAAAACTCCATATCTGCTGAGCTCAGGACCTCCAGGAACAAGGCATTAATATATTGTTTACGCAGTTGAACAGTCGTATTAGGATGTAGGTGAAGAGTTACCTTCCCAGTTCTTCGCTTTTCTTGCCATTTAAGACAACACTGACTAGGAAACAAATCGAGGATTTGAATGTATAGACTATCCATTTTAATGGCTGCATTTGGTCTTACATATAATAATTCTACTTGATTCTCAAGCTTCGAAAAAATCTAACTCTGAAAACTCAGGTATCGATCATCATCAATGAATAAAATGGAAAGAGCCGAATTTTATAAATCTGAAAAATCAATTCGATTTGGACCGGATTTAACCGGTGACTATTTTCAACCATAAGTTCACAATTTATTGTAAGCAAATATGAATCTCAATACAAACTCTTTGAGAGGACAAAAACAATAACAAGTAGCCAGCATTATTAAAAAAGGAAGCCTTGAAACACAAAACTAACTATTAAAAATGAGTGTGTAAATTATTCGTCACCATAATGGCTTTACCAAGATCTTGGTGTACCAAAATTCCTCAACCAACCAGCAACTTGTTCTCATCCAAAAAGCTGTATGTTGGAACCTCTAGGTTAAACGGTGCAGGCCCTTTGCGAATCCGACCGGAGATATCGTAATGGGATCCATGGCATGGGCAGAACCAACCCCCATAGTCACCAGCATTCGGCAAGGGGATGCACCCCAGATGGGTGCAAACACCAACCACCACAAGCCACTCTGGGTTCTTAACCCTGACAGCGTCCTCTTGCGGGTCACGAAGGGAGGCAACATCGACGCTGTTTGCCAGTTTGATGTCGTCTTCGGTTCGGCGCCTGATGAAGACTGGCTTCCCACGCCACTTCACCGTGACGGTTGACCCTGGTTCGATGCTGGAGAGGTCTACCTCGAGGGAAGCAAGAGCAAGGACATCTTTACTGGCAGACATGCTCAGAACAAATTTGAGCACAAGGAGACGGGCCAATGATGCGTATACGAACCTGCCTCCAGTCAAGACGAAGTATGCAAATGCGCGTTTGCTAGGATCACCTGGTGGGTAGCGCTCGTGGTTGTGCTCGTCGTAGACAATCTTGGAACTGGGGTTCTTGATTGCCGCCACTGTGGCAGGGATGTCCGGAATCAGGCCCGTGTCCTGCCCTGACATAATCGTACCAGCAGAGAACCCTAAAAAGATGCACATGATTTAGAATATTATTTCAATTTATGTGGCCTTTTCAGTTATATGTGTGCAATGGCTGAGAGAGTACAAATCCACTGAAAAGCTTTTAGCAATCCTTTCACGGTAAAATAGGGAGAGTCATCATCTATGTGTTTCTTGGATATAAATCTTCAAGCTTTGATAACTGATATTAATATATTGGAAATTTGGAATAGCATAGAAGTTCATTATCACAAGGTAATGGAATTGCTAAGTATAGTAGATTCAAACCTAACCTCCTAAACCAAAGTATTGAGTATCAATGGCATGTAACAAGAGGAAGCACAAGATAGAGAACTAGATAAAACAAGATGCAAGAGTTGGTAATAAGAAGAGATTTGGATAAAGCTAAATGAATCTGAGCGTGCAAAGAGAAATAAATGTAGTCAGCAGCAAAAAGTGATGGCAAAAACTACAGTGAAATCAGAAACAATTTGAGTGCCCAGAGACAAATATAGACAGCACTATAGTAGCAAAACTTATAGTAAAACCAACATACAGTGGAATGAGAAACAAACAACTTATTCAACACATCAAATGTATGCTAACAACACATGTACTCCTAAAAAACTGATTGTTTTAGTTGTTCTATCGATAACCTTTAAGGCTTTACTAACAGATAGCCTTGCAATTAAATAGGCTTGAAAATTAATTCATGACCAAGAAGCATTTGACCAAAAGTAGACTCTTTAAAAGATAGGCTGATGAAGTAGTTTAACCTCATCCAATAAAAGATCTATACAACACCTCAAAATGTTAACACAATTTACCTCCATCATATGCTAGAAAGGATATAAAGTGTAACCATAATTTCTGCAGGCAAAGATCTGTTACACACCTAACTAAAATCACAAAGTCAGTTCAGTTAAGCAAAATATGTAAATCTAATGACTTGGGGTTAGCAACACATACTCTCTCCACCGAACTACTGAAGAAGAAACATTGGGGGTGGGGGGGGGTGAGGCGGAAGTGAGCTCAGAATCTAGCCTAGATTTTGAGGTTTAGTGATGACATAATTTCACAAAAAAAAAAGGAAAGCCTATTGTAAGGTTAATCCACCAAAGAAAAGTGATAGTTGGAATATTTTAAGTTCAGATTTACTTTTGAAAAACTTCAATGTCGCATAATCAAGTTACCCAATTCGTTAAGTCAGTTCTTTCATACTAAAACCAAGATCAGAAAAAAGCTATTTTGCATGTATGTAGGAATATTACAGAATTTTACAAACAAAGGAGCTGACGAAAAGAAAAAGGAAAAAGAACAGAATTGTACATAACATTTGCGGGCATTATAAGCAAGATGTCTAGAACCTGATTATCTATCATTAATGGTGAAAGCATATTCATTCCACAACCATCATATTGGTTGAAATAACAAAACCAGAGAAGAAAAAACCAATATACAACTAATCAACAAAAGATAGAGAAAGCCTCGATCCAACAGCTTCATGAAGAGCTAGAGACAAATTATCATCTCAATGAAAACAAAAGACTGCCAAATTTGGAAATCGACAGTAAGTTCATACAACTCAATCACAAAATATATGCAAGTAGCCCAACTTTGAGTTATTATATCATTTCGTGTCAGGGAGCAATTCAATCAATGACCAATACGCACGCACAGACAGCAAAGCATACAGCAAAACTAATCCACCTAGCAGGAGAAATTTCAAAATCCACATTTCCACCTCCAATCGGATCTTCGCAAAGACAAAAAACTATAAAAAAAAAAAAACCAAAGAGACTCCAAGAAAGTAAAGGACCTCTGATCTGATCGAAAAGGGGGATCGATTGAGTGGGTGAAGAAATAGATCCGGTGCGTCCATCCGAAGATGCATCGCCGCCGACAAACGGGTTTCTAGAGACGAATGCGGCGGACGAAGACTGACCCGACCGCCACGAAAGAGACGACAGCCTCCGCCCCGCTACTCTCAACATCTTCGATCAAATAAACTGGTCACCGTCCGATTGGATAACTACGACGGATTTTCGAGCCCTAGTTCGGGTTCACTCTCGCTCGGTAGGGAAAAGGAAAATTCAGAAATAAGGTAAAGAAAACAAATTTGATATGGCAGCGTAAACGATGACGTATCGTTTTTGTTCAGATAAAGTTGACAATTTAACGGCCCATTTTGAACTTAACGGGCTTTCAGTTTATTTGCAGAATCCTCGGCCCGGAAAGAGAAACGGGCAACCATTTTAAGACCCAAATTCACCTTAAATTGGTTTTTTTACGGGCCAATATACATGATCAGATCTTATATTTGGATTTTAATTTTTAAGTTAGTCTGATCTTATCTCATCTTTATTCAAATAAAACTAAAATCTAGGGTTTCATGAGGGAGTCAAATGCCAAAATAACACTTTCTAAAAAAAAAATCTCAAAATAATACTCTTTAAAAAATAATTTTTAAATTAACACTCTTTTCCACTTATGCACTTATTTACCAAATAAATATTTAAATGGATATAGTTTATATTTGTTATGTTAATTTTACTATACTAGCATTTCGAAGAATAAAAAATAAAAAGACTTTATATTTATTTAGAAAATACGAAAATATTACTATAAATTAGATAAAATATATTTTTTTTATAAGAAAAAAATTCGACCTAATTTCAACAATTGTATTTATTTTCCATTTTTATTTATTCTGTAATTATAATAATAATACTTTTTTTGTTTGAAATAAAATTAACTGTAAAAATAAAAAAATAAAAATATATTTTTAAATTTGGAAAATACGACACACATAACCTACAAAATAAATAAAAAAACTAACAAATATATTTATTTTTTTAATTTAGAAATACAATTTAATTACAACAAAGTATATTTTATTGTAATTTAATAGTGCAAAAAATATTGTACATGTAGATATTTATTTAGTAAGGAAATAAATAGGTGGCAAAAAGAATGTTAGTTTGTAATTATTTTTGAAAGGAATCTTATTTTGGGAATATTTTTTTTTGGGAATGTTATTTTGGCACTTCACTCTTTTAAGAGGTTATCCGAGATTTACAATGTTCAAACTTTTTAACTATTAAATAAACAACAACAACAACAACAACAACAATAATAATAATAATAATAATAATAATAATAATAATAATCATAATAATAATAATAAATAACAACAAAACATTTATCAATATAACAAGACAATTACTTAAAGATTATGGACTTAATTTTATAAATGTTGAGGTATAAAAATGGTATATATTTTTTGTTTTATTAAAATAGTAAATAAAATACGAAGGGATCCAATTTCTTTTACATGCGAGACAAGTTCCCCGACTTTATCAACGCTATTTGATGAGTACTTAGGATGTGTGTGCATGAACTTATATTACTCCCTCCGTCTCATAGAAAGTGTCTCCTTTCTATGGGGCGCGAATATTAAAAAAATGAGATTATGTGGTGTATATTTTTGACTTTTTGGCTTATTAATTTTGGTTCACATATTGGTTGTCTTTTTAAGAAACAAGACACTTTTCATGGTCCACATATTTTTTTTTACCAATGTTCGTTAAATTTATTTTCTACGATAGCTTCTCTAAAATCATGTTGTAAGTATTTTCTTTAAGCATATATTCATGAAGTGTTTGCAATAGCTTATTTTAAGCATGTTTTTTTTATTGCATAAGTAGTTTTTTAATTTTTGCAAAACTCCTTATGCGTTAGCTTCTCTAAAATTAAGCAGTTTCTTTCAAGCATCAATTGAGATTGGTGCTTAAAATATCATCATTTCCGGAGGTACAAAATATATACTCCATCCGTCCCAATTATATTGTTAACTTTGGTTATGGCACGGTTTTGAAGGACACAGTTGTTAGTTGTGCGTAGAATTGTTTAAAGTTGTGGACTCTCACAAAAAAGTTGTGTCAAAAAAGAAAATTGGACAACATATTTAGAACAACCCGAAATAGAAGTACTTGACAAGATAATTGGAACAAAGGGAGTATGCTTTTTTTTTTTAATTTCAAAAAACCTCTACTCTTACTTTAAATTAGTTATTTTTTATTTTAAGCCAAAAAAAAAGGAAACTAATAACTAGTGGCAAACACTCCCTTAGACTAGGAATATCACTGACCACCTTACCAACCCAATCATCCTAATATTTTATTAATTTTTCTCTCATTTCTATACTTTATTTTTCTTCTAACCCAACAATCTCTATTTTTTTATCATTTATCTCTAACCACTCGAACCAAGCCCCACCAATCATAATATTATATATTTTAATTATTTTAGATTTATATTACTATATATTGTTAATAATTATTTAAATATTAAAGACGTAAAAATTAACTGAAATTGTAAAAAAAATTATAAAGCTAAAAAACCGTACAAACTAAAATATAGGGAACATAGGACAGTGATTGAAAGACAAAGTTGAAACAACGAAAAAATGAAATTATAAACAACAAAGTAAAGAAAATTTAGTTATCACGGCCTAATTTTTGTCAAATATGCTCAATCAAGTTGTCTCGAAGATCTTTGTGCTTCTCTATTTTGAAGTTGTGACTTGGTTGTCATATGACTAGCTAGGCTTGCAATCCTTCTGTAGTGTATGCAAATTATTATTTTCGGCTCCATCTCCAGTTTGATGATCATTCCGACTAACTGATCTTGTATAAATTATGCGGGATCTTGATAGTTTAGGTAAGTGCTTCTTTCATCTTCCACGATCATATTATGCATGATGATGCAAGCTCTCATTATTTTTCCCATAACATTACGAACTCAAATAAGACATGGATGATTGATAAAAGCGAAACGAGTTTGTAGAACACCAAATGCTCGCTCTACGTCTTTTCGTGCAGCCTCTTGATGTAGAACAAATAATTTATGATTTCGAATGAGAGGGGCTTTAATAGATTTGATAAATGATGCCCATTCAGGATATATACCATCAATGAGATAATATTCCATATTCTTTTGGTGACCATTTACGACGCAACTAACCTTCGGTGCTCGACCTTCTAAGACATCATTAAAAACAAGAGATTGATCAAATATATTGATATCATTTCTTGAACCTGGTGCTCCAAAAAATGCATGTCAAATCCACAAATCATGAGGTGCAACTGCTTCTAAAACAATTATGGGATTGCCGCTTCTTCTAGAAAACTGTCATGCCCAACTAGTAGGATAATTTTTCCATTCCCAATGCATGCAGTCAATAATATCGAACATGCTTGAAAAACCGCATCGTTCTCCTAGATGGAGTAGGTACGTCATGTATTGAAGAAATCAAACATCACTGCATTGATCACATGTCATTTATTTATTGCAAATATTGTAGCATTATTGGAAGATAATATAACATTTATTGCAAATAGTGTAGCATTATCTTGAAGATAGTGTAGATCGATCACCTGCATTATTACAAAGTAGAAAGATAACACAATAAATGTAACAATTAGATTTCCACTAACATGAGAATAAGAAGACATTAGTGTTATGTCTTCTATGTTTTTCCAATCTTAATGATTGTTTGAAGTGTTGGGCGATTTTTTATGAGGATTTTCAACAGAGGTTGAAGGGGTGTTTTGGTTGAGATTTTGTGAAAAATGGGAATTTAAATCAAACATCAGTGATGCAAATTCATTATAATTTTTTGGAAATTTTCGTAGCTAGAATAATAATCTTGAGAGTAAGAAATTTTTTGGGAATTAGAGAATTTGTTAACATATGGATCCATGATAATTAAAAGAGAGGTGAAGATATGTAGTAAATAATAGAATGAGAAAAAATAAGATAATTTTAAAATGTTAATAAGTATATCAATATTGGACTCTATTTATAGAGAATAAAAAATGATGAATTTTGATATGTTTTATTTAATATATATTGTTAGATATACTGAATTTTCTATTTAAATAAAATAAATATTGAGAGCCAATGGTATGGCACCAAATGGCAAAACTCATTGGTCAAACATGTTGTGACCACAAGATTGGATTTCATTCATCTTTCTACAACTTTTAGTGCCATATCTTCCAAAACCAAGTTGTGTTGCAACCCCTACTACATCTGCCTGGCGTTGTTTAGAAATCGTCCAATCATGCTAAATAACCGGGTTCTACAAGCGAGCCAGTTTCGGTTCCAATTCTCTCTCTTCATGTGTAAAAATATTTATTTTAATAGTTCCCAACCAGCCCAGCCCAGCCCACACGTCATGTGATATTATTCCTAGTAGTTCTTTGACATAAACTCAACCGTTCTTCCTCCAATACAGATTTATATATTCGGATCATTGCATTGAAAAATTGGAGTATAATTTGCAACTAGTTTGGAGCTCAGCTCAATTCCGTCCAATAAATCAAATGATACTAAGAACCTATTAGAGTGAAAGGAACAGGAACGAACAAATTTGTCTACTTTGTCCCCATTTGTTTATATCCAATAATAACTCTTTTTTCGATATGGTTGGCTTTTTTTTTTTTTTTTGTAACTGCTATTTTTAGTAATTAATGATAACTCATTTGGTAAATATGTTACGCTTGTAGAGAATTAGAAATGAAATAAATGAAGAATAAATAAATTGAAGAGGAATGAACTTACCTCATTCAGTAAAAGAGGAGAAAGAGGAGGGAGAATAAAATATTATTTATCTTCTTTTTCTTTTCATTTTTTTATCATACCAAACAATGTTAAATTCAGTATATTTCTCATATTTTTTTATTTTTATTTTCTTTTTTCACCTATTTTTATTTCCTCTCGTTTTCTCCCCTCGACCAAATACATACTTATTGTTCAATCCATAATATAATTTGTGATCAAACTTAGGCAATTCCATTTGCATTCTACCACAACTTCAACAAGGTCCTAAATCATCTAGACATAATTTGAAATGGATGAACGAGGATCTTAGAAAATTAACATTATCTTTGTAATCGGTGAAATAGTAATCTTATCTGATAAAATATTAATGTGATTAGATCATTAGATGAAATTTGTATAATCAATTCAAGTTGAAAATTCATAATATGATTATACAATAACCAATCACAATATTTAAATTCAGGGAAAAAGACAATCGAAGGAGTCGAGACTAACCTACTAATACGAGACTAGCCTAAAATGTGGAAGTATAACTTTAATTTAAAATCTAAAATGTGAAAGTCCCAAAAAATACGTGCAGTAGAATAATGTACTACGTTTTTTTTAATTCAAAAGAAAGAAGCAAGAGGGAAAAAGGCCGAAAATGAAAATTTCAAAAACTTTCCCCAAAAAACAGTAATTCCCAAATTCAAAGCCCCTCCAATTTTTTAATTATTTAAGCGCATGCTCCCAGAACCAACCACTCCCAATTCATCATTACTTCCTACTTTATTGTTATTACTGTTATTGCACTCATCGATCGCCAATGGCGCAAGTTAGCGACCTCCCCTGCGACGGCGAAGGTAAGTGCATGGTCTGCCATCAGAAGCCGCCGGAGGGGGAGATCCTCACGTGCAGAACGTGCGTAGCCTCGTGGCACGTCGCCTGCCTCAGAATCCGCCCCGAAAGCCTCGCTGATACACCTAACTGGGACTGCCCCGACTGCTCCGATTTCTCCACCGCGGTCTCCAAGCCGGCGGTATCCGGTGGGGGACTGGTGGATAAGATTCGCGCGATTGAGTCAGATACCTCGCTGACTGATCGCGAAAAGGCGCAGCGCCGGCAAGAGCTATTGAGCGGGGCATCGGACGGCGAGAAGGAGAAGAATGCTAGGGGTGTTTTGGGGATTTTGGGCGACAAGTTTAACTGCTCCATATGCATGCAGCTTCTCGAAAGGCCTGTTTCTGTACGGTTTTGCTCCTTTTTCTAAATCTCTTGAATTGCGCAGATGTGTTGTTTGTGTTTGAGATTTTGCCATTTTCGTGGTCGATTTGGGAATTTGAAGCGTTTTGACTTTTGCAGCGGCCAAATTGATGAGTAATTTGACTGGGGCCTGTTTAGTCGAACGACGTCGTTCTTGTGGTTAGTGGAAGTTTTGTTTTGACTACTCAGACAAAATCAATCCCCAATTTTTTTGTGTTATTTTTCAAACATTGATTTACATTCATTCATTCGTTTCTGTTTTGCTTAGAGTGATCTTCTCAATTTTGAGTTATATCCTGCAACATCTGAAAACCACCCTGTTGAAGTAGGATTTGGTGTTTGTCTATTTAAAGCTTTTGAATGTGGGTAGATATTTCTTTTCCATATTCAATGCGTTCAGATATGCTATAAATGGCTGCATCTATTCTATACTGAAATGGAAGAACATTTATATGCTAAATTGCCAGTGGCTTCTTTATTATTTATACGAACGACTGAGCTCCAACATGATGGATGCATTGATTTCCTATTTGTTGATTCAGCTGCTGCATGTGTAAATGATTTTAGTTTCCCATGTGAACTAGTTGAAGATCATAGAAAGTCATCTTAGTATTCTTAATTTTGTTTTCAGACGCCATGTGGTCACAACTTCTGCTTAAAATGCTTCCAAAAATGGACTGGACAACAGGGAAAGAAGACTTGTGCTATATGCCGCAAGTTGATTCCACCCAAGATGGCAAGGGAGCCTAGAATTAACTCCACCATTGTTATGGCAATCAGAATGGCCAAATCCTCGCAGTCTAATTACTCAGGAGGCCCTCCGAAGATAAACCATTTTATACACAATCAAGATCGTCCTGACAAAGCATTTACCACAGATCGAGCCAAAAAAACTGGAAAGGCTAATGCATGCAGTGGGAGAATTTTTGTCACGATTCCCTCAGATTTTCTTGGCCCAATTACAGCAGAGTATGACCCAACAAGGAAATTAGGCGTTATGGTTGGAGAAACTTGGGAAGATAGGATGGAATGCAGGCAGTGGGGCGCTCACTTTCCCCATGTTGCGGGTATTGGTGGTCAGTCCAATCATGGTGCTCAGTCTGTTGCACTATCTGGGGGTTACGAAGATGATGAGGATCATGGAGAATGGTTTCTCTACACAGGAAGGTATGCAGTCTGCTAATTTAGTCTTTGATTACTGTTAATATGATATTACATATCGTGTTCTTGTTACTTGTGAAATCTGTCTGAAGTTAATGTGAATCTGGATGTCCTTAGTCTGACAACACTTTACTCAGGTCTTACCATGTGGAGTCCATGCATGGATTAATTTTTAAATGATACTTGAGGAGTTCTTCCCTGATTATCCAATTCTTGTGGTTTAGTTAATGCATTTTGATGCGGTCAATAGTCATCTGTAATTTGATATATGGACGATTTTTGTAAAGTAAAATTGGTTTATGGTCATAATCAGGTACAGTTGTCTTGTTAGCAAGATAAACCATTGTTTGTGTGTACATTTTACTGTGTATTGCTTCACCAGGAATGCCTAATGTTAGCCACAATCTTAATCTGCTAGTCTTCTCAATACATCTGAGGTTTTATGAACTATATAGTATCTTGGATTCAGGAGAACAAGCCCCTTTGTGACAAAACCATGAGGAAAGTTTGTTGATTTGAACCTCTAATCCTGCATTATAATGAGAAAAATATTTCCTTTTAAAAGGTGGCATTATAGACTATATTTGGGATATTTACTTACCGTGTTGCTTGATAGACTGCTAGTCTTGGTTGCTATCATTGAAAAAATAGTGGACCTGGAATTAAGTTTTGCCTGCAACATATTGTTTGTGTTTAATTTTTGCATTTGATGATGTCTTAAATTCTTTGTTACTACTGGTTGCAGTGGTGGACGTGATCTTAGTGGGAACAAAAGGACAAACAAGACACATGCATTTGACCAGAAGTTCAAAAGTTCCAATGAAGCCTTAAGAGTTAGTTGTCGTGAGGGTTATCCTGTACGAGTCGTGAGGTAATCCTGAATTTCCTTGTGATGACTGCTTGTATTTCTAGGAATATTAAGGGTAATAACAAAGTAACCACAAGTTTGAATTTTGTTTTCTCAAGCCACACAATTACCATATACTGATATCCTCACTGTATGAAAGACCTTATGGTGACATTTTCTAGGTTTAACTGATATTCCTTATTTCCGTTTTCAAGTATTAAGTTGCTCTTGCATCATGAAATGGTAAGCTTTGCCATTTTTGGTACTTATTTTTTTTTAAAAAAATTGTTGTCTTTGTATAAGATGGATGCTAAGTAGAGCTAAAAGTTCAATGTTTAAGAATGGATAAGTATCACAGAGACTACTATTACCTGCTTTGATATGGCTCTAGGCACTTCTACAATTCTTACTAATGTTTTTTAAGATGCTCAACATTCATTTTCTAGTAGGATTATTTGATGCTGAATTATGTTTAGTTGGAGAATGCTCGAATATCCCTTTTATATTGTTTTACAAGCCTTTTGATGCTGTCATAATTTGAGAAAGAAGAATGGAATTATATATTCTACTAGGGAAAATATGTGCTGAATTTTGTTTTCCTTGCTAAGTAGTAATTTTTTCGATGGTTTCATGCTTTTACAGCAAAATGGAAACTTTAAATGTTATTAAATCTCAAGACTTGTTTTACTTATCATAATAAGTTTCTTTCCATTTGCAGGTCCTTTAAAGAAAAACGGTCTTCTTATGCACCACAGGAAGGGGTTCGTTATGATGGGGTTTACAGAATTGAAAAGTGTTGGCTAAAGGCTGGGACACAGGGATTCTTGGTGTGTCGTTATCTATTTATCCGGTGTGATAATGATCCTGCGCCATGGACAACGTGAGTTGTTCTTTCATTACCTCACTTGCCCACAACACTATGCATTTCTCTTTAAATGCTCAAACTGTGTGAAACTTTTGACTGGTAGTGACGACCACGGAGACCGCCCACGACCTTTACCATGTATCCCGGAGTTGAAGCAAGCTAAAAGTATCACTGAAAGGACAAAGAATCCTGCCTGGGATTATGATGTGAGAAACCTTAGTCTCACTATGACGTTATTTTACTAGCTTCTTGTAATTTTAGTAGTGCACTTCAATTATGTGGATATAATTACTGTAAGACTCTAGCTGGTTTGAACTAATATAGGAGCAAAGGGGCTGCTGGACATGGATGAGACCACAACCACCTAGTAAAAAAACACTTGGTGATTGTGATGATGATGGAAAGAGTAGGAAGACAAGAAAAAATGGTAATCGACATGGAACTGTAAAAGAAAAGCTTTTGAAAGGTAATTTTCAATTTCCCTATTCAACACTCCTTATTTATTGACAAATATGGATGTTCGGAATTGGCAATATTATTTTCATGGTTTTGATTGCATTTTTAACTGTGATGCAGAATTTAGCTGCCTTGTTTGTCGGAAAGTGATGATGCAGCCACTCACTACACCCTGCGCTCATAACTTCTGCAAGACATGCTTAGAGGGAGCCTTTGCTGGTCAATCTATCGTAAGAGAGAGAAGGACTGGAGGGAGGACGCTGAGAGCACAGAAAAATGTTATGAATTGTCCATCTTGTAAACATGATATTTCTGATTTTCTTCAAAATCCGCAGGTACGGAAAATCATTTATTGTTTCATTGATGTTGGCTAGTTAAGGCATTAGTTCTATTAGCTCAATTTATGTATCCTATCCTATCCAATGCTAATATTATTAACAGATGCTAGATGGTATCTAACATAAGTTCAGTGAGATTGAGTCGAATGAGTATGTGTGCAGGTGAACCGGGAGTTGATGAATGTGATTGAAACACTACAGAACCAAATGGAGGATGATAGCTCTAAAACTAAGGAAACTGAAGATGGTGTGGATGAGCAAAGTGTGAATTCAAGTGATGATGCTAGTGACATGCAAGAAGATGGCGACGGCATGGTTGAACAATCCAAGCCTGCTGCTGATGATGTGACTGTTGAAGATAAAGAGAACTGTGATGTGAATGCTGAAATAGTGAAAGTAAATGAGACAAAAGCTGTGCGTGTTTCAAAGAGAAAGAAAGCTTGCAGTGATGATGGAGACACAGAAGACCATGAAACTGTAAAGACTAGAACATCTAAGAGGACCTGTGTTGCGAAGAAGGACGAGGCAAGTTAACTCCAGACCCAAGCAGGAGCAAAGACCTCTCTCTCAAATTCTTACCTTTTTGTTTTGATGTGTTTAGATTCAACATTTTGTTAGGATTCAACTTTTTAAGTTCACATGGGAAGGCAGTCAAGGGCTTTCTATATTTTGTTATCATTCACTAGGCTTCATATTTATGACATGTGGAAGTTGGAAGGGGTGTATTTGAGCACTTATGATGTAGTGCAAAAAATATTAACTAAACCTTGTGTTCTTTAAATTATCTATCTGATTTCTGATCACTAAACCAAGGCTGTATAAAATTCTCTATGAGTGCTTGAAATAAATGATGTATTAGCATCTAGAAGACCCCATCAAAGGACGAAAGCAAAGCAAATATGAACTGGATGTCTCATCTCATTCATCTATTGCTTAAACAGATTATATGTTCATCCAAATTCTGTGTGAAACATAAAATCTTACTCGCCAACCTGATTTGGATCCTGAGATTTGTTCTGTTCCTCCAGCCTCGTGATTAGAGCTTCCTTCTCCTCTTGGGGCAATGCATTGAAAATGAAGACTGATTTGTCTCCTATATCATCCTGCAGGCCAAACAAGATAAGATTGTGATGCAATGTTAAGATAATACAAACGGGACACTGTTATACTACCTTGATAGGCTGAGTGAACTTTCTTCCTGCAAAAACCACAAAGAGTGCCATCCACACGGCGAGCAGACCGAGCCTTGTACCTTCATCCATCAAACCACTCTGTACAAGAGACATTCTCAACAACTGATGATTATGAAGAAATCAATACCTTAAATGTTAACTATACCAGATGCCCAAGCAGAAGAGATGGAATGATAAATGTCAAGATACCAGCTTCCAACTTGCCATAGCAAAGCCCTGTTACAATTACAAATACATACATACATAAATCAAATCAATCAATTCCAAATGAACAAATAACGCTTCAACTTACCTTCCTTGAACACAAGGCCAGTCAGAGCAGCAAAGAGAGGACCAACAAACCACACCGCCGTTGGATTCTCAACAACGTACTCCACCAAACTCTTCCCCGCCGGCTGAGCAAGGGCGGCGTACGCTCCCAACGACCCAAGAGCGCCGATCGCCCACAGCGCCTGGAGCGTCCGCTTGATTTCCGTAACATATATGTGAATCAAGAACAGCGACAGCCCCAATCCACAAGCTCCGACGCCGTAAAACAGATCCAAATTCCTCCCGACCAAATTGAGCAATTCCGAATCACTGCCGTGCAGGAACGCCGCCGAAGACGCAATCACGAACGAGGAAGCGGCGGCAACCAACCCCGACCTGTAGAGAACCACTTCCTGTACGTCGGAGGACTCGACTTTCCATGGGCCGTAGACACCTGGGTAGACGGCGGCTTGCTCCGACCGTTCTCCGACGGCTTGGCACTTGACTGAGAGTGAGGAGCGCCAGCAGCGGCGGAGATTAATCGGAGCCGGAGTTGGTCGGAGGAGCAGGGATTTAGGTGAGGGTTTTGGGTATAGATGAAGAATGAGGTTGGTAGCAGACATGGTTTTTGAGGAATATAGTTAACGAATCTGAATCAGTCAGTTCTAACCGCTAAATTTGGATTAGCGCTCCCCTTTTCCTTTTTCCTTTTTCCTTTTTTAAATTTATTTTATGTGATTATGGTTTAAACCGAAATTCTTTTGGACTGCCTAAAGATGAAACCCATTTTTGTTGAGGATTTTATTTGGAAGTGTGTTACAACCAAACTGCTATTACAAATAGAAAACGTAAGTCGGAAAATAAAAGTAGAGTTTGAAGATGAAAACAAAAGTAGAGTTTGAAGATGCAAACACGTTGAGTAGAGAGTTCCTCTTTCCGCAAGACGAAAAATGCTCCGGTAGTATTAACGGTTTCCGGCGTTTCGTCCTCAAAGATAAAACAACGTTCGTCCCGAAGGCTACAGCACCACAGATCGTCGAGTTCTGACGAACTAGATAGAAGCGAAGACAAAAACTTGAGCTTAAGAAAGCTAATATAATTGCAGAGAAAGTATATAAAGGTGTGTTGAACAACAATGCAGAACTACTTATTTATAGACTCTTTCTCCTAGGTGAAAGTGTGTTGAAACATAAAGCAGAACATGGGGAGTGAAGTGGAGTGGTAGATAGATGGAAAGTTGATAGCTGAAGGGATGTCGAGTTCCGGCTAACTGGACAGAAGCGATGACAAAAGCTTGAATTTAAGAAAGCTAGTATGATTTGCAGAGAGAGTGTATAAATGTGTGTTGAACAACAATGCAAGACTGCCTATTTATAGGCTATTTAACACCTTCCAAAAATATACAATTCAGTGCAGTAGGAGTGGTGGTGAGATGGAAAGTTGATTGCAGAAGGGCTTTTTTCAACACCTTCCAAAAAGATACAATTAGTGCACTAAGAGCATTACGGACCATCTAGAGGATCAATTGTCAAGATTCAAGTCCTTGTCATGAGCACGGAGTTCACGCATATGAACATATGTGGCCTCAGCCCACCACATGTCACTTTGTAATCTCCTAAAGTAAGTTATATGTACATAAATACCACATTAATCAATGTCCAATCAATGTCAGTGACAAAACTAATGTGGGACATTGAGTAATACACTTAATTAATACTTCATCTACTCACCGAAAATTGAAATCGAGAAATTAAACATACTGCGATCATCTATTCGAAGCATAGATCGACGCTATATATTTTAATTGTAAATCAGATACGTTTCGAGGCTCGAAAATGCAGTGAAAATGGATTGAATTTATACCAAGTCAACTTAGCATTAAATGCTTGATTTATTCCTTTTATTTCCATAATTTCCAAGATTTTTCAACATAATGTAAATAAAACTCAATATAATAATACTCCTTCCGTCCCGAATGAAACGTCCTATATTTCATTTTGAATTGTCCCACATAAATATCCTATTTATTAAAAAGTAAATAAATTTATCTCACAAAAAGTCACTTTTTTGTGGGCCCAATTCACAACACTCAGCTTAACACATAAAAGTCGACCACATAAATTACCATGCCGAAAAGAAATAGGGCGTTTCATCGGGGACGGAGAGAGTAGAAAATAGTATTCGATCATTTGACTTAACTATAAGTGGCGTACTGCAACGTATTCTAAAATCTTTGAACTATATGCTAAATTCTAGAATAATAGAAGCTGTAAGTGTATGAAATTCTTGACTGATCTAGATGTTCAATCTAAACCGTTAGATAAAATGATCATAACTGTCCATTTTAAAGATGGTCTTACTAGAAAGCATCAAACATCCCAATGTTGCTGTGGCTCCAAATGTTGTGGTGTCTGAATGCGAGGTGGTCGATATCCCGATAAAGAAGATTTATAAGCCTATGTTTTTATAGTTTTTAGTTTTAGTAAAAGGTTAATATTGAGTTTTAGTTGTAGTCCAAAGTTAAAAAGTTAATATTCAGTGTTAGTTTCTATAATTATTTTTCGTGGGCATGTATATATGGAATTTATAAGCATAAATTTAGCTCTATGTTCATAACTATCAAGTTATATTCAAATTTTGCAGTTTCTTTGTTCTTCTTTGTAATTCTAAATAATTTAGAATCAAAATTGTGTCTTAATCTGATGTTAATTCCTATCAACTGTGTGGCTTTTGTATCCCTCCATGAACGTACCGTCAAGCTAATTCAACGGTAACTTTCCATATATTAGGAAATAAAATAATTCGGAATCTACTAAAATTTACAAATTTGAAACGTTTTGCAAGTTAACCTAATTTAAGATTTTACAATGGTGAAGGTCTAAAATAGCCGTTCGACACTTCCTAAATTGACCTTGAGGTCCGATATAGCCGTTCTACAATTTTCCAAAATTAAATTTAAAATAATTTAGAATTTCCGAACGGAGATTTTTGTAGTTTGATTATGGAAAGTCCGAAATAGCCGTTTTACAATTTTCCTAGATTAACTTCAACCCTAATAACGGTTAATTTTTGCTTTTAATTATGGAAGGTTGACGTGATAATTGTAAATTGAGTCCCAGGATGAGCAACACATTCGGGCCGGCCCAAAAAAAGAGTTAATGGCCCAACAAGGTGATCACACATCCACTATCATGATTTTTGTGTGACATTATCAATGCATCCGCGGCTATCTTTAGGGCGCACGTTATAAATTCCACATAGCTGCTATTACGACCCGGAATTGATCCCATTTTAGACCCAACAAAAAATATCCTTTTCCCATAAGTAAAAAAGCAAGATGCTCTTATTTCCGTATCAATAAAGCAAAGAATTACAATCATCATACATTCCCTTATTTCCATAACATAAATCAACAACGTTGTTTTTATTAAGGACCAAAAGGATGAACTTCAAGGTTGTCTACACCTTGTTAGGGGCTTCAGCCTCAATGTTTCTCATACTGCCAGAAATCAAGAAAATTCACAGCAGGAAGATCAAGAGGCACAAACTGAAGATCCTCAGAGAAGCAATGGAGCAAGCAGAAGAGAGACTAATTGCATATGCAGAAAGACACGACAGAATTCTTGATCAGATATGCTCTTCTTACCTGGTAAACCAGAGCCTGCAAGAAGCGTTGGACGCTGCTCGAGACAACATGCTTCAAGCATCGGAGCTTGCTGTTGCCCTTGTAATGATGCAGCTGGAGACCATCAACTCATTCTCTTGATCAATCTCACTGATAAGTACCAGAGCAGCTAACAATATATTTACATGTATGATCATACATCTACTCAACATGTAAATTTTCAAAATTATGCCACAAAGAGAAATGTATCAATCATGGATAAATAGAAGGAAAATGTAAAAACCATGCAAAAGATTGTCATAAATGGTTTATGATGTCAAACAAGGGAACTTTCAACCAAAACAATAAAACTGAAATGCCTCTGCAAAACTGTCTTAGAAAAAGTAACACTACAAAGTCGGAAAACCCCAGGAATTTCTCAAGCCTTGAGACGACCGTAATACTTCTGCTTCTCTGAGGTTGTTTGGAATCGTCCGTGTCCAAACTTGGATGAAGTATCGATAAACTTGAGCTTAATCTCTTCCAAGGCAAGACGGGAGGTCTGGTTAAGAAGAGACTGGCGAAGGGTAACAACCCTTTTCTTTGGTCCAACACAGCAACCCTTAATCATCAGGTAATCATCCTTCACCACACCATAGTGAGGGAATCCACCCATAGGTGTAACGTCTTTCTCAGTCCTGCATCGTTTAAATTTTTATATTGTTAGTCAGAACACAATCACCATATGCATGTCAATTATACAAAGTAGGATAAAAGAACTTCTGCATACAACATTACCTGTCATAGTCGGTACTGGCAGTGTGCTCCTCAGTTCCTGCCTTGCCAAGCTTGTAGATCTTCTTGTTCAGCTCAGTACGGTGATGGTAACCGTTCTGACCAGCCCTAGCAACAGTGAAGGAAACTCTAGCAGGATGCCAAGCACCAATACAAGCAACCTTACGAAGACCCCTATGGGTTTTCCTAGGAAGACGGGTCACACCCCAACGAGTAACGACACCTTCATAACCTTTACCCTTGGTGACACCAATAATGTCAACCATCTCATCCTTCTGGAATACAGCATCAATAGGGACCTGCTTCTCAAAGAATCCATAAGCAAAATCAACCTTCTGAGCAATAGTTCCCCCATTCACTTGGATCTCCATCAAGTGTGCCTTCTTTTGTTTAAGCCCCTTCATCTTCTTGATCTGCATAATTAAATTAACAAATTTGATTATATACAAAAGGGATGCAAGACAAAAAAAAAGCCGCATAAAATTTATTGTGGGTAGAGAGGGATCAGGATACAAACCTGAGTGTGAGCCAATACACGAATAACAGAAGAGTATTTCTTCAACTTCTCCAGTTGTGAATTGATATCCTTCTTTCCCTCATCAGTTTCCAATTTTTTAGAATACTTGGCAAAGGCCTTCTTCTTAGACTTGCACCAGTTCTTGTAGAACCTCCTCTTTACTTCCTCACTGAGATGCTGTGCCCAGACGGTGTTCAGGCAGCGAAGACCACGTGGCGTCTTAACATACCCAACCACACCAACAATTACCATGGGAGGTGTTTCAACAATGGTAACAGCCTCACATGTCTCTTTCTTGTGAAGTTCTGCAGTTATCAGATTCGGATGTTCATATCATGAACAAAATAATGATATGTGAAATGAATGTAGCAATTAGGAAATTCATATTTGTGTATGAATTGGCTTGGTAGTTTATAAAAAATGATAATAAATTAGTGTAGGTATAAAACAGAGACTGAGAATAAACGGCCAGCAATCTAAATAAAAAAAATGGTTACTTGATCCAGGCTTTTCCACATCTCTCATAATGTGGGTCATCCCAGCCTTATAACCTAAGAAGGCTGTTAGCTTGCATGGCTTGGTTGGGTCATCCTTAGGGAAAGCCTTCACTGAAAAGAAAGTCATATATCCATAAGCAACCGGCTAGATAGAAAATTTCAGATAGAAACATTAAATGCAACTAAAAGTGTGATGCAAATAGATCAAATTAAGGGGGATGCTATAGATTAACACCTCAAGGATCTAAAACAATAAGAGAATTTAAATCCAATACAGAGAGCACCTAAAAGAGAACGAATTTAGTTGAGTAAAAGAAAAGAATTAAATTTCATTCGCAAATGAATATTCAATCCTTTAAACACATCATGAAAATAATGTGTAATGGAATTCTTAAAACAAAATGTTCAAAAAAGAAAATTAACATAACAAACAAAAGATATACCCTTTCCCCTGTGGCGAGCAGCCCGCTTCCTCGGGAGGAAACCCAGGGACCCGTGTCTAGGATGCTCAAACTTCCTGTGCGACATTTTCCGCCTGCTTCACTCTGAAACCATTAACAATTCGTCAAACTCGGGCAGAAAACAGCACAAGCCAAGGCAAGGCAAGCTCAAAGCAAAAAAATCGCTCGCACGCTCAATGTAATTGAAACAAAATCCATTGACAAATAAAGCAAACTCAAAAACAAAACAAAACAAAAAAAAAACTATATGAGCAAATGCTGAGATTGTACAGCTCCTAAAAAGACAAACAAGAAGGCTTCTTCTCAATTCTTAGATTCATATAAATTTATCATGGAAAGTATATACCAAATCGAAGTCGAAATATAATTCTTCTCAATTCTTAGATTCATTTAAATTTATCATGGAAAGTTTATGCCCAAATCTGTCGAAATATAATCAACGACACGTAAATCTCATAGCAGAAAAATGAAGAGATGTGAGAGAGACACGTAAATCTCATATCAGAAAAATGAAGAGATGTGAGAGAGCAACGAGGGGTACCTCTGCTGCTATGAAGAATGAGACCTCACTCTGCGTGATAAACCCTAATGCTGTGGCCTCTTAATTTATAGTCCGGGAAAATGGTGGGCCCAGTAATAATTGGGCTTACACCATTAGACTACAAATATCGTGGGTTTTGAAGGAAAAAAAAAATTACATGAGGGAGGTGAGAGAAAGGGTGGCTTTTGAAGCAAAATGTCACCGGGCAGTTGAGAGTGAATTGGTCAATGAGATGTTGTCATTTGACATCATTTCATTAGCTCTTAATATTAATTTTTTATAAATATAAAAATAATTTTTTTAATAATTATATTATAAAAATAAATAAAAATTATATAAAAATTCATGATTTTTCATTCTCTATAAATAGAGTCTAATATTGCTATACTTTTCATATCTTAAAAAACCTTCATTTCTCATTTCATTATCTACTACAAATCTCAATCTCTTTTTTAATTATCATGGATCCATATAATAACAACTTCTCTCTTTCCCCAAATTTTCCTTACTCTCAAGATTACTATTCCAGTTACGAAAATTTCCAAAATTCCGATGAATTCGCATCCCCGATGTTTCAATTCAATTCGTAATTTTCACAAAATTCCACCCAAATTCGGCGATGATTTTTTGTAATTTTAGTTTTTCGTTGTTTTAATTTCGTCTTTCAATTACTGTCTTATGTTTCCTATATTTTAGTTTGTACGATTTCGAGCTTTATAATTTTTTCTACAATTTCAGTTAATTTTTATGCCTTTAAATTTAAATAATTATTATTAATATATAATAATATTAATATTAAATAATTAGAATATATAAAAAATATAAGACAAATTGACATAAATAGTTCCCAATATTTGCTACTTTGGATGAATTGATCCCTAATTTTTTCTTTTTAGTTTATTGGTCCCCAATGTTTGCTAATTTGGATAAATTGATCATTCTGTTAAATTTTAAGTTAATTAAATATTAATCATAGGGGTATTTATGGAATAAAAGTTTCAGGGACCAATTCATCCAATTTTTAAATTAAACTTGAACTTTTTTAAATTTTTTTATTTTTAAAAATTATGATCTTTTTTCGAAAACAAATATTTTTTTTAAATTAATTTTTTTCAACTAATTTTTTTTCTTTTTTTTTCAAATAATTTTTTTGGTAAACGAAAAAAATTAATTAATAATAATTTTAGGTACCAATTCATCTAAATAATTTTTTGAAATAATTTTTTTCAAATTTCTTAAAAAAAATCAAATTTAATTTAAAAAATTGGATGATTTGGTCCTCCAAGTCGTCCAGCTGCTCCTCTCCTCGAAGAACATAACACATTCCCCAACCATTGTATTGACCCGCTGCCCTCCTTCACCGTCAAACGCAAAATTATTAGTTAATCTAAATTTACTTAATTTTTATTTAACTAAAAAAATTGAAAAAAAAATAATTCAAAAAATAATTTAGATAAATTAGTCCTTAAAATTATTATTATTAATTGATTTTTTTCGTTTACCAAAAAAATTATTTTGAAAAAAATGAAATAAATTAGATGAAAAAAATTATTTGAAAAATTAATTTGTTTTCGAAAAAATATCATAATTTAAAAAAATTAAAAAAAAATTCAAGTTTAATTTAAAAATTGGATGAATTGGTCCCTGAAACTTTTATTCCATAAATACCCATATGATTAACACTTAATTAACTTAAAATTTAACAGAATGACCAATTTATCCAAATTAGCAAACATTGGGGACCAATAAACTAAAAAAAAAGATTATGGACCAATTCATCCAAAGTATCAAACATTGGGGACCATTTATACCAATTTGCCAAAATATAATTGGTGGGGCATGGTTGAGTGGTTAGGGATAAATGATAAAAAGTAGAGATGGTTAGGTTGAAAGTAAAATGAAGTATAAAGAGGAGAGATAAATTAATTAAATATTAGAATGGTTGGGTTGGTTGGGTATTTAGATGGTCAGGGCCCAAGTCTTTTTAATTCGAAATTACATGTTTTTATGTATTTTCTAAAATAAAATTTACACGGTAAAATAGATATAGTATAACGGCAAGTATTACCGCACCACCGTGAGACAGAGCAGCGGCGCCACCTTCAATGGATTTCTCCGATCTGAATGAAGCACTCGCGTCCAGGTCCTACAACAAGATCGCCGATACATGTGATACTCTAATGCTCAAGGTAATCTACGCGCGTTCTCCACTCCGCCCCTCCTATTTCCCTGCAAACCCTAATTTTCTCTCTCTAATCTCTTAAATTCTATGGATTCCAGCTTGCATCTGAGGGCGTCGCTTTTCACGGAGAGTGGCCCTACGCAGTTCATCTTATGGGCCACATCTACATCGATGACTTGTACTCTTCGTCCCCTTTATGGTTTCTGCTAAGAAATTTCTTAATTTTTAGTGCAATTATTTGAATATTGTTAAATTTGGTTGCTTTAGCGTGCTGCTGATGAAATGGTTATGATTATGTTGTTTGTATATTTGTAGTAATAGCGCAAGGTTTTTGTGGAAGAAGATACCGTCGGCAGTAAAAGAGAGCCAACATGAGGTATCAGCCGTGTGGAAAATTGGGCAGAACTTGTGGATCAAGGATTACGCCGGTGTTCATGAGGCCATTCGTGTTTTTAACTGGAGTCCCCAGTGTCAAGGAATCGTCTCTGCTTTCTCCGGTGAGTTCGTGGGTGTAAACTGCCATTAGTTTTGTTGATCAATTTGATTATTTGTTATCACTGCTACATGCTTTAGTATAAATGAATTTAGTGCTGTGTTTTGGAGATTCCATTGTTCAATGCAACTCACCTAACCGTAATGTATCTGTACAATGAGCTCTTGCTGCGACTGTACCTTATTGATCAGGAAGATTATAAGTTGTTGGTCCGGAAACAAATATCAGGTGTAGAGGGGGGGGGTGAATACACCTGAGTACCGTTTCTTTTTCTCGGTGAAGGTCAGCTGAAGCTGTTGGTTGCAACTGATGAACAGTGCCAAATATACCTTCGATCACGGGACGAGTGAGTCGACCTCGGAGCTCTCCTACTGACTTTTGTCAGTACTTCGAAACTCAGTCGGAGACTATAAGTGTGCGGATAAGTGTGGAGCCCGGAGTTTGTCTCTTTTTGAAAGCGTGTTTTCGCAGATTAAATTCTTTTGGCTGAGCGATTTTAGAAATACGTTTTATGCAAACTTATGATTTTCAAAGGTTTGTATGCAATAAAACAGTAAAGAACACAAGCAGTTTAACGTGGTTCGGATACGCAAGATCCTACGTCCACGGTCCCGAACGAGCGAGGATAACTTGTTGATTAGTTCGAGCAAGTCTCAAAGAAGGAAACGATGCACAAGACGGATCCTTCTAAGTTATAGTCCTTAGCGACTTTACAATTCAAACCTAAGTTCGAAAGGGGTGAAGACAGTTCTCCAACTAATGAAGGAGTTCTTACAATAAGAACAGTTCACTAAAAATGAACTACTTCGAATCTAAGCTATAAATCTGACAATGAGCTTAGGTAGAGAAGAAAAGGGATCTAAAGACTCTAGAGAGAAGAACCACAAAAATATTCTAGTAAGTGCGGATTCTTATTTGGATATTCTGATTGAGTTGCTAGAGTGTTTGAGAGCTTGAGCAATTTCCCTTTTTAATTTCGTGCTTCGCGCTCGTGGAGCTTCGAAATCTTCTCTATTTATAGCTGTGAGCTATGGCATATGTCCGTTGGAGACGACGATGCCACGTGTCACAAGCTTCTAAAGAAAACGGCCATTAATTCGAACTTGTTGCAGCAGGGCAGTTAATTACTGTACATGAGAGCAGCTTTACTGTTTGGAGCAGGTAAGGCGTTGTCGGCTTCTCATTGGTCGAGGTTTGTGGTTGGTGAGAATGTCAGAGTTGACCGTTCAAACAACCTCGTATGATCTTCTGCTGAACTTTCGAAAAGACTTAAGTAGCTGGGTCGCTTTCTGTCGGATACAGTAGACTGCAAAGTCTCTGTCTTCTTCGACTGAGTCGGTTGACAAGGAATGTAACTTCTGAGTATGTCGGTGCGGCGCGCGAAGGTCTTGGGCTTGCATGAGTTCTTATGCCGATGACTTATCATTCTTCGGATTGGCTTCTCCGAGGTCTATTCAGCTGATGACTGAAGAACGCAAGCGATTACACTGATGACATGGGGTTCTGAAAAGTATCTTCGACAGAAGATCAGTTCAACAATTACCCCGTACAGGACTTAGACAAGACTATAAAAACGATTACAACAAGTCTAACCTATACATCAGCTAATCCTAACGACACACAAAACTACTGATATCAGCTCGGTTTTGGGATCTTCAATTCCATAGTACTACTATGATTTCTCCCAATTTTCTTTTAACCACGAACAGCTGAGTATCATCTACTGACTCATATCCAACAATTTCCCCCTAATTGATGATGCCAAAACCTCTACTTCTAAACTCTAAACATCTTATAAGATATGCTAACCTACTGACAACACTTTCCCTTTTTGATCCATCTGAGGAAAATAAACTGATATGATGACTTAAAAAAAATCAGCAGGTGAGAAATAGGCAAAATCAGAGAAACTGATTGTGAGTGTGTGTCAGATCACTTAGTGATCAGTTGTGAAAAACACAAAGCAAAATGCTGTAAGACAATGAGTAATTGTCTATCAAGCGATAGGAACGATAGCATATATGATCAAGAAATTACAGGTTCCTATCACTATTACACAAGAGTAGAGAAGAGGAAACACCACTGACGCCTGAAGCCTTGAGTGCGCTTCTTGAAATCAGCAGATCTGTCGACAGGGGGTTGCAGACCATAGTATAGGTAGATTCTCTTCCTCAGTGTCTGGACATCCTCATCGTCTTCAGCTAAGTCGACACTTAGGTCGAAGCGATAAGCTGCAGTTCTGACCTCATCCTCTATTTCCTTTGTACACAGAATTCCGCGCGCAGTTCTAGGAGGTGGGATGCGCCTGAAAGCCGGAGCTCTGAAAGGAATGTTCTCTCTCTTCATAATCTCCAGAAGTTGTTCCCTCAGCTCAGAGTTATAATTGAACAAAAACTCGTCAAAGGCAATCAAACTATTCCTAGCCTACGCAACACATCAAAGATTCAGAGTCTATCAAATGGATGTGAAGTCTGCGTTCCTGAACGGCGTACTGAAAGAAGAAGTCTATGTAGAACAACCGCCCGGCTTTCAGCAGGGACATCAGGTTTACAGACTCAGAAAGGCTCTATATGGGTTAAAACAAGCACCCAGGGCTTGGTACGATACCCTCGTCGAGTTTCTTCTTCGTAAAGGTTTTCGAAAGGCACGGTAGATCGCAGTCGTTCAAAGATTCGACTGGAAGACGACTTATTACTCGTGCAGATCTATATAGACGACATTATCTTCGGATCAAAGAGCGTCGTCATGTGTCAGCAGTTTGAGAAAATGATGAAGGACAAGTTCGAGATGTCAATGATGGGTGAAATGAACTATTTCCTCGGCTTTCAAGTCAAACAATCTGAAAAGGGAACGTTCATTAACCAAGGCAAATACACTCGAGACCTCATCAAAAGATTCGGTTGTACATCCAGGCAAACCTATCAAGATCCCGATGAACACGAATATGAAAATCGATCTTGATAAAGAGGGAGTATCGATAGACCAAACTAAATTTCGTGCAATAATTGGTTCCTTATTATATCTAACGGCTACTCGTCCCGACATAACTTATCTTTGTAGGTGTCTGCGCTCGATTTCAGGGCGAATCCTAAGCGAGCCACATGGACTCAGCAAAGAAGATTCTCCGCTACCTCGAGGCACACACGACATGGGTTTATGGTATCCAACCGATGATAATATTGAACTAGCTGGTTACTACGATGCCGACTATGCGGGATGTAGAATTGACCGAAAATCAACTTCGGGAACTTGCCGGTTCCTAGGCGTAAGCCGATCTCATGGTTTTCAAAGAAGCAACACTCGGTAGCCACGTCAACTACCGAAGCCGAATACATGGCTGCCGGAAGTTGTTGCGCCCCAAATCCTTTGGGCCGAGACAACGGCTAAGAGACTATGACGTCATTCGGAATGAAGTGCCGATATTCTGCGACGGTACCGGTGCTATTGCAATCACTCGAGAACCCGTACTACACACGAGATGCAAGCACGTGGACATTAGGCATCACTTCATTCGCGACCATGTCGAAAAGAAGGATATCAGAATGGAAAAGATCCATACTGACAAACAAAGGGCTGATATTCTGACCAAACCTCTAGCTGAATCTAGATTCAAAGAACTTTCAGTAGAGCTAGGTCTGCTGGACCCTACTGACCCCGGATCGGTAAGAAGGTTCCGAGGAAAGGATCATTCGAGTAAGGGGGAATGATCACTCTCAATGCGAGTAAATTCAGATACGTAGAGACAGAAAACCATCTACAAGAGGTATCGGCTGACTACTATGTTCAGCTGACAGGTTTGCATATCTCTACTCAGTAGTAACGAATAAAACAATAATGTATTTATGATGAAGATTCAGCATGCTATTAAATATCCTAAGTTTGTCATTTATTATTAACGGCCTATATTTAATGCACGACATTCCATACACAAGTTTGCTGAACTCTGCACGCATTTAATGCATGTCATCTCATAGTTACTACTTAGGCATATTTACAACTGGCTTTGACTTAGGCGGCATATGTGATCATTACTTAATATATCTTCTAATCTTGACCGTCCATCTCATAAAGCAAGTTTAAACTCTGCCTTTGATCGAAAACCGTTCACCTTCATGTTAGATATATATTTTCGATCATATCTTTAGAAACCGCCATTACCGCACTTAAAATCCTCTGCATCCTAAAATTCTGAGATCATTCCTTGCAATCCCCTCTTGCATATCCTTTCAGAATCTCTCTTTCGGTATGCTTATTACAACTGCTACACGAATTAATCTTCTTTTTCAGAATCGCTATACAAACTGTTTTATTTAAATCGATACTGATAAATGCTAGTGTAACGAGTACAATGGCAAGTAAAAATATTTCGGTGTGCGCTCCGGTTAACATGCAAGAAATCCCGGACAAGGATCGTGTTTGGTTCGAGCCAACCATGGAGTTCAACGCCCCGTGATCTCGATTATATGGACGAGATCTTCTCGGCTCTCGAGAGTCGGGGCTTGAAAGTTTTCTTTCAAGGAAGCCGACATACTTCCTCCCGAGGCAAAGTGGCCGAAGTTTATCTTAATTCTAACTCGGTAGGCGGGGACATAATCGGAAGATTCGCCGTTCACGAGATCAAGGATGCTTTTCCGATTCCGAAGCAAATATCACTCAAGGAGGCACTAAAGAGAAGTTTTGATCCGCCTTACGAAGGAGCCGATCTTGTGGGGTACAAGGATGATCTTGTAGATGACTATTTGACAATATTCTCGTGGAAAGCCCACGACCTTGGTAGCCGCTTTTCCTAAAAACAACATCTTTGCCTCGGTCTGAGCTTTGGCTTATATTGTGACGCTGCCTACCGACCCAGCCAAGGTGCTCATTCGATCAAGTATCGAGGCTCAAGATCCAGCTCATGATGGCCATATATGATAGAGCCCGGATTAATTGGACGGAGTTCTTTATCCGTGAATTCATGGCTCGGGCGGCAAAATTCGACAAGGCCTCTTGCACGGCCGAGTGCAAAGGGCAAGCTTCTTTATGGATGAAGCCGTCCATAATGATAGAGGATGTCTGCGGATCCGAACCAATCACCTACGGTGACAAGGAGTATTTTAATGTGAAGAAGGTCGGATTCCACAACAAGGCTGCTTGCTCTTCGGCAGATCGGGTCGAGTCCCTCGACCGTAACTCGGCAGACTAAGCCTCGGCGAGCTACACCCTCGAAGAAGAGAACACCTCCAGCCAAAAACTCCAAAGGCACCAGCTAAGAAACCGAGGAAAGTCATTCCGGACGTGCCCTCCGAACACGAGGTTTCTCCCGAAGTTCCTGTTTGCTCGAGGCTACTCAAGCAACCTATTCGGCCTCGGCGGGCGATAGACGAGTCGAGAATCATCTCGAGAAGACTCAATCGGTGGAGAAGGCCGTCTCCACCGAGGAAATCGTAGAAGTGGAACAAGGGGATGCTCATGAAGCACATAGCGAGGAGATTCGGCGTCTTGACGGCCCCCTCTCAGTTCCACCACTCAGCAGTGTGCCTCCTACTGAGACTCAGACGTCTCCCATAGACTTGGAGTCCGAGACAGCATCTGAAGAAGAGACAATTGGGATGGAAGCTTCAGTGATCATATCCAGAGCATCCCGAGAGATTCTTCAACGGGATTCCGGAGCTTGCCGACTACTCGATCCGTTGCTCATTGCAAAATCGGCAAGGCTCCACATGTTGCTTTGCGATTTCAGGAGTGGCCCCAACTACAACGTCTAGTACTCCACTACTCCTGCCAGCAGCTTCATGAAGAAGAATTGAAGTTGAGGGAGCAAATAGGCTACTCTGAGCCTGCTGACCTCAACACCATGGAGAACCTGAGGGCTGCTATGCTGGCAATGATACATGACAAGCAGCTAGCTACCGGCTCAGCACCCTCAGATGGATCAGACCACGATGGTCAAGATCCACCCAGTGATTCAGGCCCTGGAAAGCCTGATGAGGAAAATCCCCAGGACAAGGATACACATGCTACTGAATAAGCTCAACCTCCACTCCGTATCCTTGGACCTGCAAAGTCCTCGGCTGGTGCTTCGTCCTCAGCAGAGCCCGCTCAGCTCTTGCTGGAGTCGACTTACGAAGCAGCGCCAGCCCAACTTCCAAGAGATCTCGATCCGTAGCAAAAGCTCTCACCGCTCAGGGAATCCAAAATCGAGCTCTTGCGAAGGCCGTCCACAAGGTGTGGAAACAGACTGCGCTAGCCACAACCAATAAGCTACAGGGGCTGAAAACATCAGTATATAAATCAGCCGCCCCTGTTGTCTCTGAAATTGTATCCGAAGCTTTGGCTAAGCAGCAGAAGCAGTTTGATGATCAGCTCATAATCATTCAGGAAGGACAAGCCAAACTTCTCGAAGCATTCCAGGTTTCAATATCCACTCATACTGAGTCCTTCACCGAACAAGCCCAGGCCACGGAGATCCGACTTGACAACATTCAACTGGTCGTGGAGGATAAGATTTCTGAGAAGCTGACAGAATTCAAGGCAGCAGCTGACCTCTCCCATAAGCAATACTCGGAGGAACTGACTAATGAGAGGAATGAGCTGCACTTGGCACTGACAAAGATCCATGACAGACTAGACGAACTGTCCGCTGTCTACACACGCCTAGACAAGAAGGTACTCGTCCATACCCCGGCTGTAATTGATGATGCCAAAAAGGGGGAAGGAAAAGAGAAGAGTACGGAAGGAAAAGAGAAGAGTACTGAGAAGCCGACCCCTTCCAAAACTACTGCCAAATTACTTAAGGGGATAGCTTCACTGAGATCTGAGAAAAAGACCAAGTCCGTGACTGAGATAAGCAGGACTCAGACTCAGACTCAGACAGAGGGTAAGGCCCAGGGTGTCTTGGCTGCGAGCACAGTTGAGACTGGCCCATGTGGCTCAGGAACCCAGGCTACTCATGCAACCCAGACTCCGACGGATTTTATCAAGGAGGTTGCAGAGTATGCTGAGCAGGAAGAGTCAGAAGAGGAAGAGGCTCCTCTCCCTCCACCTGTTCAGGGAAAAGGCAAGAAAGTGTTGATTCTCCCAACCCCTCCAGCCAAGAAAATGAAGAGATACATTTCAGCTGAGGAGGAGGCTCAAATTGCAGCTGATGAGAAGCGGCAAGGGAGATTCTTTGAAACGGAAGCCGCTAATAAACCAAAGTCTAAGCCTGTCAAAGGAAAGACAAAATCTCCCGCTCGAGGAGGAAGAAAGCCTGCTAGGATACCTCCAAGGAAACTGATTATCGAGGATGAAGAAGATAGGGAGAAGGAGAAGGAGCAAAAGCAAAGCAAAGCACCGAGAAGCGTGGTACGTCAAAAGAAAAATCAAGTACCCTCTCCGAATCCGAAGACATTCCTCGAAAGCCACTGAAGCCCAAGATGATGAAATTGAGGCCATATTCGACCAAATGAACGAGATACCTATACGAGGCGAAGAGGCTAGACAAGTTCAGGCTGCCAGAGACAAGAATCTAGGAGGCGGACCTTGAAGCACTGAGAAAAAGAACTGAGGAAGAGGCCAGGCTGAGAGTACCTTCAAAAGCTGATATTCCTTATCGATACGAAGGTTCGGGAAGCCGGTGATCCGAAATCGCACGAGATGGCCAAAGACGGACAATTGGATACCGCTCAATTTACTCGAGAGATGGGAATCGGCAAAGATAGAGTTCATCAAGAGCAATTATTTACGGAGGTTACGCCCAACATGACTAAGGCGACCTACACGAGAATGGATGATGATAAGTGAACCTGATCTATACATATACTTGCATAAAGCCGTATCTGAAGGTATAGAAGTCAGTGTTCTGGAGCCCAGAATCATACCTCCACCTAGAAGAAATGATGACTCAATCCACTTTGGGGTAATAAAAGCTGAAGTGAAGTATGCTGCATCAAAGAGAGAACTGGACGAAGATGAGCCAGCAGACTTTGTTGCATACTTGAAGCTGAGGAAGAACACATACCGGATGTATGGAGTGCCACTGCCAGAGACGCAATCTCAAGGATTCATGGACAGGATCAAGCAGCCTAGGCTTAGTTCTGATCTTCCTAGCTTAGCAAGATTTGTAATTGTACTGATCTGAATAACTCATATATACAAATCTAATTTTGGCTCTGACAACCACTTGTTGTCTATTCAGCCGTGTTTGTATTATGCTTTAACACTCAGAATCACTAAAGTGATGACTGACTCACACACTCACTCTATTTACTTTCTTGTCAGTTTATTACTTTGTTAGATTCTGCTAGTCTAGTTTCTATGTAATGGGGGAAATTGTGTTTTGCCCTGTTTTCTCAGTAATCTAGAACTGCTGGAACAACTCCGCTGATCCTACCTGTAATATTGTAAGGAGCTCTGTTTCTGTTAGTTTAGTGTTAGCATAAATGATATGTTTTGGCATCATCAAATAGGGGAAAATTGTTGGGTGATGATTCTATCCTCAGCATAATCTTACTTGGTGGGAAATGATTCTATCTTCTATACTGAACCATGCTCAGCAGCCTAGTGCTCTGAATATTGAGAAGATTTGAAGATCCCAAAACCCTATCTGATTGGTGAACCATTCCATTGTAATCGTTATTTTTTTTTGTCTCTGAGGTTTCAGACTCAGTAGACACTCTGCTCTGATCAAGGCGCTCAGTAGATTATATGCCTTAACACCAGAAGTAGAAGACTCAGTGATACTGGACTCAGCAGGGAAGCGATATGCGAAAGAATCAGTAGAACTGAACTCAGCTGGAGCAGTATACTGAAAGAGTCAGTAGAACTGGACTCAGCAGGAGCAGTTCACTGAACTCAGAGCTGATCTTCAGTAGACTTTACTCAGCTATCTACCTATTGAATACGGGATCAGTCTCAGCATCGGTAGACAGTCTTCTGAACTGTCAGATACTTTTGAAAAACAATCAGCATTGTCATACACGAGGAAGAGAGAAGTCAGCTTCAGTTTGCCTTGAAGTCTGTGCTGTCTCAACCACTCTATCCGCCTCGACGAATGACAAGAACACACGTGTCTTCTCACCTGCTAAAGCTGCAGTCAACCCTTTACCTAAAAATGTGGGAAAGCACACTGTTACCTACTTCAAAAGAGCCGTTTGCTACCAAAAGAGAGAGAAAGAAGAAGATCGTCTCCAACGGATCTTTTCCAATCTCTGCTCTATAAATAGAGGGACATTTCAAGAAGAGAGAAGTGCATAAGCTTAAACGACGAAAACATACACAAGCATTAAAACGAGCTAGAACCAGAAAACCCTAAGTCTTCCGCAAGAACTTGAAGATCTATCTCCGGCGAAAGACTACCTTCTCAGCTCATAGGGAACCAAGCTAAACTGTTAGAAGAGCCTCTAGTATCCAAATCGACGATACACGAACCTAAAGCTTATCTCGTTTGTTCGTCGATCTAGAAGCTACATTCTCATTCCCTATCCCTCTAACCCTAATCTCAACCGAATATACTTATAGCTTAGACGAAGGAGTTCATATTTGAACCCAATCCTTATTGTAAAAGGACTCCTTCATAGTTGGAGAAGTTTGTCAAACACTTTAGTTTGATGCCTTTGTAACCGGGACTTGCTCGATATAATCCCCAAGCCACGCTTTATCCGTGCACAAGCCGACCGAGACTAACTCGGTATAATAAATAGCCTCCCGAACTTTCGGGACAAGTGGACGTAGGATCGATTGATATCCGAACCACTTTAAAAATGCGTGTCTCGTTATTGCTTTCGATTCTTGTTGCATTGATTTTACTGTTCATACCGAAAATCCTCTTTAAAATCATACAACTTGTCTCAAAGCATACCTGAACCGTCTACTTGCCGAACCGAGACTTGCATAAAACGGTTTTCCACTCAACTGATTAGGGCCTACACTTTCCGCACCGCTGAACTCTACCTGTTTGATACTGAATTCTGACTCGGTCAGCTAGCAGATCTCAGTAGAGTCAGACTCGTTCTTTAAGACTCTTTGCCACACACGATTCAGAATAGCTATTTGGTCTGCTGAATTATTTCAGTACGGCACTTTCCTGAACAGGACATTCGTGTTCGAAGTTGAGAAAATCGGATTCAGGTGTATTCACCCCCCCCCTCTACACCTGACCGTACACTCGGGACCAACAATTGGTATCAGAGTAGGAGTTCTTTAAGACTCTTGTTATCTTGAAACTGGTCTACTTGAACGGATCCTGAAAATCATTTTCACTACATATCACTCTACATTCATATCATTATTTTTATATGGCTAATATGTCAGGGATAAGAATGGTACCCATGTTCTCGGTAGAGAATTATGGAGTATGGCGAGTCAGAATGGAAGCACATCTGACATCCCTCCATGATAGTATGACTGAAGTGCTTGAAGATGGACCTATTGTTCCCATGATCGATAGTGTCGTGACTCGGGCCCAGTGAAGGAGGAGGAATGGTGGCCCGGGAAGAAGATCCCTAAAGACGAAGTCTCTTCACTCCCGAAGAGAAGAAGCTTCACAACTTAGACCGAGTCGCGAGAAATGCCATACTGACCACTCTTAGTGATTCTTATCTTGGCAGGGTTCAGGAATGCAAAACGGCAAAGGAACTCTGGGACGCTCTAGCGCTACTGAGTCGTGGAACTCAGAAAATAAAAGCTAACAAATTGGCGCTGGAACTCCAAAAGCTGGAAAGTCTGTCTCTCATGCCTGGTGACAAAATAGAAGATCTGAACGTCAGATTTATGAATCTGATGAATTCCATCAATGGGCTGGGAAAGACATTCAGCAACAGAGAAATGAATCTCAAGATACTGAGGGCACTGCCGGATGGACACTGGACACCTTTTGCCACCTTATTGCGACATTCTGATTTAGATGTTGTCTCTCCTGACCATATCTTTTCAGAACTTCAGGCAGAAGAATTTGAGTTCGACAGACCTCAACGAAAGCAAAGAGTTGAAGCTGACAATAAAATTAACCATGCCTTCAAAGCATCAGTCAGCACAGCATCTCCAGCGACAAGCAAGACAACGAGTAAGACTGAACCTTCACTCAATGATCTACAAGAAGGAAGTCTCGCTCGGAAGTACGCGTTGCTCAGTTAAGTATCGAAGGAGAAGGAGAGGCGCAGAAAACCGACTAAAGCATACCGAGACACAAAAGGTAAGTCGGATTATACTCCAAAACGCACTCCCGACTCACAATCTTCGAATGCGAAAGAAGGATGACTCAAGCACCATCAAAGGATAGTAAAAGCAAAGAAGAAAGAGTCATCACTTGCTACAACCGCAAAAAGCCGGGACACTATCAATATGATTGTCCCGAGCTCGGTAGTGCTTGAACGCGCAACACGTAAGGCAAGGAGAGAGAAATTCGCCCGGAAGAGACAATCCTATATTGCGGGCGAGATCTCGGACGACTCGGAAGAAGTCGACTCCTTCATGGACTCATCGACGATGAAGCGGCTTTCATGGCCTTAGAGCATGAAGTCGAAGAAACAATCGAAAAGTGCCTAATGGCGAGGAGAAGAGGATGAGGTAAACTCTCATGAACCACTTAATTCCTCTTCACAATGCACACACGATCTTGTTTCAAAGTGCGGATGGGAATTTGGACATCACGACCGCCTATGAAGAATTATTAGATGAACAAATTCAAATGAGTCTGCGGCTCAAGTAAGACTCTTCGGGATTGGATACCCCGGAAAGTGGAAAATCGGAGACTTTCTCGGGAGAGTCGGGCCGCTACGAAGCCGAAGGACTTGTGTTGAGACTCGGGGAGGAGATGAACTCTCTCGATGGCCAAGTCTCGGCATCAAGAAGATCGAATTTTAGTTTTGACCAATGACTTGACTCGGAAAGATCTCGGACCGAGTCTATCGAAGCAAGAACCGTCGGGACTTCGGACCAAGCACGACATACCGAAAAAGAGTGATGATGTCCGGAAGAGCCGATGACCGAGCGTTACATGGGCGCGAAAAGAAGCTGGAGGCTATGCTTGCAAGCAACAAGCCCAAGCACCGTAAGGAAGGACTTGGTTTCAACCGGGAAGCTTCCTCATCGCGCCCGTACACTCAGAAGTGCGTCTAACTGATAGGTTTGTTCGAGGAGAAACAATCAATGCAAATATTCTGAACCCCTCAGCAAAGAACAAACAAAAGATGAAAGCACCTCATCCTACGCATCAGTATTCTGACCAGAAGATCAGTACCAAGACACCCCAGTTCAGTCAAGGGGGAACTAGCAGAGTTAAGTGGGCTGATCAGTATGGACCACCTCAGTTGACACATCCAACTCAATATGGGTCATATTACTATGATCCTATAGTCAGAAGAGGTTCCAAGAGTCAGAAAAAGAAGAAAAACGCACAAAAGGCAAAGGTCAGCAGTCCACCAACTAAGAAGATCCGGACTCCTGAACCTGTACAGCCTAAGAAGTCAGCTTTGACCAGTCCAGTGGTCAAGTATGTTGACTCAAGTGGAAAGAAACTGCCTGAAACCACCAGGGTTGTTAGACAGATTTGGGTTACTAAAACTAACATCTAAGGACCCAAAAACAAAATAAAGGGTACCTGAATATAATTTTATTTTGTAGGTGCACAAAGATCCTTGGTATGTGGACAGTGGATGCTCAAGACATATGACTTACAAAAGGAACCTACTGAAGAATTATATAGCTGAAGAAGGACCCAGAATTGAGTTTGGAGACAATGCAAAAGGCTATACAAGAGGATATGGAGCACTCAGCATTGGAACTGCCACAGTTCCTAGAGTATCATATGTTGAAGGACTTCAGCATAATCTTCTCTCTGTTAGTCAATTCTGTGATAACTCGAATAGAGTGATTTTTGACACTTGGTTTTACGTGATGTCATTGATAAATCCACGGGGAAAACGGTGTTATCGGGTTCGCGGAAAAAGAATATATATGTAGTGGACCGGAACTCAGCGAGAACCCGAAGCTTGTGCGTTGGCGAAGAACGACAACCGTACGGGATGGCTTTGGCATAGGAGACTCGGCCACCTCAACTTCAAAACGCTCAACAAACTAGCAAGGAACACTCTAGCAAGAGGACTCGCCGAATGAAGTATTCAAGCAAAGATACTCAAGTGTGAAGCATGTCCGAAGGGAAAGCAAAAAAGGAATCAAAATCCACTGTTCCATCTCCTTCCACCGATGGAATCCTTCGGTTGCTACATATGGATTTGTTCGGTCCAGTCTCTCCGGTGACGATCGGAGGCAAGAAATATGCTTTAGTGGTCATCGATGACTACTCGCGCTACACATGGGTCATATTCATTGCCAACAAGTCGACGTCAAAACGAGTTACCAACGCTTACGAAAAAGCTCGGCGTCGAGAAGAACACCAAGATAATCAAAATTAGTTCGACGGAGGAACCGAGTTCCTTAATTCCATGGTAGAGGAGTTCTGCAAAAAAGAAGGAATTGAGCATGAGACATCTGCTGCGCGCACCCCTCAGCAGAACGGGGTTCGTTGAACGAAAGAATCGCACACTCAAAGAAGCGGCAAGAACTCTACTCGCAGACTCGGGACTCCCAACCAAATTGCAGGGCGGGAAGCAACCGACCTTGCATGTTATACTCGAGAACCGATCTCTACCGACAAAGCAAAGATAAGAGAACACCATATGAACTATGGAACTGCAGGAAGCCTTCTTTATCTTATTTCCATATCTTTGGTTGTTCATGCTTTATCCACAATAATGGGAAAGATCAGCTGAAGACTTTTGATAGCAAGTCGGATCAGGGAGTTTTCTTAGGATACTCTCGGGTCAGCAAAGCTTTCAGAGTATTCAACTATCGGACTCTTTGCGTGGAGGAAAGCCCTCATGTTGTTTTTAATGAGTTTGCTACTGAAGACAGGAGCAATAACTCTAACTCTAAATCTGAGGACATCAGTAAGCAGCTACGGGATCTAAGCTTAAAAGACAAACCCGAAAGATCCGGCTATGTTGGGATGATGATTCGGACGAAGAAACTGAAGACAAGTCTACTGAATCTCAACCAACAGAGCAAGTAGCTGAACAGTTGACTCTCCGAACGAGTCAATCCCAGGTAACTCAGGTCGATGAGGAAACCTTAGAGGTAACCGAGACCACTAACGAGAGTAACAACTCGGGGGGAACATCTATTAATGTTCCCGAGCTGAATGCCCCGAACACGGAAACTCGGTAGATCACACTCTCATTACTGAATTGCTTCAATCTCATAATAGTACGACTGAAATTCCTAACTCACCTACTATCTGTGTTGATCAAATTTCAGATGAAGAGCTGAAACATCGTAGATCGTGGCTAGATGCTCACACTCCTGATCTAATCATTGGAGATCCTTCAGCAAAAGTCAAGACAAGATCCAGATTCTGTCAAGGAGAAAGTGCATTATATTCCTGCTTCTTGTCTACTGAAGAGCCTCAGACGATTGAGGATGTACTTAAAGATCTTGGCCGGATCATAGCTATGCAGGAGGAGCTGAATCAGTTCACGAGAAACGAAGTTTGGGAGCTTGTTAATAGACCCCGGCATCAACACGTCATTGGAACAAAATGGGTCTTCAAGAACAAGCGAGATGAAAACAACGTCATAGTAAGGAACAAAGCAAGGCTCGTGGCTAAAGGCTACTGTCAAGCTGAGGGAATAGATTTCGATGAGACATTCGCTCCAGTTGCAAGATTGGAGGCAATCAAACTATTCCTAGCCTACGCAACACATCAAAGATTCAGAGTCTATCAAATGGATGTGAAGTCTGCGTTCCTGAACGGCGCATCGAAAGAAGAAGTCTATGTAGAACAACCGCCCGGCTTTCGGCGGGGACATCGGGTTCTGGACTCGGAAAGGCTCTATATGGGTTAAAACAAGCACCCGGGGCTTGGTACGATACCCTGTCGAGTTTCTTCTTCGAAAGGTTTTCGAAAGGCACAGTAGATCGCAGTCGTTCAAGCATTCGGACCGGAAGACGACTTATTACTCGTGCGGATCTATGTAGACGACATTATCTTCGGATCAAAGAATGTCGTCATGTGTCAGCAGTTTGAGAAAATGATGAAGGACAAGTTCGAGATGTCAATGATGGGTGAAATGAACTATTTCCTCGGCTTTCAAGTCAAACAATCTGAAAAGGGAACGTTCATTAACCAAGGCAAATACACTCGAGACCTCATCAAAAGATTCGGTTGTACATCCGGCAAACCTATCAAGATCCCGATGAACACGAATATGAAAATCGATCTTGATAAAGAGGGAGTATCAGTAGACCAAACTAAATTTCGTGCAATAATTGGTTCCTTATTATATCTAACGGCTACTCGTCCCGACATAACTTATGCTTGTAGGTGTCTGCGCTCGATTTTAGGCGAATCCTAAGCAGAGCCACATGGACTCAGCAAAGAAGATTCTCCGCTACCTCAGAGGCACACCTGACATGGGTTTATGGTATCCAACTGATGATAATATTGAACTAATTGGTTACTCTGATGCTGACTATGCAGGATGTAGAATTGACCGAAAATCAACTTCAGGAACTTGCCAGTTCCTAGGCAGTAAGCTGATCTCATGGTTTTCAAAGAAGCAACACTCAGTAGCCACGTCAACTACTGAAGCTGAATACATGGCTGCCGGAAGTTGTTGCGCCCAAATCCTTTGGCTGAGACAACAGCTAAGAGACTATGACGTCATTCAGAATGAAGTGCCGATATTCTGCGACAGTACCAGTGCTATTGCAATCACTCAGAACCCTGTACTACACACGAGATGCAAGCACGTGGACATTAGGCATCACTTCATTCGCGACCATGTCGAAAAGAAGGATATCAGAATGGAAAAGATCCATACTGACAAACAAAGGGCTGATATTCTGACCAAACCTCTAGCTGAATCTAGATTCAAAGAACTTTCAGTAGAGCTAGGTCTGCTGGACCCTACTGACCCCAGTCAGTAAGAAGGTTCCAGGAAAGGATCATTCAGTAAGGGGGAATGATCACTCTCAATACTGAGTAAATTCAGTACGTAGAGATAGAAAACCATCTACAAGAGGTATCGGCTGACTACTATGTTCAGCTGACAGGTTTGCATATCTCTACTCAGTAGTAACGAATAAAACAGTAATGTATTTATGATGAAGATTCAACATGCTATTAAATATCCTAAGTTTGTCATTTATTATTAACGGCCTATATTTAATGCACGACATTCCATACACAAGTTTCTTTGAACTCGCACGCATTTAATGCATGTCATCTCATAGTTACTACTTAGGCATATTTACAACTGGCTTTGACTTAGGCGGCATATGTGATCATTACTTAATATATCTTCTAATCTTGACCGTCCATCTCATAAAGCAAGTTTAAACTCGCCTTTGATAGAAAACCGTTCACCTTCATGTTAGATATATATTTTCGATCATATCTTTAGAAACCGCCATTACCGCACTTAAAATCCTCTGCATCCGAAAATTCTGAGATCATTCCTTGCAATCCCCTCTTGTATATCCTTTCGGAATCTCTCTTCCGGTATGCTTATTACAACTGCTACACGAATTAATCTTCTTTTTCAGAATCGCTATACAAACTGTTTTATTTAAATCGATACTGATAAATGCTAGTGTAACAGGTACAATGGCAAGTAAAAATATTTCGGTGTCTGCTCCAGTTAACATGCAAGAAATCCTGGACAATGATCGTGTTTGGTTCGAGCCAACCACGGAGTTCAACGCCTGTGATCTCGATTATATGGACGAGATCTTCTCAGCTCTCAGAGAGTCAGGGCTTGAAAGTTTTCTTTCAAGGAAGCCGACATACTTCTTCCCGAGGCAGGTGGCCGAAGTTTATCTTAATTCTAACTCAGTAGGCGGGGACATAATCGAAAGATTCGCCGTTCACGAGATCAAGGATGCTTTTCCGATTCTGAAGCAAATATCACTCAAGGAGGCACTAAAGAGAAGTTTTGATCTGCCTTCTGAAGGAGCCAGTACTGTGGGGTACAAGGATGATCTTGTAGATGACTATTTGATAATATTATGTGGAAAGCCCACGACCTTCAGAGCTGCTTTTCCTAAAAACAACATGCTGCCTCAGTACAGAGCTTTGGCTTATATTGTGACGCAGCTACTGACCAGCCAAGCATGCTCATTCGATCAAGTATCGAGGCTCAAGATCCAGCTCATGATGGCCATATATGATAGAGCCCGAGATTAATTGGACGGAGTTCTTTATCCGTGAATTCATGGCTCGGGCGGCAAAATTCGACAAGGCCTCTTGCATGCGAGTGCAAAGGGCAAGCTTCTTTATGGTGAAGGTGTCCATAATGATAGAGGATGTCTGCGGATCTCGAACCAATCACCTACGGTGACAAGGAGTATTTTAATGTGAAGAAGGTCGGATTCCACAACAAGGCTAGCTTTGCTCTTCGGCCAGATCGGGTCAGTCCCTCGACCGTAACTCGGCAGACTAAGCCTCGGCGAGCTACACCCTCGAAGAAGAGAACACCTCCGGCCAAAAACTCCAAAGGCACCAGCTAAGAAACCGAGGAAAGTCATTCGGACGTGCCTACCGAACCCGAGGTTTCTCCACGAAGTTCCTGGCGCTCAAGTTACTCAAGCAACCTATTCGGCCTCGGCGGGCGATAGACGAGTCGAGAATCATCTCGAGAAGACTCAATCGGTGGAGAAGGCCGTCTCCACCGAGGAAACCGTAGAAGTGGAACAAGGGGATGCTGCGAAGTACATAGCGAGGAGATTCGGCGTCTTGACGGCCCCCTCTCGGTTCCACCACTCGAGCGGTGTGCCTCCTGCTCGAGACTCGGACGTCTCCCATAGACTTGGAGTCCGAGACAACATCCGAAGAAGAGACATTGGGATGGAAGCTTCGGTGATCATATCCAGAGCATCCCGAGAGATTCTTCAACGGATTCCCGGAGCTTGCCGACTACTACGATCCGTTGCTCATTGCAAAATCGGCAAGGCTCCACATGTTCTTTGCGATTTCGAGGAGTGGCCCCAACTACAACGTCTAGTACTCCACTACTCCCGCCGGCGGCTTCATGAAGAAGAATTGAAGTTGAGGGAGCAAATAGGCTACTCTGAGCCTGCTGACCTCAGCACCATGGAGAACCTAAGGGCTGCTATGCTGGCAATGATACATGACAAGCAGCTAGCTACCGGCTCAGCACCCTCAGATGGATCAGACCACGATGGTCAAGATCCACCCAGTGATTCAGGCCCTGGAAAGCATGATGAGGAAAATCCCCAGGACAAGGATACACATGCTACTGAATAAGCTCAACCTCCACTCCGTATCCTTGGACCTGCGAAGTCCTCGGCTGGTGCTTCGTCCTCAGCAGAGCCCGCTCAGCTCTTGCTGGAGTAGACTTACGAAGCAGCGCCAGCCCAACTTCCAAGAGATCTCGATCCGTAGCAAAAGCTCTCACCGCTCAGGGAATCCAGAATCGAGCTCTTGCGAAGGCCGTCCACAAGGTGTGGAAACAGTGCGCTAGCCACAACCAATGAGCTACAGGGGCTGAAAACATCAGTATCTAAATCAGCCACCCATGTTGTCTCTGAAATTGTATCCGAAGCTTTGGCTAAGCAGCAGAAGCAGTTTGATGATCAGCTCAGAATCATTCAGGAAGGACAAGCCAAACTTCTCGAAGCATTCCAGGTTTCAATATCCACTCATACTGAGTCCTTCACTGAACAAGCCCAGGCCACGGAGATCCGACTTGACAACATTCAACTGGTCGTGGAGGATAAGATTTACGAGAAGCGACGAGAATTCAAGGCACGATGACCTCTCCCATAAGCAATACTCGGAGGAACTGACTAATGAGAGGAATGAGCTGCACTTGGCACTGACAAAGATCCATGACAGACTGGACGAACTGTCCGCTGTCTACACACGCCTAGACAAGAAGGTACTCGTCCCTACCCCGGCTGTAATTGATGATGCCAAAAGGGGGAAGGAAAAGAGAAGAGTACGGAAGGAAAAGAGAAGAGTACTAAGAAGCCGACCCCTACCAAAACTACTGCCAAATTACTTAAGGGGACAGCTTCACTGAGATCTGAGAAAAAGACCAAGGCCGTGACTGAGATAAGTAGGACTCGGACTCGGACTCGGACTCGACGCAGAGGGTAAGGCCCGGGGGTGTCTTGGGCTGCGAGCACGGTGAGACCGGCCCAAGTGGCTCGAGAACCCGAGGCTACTCATGCAACCCGGACTCCAACGGATTTTATCAAGGAGGTTGCGAGTATGCTTGAGCGAGGAAGAGTCGGAAGAGGAAGAGGCTCCTCTCCCTCCACCTGTTCGGGGAAAAGGCAAGAAAGTGCTGATTCTCCCAACCCCTCCCGGCCCAAGAAAATGAAGAGATACATTTCGGTGAGGAGGAGGCTCAAATTGCGGTGATGAGAAGGCGGCAAGGGAGATTGCTTTGAAAAAAAGTCGCTAATAAACCAAAGTCTAAGCTCGTCAAAGGAAAGACAAAATCTCCGGCTCGAGGAGGAAGAAAGCCCGCTAGGATACCTCCAAGGAAACCGATTATCGAGGATGAAGAAGATAGGGAGAAGGAGAAGGAGCAAAAGCGGCAAAGCACCGAGAAGCGGGGGTACGTCAAAAGAAAAATCAAGTACCCCTGTTGAATCCGAAGACATTCCTCGAGAAAGCCATTGAAGCCCAAGATGATGAAATTGAGGCCATATTCGACCAAATGAACGAGATACCTATACGAGGCGAAGAGGCTAGACAAGTTCAGGGCCGGAGACGAGAATCGGGAGGCGGACCTTGAAGCACCGAGAAAAAGAAGCGAGGAAGAGGCCAGCCGAGAGTACCTTCAAAAGGCGATATTCCTTATCGATACGAAGGTTCGGGAAGCCAGTGATCCGAAATCGCACGAGATGGCCAAAGACGAGACAATTGGATACCGCTCAATTTACTCGAGAGATGGGAATCGGCAAAGATAGAGTTCATCAAGCGCAATTATTTACGGAGGTTACGGCCCAACATGACTAAGGGCGATGCCTACACAGAATGGATGATGATAAGTGAACCCGATCTATACATATACTTGCATAAAGCCGTATCCGAAGGTATAGAAGTCGGTGTTCGGAGCCCGAATCATACCTCCACCTAGAAGAAATGATGACTCAATCCACTTTGGGGTAATAGAAGGCTGAAGTGAAGTATGCTTGCATCAAAGAGAGAAGCGGACGAAGATGAGCCGGCAGACTTTCTTGCATACTTGAAGGCGAGGAAGAACACATACCGGATGTATGGAGTGCCACGCCCGAGACACAATCTCAAGGATTCATGGACGAGGATCAAGCGGTTTAAGGGCTCCTAGGCTTAGTTCGATCTTCCTAGCTTAGCAAGATTTGTAATTATTCGATCCGAATAACTCGTATATACAAATCTGATTTTGGCTCGACAACCACTTGTTGTCTATTCGGCCCATGTTTGTATTATGCTTTAACACTCGGAATCACTAAAGTGATGACCGACTCACACACTCACTCTATTTACTTTCTTGTCGGTTTATTACTTTGTTAGATTCTCGCTAGTCTAGTTTCTATGTAATGGGGGAAATTGTGTTTTGCCCTGTTTTCTCGATAATCTAGAAGCTATTTGGAACAACTCCGCCGATCCTACCGTAATATTGTAAGGAGCTCGTTTACGTTAGTTTAGTGTTAGCATAAATGATATGTTTTGGCATCATCAAATAGGGGAAAATTGTTGGGTGATGATTCTATCCTCGGCATAATCTTACTTGGTGGGAAATGATTCTATCTTCTATCTTGAACCATGCTCGGCCAGCCTAGTGCTACGAATATTGAGAAGATTTGAAGATCCCAAAACCCTATCGATTGGTGAACCATTCCATTGTAATCGTTATTTTTTTTTTGTCTCGAGGTTTCGGACTCGGTAGACACTCTGCTCCCGATCAAGGCGCTCGGTAGATTATATGCCTTAACACCGGAAGTAGAAGACTCGGTGATCTTGGACTCGGCGAGAGCAAGATATGCGAAAGAATCGATAGAAGCGAACTCATTTGGAGCGATATGCTGAAAGAGTCGAGTAGAAGCTGGACTCGGCAGGAGCGTTCATCGAACTTCGGGAGCTGATCTTCGTGAGACTTTACTCGGCTATCTACCTATTGAATACGGGATCGGTCTCAGCATCGGTAGACGGTCTTACGAGCGTCGAGATACTTTTGAAAAACAATCGGCATTGTCATACACGAGGAAGAGAGAAGTCGGCTTCGGTTTGCCTTGAAGTCCTGTCTTTGTCTCAACCACTCTATCCGCCTCGACGAATGACAAGAACACACGTGTCTTCTCACCGCTAAAGGCTGCAATCAACCCTTTACCTAAAAATGTGGGAAAGCACACTGTTACCTACTTCAAAAGAGCCGTTTGCTACCAAAAGAGAGAGAAAGAAGAAGATCGTCTCCAACGGATCTTTTCCAATCTCTGCTCTATAAATAGAGGGACATTTCAAGAAGAGAGAAGTGCATAAGCTTAAACGACGAAAACATACACAAGCATTAAAACGAGCTAGAACCAGAAAACCCTAAGTCTTCCGCAAGAACTTGAAGATCTATCTCCGGCGAAAGACTACCTTCTCAGCTCATAGGGAACCAAGCTAAACTGTTAGAAGAGCCTCTAGTATCCAAATCGACGATACACGAACCTAAAGCTTATCTCAGCTGTTCGTCGATCTAGAAGCTACATTCTCATTCCCTATCCCTCTAACCCTAATCTCAACCGAATATACTTATAGCTTAGACGAAGGAGTTCATATTTGAACCCAATCCTTATTGTAAAAGGACTCCTTCATAGTTGGAGAAGTTTGTCAAACACTTTAGTTTGATGCCTTTGTAAGCCGGGACTTGCTCGATATAATCCCCAAGCCACGACTTTATCCTGTGCACAAGGCGGCGAGACTAACTCGGTATAATAAATAGCCTCCCGAACTTTCGGGGACAGTGGACGTAGGATCGATTGATATCCGAACCACTTTAAAAATGCGTGTCTCGTTATTGCTTTCGATTCTTGTTGCATTGATTTTTCTTGTTCATACCGAAAATCCTCTTTAAAATCATACAACTGTCTCAGCATACTGAACTGTCTACTTGCTGAACTGAGACTTGCATAAAACGGTTTTCCACTCAACTGATTAGGGCCTACACTTTCCGCACCGCTGAACTCTACCTGTTTGATACTGAATTCTGACTCGGTCAGCTAGCAGATCTCAGTAGAGTCAGACTCGTTCTTTAAGACTCTTTGCCACACACGATTCAGAATAGCTATTTGGTCTGCTGAATTATTTCAGTACGGCACTTTCCTGAACAGGACTGTTCGTGTTCGAAGTTGAGAAAATCGGATTCAGGTGTATTCACCCCCCCCTCTACACCTGACCGTACACTCGGGACCAACAAGAGTTTTCTATGGGGACTGACATCTTAGTCCCATAGAGTAACTTCCCTACACTGGCTAACTTCCTTTCTCCAGTGGGTAGGGTAGTGAACTTCTGGGCTTGGGCCTTCATCTCCGAGACATAATAGTCAGCCCAGTTCACTTCAACTCCATCATCTATCGCCATCATCAGCTGAATCCTTGGCTTGGATAATTGATCATATGATCTAGCTGAGCTCGTCAGGATATGAGAGACTATGTAAGCTAGTCATCTGTATTGGGGAAGTAGAAGATTCTTTTGCAGAGCTGACTTGAATGATATGTCAGAGCGTCCGCAGAACTTACGAACATATGCGTTTATCTCCTTCTCCTTGTAACCGATAGGAGAAATACCGTAGTCAGGAAGATCAAACAATAGCACCAGAATGTCCCTGACGTTGAAGACTCTCTGAGCAGTATCCCAAGAGTTCTGATCTACTTCCTTCAAATAGACGAAGGAAGATTCCTCGCCTCCAGACGCGAGAGACCTCCAGTTGTAATAAACTTCTACCACTTGCCTTGGTAGATAAGATCTCGGGTGCTTCGTCACCAGCTCCTGAAGACCAGAACGCTCCAGAGCATCGAACACGAGTTCCAAGAAGGCGATATCAACTTGTCGGAAGGCCATAGTTGGTTCAAACTGAATCCTGGATGCCATTATCTCCTCTATATTCTCACGAACTTGAGATGTCGCCATTGAAATCTGCAAAATAACTTGTTAGCACTTGAAAATAGAGTAAGTTAGTAAGTATTCAGCAGGTTTCAATACATTACCGAGTACTAAAGAGCTTTGAGGGATGCAAAAGCGAGACAGTTATGATGATTTTTGAGAAAGAAACTGAATGCTTGAAAATAGCTCTTAAGTTGAAAAATGGCGAGAAGTGAGGACGGGATAGAAGATGAAAGGTTTTATATATATCGTCTGATTATAAGTTTTGATCCTACGATCTAATTTTAATCTTTCAAATCTTATGGGCGGCTGAGATTTGAATGTTATAAAAGGAATGATTACAAAAGTCGCCTCTAACATAGACTTACGTAATAAAGGTAAGTGAGAAGACATGCATTAAATGCGCGACAGACAGCATTAATTACTCAGTTTATGCGAATGAAAAGGTTTCCTACTGACCTTTCCTAAAACTAATTAATGGCGGGAAATAAATGCACATTAACTACCGGCTACGTGCGGGCGATATAATAAATGCGGACATGCTTCGAAAAGAAATTAAGTATATGATACTACGCAAACCTCTTCGCTGAACTTTCGATCAGTGGTTCCTGTTATATCGCAGGAGGATGATTGATGTACTGATAAGCACGTTCCCCCTTGCTGTGTACAGTATGATTCTTCCCACTGAATCACTGCACGGAGTCTACTGACTTATCGTACTGGCTCCAACTACTGATACCAAATATTTCCAATTGTCTCCACGGACTGCTATCAGTAGTTTTCTTCTACTGATGCATTTCAGTAGGATCCAGTAGACCTAGCTCAACTGATAATTCTCTGAATCTGTTCTCAGCTAGTGGTTTGGTCAGTATGTCTGCCCTTTGTTTGTCAGTATGGATCTTCTCCATTCTGATATCCTTCTTCTCGACATGGTCTCTGATGAAGTGATGTCGGATATCCACGTGCTTGCATCTCGTATGCAGAACTGGGTTCTGAGTTATGGCAATAGCACTTGTGGAGTCACAGTAGATGGGCACTTCATTCTGAATGATACCATAATCTCTCAGTTATTGTTGAAGCCAAAGGATCTGGGCACAGCAACTTCCAGCAGCCATGTACTCAGCTTCAGTAGTGGACGTTGCTACTGAGTGTTGTTTCTTTGAGAACCAAGATATCAGCTTGCTGCCTAGGAACTGACACGTTCCGGAAGTTGACTTACGATCTATCCTGCATCCTGCATAATCAGCATCAGAATAACCTGTCAGTATTAGATTATCATCAGCAGGATACCATAACCCAGCATCAGGTGTTCCTCTCAGATAGCGCAGAATCTTTTTAGCTGAGTCGAGATGACTTCGCTTGGGATCCGCTTGAAATCTTGCGCATACACCTACAGCATAAGTTATGTCAGGGCGGCTAGCTGTTAAATATAATAAAGAACCAATAATGGCTCTATAATCAGTAGAGTTAACAGGAGCTCCCTCTTTGTCTAGATCGATTTTAAAATTCGTATTCATGGGGATTTTTGACCGCTTCTTGGAGTCGCAGCCGAATCTTTTGAGAAGGTCTCGAGTGTATTTGGCTTGATTGATGAAGATTCCTTCAGGTGATTGCTTCACTTGAAATCCAAGGAAATAATTCATCTCTCCCATCATGGACATCTCGAATTTCTCTTTCATCATCTTCTCGAACTGCTGACATATGATCTCGTTTCTGCAGCCGAAAATGATGTCGTCCACGTAGATTTGCACCAGTAGGATGTCATCTCCTGACTTTATGTTGAATAGGGTGCGATCTACTGTCCCCTTCTGAAAACCTTCTTTGAAGTAGAAAGTCGATAGGGTATCATACCAAGCCACGGGTGCTTGTTTTAACCCATCTGGAGCTTTCCTAAGTCTGTACACCTGATGTCCCTGCTGAAAGCCGGACGGTTGTTCCACGTAGACTTCTTCCTTCAGTACGCCGTTCAGAAAAGCTGACTTTACATCCATCTGATAGACTTTGAAGCCTTGATGTGTTGCATAAGCTAGGAATAGACGAATGGCTTCCAATCCTAGCTGGACCGGAGCGAATGTTTCATCAAAGTCAATTCCTTACGCTTTGATCGTATCCCTTTGCAACTAGTCGTGCTTTATTTACGATAATGACGTTGTTTTCATCTCGCTTGTTTTTGAAGACCCACTTGGTACCAATGACATGCGATGTCTAGAGTCCGTCTACAAGCTCCCAAACTTCGTTTCGAACGAACTGGTTCAGCTCTTCTTGCATGGCGATGATCCAGTCATCATCATTAAGTGCGTCCTCTATCGACTGAGGTTCTTCTGTAGATAAGAAACAGGAAAATAGTGAGCTTTCGCCTTGATTAAATCTAGATCTTGTTCTTATCGTTCTTGATGGATCTCCAATGATAAGATACGAAGAATGAGCATCTAGCCATGATCGTTTGAGTACGGCTTCTTCTTCCGATACAACTTCGCGAGAATCGGTAGGAGTGTTAGGCATTTGAAGTAGTACCGTTCGAGATTGCAATATTTCAGTAAGAAGGTTAGGATCCACTGAGTTTCCAGGTTCAGAGGCATTTAGCTCAGGAACATTAATCGTTCCCCCTGAGTTCATATTCTCAGTAGAGGTCTCAGTTACCATTGGGGCTTCCTCATCGACCGATGTTACTTGTTGTTGATTACGTTCGGGAGAATCAACTAGGTCGCCTACATCATCTGTTGGTTGAGTCCGAGTTTGTTCATTGTCGACTCATCATCCCAACAATCTTTGGATCTTTTCGGCTTTATCGGTAAATTCGAGATCCTGTAGCTTGCTGCTCGACATCATCGTATTTAAGCTGTATCTTCCACGCTCTCGAATAACAAATTCATCAAAAACAACATGAGGGCTTTTCTCCACACAAAGAGTCCAATAGTTAAAGACTACGAAGGCTTTCTTGACTCGAGAGTATCCTAAGAAAACTCCTTGATCGGATTTGCTATCAAAGACCTTCACTGATCTTTCCCGTTATTGTGGATAAAGCAAGGACGGCCCAAAAATATGAAAATGAGAAATAGAAGGAATTCTCCCTTTCCATAGTTCATATGGTGTCTTCATGTGTTCTTTGAGTGAGTAGTGAGCGATTCCGAGTGTAACGGGCGGTGTCGGTAGCATCGGCCCGGAACTTAGAGGGTAGTCCGGAATCTGCGAGGAGCGTTCTTGCTCGCTTCTTTGAGTGTTTCGTTCTTTCGTTCGGCAAGTCCGTTCTGACGAGGGGTGCGGGCAACTGATGTCTCGTGTTTAATTCCCTCTTTATCGCAAAGTATGTCTTAACTTCGAGTTTAGAAACTCTGTTCCTCCGTCCGAGCGAATTCTTTGAATCTTGATGTCCTTTTCCACACCGAGCTTCTTCGGCAGATTGGGCAACTCAGTTTGAACATCGATTTATTAGCGATGAAGATGACCCAAGTATATCTTGAGTAGTTGTCAATAACGACGAGGGCATACTTCTTGCCTCTTATAGTCCTTTGGAGAGCGGCCCGAATAGGTCCATGTGCGATGGGCGAAGGATTCCATCGGTGGAAGGTGACGGAATAGGTGGATTGCTACTCTTTGTTTGTTTTCCCTTCGGACATGCTTCACAATTTACGTCTTTAACGAACGATTCATTGGGCAGTCCTCTGACTTTGGAGTTCTTGGCTAGCTTGTTCATGGTCTTGAAGTTCAGGTGGCTGAGTCTCTTGTGCCATAGCCATCCTGACTTGTCACCAGATTTAGTCTGTGCTAGTAAGCAAGCCTCGAGGTTCTCGCGGTTTTCCGATGCGCAACATAGATATTTTTCCTCCGCGATCCTGATAACACTGTTTTCCCTGTAGATTTATCAACAACATCACAGAAACCAGTGTCAAAGATAACTCTGTTAAGATTATCACAGAATTGACTGACAGAAAGGAGATTATGTTGAAGCCCTTCAACATATGTTACTCTTGGAACTGAAGTAGTCCCAATGTTCAGCGTTCCGTATCCCCTTGTGTAGCCTTTAGAGTTGTCTCCAAACTCAATTCTATGACCATCTTCTTGTACATAGTTGGTCAGCAGACTCTTCTGATATGTCATGTGTCTTGAGCAGCCGCTGTCCACTATCCATGGGTCCTTATGCACCGCAAAGCGAAGCATCTTTAGGTACCCTTTGGTTCAGTTGGGTCCTTCATGGTTAGTGGGTGATTTCGGAACCCAAATCCGTCTCGGAACCTTAGAAGTACGAGACTTCTTCTTCGAACCTTGTCGCCTTTCTTCTCCACGGGACTTGGAGATACCGACTTTCTGCGATGATTTTGGGTTCGGGCGCTTTCTTTTTCGAGTCTCTTCTCCCGACCCCCGGGCTCATAGTAGTACGAGTCGCTTGAGCCGGGTGCTCATACGGTGGCTCCTTGTCTTCGTTCCGCCCTATCGACCTTCTTGGTTCCCCCCTAAGTTTGATCTCGGTGTCCGGGCCTGGAACCTTTGGTCGGTTGTTTGTTCTTTGCTTCCGCGAGGTGCGATTTCTTTCTCGTTTGTTCTTCGCCTGAGGGTGTGGTGTCGGCAGGCTTGCACCTTTCCTCCGACAAACCTATCGGCCGGTGTTGCTTGAGCTTTTGGAGGTAGAAGCTTCGTGGGTATAGCCAAGGCCTTCTTTCACACGGCGGTTGGCCGTTGTGCTACGAGCATGCTTTCGAGTTTCTCCTTAGCTCCCGGGTATTGTTCGGTCATCGCCCTCTCCGGACTTCATCACTTCTCCCGAGAGAATCATAGTCCTTACGTACGTCGAGAGTTTCGGCCGAGTTGGGCTATTTCGGTCTCTTTCTCCAAATTGTCTTTGGTCGGGAGCGAGATACGAGTCTCTTGCGGTGAGACTTAGTCATAAGAGATTCGATCTCTTCCTTGAGTCTCGCAACTAGATCCACCGACTCAGTAGAGACTCGACAATCGGCCAGAAAGTCTCCGATTCTCGGCCTTTACTCATTCTAGTTCTTGGATGGTTCCTGCTGAACTCTCTGCTCAACTCGAATTTGTTCCTCTCGGCCTCTTCTCCGGCCATCGGACCATTTGTTCACTGATTCCTCGGGAACCTTCTCTCCGACTTCAACGGCTACGAATGCGAGCTTCATCTTGAGAAGAGTACATGAATGTATCCTCTTCAATTGAGTTGTAGGATATCTCTCCTGGCTATGTAGGCCGCCTCTTCGGGGCGAATTTATCTCTTACGGCTTGTTCGTTACGCTCTTTGAGCAGTGAGAGTTCGGGGACGATCGTGCGATAGTGTCCCTCCTTCTTGTAGTTGTAACACGTGGATGTTCCTTCGCTTTTTCACTGAAGCTTTTGGTGGACTAGCAACGGGGCTCCGTGTTCCCGCATTCGGTAGAAGTGTTAGATTCTTCCCTTTTTTTAATATTCTTTCTTACTGTGGGGAGAATCTACGTGATATTTCTTCGACTTTTCGACTCTCTCCTTCTCTCTTTGGTATTTGAGAGCCATCGGTGCGAGCCGGTCGGCACCGGACATTTCGGATGTCTTTGTATCTGCGGCAGCCTCACGCCTTGCTGGAAGAAATCTTTTTGCCTCCGGTTTCTTGATCGTTGCCTTGAAGGCATGATCGATTTGAGTGTCAGCTGGAGCACTGGAACACTTCTGAGGTAGACTATGCTCGAATTCCTCCGTCTTTAATTCTAAAAATATAACATCAGGAGTTAGAGCATTAAGATCAAAGCGACATAAATAAGTAGCAAAAGGAAGCCACTTCTGTCGGGGTAGCGCTCTTATGATCTTTGTGTTCATCTCTTTGTTTGAGAACACCTTTCCCAGCCCGTTTATCACATTGACTTGATTCGTAAATCTGACGCTCAATTCGTCAATGGTTTCACTGGGCTCCATCGCAAAGGCTTCGAACTTTTGAAGCTCTAATTCAAGCTTGTTTTCTTTAATCTGAGGAGTTCCTTGGCTCAGTACAGCCAGTGCGTCCCAAAGTTCTTTCGCCGTTTTGCAGTCCTGCACCCTCCCAAGGTGTGAGTCACTGAGCGTTGTCAGTATAGCATTTCGTGCGACTCGGTAAGTGCAGATTCTTCGCTGGATATTTTGATTGAGTTGCTAGAGTGTTTGAGAGCTTGAGCAATTTCCCTTTTTAATTTCGTGCTTCGTGCTCGTGGAGCTTCGAAATCTTCTCTATTTATAGTTGTGAGCTATGGCATATGTCCGTTGGAGACGACGATGCCACGTGTCACAAGCTTCCAAAGAAAACGGCCATTAATTCGAACTTGTTGCAGACGAGGGCGGTTAATTATCGTACATGAGAGCAGCTTTTACTTGTTTGGAGCGAGGTAAGGCGTTGTCCAGGCTTCTCATTGGTCGAGGTTTGTGGTTGGTGAGAATGTCGAGTTGACCGTTCAAACAACCTCGTATGATCTTCTTTGAACTTTCGAAAAGACTTAAGTAGGCCGGGTCGCTTTTCGTCGGATACTGATGACCGCAAAGTCTCTGTCGTCTTCGGCCGAGTCGGCGACAAGGAATGTAACTTCGAATATGTCCGGTGACGGCTACGCGAAATCTTGGGCTTGCATGAGTTCTTATGCGATGACTTATCACTTGGATTGGGCTTCTACCGAGGTCTATTCGGTGATGCCAAGAAGCAAGCGATTACACACGATGACATGGGGTTACGAAAAGTATCTTCGACGGAAGATCGGTTCAACAATTACCCCGTGCGGGACTTAGACAAGAATATAAAAACGATTACAACAAGTCTAACCTATACATCAGCTAATCCTAACGACACACAGAACTACTGATATCAGCTCGGTTTTGGGATCTTCAATTCCATAAGTACTACTATGATTTCTCCCAATTTTCTTTTAACCACGAACAGCTGAGTATCATCTACTGACTCATATCTAACAAAAGTTTTTGACGAACTCTACCTTATTGATCTACTGCATCAAATTCGTTTACTTCTCCCATTAATTGTTCTTCATTGCCACATGCTTTCTTACTCTATTCAGTTACAATATATGATCTTGTGTACTTGTGAAGTGGTAGCCAACTTCAACTACCTATAGTTACTGGTAATTATGGTGCCTAACCATTTTTTCTTTGTGGTATATTTGATGCTTTACCCATATCAGTTATCACCTTTAGTACTTGTCTGCTTAACTGAAGGAGTTCCTTAGTTCTTCTATTCATGATGCTGACATCATGATCGTGAGGAGGTCTTTTAACTGAGTTGTTTTGCATTCCTTTTTAGCAGAAAATTGTTAGTTCACTATGACTGTCAGACTAGTAGAGGGAAATGTGATAAATAAACAAAAATAGTGCGAGAACAGTCAATTATGACTAGGTTAATAGTGTACTGCCTCATTGAATGACATTATAGGTAACATACCTGCTCTTTGTCTCATTTGCCAATGACAACACTTCCTTAAGGTTGAACAGAGACCTGAATCTTCCACCGAGTTTCAAGATTGTTGTCCTCAGTCCCTTGTTGATTTTTTACCATTTCTTGGTATGGTTTTGCTGCTGCATCAACTATGATCCAAGTAACAAATGTTTTATGAGTTATTATACTGTGATCCTATTGCAGAGCTCTACACTAAAAGGATGTTTGAGCTGCTGCAATCTGCTTATTCAACAATAAGCATTCAAGATACTGCTCTTTTCCTTGGAAAGAGCGAGGACGATGCCACAAAATGTAAGCCCAATAGACTATCACTATCTAACTCAGTGTTCACGATGCTTTGTTGGTTACAAGCATATGTTAGGATATGAAATAATTTGGCACACATTACAGATGTAGAGCAACACAGCTGGACTGTGGATCCGACGTCCCAGATGCTCACCGTGCAGAAGCAGCCCCTTGGAAGTGAACAGAAACTGGATCCTAGTAAACTACAGCGGCTGACTGAATATGTTTTTCACCTTGAGCACTGAGAATTAGTTAGTTAGATTAGCTTTGCAACTTTCTCATATTTCTTCTTAACCTGCCCAGCTACCCCATGGCTCTGTGAAAAGTTATCATCCTATGCTATCACTAATCTGATATAAATGTTCAAGCTTTGTTTTGTCATATGTTTACCATATATATGTGTTTTATTTTATTTTATTACACAAATATACGTTGTTCCGCAGTAAAAGCAAAACAAAAGAAATTGGACGATTGGAAGCTTTATTATTATCGTTGAAATCTGGCCTGCAAATTAAGTAAGTGGGCCGGATAGAGATTACGAATGTGATTTTTAAATGGAACCAAATATAATCGTTAGCCCCATACCATACTATAAACGTGGAAACATAATTTATCATTAAATCATAATAATACAAGAAACAGGAGAACTACAGTGAGAGATATTTGAGAACATTCTAGAGAGGAATTTTATTCTATACATCAACCACCAAAAATGATGATACCGATGACGGAACTTTCCAGAATCATCCTTTTTCCCGAAAAAATACAGTCAACACCAGCTTAATTAAATCCATTTGCATCTTAAAAAAATATAATGTAATGTGCATTTTATTTTCTAGGATGGAATTTTCTACTAAACAATCATAAATGAAATGCCCCGATAAATTAATTCGCCACTGAAGCCATGCTTGTGTAGAGATTTTTCATGACTCATGAGAATAAGATTATTTAAATTTAAAATATGAATCTAACATTAAATTTGTGGAGGGCGAATCAAAAAAGTGATTTTATTTTGCATCAAAAGTTAGTATGTGTTTGACTAATTTGCTGACTTCGTGATTCCCACATTTTATCATATGTTCCCTCTATCCCGCTATAAGTAGTCATTTTTTCTGATTATGATGTCTCACCACTTTTTAAATTTAACAAATCATTATCTCATACTTTATCATCTTATCTCTTACTTTATCATCTACCCTCATTATCTCACTCATATATAGTCATATTATCTCTCCTACTGTCTAATTATCTCACTCATCTTCTCTTTCATGCTTTATCATCTACATATTTTTCATACTTTATCTTTATTCTCATCTACATCTCTTTCATACTTTATCTATATTCTCTTAATTCATGTCGCAAAGAAGTATGTGGCTTGTCCAAGAAAATAGTACTTCCCTCCATCACATTATTTATATTTATTGAGATTGGGCATGGAGATGAAGACCGAAAAATAATTTAAAAAATATTTTAATAATTTTTTTTTAAAAAAAAAAAAAAAAATAATGTGAGGGATGGAGTATCAATTATCTCAATAATTCTAGCTCTGTTGACAAATAATCCTCACAAAAAGTCATTTCGAAATCGACAAATGATGACATTACGACTCACGTCCCTCGTATTAAAGGGAGAGATCTCGATTCAATCGCCATTGTTTTCTTCTGTTGCATTTTTGCGGTATGCCTTCACTATTAGATATCATACAATTGTATCATATGATAAATAAATACTACACTAACTTCAACTTTCTCTATGAATTTTTTTCAAATCACTTTGTTAGGTTTTCATATTTTTTGTGTTGTTCCTTTCCTAGTATGCTTGCGAACTCGCTATTTCTTTTACTATCTATTCATAATTTATAGGTCCTTAATTATGTGATCTAGCAAACGAATCATCTGTACTTATAACTATTTCGATCTCATACACTGTAACAACACTTAAATACATTTAAGTAGCCAGCAAAATCTCGAAATACGAGATTGAAACCTGACAAATAAATCTAAATCAAGAAAATTATCAGACATGCAACCAAGCTGAGATTAAACTGTGTTTCAGATCTTGACGAATTCAAAAATCACAAACTAATAAGATTAGCCATGGATCAAATTATTGCATAAATATATTCTACATGAAAACACACAGACACACGCATATACATACAAATGGTTATATTATGTATATATAAACACACAACAGCTGCATGTTAAACACCCTAATGAATAACCCGACGGCACGCAAACCTCAAACAATCCCCAACAAGTTGTACGACTTCGCATGAAACATAAAATCAAGAAGCCAAAGATTATATAATCTGAAATTAATTACAAGTCTTTATATATCAACATATACGCATACCTATGAGTTATAACCAAGACACTGTCTTTCTCTCTCTAGACTCCAATCAAACATTAGGACTAATATATACAATTCGCCGCAAGAGAAAGCAAGAACTCCGAAAAGCCCTCAAATTTTGGACCTTTTGAGAGGGCGATTGGCGATCAAAGCCCTAGTCTTTCTATAGATATCGGCGATCGGTAAAAAACGCTTTCTCCTTCTTGGCAAAGCTTCCTCCACCGACTTCTCCGGATTAATGACGCTCGATGAAGAGGTGTCGCCCACGCTTTCTTCTCTATTCTCTTCCTTCTCAGCCGCGAATTTCTGCCAGAAAGCCTTGAAATCGCCGGAATCGCCGCCGCTCAGTTGAATTAGCTGCACCACCGCGTCCATCTCCGATTGTGTGAGGTTCGATTCCATACTTGTTTGCCTTTGGAGGAAGGGTGTGGACATTTTTTATTCAGCTTTTTTTAACGGATATATATGTACATTATATATACGTAGAGAGAGAGAGTTCTTTAGAGGGGGGGGATTGGGGGAGAATTTTTGATGGAATGCTTACTATACAAGAATTACTGACCATATGGGGCACGAAACTGAAAGGCGTTCTTCATTTTCTTTATTATTAAAAAAATACGGAAACACCCCTGCGAGGGGCAATACGGTAATCGCGGCAAGACATGTTCTGGAAAATATTAAAAAAAGAAGAGGAAATATTAGTCGTGGGACCCGCTTAAGACCGTTGGACTTCATAGATCTACTATGAACCAAATCGATTAGATTATTTTGCGGGGTGTTTGGCAAATGTCTGATTAATTTAAGTAAAACACACATTCCTCATTTCAATAGCATTAACATACAGATCCGAATCAAGTCGGATCTTCTGGCCCAAAATTGGTGTCACATTCGATGGTCCGCTAATCACGCCATGTCACGCGCGCACGTTGGTGGCTACTGCGTTAAATAATAAAAATATTTTAATTTTAAAAAGGGTGGGCCATCAATGCACGCGTGATTGGGGCGTGATTGATGGCCCACCGAATTGGGCACCATTTTTTTGGCCGGATGATCTTACGGGGATACGAAGAGGTATTTTAATCATATACTCCCTCCATCCCATTATTTATGTCCCATCAAACCTGGACACGGTAATTAAGTCCGTCCCATTATTTATGTCCCATTGAGACCGCGCACCGTAATTAAGATAATTGGAGGTAAAGATGTAAAGTTGTGATGTAAAAGTATAGAGGGGTGGGGTCCACTTGCTTAGATTATTTGTGGTCCACTCATTTATTTTCTTATTTGGTATGTGACATAAATAATGGAACAATCAAAAAAAGCAAGTGGGATATTAATAATGGAACGGAGGGAGTATTAGTATGATCCATAATTATTTGTGCAATGATTTATTAAAAAAAATATTCTCTGAAAATGATATTTTAATTATACAAACATTTAAAAAAAAATATTAAAACAAAAACATAACGACCACGTCCATCATTTTTTTTTGACGACGGCGAACCCTGCACCGCTATCTTTGGTGCAAGACAGGTAAACCTCGCCCTCCGCGAAGCATGCCGCAAACCACACACGAAGGAGGTGAAACCACCCTTAATGTGACAGGGACCACGTCCATCATTCTCATTTCTCAACTACCGCACTCGTTAAGAATTTTTCCAAGAAATACAAAATTTTGTCCCTCCAGAAGTTTGCTGCTGTGTCCATATGGTGTTTGCAACAGCTTAAATTTTTTTTAAGTGCTTAAATTAAGGAGAAATTGATAAAAGTGGCTTATTAGAGAATTTGGGGTGTGTTTGCAAAAACTGCTTAAAAGCAGGAAAAGTTGAAAAAATAATATTTGCAAAATTTATACTGTAGTAACTTATTTTGTGATTTATAAGTAAAATGTCAAATCATAGCTTATCCGAAATTACAAATCTGCCATTAAGTTGGAGAAGTTGGTAAAAACCAATTTAACCAACTTCAACTTATTTGACTTAAATGTAGAGAATTTTTACGAATTTAAGCTGTTGAAAACACCTCAAAACAGTTTTTCCTTAAATTAAGCTATAAGTTGAAAAATTTAAGCTAATGTAAACACCCCTAGTCCTGGCACCTTCACAGGCATGATTCTTGATCAGAGGGTCGAGTCTTGCTGTAGTTTCAATTGTCAAGAGTTGGTCCTAACTTTGTCTCTTCGCGCCCCAACATTCGTAGGCTTCGCCTGCATCTGGGATCTAGAAGAACAAATCCTGGCCAGTCTATTTTTCCTTCACTGCACCTAAACAAACCTCTGATGCCAATGGTAGGAAAAATTCAATCTTTGATGATAATTGGTAAAGAATATAAATGATAATGCAAAACTCTCTCTCTCTCTCCCTCTCCCTCTCTCTCCCCACACACACACACACACACACACATCCCTCACACTTTCCCTCTCCCTCTCCATATCTCTCTCTCCCTCTCCCTCATCCGTCTCCATCTCCCTCTGTATTATTTAGGATTCATGTCAATGCAATATTGAGCATGCTTGTGCTCATGCTTCACTAGGTGTTTTACAAACTATGCTCGTCTATCAATGCAAGAAAAGAACTTACAATAATCTATTGCCGTAATATTATAAGTAATAACACAAGTCTGAATAGCATAAGTGATTCAGAACATAAGTTAGATTTTGCAAATGTCCAAAGACTATGGCCCATCCCCTAACTAGTGCAACATGTGCATCAACAAATCCCATGTATGAATCACCAGAGTTGGACATTTGTAATGATTATGAACAATGTTGAAAGCACCACTACGGTTTATAACGACATAAGCAGTACAAACATAAATACAGTCGCTGCCATGCCAAAAGAAAGCAGAAAATCTGGTACCTTTATGGCCCAGCAATGGAGGAAGAGATTCCTGGACTTGAAGAGTATTTTGATTCAACCAAGATAATCCTCAATAAGCAGCCAAAGGAATTTTCAAGTTAAACCTAACTTCTGTAGATCTCTGCGATGATGATGATGAACATGTCTGCACAGGGGTTGATGCATTTTTCTCTATTTCATTGGCTTCATGTGCCATTCCAGCCTTTCTGAGGCAGCTGACCAAAGAACTCTTAGTGATACTATCCGGTGCACAACCTCTAGAAAACATCTTGTTATAAATTTGTATAGCTTCAAACATTCTCCCTTTCATACAATGCCCAAGAATCAGAATGGTAAAAGTCATCTTATCATGGAAGCACCCCTTTGACTCCATTTCCGCAACAACTGCATTTGCCTCGTCCAGCTTTCCAGCTTTACAAAGCAAATCAATCACAGGGTTGTAAATAAATGGTTTTGGGATAATATCTTTCCTCCCATTCATCTGCCTTAGCAAACTACAAGCCTCATTCAACCTATTACCCTTGCACAGACCATTTATAAGGCTGGAAAAGGTAAACGCATTAGGAGACACGTTTCTTTTATGCATTTCGTCCCAAAGCTTCAAGCATTGGTCCATCTCCCCAACCCGAGAATGACCCTCAATGAGAGAGGTGAGAGTCACAACATCAGGACGGCCACCACTACTAACCATCTGTTCGTAAATCTTTAATGCCGAAGCCATCTCGCCCTTCTTCCCATAACCATCAATAACAACATTAAAAGTAAACAAGTTTGGCCTAATCCCACAATCAATCATCTCATGAAAAAGAGTTGCAGCATCCTCCATCCTACCTATTTTGCTGTATCCAGAAATGACTGAGGTGTAAGTCACAACATCTGGAGAAAACTCACATTGGTATTGAATCTCTCTCAACAACTCATGTGCTTTATCAACACTTCCGACCCTACACAACCCGTTAATAAGAGTATTATATGTAACAAGATCAGGATAGCAACCAAATCTCCTCATGACATGAAAAAACTCAAAGGCCTTCTCCATGTTACCTGCCACACACAAACCTCTTATCACTATGTTAAACGTAAAACTATCGGGGTGAAAAGCTTTTGACTTCAATATATGGCCTCTAAAGAACACAACTGCCTTCTCCAGCTGATTTCTACTTATTAGTAAGCTCAGATATTTATTATATACAAAAGGACCATCTCTCTGTTTAAAAAGTTCAGTTCTAGCAATCAAAATCTCTTCAGCAATCCCAAACTTCCCAGCATTGGCAAACGATGAAACTAACAAATCTAACAGAGATCTATCCGGAAGAATCCGGTCGGCCTTCATGTAATCATACACTGTTTTAGCAAAATCGAGAAGGTTTGCTCGACAGAGCGACCTCAGAAGCAAATCGAAAGTCGATTGGGTGTGAATAACATTCAAATTCAGCCTTGAGTAGCTGAAGAAACTACAGGCCAGACTCGGCTCATCCAATCTACTATTCAAGAGATAAATTACACCATAAGCAACGAAAGGATCCAAATTATTACGAAAATAATCAGAGTTGAGAATCTCAAGCGACTGAGCGTGACGAATGCAGAGAGTGGAGACGACTTTTACGAACCAATGAGTTGATGAAGGTGAAGAATTGGGCGATTCCGTGCGCGCCTGGCCATGAAATAACACCGTCGATAAAGCCTTCGGAACTATCGCTCTCTGATGCCAAAATTCCATCTAGTTTCGATTGAAAAAAACGGAATCTGTCTATTTGTTAACGGAAAATGTTGGCATGTAGAAAGATTCTTTGGATTTATGGTTTAGAATCGGATGCCCAATTCAAAAATGGGCACTGAGCGTGAGGACAGGAAAATGCAGGCCGGAAAACTAGGGTTCGTTGAGGCGACGGAGGCGCGGCGGAAAAGAGAAAAGCCAGATCAGTTTCTGTTACCCTCGAAAATTCTTCTCGCTTTATCGATATTACCCTTGAAAATTAAAAAATAAAATTCGGACCTGAATTCTAGTGATAATTTACATCACTTTCTGTTAATCTTACACAAGATATAAATCAATCTTAGTAATTAATACATTAATCCTAGCGAATATATACGTTACATAATTAACATATATTTAATTGCCCGTTAGGCCTAATTTCCTCGCCAAGCGCTGGAATGGACTACAATATCTTCGACCTGGCCATTATCACAATGTTGGGCCGGCCCGACGCTTTGATAGTTCTAAATTAGTGGGAATATATGAAATTAGTTATTATTTAGTCTGTCTGATTAATTTAATTCATCTCTAAATTTTAGTTATTAGTAAAATAATTATATTAAAACAATAAAACAGATCATTTGAGCATATCAAATTAATATTGTTTCAACACTTCATACATTTTTTTCATTATTACACTTCGCTTCAAACTAGTACTACCAGTAGAGTTGACATATTAAGGTAATAAATAATTTGTTAGATCAATTTATCAAATAACTAATATACTTGAGGTTAACATTTTAAATTTAAAAAACTTATAAATCAGGATAACATATAGCAAGTAGGATTGCCACCTAGCATCAATTGAAATAGCAAAAACACCGTTTTAATAATATAAATGTATTATCATTATATTCTGAGTATTCTCTAATCTTCGTACTGAAGATATCATTTATCTGATAATATAATATTTATAAACTCACTAAGCAAAATTTATATTCATCTCACGCTCAATAAATCAATAATACATTAATACATCAATACATTTTTGGAGGAAAAGTTGATTCATTAGATGTATTAACACGTTTATCATTAGAAGACTTGTAATTTACAAGGGTAAGATAATATGATGTATTTTTAACTTCGTAATTAAAAATAATAATTTATCTTACAAATTAAGTATATAATTAATTAATTTGGATACCAAATATTTATCAATTTACATCAACTTTTTTTAAATAGTAGCTTGGAAAAATAGAAGAAGTTCGACGGAAGGAATAGATCATAACAGAACGACTCATGATAGTTGCTATTACCAATCGTCTTGCATCCTCTCCGTCCCGCTATTTCATGGGCCATTTTTTCAAAAGCGTGATCCCGCTATTTCGATGGCTACTTTCCTAATTTCGTAAAAAAATATTATCATATCTTCTATTATATCATCTTCTCTCTCCTACTTTATTACATTATATCTCCTACTTTATCATCATTTGTCTCATACTCTCTTATTATCTTACTCATATTCTCTCTCATACTTTATCAACTATTCTCTCATACTTTATCATCTATTCTCTTAATTCCCGGCCGAAAAGTTAACGCGACCACAAATACGGGGACGAAGGGAGTAGTTTGGAAGCGACAGAAGAATCTTTCCGTGGTAGTAGAAAAACAGGAGTGGGATTAGCAAAATGAAGCTCCTTTTGTCGTTGGGAGAATCGCAAAAATAAGATTTCTATAACTTTATTTGCAAAAATAGACACATTGTGTATATATTGCAAAAATGGGCAAAAACCTAATTTTTAATATTTTAAAATTTCGACTCAACCTAGCTAAACACCTACTCGCACCGACACATTCAACCTAGCTAAACACCTACCGTGACTTCAACTTTTTGGTTATTAGCTAAAATAGTCAATTAATAAAAAAATTACGAAGTCATTAAATCTATATAAATATTAAAATCTAAATATTACGAAGTCAAAAAATTAAATAATTTCATTAGTCGCCTTAAGAAACAATAAATTTTCTAAAAAAAGTTTACGAAGTCAATTAGGTTAAGGAAAAAAATAGATAAATACATTATTTGAAATATAAATCTAAAACGGAATTATGAATCACCTAAGCACTCGAAAATAATCTAAGCGCTCGTAAATCGTACGTTAGTGGTAACGAAAAATACAAGCGCTTACGTTGTTCATTAAATCTATATAAATATTAAACACGTTCTATCAAAAAAAAAATCTTAAAAATCACACTAACTTAGTCCCTAAATTAAATAATCTCATTAGTATCTTAAAATCAATAAATTTCCTAAAAAATAATTACGAAGTCAATTAGGTTAAGGAAAAAAACGTATAAATAAATTCTTTGAAATATAACTCTAAAACATAATTATTTGTCACCTAAGCGCCGAAAAATAACCTAAGCGCTCGTAAATCTTACGTTAGTGTTAACGAAAAATCAAGCGCTTACGTTGTACATTAAATCTAAATAAATATTAAACACTACTGGAGAAATCGAGTGTTTACGTTGTGTATCGATGACGTAGCACTTATCTTGGATGAATACCTGTAAAAATTATTAATAATATCAATCCTAATTAATTTTTTTAATTATTTTTGAAAGATAATAATAAATCATAAATCAAAATTAAAATGATTATGTAATGAAAATTAAAATAGCAATACTATCGTCTACGTGGTATGTGTGTATATATATATATATGTGCATTCACCAATCAAAATTTAAATGATTGCGTAATCAAAGTCCTCAAAAATCAAAAAAATTCTCTTATTTTATTCTAAATTGAATGTGCTCATGGCAGAGTAAGTTTTTAGCAGGCCAGCGAAATGTAATTTTAAAATATTAAAAATTATGTCTTTCGCCCATTTTTTGCAATTTATACAACACGCGCCTATTTTCGCAAATAAAGCTTATGCGAACGCCTATTTTCGCAATTCTCCCGTTGTCGTTTGGGGGCTGAACCGGCATGATATTGGGCCGGCACTGTTTTTATTATATTTAAAGAATAATCAAGTCAACCCCAAAACGGCAAAAAACGTTTAGAATTCGTATGCCATTTTTGGTCGTTTTCACCCACGCTCTCTCCCATGTGCATATTCTCCCACTCCACCAAGATTCGTATACAATCCGCTAAAATTTCAATTTTTATTTTTTTTTTCTTTTTTTTAAGTATTCCTTCCGTCTCATTTAAAGAACAATACGCTTCTTTTCGCCAAATTAAGAAAGTTTGATAATAAAATATAAAAGATAGATAAATAATAAAAGTAAGAGAAATAAGATCGAGCTGAGATTATGGTAGGTAAGATGAAATGGTAGATCATGGAGAGAAACGATAAAAAAATAATAAAATATGGTAGAGATAAATGATAAACACTATAATATAATTTATGTTTTTTTTTTTGGAAAGCTTATTTCCTTTTTGGTGAATGCAAGGCTGCTTCAAAACGGCACTTATGAAAGAATTCATATACACTTTCTTCGCCCCATTAATAATGCTTATTTTTGGGGTTTTGACAAAAAAACACATACTATTCCAAATTTGTAATTTTAACACATGGACTTTTCTTGGTCAATTAAATCACGAAATTTCAATTTCTCAGAATTTAAGACACGCTCCGACCCTCAATTTTTTCTGGCCACCGCAACGCCGACTTGACGCCCCACGTGGATCCAAAACGGTGTTGTTTTGCTTATATGGATGCCAAGCTGGACGAATTTGCTAGATGTTAAAATTGTTACTTGCAAAATACGATTAATACTAATAGATACTAAACTTATTTAATAATCTAAAGTCATTTAATATCAATACTAATAGATAAAACTCATTTGAACTCAATACAAAATCACTTCTCCAACACTTTTCCATAATGAAATTTCGTTAGCTACACTAGAGCGACACTGCGACCTTCAACACCTCAGGTTCTCCTTCTTCTCCTTCTCCTCCTTCTCCTTCTCTTTCTCCTTCTTTTTGCTTCGTGGGGATTATGGGAATCTTGATTAAGGTTATTGTAAGGAAATCTTCTTCAAAATCAATTCTTTGATTCCAAGATTTTTCAAGTCTGAATTAAGGTTCTTGTAGTGAAATCTCTATTTTAGGGTTCTTGTAAGGAAATCTGGATTAGGGTTCTTCTAAAGAAATCTTCTTCAAAATTAGTTGTAAGAAAATTTGGGGAATCTCGGTTAGGGTTATTGTATTGGCAGACACAAAGCTTTTTCTTAGAGATGTGCTTGATCCATCCATCTAGCCCACCACCACAAATTCCCGTCTACTCCTATTTGATTGCACTTCCCTGTTCTCTTCGAGTTGTGGCTTCAGTGATATTGATGAGAATGATTTCACCTTATTACATGCTTTAACTTCGTTTCACTTGCTTGGTTCTTATTTTAGGTTAAAGAAGGAACTATCTAAACATTCTATTGATTTTTTGTGGAAGGGAAAGGTATGCTTGAATTATTTGTTGGGTAATATCTAGTTTCCTACCTTACCCAAACATTTTACCTTTCTAACAATGTTCAATATGGATACACATTTTCGAGAAGAACAAACATTGCCTGATTGCCTCTTCTTCCCATCTGTGATTGATTATTCAATTTAATCTGCTTTGAACTATTAGTCGTAACACTTTAGATCAGTCCGCTATGCTTTGTGAATTTTCATTTATTTATTAATTAATTGTTAATAAGTTTGATCAGTTCGTTATGCTTTGTGATTTTATTATTAATGAATTAGGGAGATGCTCTATGCATATATTTTCCATGGAGGGAGCTATGTTACAGTGGAAGTGAAGGGACTGTGTAATGGTGGTCAAGTTTGTAGATTTGGCGACCTTGGACCCTGATAGATTTGGATATCTAAATTTAGTTGAACTGGTAGAGAAGTTAGGTTATACCTCTTGGGATTCAATGTATTTTATGGATAAGAAGACATAAGCTTTTAAGGTGATAAAGGATGATAAAGAGGTGCTTGAAATGATACCCGGTGTTCAGAGTTATGTCAATGTCTATGTAGTTGGAGCAAAGGATAATGTGGAGGGTGAGGGTATAGGAGAGGATCAAGGTATAAAGGGTGATGGGGCTAAACGTGTAGATGGTGAGGTTATATAAGAAGATCAAATTACAGAGGGTGATATTCTGAAGACCACGTGGATGAATGGGAGGAAGATGGAGAGCAAGAAGATGACATGCAGTCAGGGTCGACTCAAAGTTTTCGGGGCCTAAAGCGCAACATTAAAATATATTTTGTTACATAAAAAGTACAATGAGTTGCTTTGTTTTAGTAGAAGAATACCAATGATTTTTATTAATTCATCCGGGTTTGAATCTCCAACTCTCATATCTATTATTTTTCTGGGTAAAAGAAAAAAGTTTGTTAGAAATAGGGAACCTAAGACCTCTAAGATGCAAAAAAGTAGTGTTCTGTCACTTAACTAGGGCTTTCAATAATATTTTTTTATGCTAAACAAAAGTATATATAAGAATATAAGGCCTTAACCCTCAAGACACATGCACGACGGGGCCTTGCTCTCGGCCGGGGGCCTAAAGCGTGGCTTCACCGGCTTTACCCCTAGAGCCAGCCCTGCATGCAGTCCAACAAACCTCCAGCTCCTAACACTAACTTAAGAGGTCTGGAAGTATCTTTCGAGTACTTAGAAAGTGATGAAGAAGTTCATTCCATATCTTCATACTACTCAGAAAGTGCATGTGCTAGTAGTGAGGAGACTACTACAAAGAGACAGAGAAAGTTAAAAAAGATAAAATACGATCCCACATGTGATCGTGCAGAGTTGAAGTTCCAACTTGGTATGAGTTTTGTAGATGCAAAAGAGTGCAAGGCTTCAATCAGAAGATATTCTTTGATTGACGGTTATCCCATCAAGTTCAACCACTCCAAAAAGAAACAAATCGGAGCAAAATGCACCCGGAATGTGGATGAAAAATCTATGCAAGCCTGGATCCTAATAAAAAGGAAATTCTTGTGAAGACCTTAGTGGATGAGGAGCATACATGCGCAAGGGATATGCAAAACATGCAAGCTACATAAGCATTCATAGCGGATTTCAATTTCTCGTAGTTTTTTTTATATGTCTTAAATTGCAAACAAGTGAAACTTAGTGATTTATTTTCACAAACAACTAAAACTTAGCGATTTAATTTGCAAACAAATGAAACTTGGTGATTTATTTTGCAAAAAGCTTTTAGTTCAAAACGACGCCGTTTTGAGATGTTCACGTGGACATCCAAGTCAAGCACTCATGTGGCCGGAAAAATTAGGGGTCGAGCGAGTATTATATTGCAAAAAATTGAAAGCTCGTGATTTAATTGAACAAAGAAAAGTTGGCGTGTTAAAATCGCAAATTTGGAATAGTATGTGTGTGTTTTTTTTTTTTTTTTGCAAAAACCCCTTATTTTTATTCAACACATATATTAAGGGAAAAAAATATTTATTGGATATGTTAACTTTTTGAGTGATTGATTCTTTTCATTCACACATTTTTTTTAATTTTTAGTAATGAAATATTTATAATGGTACACCCAAATTAAAAAATAAGATACTACTAAAGGAACATATAGAATATTTAATACATGAAATTTAATGGTTAAATTATCATAATTTTTATACAATAGGAATGTGCACATAATGGTACTTTGATATATAATATGTATTCCCTGGCCCCATTAAGAAGGTCTTGCTTTCTTTTAGGAAATGGATTAAGAAAAGTGCCGATATCATGTATGACGTATAATATTTGATTTTTTTGGTAGTTTATTTTGTAGTCACAAATTCTTTACTATTTTTAAACAAGACACTACTAACGGTATAACTTATTTCGGGAATACGAAACACTACTAATGAGTATTAAATTATTAAAATTATGATAATAAATAGAATATGCGCATATCGATACAATCTGTATGGCATATAAAAATGAATTAAATACTGTATTAAATGTATTAATAATACAATTACCAATTCTCGAGAGCTAACAATTTTTTATTTATTTTCTAAGAGTAAATTATGTTTGAAAAATACAAAAAAAAGCTAACAATTTAATTTATTTTCTAAGAGTAAATTATGTTAGAAAAATACAAAAAAAAAGCTAACAATTTAATTTATTTTCTAAGAGTAAATTATGTTTGAAAAATATAAAAAGTAGGTGCCAATTCGTGAAGAGCGAGTATGAACAATTTTAATACTCTCGCGGAGAAGGGTCACAATATTTGTCTCGATCTTTTCTCGAGCACTCTCTCTCTCTCTACGCTTTTTCTGTGTAATCTATCCATCTCAGTTACCTCCATTTCTACAAAAAGAAATAGCGCTCACGCAATCCCAAGACTTGAAATAAACAAATTACGGTTTCGATTCTACAGTTCGGAGAGCAAAATTGATTCAATCCCGTGAAAATCGGCGTGCGATTAAATTTCATGTTGATGGCGTCGTCAAAGGTGATCGCCTCCAGGTCACCGCCCAAATCGGATCTGCCGCGTGAGTCAACAACCTCCTCCTTAAATATCAGCTCCGATCAAGCAATTAGGGGTTTCGGCTCCATGAACATGGACGAAATCTTCCGGAACATCTACCCCGATTCCGCCTCCTTCGATAACGGCGGCGGAGAAGCCGCCGTAGGGGGAGGCTCGTCCGCCGTTGACGCCGGCGACGGTGGACTGAGGAACGGGAACAAGACGGTGGAGGAGATGTGGAGGGAAATCGCGTCCGGCGGCGGGGGAAGCGGCGAGGAACCGGCAATGACTCTGGAGGATTTCCTGGCGAAGGCGGGGGCGGTGAGCGAGGAGGATGTTAGGGTTCCGGCGGTGGTGACGGTGAATCCTCCGCCGCCGCCTACGGTGGGGGGTTTTGGAATGGAAGCTGTGATGATGAGTCCTGCCCCCGGCGTTCCGGCGGTTCGGTACGCGTCCTCGGGGTGCGTGCAGAATGTGATTGGTGTGGAGTTTGGGAGTGGGATGGCGGCGGTGAGTGGGAGCGGCGGAGGTGGCGGGAGAGGGAAGAGGAGGGTGGCGGTAGAGGAAGTGCCGCTCGATAAGGCGACTCAGCAAAAGCAGAGACGAATGATAAAGAATAGGGAGTCTGCTGCTCGGTCCAGAGAGCGGAAGCAGGTTAAATTTTTTTTCCCTTCTTCCTTCTCTCTCTCACACACTTTTTTCCCCAATTCTTAAACTATTAATTCTATCACTGTTTAATTTTTTATGGTATGTTGACTGTAAAACATAAAGCTTGATTTTTAACTTGCTTCTAGGCTTATACCGTGGAGTTGGAGTCACTGGTGACACAACTAGAAGAGGAAAATGCTCTGTTTTTAAGAGAAGAGGTGCCTCTCTCTCTCTCTCTCTCTCTCTCTTATATGTCAATTGCCTTCAAATCATGCTCTATTGTTTAATCTCCTATTACTTTTTATTGTTTTTACTACCGTATGTTTTCTTGTAATGTTTGAGATGCGGAGAAAGTTTCTCATAAAAACTTCATTTGCAGGCTCAGTTGCAGAGAGAGAGGCACAAACAGGTATGTATTGCTAATATTAATGTTCCATTCATGACTCATCATTCTTATTCGCACCTTGATACATGAGAGAATGCTTTACTTCTTTAGCATATCCGCTCAATTTACAAATATTTTGAAGTTCCTTATGGTTTAGGATGCATGTGATATGAAGTCTCTATGGATACACACTTGAATATCTTGGTTCTTGGATAGGATTCCGTATGTAGGTATCTCACACAAGTTGCTTCTTGTTCTAAATTGTGTTGGAGGAGTATCTTTAATTTCTACAGAGATTGAAGCAAATGTGTATCATGTGATTTTCACCAGCTATAACATAGATGGATTTGGTCTGTGTTCTGAACTAGATAATGCCGTTATAATAAGTATTGCTGTTGGGAACAGAGAGGGTATAAATTAACTTTGGCTGGTCCGTGATAATAATTGGAGACTGATATGAATTGATTTTGTAGATCATGAAATACATATACCACCTTTTGATTGTCTTGAAACAAGATAAAGATGGAGGAATTTTGGTATATGATTCATGGCCAAGATATTGTATCCGAAGATGCTTGAAAATGTTTGTCACAAAACATAATTTTGGTTTTATGTATCACCAAGCTACTATGTCTATGTGTTGCCATCTATAGCTCATTACTTTAATATGCATATCTGAATTTAACTGTGTTGTTAGTCGGTTTGATTCTGAGTGGGTCCGAATGCAGCTGATGGAGAACATAATTCCAGTGGTAGAGAAGCCAAGACCTCCAAGAGTTCTGAGAAGCACACGGTCCCTGTGATTGATTACGACAAAGACAATAGAAATGGGCACAAGGTTAGATGGATATTTATCCTACCGGTGTAGTAGTCTGGTTTCTAATCAAAACCACATGTTGATCTCTATAACTAATATCAAATTACATCTAGTGTAATTTGATTAGTGTTAGTTGAACCCCATGATTGTACAATTTAGTCTATTTACAATAATTTGATCATCTCTTGCCTCAAGTTTGTCCACTCTGTTTCCACATGGCCTTTTGCACCACACATCAAGCAACAATGGTGGCAAATAGTAGCTGTCAAGATTTAATACAAACCCTCTTGTTGTCCCACCTCTCTCTCTCTCTCTCTCTCTCTCTCTCTCTCATACGCGCATACACAATCAGAAGATGTGTTTAGTCCCACAAATTGAATCAGCTTAAATTGAACAGGAAGATATAAAAACTAGTATTTATTTAATCCACTGCAATTAATTGACAGAAGGATATCATGTGCAATCAAATATGTTAAAAGACAATATTTGTTGTCATTTGCTTCACAATTATTTTTCATTTTCTAAATAAACAATACCCCAGATACAATACAAGAAGCAGCAGCAGACAAGCATCTTACAATAAAGATTCAGACATTCAGTCAGAAGAGCAACTAAATCTAATCAAACTCAGCAATCTTTTACAAGTACAGCAGTGTATGCCAAACAGTTAAGAAACAGAAAACTGCCATCCAGATAAGTCTCAACAGAAATTTATTGGGTTGCTTTAGATTTCTATTTCGATAAGAAAATGTTTGACAAGAATAAAGAATCAAAGGCCAACCTGATACTGAGATCTGGAAAGAGAATTATAAAGCAAACACAAAGTAAATTTTTATATATTCACTAAGTTGAAAATCTACCTGATAAATCTGCACTGCTTCATCAACTCTCACTAGCCTTGCTTACGAACTCAAGGCCCTCCGAACGGCAAACCATAACCTTTCGAAAAGTGTCACGTAGCTTCCGCTCAAGGGGATCAAGTCCATTCTTGCAACCCTCACAAACCAAAGCCAACTCATTCACACTCCCCTTAACTCCCTCCTTCACTTCATCAGAAAGTGGGAACTGAGCAGTATCAATCAAATCAGTCAACTGATGCACACACTTCTCAATCTGATAAATCTCCTTCAGCACCCCACACGAGTTCCGCCTCTCCCTCTTCTTGGACACATCCATAATCCGGGTGTGGAGCAGGAAGAGAGGCGTGCTCCATGAGAACTGACGAGGGAATGCAAAGTGGATTTGCAACCCTCTGTCTTGACAAGGGATAGCAGCAATGATAACCCACAAAACAAACATTAGCCCAAAACTCATCACAATATAAGTATAGCTAAACCATCCGTAGCTGCAAAGCCTGCAATATCATTAGCACGTGGTGGGACTAAGTTGTTTGCAATGGATTGGAGCTGCTTGGAAGCAGACCAAGAATTTGACACACTCCAAGAAAGTGATCTTGAATGCCCTGATGAGGTCCGGTTATGGTTATGGTTATCCTTACCCTTACGCCCAAATGAGCGGTTTCTATGTGAGAAAACCGAGCCACTATCTTTATCATCTAACATAAGTAGGGCTAAATCCATTAAGGCCTTTCTTGCTCTACGGAACTGGCCTTCACCAACACAGGAATCAAGAGAACATACGACTATCTCTAGCTGTTTGTGCCATGTACGGATGGTTTCAACACCATCACGAAGTTGCATTGAAGATATCCATTGCCTTGATGGTTCTTTCAAAGTAGTCGGTAGCAAGCTTGTCTGAAAGTGGCTTTGAGAGCAATGCTTTGTTATCGCTTAGTAAGACACTGAAGTCCTCCTGACAGTTGAAGAAGGCGTCTAGGAGTTTATGTATCCAAGAAATGGAGAGGAGTTCATCTGCATTAGCCATTGAGAGATCATGAAACCGGTTGAATACTTGTCTTTGGAATGAATCTAGGTTCTTGATGCTTGAACCATGGCTCATTTCTGAATGAATTTGATCACTTCTTATGGTTATTATAGAGTGGCGAAAGGATGCAAAGGGGATATGGGAACCATGATTACTTGAAGAAGGCATTCTTCAAAGTTGAAACTTGCAAATCTCCTCAAAATCCTATAAACAAATTTGAGAGAAAAAAAAATGAAAGAAGCAAATCAAAGCCAAACAAATCCCAAAATGGAATACCAAAACTTGCAAATCAACAAAAAGTACTCAAGAAAATCCCAATAAATAGAAGCCCACCAAATTTATAGAAATAACTGAACTTTCCGCTTATATATATGAAATTACATCTAATAAAGCACTTCAAATTTAACTTAGATACATTGTAAAATCACATAATTTCTTCAAGAAACCAAACATCACTCACTAACAAAGGTAAATCCTAGAAGCCCACAAAATTTATAAAAAAAATAAAATTGAACTTTCCGCTTATACATATGAAATTACATCATAATAAACCACTTCAAATTTCTTCAAGAACAACTGAAAAACACACATATCCAGTCATAAATAAGTCAAATCAAAAGCAACCAGGAAACTCTGTAAACATCAAATATCAAGAACAAGATTAGTTCTAAGAAGTAAGAAGTCAGCATTGTTCGAATCAAACTAATTTACTGACATACGGAGAGACTAAACATTCGCGGCTCTACAATCAAATAAAACTCAGATCAAGAATTATGTAAAGAACAGATCTTTCTCGAAAATCTATGTAATTACAAACTTCTTATGCCAAAACAAAAGCAGGATTCAAATTAAAGCAACGGGAACAACAGACTTCCGTAACACTTGCAAAATAAGAAGAGAGTAGTAATTTAGTGTACCTCGATCGTTACGGCTATACGATGTCTACATGAAAAACTAGGAATCCAAGAACAATGAAGCAAAACGCAAATTGAAGCCCTAGTGAATACATGAAGCGGTACGGCTGATTTGGAAGGGAAAATATATGGGCAAAAAATTTGACGCAAAGTGAGAAGAAGGTAAGAGCAAGAAAACGGTTTCTCTATTGTTGGCTTTCTTACACGAACTCCCAATTTTGTTTTAAGTGTAAGTAATCTATCTATTTATATAACATAAAATAATAATCAGACAGCAATACGAATACAAATGTACTTTATTACAGCTAAATTTGATTACATATATAGAAAGTAAATAATACTCCCTACATCCCTATTTTATATGTCCATTTGTTTTTTTCACATAGATTAAGAAAAAATAATGTTATGAAAGTTAGATAAATATTGGTATTGGAATTTGGGTAAATTAAAGTAAATTACTAAAAAGTTAATATTATAATTATGTTTGATATTATAAAAGTTGGATAAAATAATCTTTTTTCTATATTATCATATTAATTGGATCTATTAAAGTTGATGAAAGATATAGTTAGATATAAAAAAAATGTTAATAGATATATGGATTTGTAACGCACCTAAAAAGAAAAGTAGATATATATATTCTGGGAGAGTATTATATCAATATTATTCACATTAGATGATGTGATTTTATTTCCCAAGTTAATTAATATACTATTTTTTAAAGTGTAATGGATAATCAATTTCTTAAGAAATTAAATGTACTATTTATTGTATTGGGTGGAGAACAATAATTTAAAATTGTTAAAATGATGCATTTAATTTCTCCCTAATGCTTCTGGGACTTTTCAATAATAAGTAGGCAACATAAATATTGATGGACAGTTGCTCTCTCACACCACATTCTTGCATGTTACGTTTCTTTGAATTATTCACTTTATTTTTTATTTTATTTTTCCATTATGACAACTCTTCACCATAAATCGTCTTCATGATGCTAGATAATATTAGAATACGAGATGGAATACTATTTTGAAATTGAGGATCAAAATCGGATAAATTCACGAATTAAATCTTATTTTATCGCAAATTGTGATGAGAAAGAAAGTACAAACTGCCAGAGTCAATTAGTCATTCTTTCTTCTAAAGAAGAAAAGGGCAAATGCCCAGAAAGGAAGATCACAATGGCGTTTAGTTAACAGCAAGCCAGGGGCAATATCGTCTATTCACAAGCAAGCTTCGTGTCGAAGCTGCTAAGGCAAATTGCAAACGCCTGAAATGCAGACAAGGGATAACGATAGTCCATGGTAAACATATCCTTCCCAACCTTACCAAACTGTAGTATGATCTTGTCGTGGTCGGCCGGAGCCGGCTGAGAGCTCGCCGGAGCAGCCACCGCCGGCCCGCGCGGCTGCGATCAGCTGAAAGTTCTTGACGGACGCAACCGTTACGCGCCCCCGGAAGTTCAAGCACCAGCACTGCAACTGCTCGTGCCAGCGCGGGTTCTTGTTATTCAGTACCAGCGGCTGCGTTTTTCCCTCGTCATCTCCGCTCGACACCCTAACCACCTCGGAGAATCTCGAGCTGCTGAATTCGGCGGAGTGGTCGAGGGACTTTGAGAAAGAGATGCTCCGGAACGAGTCCTCGAGGGGTCTCGGGACGAGCTCTGGCCATCCGGGAACCGTGCCGCCGGGTTCGAAAGCGACGAGACGGGGATCGAGTGCATGACGCAGTTCATCTTCCGTGGGCCGCGCGTTCCGAGCACGTTGAGCTCGTACGTGATGTGCGCGATGTTGTAGCTCCCGGTTGGAACCTTCGGAGACACTTTCTTCGAGTAGAAGCGGCGGCTAGTCCTCCCTGGATGTGGGATAAGCGTACAAGTAGGTGGAGGATGCGTATCGTATATGAGAAACTTGGTACCGAGAAAATTTGATCTGCAGAAAGCAGCAAAGAGCTTGTTAGAAATAAAGGCCATTTGTTAAATTCTTAGGAAAAATTGAAAAGAAGTTACCTTAGTTTGCCTATGTATGTGCTACTTGATCTTGAGATGTTATCTGCATCCATGGAGATGACATACTCTGTACACGTTGTTCTTCGGGTTCGTTTTGCGGAGAGAAGGAACTTCCCATTTTCGACTAGCAAAGCTGCAGAAAATGGAACATCATGCATTACGGCTGTTTACATACATCATTTTTTGGGTGTTATTCCTCCAAAATACAGACATTTCACAACAAACACAAAAATAGATCATATTTGAATTTGATCCTTACAGACTGAATCACCATATGATCCAAGATAAGTTCAATCACCTCAATTAAGATAGAAACAAAACCAAACTGGAAAGTTCCACACATAATTTCTAATGGTAATAAGGATATAAGAGATGTCCTTTTATCCATCTGATGGAATTAAAACTATTTAATATATTTTACCAGAAATATGAGAAAAGCCTTGGTCTACAGAGAAAAATGAAACTAGAAGCACTTTGCAGAATCGTAAGTGAACTCACCAGGACTAAGGCATAAAAAAAGATGGTAGCTCAAATTATATTTGTCTCTCTTTATGAAGCACTGGATAGTTCCATCACGGGACCCGGGCTGTAAATGGGAAACACAGATTCAAGTTAACATATGATACAAGTACTGAAGCTCTGTTTCTGAAGTTAGTGCTGAGTATAACTCTTTCTACCTGCTTCAGAGAAACCGGGAAAGTAAGTTTCCCACAACATTCCGGAGTTTTAACTATTTCCTTGCACATGCTCCTCCACGACCGGCAAACAGCAGCACACGCAACTACGTGTTTCCGTGTGGGCCATGTGCTTTCGCTCTCCTCCAACCTCCTAATTACATCGAAAAGCAGCTCGGGAGGCAGATTCGCCCACTCACTGTTCTGAATCACCAAAGGCTGGTCGATCAGGTCGTGAAATGAACCATGTGACTTTCCCCTATAATGTCCGTGCAACCTCACATCGAAACTCCGCCTTGATAAGCTACCAAAACTCTCTCTTATATCCCGAGCTATATTACGGAACGACATTGAAGTAGTCAACTGCCCCAAGTGGTATGTATTGATCCTTTATATTTAATCTTTTCTTGATAATTTATAGACCACTTGGAATGTAACCTGGTTGTCAATTAAAAAAGTGAACAGAAAACAAAAGGAAATTCAGTAAATGATACAGGAGAAAAGCATTAAGCAAATGAAATAAATTAATGAAAAGGGAAAGAAAATTAAAGAGTAGAAAAGGGTAGTTTCATATGGACTTAAAAGGTTGAGTGAATCAATAAACTCAATTAGATACATCTTCTCAACTTTCCCCTCGCAAAATCAAGAGCAAAACTGCTACCCAAGATACGCATTCGAAGAATAAACCTTCAATTATCCACTTAACATACATATACTCAATACACAAGTAACAAATATATTTCAAACAAATACCAAAAGAAGCAAGATTTATCTATTACATCGTAATACTTTTTGAAGAACTCCCCTCATTTAGTTATACATCTAACGCCCCAAGACTCAATTAAAGCATAACTTAGCTATGAGCTAATCTAATCATACTATTCTGAGTTCATAAGAAAACACAAAATTACAATCTAAACTAAAAAAGTAATCAGCAAAAAATACGTAATTGATCAAACCCAAACAAGAAGAGAGGTAAACCTGCTAAAAGGATCGCAAGCAAGAACATAACTTCATATTTTCCGCAAGAACCACAAAATTCATTAAGGGGGTTAACAATTTAAGCTCAGATACCAGGAACCCACGAAATTTAATACAATTCTTCTTTCAGAAATCTAATCGAAACGCCAACAGTTTAATCTCTAAAGGGCAACAGCATAAGTCTGACAGAGATTTTTCTTTAGCTTTCCATAATAGAAAATAAATGAGTATAAAAAAGCGGACAAAGAGAAAAGGAAAGCTCGATCATAAGTAAATGGGGGCATTGACTGAAAACCTAAAGCTTCAAATTTTACCATGAAAAATTAACGATAAAGTTAATGGGATCAGAGATCTATTACCTTAAGTAATTATCCACAAAATTCTTCGCAGCCCAACTCCACGGCGAAGTGTAGAAGCAGATCAAGGAGAAAGTGACGCAGACATTAAAGCAATAATCAGCTCTCACTCACTCAAACATGGATATATATATATATAGAGAGAGAGAGAGAGAGACGGTCCCATCCGGACTCAATCTATGAGTATTATTTTGATGGGAGAAGAAACGGCAGCAAGAATGTTTAATTGTATGAATAAATCATAAACCATTTAGAGTTATATATGGAAGACATTTTTAATTTATGAGTATTATTTTGTTATTTTGTTGTGTTGGTTTGACACCGGGTATAATTATGAGTTTAATTTGTGTATTTTGGCACCACACAAAAGATACCGTTTAAGTAGAGCATAAATCTATTATGAATTTTACTCGTTATAAAATTGGTGATATTCTTTTAATTGTATTTAAGGTAAATTTCATATGTAGTTTAAATATATAAATTCTCCTAATCAGATCATGTCAGGAAATATTGCAGAGGAGAAGCTGGCTCCTTGACTTTGACTTAAGCCTATCAATTATTTGTTGCCATTATTCAAATTAAATAACCGCCACATTAATATTAAATTGAACTCATCAATTAGTGAAAATCATTTATTACATTTTAATTTTTATTTGGTTTAAAAGTTTTACTACATGATTTCTAAAATGTCAATGTCTTTTTTGTGTTGTGAAAGTGAAAAAAGGGAGCATTAAATGCACGTGATGGAATGAGTGACGCGTTTGGTTAGACGGTTGTGATTAATTTTCTTTGTTCGACTTTCTGTAGAAGGAAACAAAGGGAGAAACAGGCGTGGCAGCGTGCAGGTGCGGTGAAATTGATTTGCTTTTCCCCCCAAACAGGTCGTGTTTTTAAATGCAAAGGAGTTAATAAATATAAATTCACGAAGATTTAATAGGAAGATTCTAAATTAAGAATTAATATAAATTTTATATTAGATATTTTAAATTAAATTTTATTTTAATTTAATTTTTTATAGAACTATATTTAAAAAATAAATTTATTAAATTCACATCTGATTAAATAAATGAATGGTGCCCATCATGAATCTAATTCGAAACTGCAAACAAAACAATACTTAACATCAACAATATTCTCGTAATTATAACTTCATAGTCTAACCCCCCCCCATCCTACTTTGATTTTTAAGAACATAGATGTTACTTTTTTGTAAGGGTGATTGATGATGTTTGTAACTTTGTATTAAACATTGTTACCCTAATTATCCTGTCCGCTAATGATGAGTCAAAGCATGTGATTTTTGGTTTTTAAGTTGTCCCGGTCAAATTAGGAATTACGTGATTACTGATTACTCTAAAAGGATAGGCCATTTAAAAAAATTAAATATTTATTATGTATTCACATACAATTAATTATTATACGTGGACTTACATGATCAGATATGAGTTGTAGAACATTTGTGCAAATGTCACATTAATAACTGGAACTATCAATATAAGGAATAAGAATAATAATTATTGGCTGAGAGCCAAGAAGAAGTTTACACAACGCGCATTTTGATAAAGAACTATGAAGCTACCCTCGTCATCATTAAAAAAAAATTATAATGATAATTAAAAGTAACAAAAAAAAAATTGAACAATTGAAACATACTTTTTTGAGTTTCTTCAACTAATTTAAGTCTTAAGTTGTTATGATTTGTTTTATATTTAATTTTAACAAGCTCTTTTTAAAAAATGGGACTGTTTCTCTGTGGATTTATAATTGGGCTAATTATCTGCGATTTTATTTCGTAGTATATTGAGAAAAGGAACAAAAAATGCAACCAAATGAGGCCCATGCTGAAATAAGCTACACAAAAGACATCTGGGCCTATTGAATGGTAGCCCAGTAATTCACTTCAATTTCCCAATATAATTCAAAGTTGCAATAATACTATTTCCTTCCGTCATGTTATTAACGTCCCATTTCTTTTCTAGCATGAAGACATATAGATTTTGTTGAGGTGTATATTTTATGAATTTTTATTATATTAAAAAAATGGACACAGTTACGAGGCATGATTGGTGAGTGAGATTGATAATTCATCCAAATTTTATTAAGGTATAATTGAGGCAATATTTTTTTTTTGATTTTTTTGTTAATGTTTTAATTGAAGAAATAATCTAAAATTTTTAAAAAGTTAAAAATCATAAATTTCTCGAGTTCGAATCAGAACAAAATAGTGTGAAAGAGAACCTAAAAAACAACACGTGAGGCTCAACCACCCTACGCTAACCATAAATAACATGTACACCTTAACCGCTATACCATCCCAATGGTCGTGGAGGAAATATTTTTTATTTAGTATACAACCATTACGAACAAAGAACAAATACGTACAAAAACATGAATACCAATATGCTAATACAAATAAAAGTCTAGTCTAGATTTCATTGTTCCCCCAAAATTACCCCTAATATGACGGATATACTAGCTACGCACATACACACATACAATTAATACAAATACTAGGTAGAAACCTTGGCCTCTAAATCTTCTTCATCACGAACTTGTAGAGTCTCGCATTCCGGCACAAAATTTGGAGTAACAACAACAACATTATGAAAATGATCAAAATCTTTGAAGCTTTCTATGATCGTTTCATCGACGGTTGCATCTCCAAATCTTTTTGAGGGCACCAAACGCGCGACTTTTTTCACTTCTTGACTTTTTACCCCATAAAACCAAATATAATCCACATATTATCACTGCAGCTCCAACAACACTACATACAATTTTACATTAATTACGAGTTCAACATTTAAATTTTGATAAATAAATAACCCGGACACATTTACCTTCCTAAGTGCAATTTTTCATTAAGAAGCAAGGTTCCTGCAAGTGCGACAAACACAAGCAGCAACGGATTGAAAGCTGAGACGAATAGGGGGCCCCTCCTCCTTCCACACGACATAATGAACACCCACATAATACCCGATGCAAAGATTCCCTAAAAGATTATACAAATTAAAAATAAAAATTATATATGGTATCGTATACTTTAAATTAAATTTTGTAAATTACCATGTAAACTACAGTTAGAAGTTTAAGGTTGAATCCAAGTTTCCACTGGCTCCAATCCCTTTCAGCACAAAGAGCAAACACGACAGCTTGAATAGATCCCATGATTGTGATTAAGGCCGTGCTTGAATAATGACATGGATATGCGGCACTCATTTTAGCCTGTTGTTCGTACATATACATGGATAACAAATTAAAGAGAAATAAATAAGGAATTTAATCCGTGTATTTATTTAATTACAAAAAAAGAAGAAACTAAATGATTGGATACCTGTCCAATCAAGGATAGTGATACAGAAAAACAACAACCAAGTGCTAGCAAAAGGCCCAAAATGTTAGCCCTAGAGTCGTGGGCTTCTGCCACGTGTGCACCTGATGATTGACTCTTGTGGAGTAGGTCATAGTGGGTTGACAAAATGTTAATTTGAATACCCTTGTAAAAAGTCAATGTCATTGCACCTCCTAGGCTTAAAATTGTCCCAATCAACTTCGCTTTGCCAGCTATTGTCCCCAACCCCAATTCCTCCATCCTAATGTATACATAAAATCATTAATTTTTTTTTAATACAAAGATAAGATTTAATTAAAATGAGAGAAAATATACCGAAAAATAATAGCAAGGATGAAAGTGAGTGCGGGAATGAGATTAGCTATGGCTGCCGCGAATGTAGCCGAGGTCAATACTAAGCTCTCGGCGTATAAATTTTGGGCTAAAGATCCCCTGCATTATACAATAATAAGAAATACTATATACGAGCCGGGCGGGAGTCCGTACCGTAATAAAGCTCCTTCATAATGGGAATTCGATTTAAAAAAATCAAATCGAGGAGAACTTAAAAAAAAGAATAACATTAAGATAATCCATAATGGGAGTATGATTTAAAGATATAAACATATATAAATAAAATATACATGTTGAATAAAAATAGTAATAGAATGACGAAATCTTACATGTAAATTAGTTACATGCATGAACTTGTATACTTACCCAAACAAAGCACAACCAAATGCTTGCAACACGATCTTCCAACTCAGTTTTGGCCGCTTTTTCCTGCAAACATCATTACAATCATTTCTATCGTCACCAAAAATTTCATGCATATCTCTCTCTCTTTCTATTTCCATCCAATGTTCTTAAATATTTTAAATTTATTTGAGATAATAGTAACTAACCTTTCAAAGATAAGGGCGAGAGGGATTACAGTGAGGGCGGCGAAGAGGAAGCGGTAGGCGATGAGAACGGGCAAGCTAAAGCCGTTGGTTCCCGCCAATTTGTAGAGAATGTTAACGCCGGTTAACGCTATCTGCACCGCCACCATCATCGTCACCGGCTTCACCCCATCGCACACCGCTCCCATTTTCATTTTCAATTTCCTGATGGCTTAATTAATTAATATCTGGAAGTTTATGAAACTTGGCTGCCAACTCTGATATATAAAGAGAGAGAGAGAGAGAGAGAGAGAGAGAGGGAGAGGAATTGAAGGAGGGGTTTGTGAATTGTGAGCTCATTAGTGACATCACAAATTCGTATTTCTGTAATTTCTTTCTATTGTTCATATTTCAAATCACTTTACACATAAATTTATATTTATTGAGTTGGATACAGTATATTAAATTGAATATATATAATAATGTGAGATGGAGTGTGGCGAAAAGTTTTACATATTACATTAATTTGTGCATGTTCTAATAGTGCGAAGTATAAAACCGTAAACTAATATAGTATGTACGTAGTATTATAAGTAACGTGAAAATAGAAACAAAAAAAAAAAAGCAGCCTGGTATTAAATAATCTCACGAGAAATAGGGGGGGAATATGGATATTTAATGAATGGAAGAAAACGAGGTTGTTTGCTATTTTCCGATGTGTAAAGCAAACGTAATACACATTTATTTGTTTGTGGCATAGCGTGGAAGCGCCGAATGTTTATTGTTGGCGGTGCTACGCAGACACGTGGGAAACTCCACTGCATGCTTTCTTTTCTTTACATGGCCTCTCTGCTTATTCTAATTCTATATTTAAAAAAAAAAATCAATATTAGTTCTGATTTATCATAACAAATGCAATAATGTTCTCTGACATAATATATAGTACTATTTTTTTTTTACTTTAAACTAAAAACATTCTACAGTATATTACTAGATTTGAAGGTAAAAAGCAAAGAGAGACCAAAATTGCACTTCAAGTACAGTAAATTCCAGTAGGTTACCGTGAAGAAATTTCTTAAATGCATTTGAAAAAAGAATCATTTTTCAAGTCAAATTTCTTCCTGATTTGGAGGAAATATCACCTAGACTTTTTAGTCGTAACAGTTCCCAACAATTTCCGCATTTATTGTACAATTTTATTGTGGGGGAAGACATTTATTTCATGTTTGAGATGAGTAACACAAATAATAATAACAATAACATGGTTTATTACTATATTGGTATGTACACATTAGTATTACAGTCTTTAAAATCATGAAAAGTAGTTATGGTTGACATTGACTTTAGTAGAATTTAGTTCTTAATTAGACTAGTGTCGTCTACTACAAGTTTTGTAGTAGTACTAAATTAGTCGGTCAACTATATAATGCATCATCTAGTCCTAGTGTGACAATGATAGCTAATTAAGAGGAGTTAGTGCTAGATAGATACTTCCGATAATAGTAATATTAGTGGGTGTTACAGTTGTTTCTCTGTTTAAACTCTTAAAACAATGAACTCGACGTCTACATCTCGTAAGCTTAGTTTTATTAATTATTTTAATCTCATAATTAATTATACGAAACCATATGCTCGGCCTCAATTAATTATATTCCCTTTAATAATCTAGGACGAGCAAGAAGTCCACATAATTATGAGCTAGAGTCGTTTGAATTGGCATAACGTAAAAGTAGGGCCCTCCATTTTAACTTGAGTAAATATCTTTAATTGATTTAATATCATATTTAATGATAAAAGAAATTCCACAAATGCAATGACACCACCACTTTATTAATGGAACATATAATAGGACTTCAATTGTGGAATAGAATATAATTACCGGAACAGAAAGTCCAGATGAAATATGGGCCAAGTAATGGGCCATAAGACTTTCTGAAATATGGGCCATAAGAAAATTTGTAGAGGTCCGATTGTTTAATGGGCCTCAGTATTACTGGAAACATAAGATTTTGATGTTAGGGGTTGAAAACAAAAATCAAACGAAATTGAACATAAAATTACTACTCTTGTTGAATTGAAGGTACTTCGTATTCTGCAGCATGTACAATAAAAAAAACAAAAAAGACGCGTTAATTTGAATCTGGTGCCACATTTACGAACCCTAACCCCCTTATTCAGATCAATAACCACTCTTCCTCGGCGCTGCTCCGCTCTGTCTCCGTCGCCTCTCTTTCCCCGGTAATTCGGACATTCCTCAGTCGAGATCTGTCTTTTCATTAATTAAATACCCGATCTCCAAATCTAGGACTTTCTCGTTGTACTTTAATTTTAAGGACTCTTTCTTTTTCTTCAGGTTGATTCGCTTGGTCGTTTACCCTTTTAACGATGTGAGTTCTTTAATGCTAACTTCCGATTAACTAACTAATGGTATTTTCATCATGTTCTGGCTCTTATTTTCTCAGTTGATCTATGTTCTTTATCCAGAATTCTTACTCTGTTGTTAAAACTAATTTGATGACTATTGACATTCAGTAGGCATGCCTTTTGAGTTGCATATATTTTAAGGGTTGCAGTTAGACATCTTTCCGCGTCATTAGAATTATAAACTTGTTTTTCTTTTGTTGAGAGGCTTAATCCGTCTTTCAGATGAATGCATTCTTCTTATTAGGATTCTACATACCTTGATGGATGAATCTTCTTATGTCCTTAGATGTTGTCTAATCTTTGATCACGGTTATGATATATATATCTCTGTTAGTCATATATCCTCCCTTTGCGATCTGGTTTATTGAATGATTTTGATATTTTCCTTTTAGGGCTGATGATGAGCCTGTGGATCCGAAGAGGGAACTTGAAGACCGATGCAAGGCACCATGCACACGACCACTAAAAGAATATCAGGTGATTATGTGATTAACTGTTTGTTATTATATGCTATGTAGGCCCTGCTTCACTATATTTACCGTCTTTTTGCTATAGTTTGGGTACATTTATTTTCATTTTTTGTTCATTAGTTCATTCCTCGTTTTGCCTATGCGATTCAATTTACGCCCAAAAAGTTTGATAAGTCAAGATGCACTCTTGTTTGATATGAGATATCATAAGTTCATTACTATTGTAATGCTTTTATTTCTGAATAAGAATCTGTTTTCGGTTATAGTTCAACAATAATAGTCTAAGTTCTGGTGTGCTGCTTGGGATTCAGGCTGTTTGTATAAAAGCTGGATCTGTTGTATGTATTTGTGCATTATCATTGATGTATCATTGGTATTCACTATTCTGTTGTTTGTTATGAACTAAGTTATCCTTGTTTTTCAATATAGAGTTCCTATGACTGTTAAGGACAGGCCTTTTCTTATCTATAGAACTTCGTGAAAAAACGCTAGCAAATTTATATAATAGTGGTGTTCGAATTTGCTAAACATAGACTCAAAAATCTATACAAGATATTTGAGAATTCCTCAAATCCTCTGTGGGTGATACTGCATGTTGATAGTTAAAATTAGTCTGTCGTGATTTATATTGGGTATGAATGTATGATACATGACATGATACGCTTAAATAGGGAAATATGTGAAATATCTTTAGGTGAAAGAGCTACAGAACTATACCATGTGATTCTGCAGCAATATATGAGCTGCAAACAATTACTGCTAGCAAATGGCAACTGAAAATATTTCTGCATATCCTCATTTGTCAATTACTACTTATTACCAGGCAATGGTAATGGTCTCACAGTCTATCTTACTTTCTAGGGTAGAAATCTTTCTTATTCTATGATGTTTTATGCTATCCCTGCAAATATGCTAATATGCTATTGCTGATAGGCATGTTCCAAAAGAATTCAAGGTGATGAATCAGGGCACAAGCACTGTACTGGACAATACTTCGATTATTGGCGCTGTGTCGACAAATGCGTATGCCTTAGATTCTTATTATGAACCTTCTTTCTACTCGTTTTCTTCTGATTCACTGCTGATTTCTACTTCTTCTTGATATAGGTCGCGACTAAGTTATTCACTCATCTTAAATAACACAAGAACCACCCCACCGGCGCTTCTAGAGCCAGACTATTCCTCTTTGGTTCGAAAAACGACTTGGCAATTCATTTTCATTGTGTTCTTGTTACAAACAGATGATGCTTTCATGAGCAGCTCCTCATACGCATGGAACTTCTGAGTTTGGAAGAAATAAGAATTGTGGAATTGGTTTGATATGCTTTTGCAAACTCTTGAGTTAAGATGATTGTAATTGCTTGTTTGATTTAAAACTCAATATTCTCTATCAAATAATTATGTTATTTCTTATAGACAAAGATGGATTTCAATTTCATGACGAAAATTGTACTTGGAAGCATGAATTCTCATTATGTACATGGAATCCAGTTTAAATAATGTACGTATTTCTTGTCAGTCATAATACGGTACAATACAGATGCATAATACATACTATAAACGATACTAATTCTCTTTTTACAGTATTTAGTTTTAACTATTTTACACATGACAGACGCATACGCTTCTTAGGGAAACTTGACCTAGTTATTTTACCTCTTTTTTCCGTTCAGTATCTATCGAGGGCAGGGCACGGAATTACCAAGTTTACTTCCCATCGAACAGTCTTTTCTCCCCTCAATCAATGAATTCCTCCGCAATCGAAAATATCTTTGATTTCCACAAAATCAAGTGCGGGAACTGTTGATTTGCTGCTGAATTTCATAAATTTTCAGTTATGGCGTCTTCCTCTACCAAGAAGCTTCTAATTACGGATCCGAAGCCCAGACTCGCCCCAAATTGCGCCTCCTCTTCCTCAGCCACCAGTTCGCCGACGCAGCCGCTGGAGAAGCGGACACGTGACCAGCCCAATTTGTCCGATTGTCATTGCTGCGAGCGCCGTATTATCCACTCGAACATTAAGGACCGCCTCCAGCCGTTGGACAGCGTTTGGCGGATAGTGCTGCTTTGCAGAAAATGTCGCAGGAGTGTTTGTTCGGGGCAAACTTGCCCTTACTGTTTCCAGGAAACGGGAAATTCAGGTGATCTCTGTACCTGCAGAACTTGTAAGCGCAAAATTCATAAAGATTGTGTTGGGGATTATGGTAAATTCAGGCCTTGGTGTTATTTGGGTGGGGGCTCTGAAGGGTTTAAGGTTTGTCTAGATTGCTGGGTGCCTGAATTGCTCAAGAATTCGGTTCAGGTTTTGGACAGGAGTGGAAGTAGAGATTTGTTGGAGAATGGAAAATGTGAGGTGGAGAATAGGGTTAAGAATCTGAAAGAGCAGGTGTCAAGGAGGGCCAAGGGGACGATTGATGAGGTTGATTTGGCAGATGATGCATATGATAAGAATGATAGGGATAGTTCGAAGGCAGTCAATTCAAGTTCTAGTGGTGAAACTGGAGTTGTAGATGATGCTGAATTGGCTATTCAGTTGCATAGAGTTATGAACAGTTCACCAAGAATTTTGAGGGGTAAGTCATTGGGATCCAACAGTTTTGATGCTCCGAATATTGGGATCTGGAAAGGTATATCTTATAAGAGATCTGGCATAGGAAAAAGATCCAGTGTAGACCAGAAGCTTCAGGTTTTTGCTGATAGTGCAGAGATTGGGCTAATGGATCAAACTTCGGAAAATAATTCAGGCATCGGTTTTGGTAGACTAAGGATAGGACTGATAGCTTATGAGCGGAACAGAAAGAGGAAAATTTGGCAACTGCACAATGAGAAGGCTGAAATCTCTGATTCTACAGCACTGAAGAATTTGCGTTCAGATGAGGATGGGGTTAGGTGTTCAGTTAAGAGTGGTGATGATACATCAGAGGATTCAGTTCGTGCTAATGTTGGTCAAAGTGATTCTTGCGTTGATGGTGGCAGATTTGGGCCAAATCTTTTAAGTTACAAGCGTACTAAGTTTAGAAAGAAGGTTTGCCAATTGAATGACCCGGTTGGTGTTTGTGGAGATTACAGTTCTTGTGGTAACATTTTTAGCAGTCTAGTCAAGACTGAAGCTGGTGAGAGTTTGCTGAGGGGAAGTTCTAACACAAAGCACGATCGTTTTCATATGAAGTATGTTAAAAGAACTCGAGGCACCAAAACTGACTCAAGGATCCTGCATAATGGTACTTTTCTGAGTGAAAATAAGGTTGTTCCACCTGTTAATGGTTGTGAGTTGATTTTGCCAAATGGGACCCATGCTCAGACCCCAGACCGCTATTCAATTAAGTACTCTAAGAGGGTGAAGAGCTCCAACTCTGGATCGGATTCTGGAGCTAAACTGCATTCTAATGCTTTTGTGGATAAGATTAACATCTCTGCTAAAGCATTAACTACTGATTGCTCTGCGGAATCTAGGACTTTGTCTGATGTTTCATCCAACTCGTCTCTTGATCTGCCTCATTCAACAGGTATTAGCACCCCTTGACTGATGAATATGTTGTTTTTGTTGTGCGTTGTTGACTGTTTTTTGTGTTCCTTACGCATTGTTATTGTCATCACTAATCCATCACAAGGTATAGGAATGCTGCAAAAGTTGGTTTTGCTTATTCAGACCACATCTCTGTCTGATAAGTATTTGGAGAGATCTATGTTTGGTGGCAAATAACATCCAACTATAATCTCTATTGCTTGTACATAGGAAATCTTGCAACTCAGGTATAAGTAACTTCCTATTATATGCTTTGACATTGTTCATGGTATTAATGTGAAAATTATGGGATAGGTTGGTTGTAGACCATGACTTGACTTTTAGGAAATCAACTGGCTTTCCTCGCCAAAAAAGCTTATGGGAATAAATTACTTGCTCGGACTAGGAAACAATCAGCTCTAGCTACTGCTACTTTTCTCATGGCTGGTCGTCCTGGATTGTTTGCTGCAGGCAACTCTTTGTTAGGTCACATGTTGGAAACACTATCCACCGTACATGTTTCCTCTCTTATCATTCCGATTGCTTCTTTTAGAAACTTCTAATTATGTCGTCTTATATTGCAAGAAATGTTTTATACCACTTTAAACTAAAAGAGAAATTGGGATGAGGGAATGAGTTAAAGATCATATGCAGAGTAGGAATTGTTCTTACAAATTTGCCCTGTGTCTGCAGGATGATGTAATGACTCCAATATGGGTTGCTACGGAATGTTTTCCTTCTGTGGCTTGGCGGTTGCATAAATGGCTAGAGTAAGAAAAATGGTTACTGTTTCCTTTTGTTTTATTGTTGTTTGGCTTATGTACATCATTGTTTAGACAAATCAATGTAGTACTTGAGAAGCTATAGCTGGCAATGTTAGCTTCTTCCTTCTTCACTATCCCATGTTTCGACTTAGTCTTAGTCTTACGTAGTAGTAATAGTTAATGATGTGGCTAGTTGGGATAGTAGAATGTATAGCCTGCTATCTTGGATGAAAAGCACTTGTTTCTAGATTGAGAATGTTAATACAACAACGGTCATGGGAGAAGTGCTTTTGCCGATAGTTCACCTTTATTTGTCTAATACTGGTATTAATTAACTGAAGTGTACATTTCTGATTGGTACTTAGTCACCTTTCAGCTTTTTAATGAGAGAGTATTGGTCTAGGCTGGAAACGAGTATTGTATTGCATCAGTATATATAAGAGTAAACATTCTCCTTACCATGCTGTGATCTTTAAAACTAATTGCATTGTATGACTTTCATGTTTTTTTCTTTCTTGCAGTTTGATTTTTTATTTATTTTTAGTGTTGCCAATACTTGAAAAGTGTAGGTACATTTAGCAGAGAGGAGCATAATCTGTAGATGCAAGATGGCACTATATGAATATGTTGGTGGAGCTTGTGTGGGATGGGATGCAGTTCTCCATTTTTGTTGCTGCTTTTTATTGAATATCTTTAGTTGGACCATAACACACATACTCTGCATCCTCAAGTAGCCACCTATACTATACCCGGTGATTCTCTTGTTACTGCTTGCATTATGGTACTGGAGAAGCTTGTTTCCGCATCCTCAAAGGAACAAGATCAACACTGCTTCTTCCGCTTACTTATAGCGATTTGTCTAACTCACTACACTCTCACATCACCTGTGGTGATTGTCACCCTCGCCACCGTGGGGCTGGTGATGGGAGGGTGGATGGCTATGGCTTGTGTCATCAGACAATACTAAGTAAAAATTAATAACGTCCAGACTAATGGACATGAATAATGAGACGGATAGAGGGCTATGTCAATCACGTCGTAATATTTTCTTCAAAAATTAATAACGTCGAAATAGAGGGCGCATAAAAATCATAATTAAAATACTACTCCAAAATTTCCATGACAAATTTATTTCATTGATGTTTTTAGAATTGTGAAGGGCTCCAAAATTGAAATTATAAGAATAAAAAAAAAAGTAAATTGGCACAAATAGTCTCCAGTGTTTGCTAGTTTGGATGAATTAGTTCTTAATCTTTTTTAATTTATTGGTCCTCAATGTTTGTTAATTTGAATAAATCGATCATTCTGTTAAAATTTAAGTTAATCAACTGTTAATCATATGGGTATTTACATAATAAAACCAATTCATTCAATTTTAACATTTTTTTTCAAATTTTTTTTAAAATTATAATCTTTTTAACTTTTTTTTTTCAAAACAAAATTTTCTATAACAGAACAAAATGAATTTAAAAATCAAATAAAAAATAAATTAAAATAAAAAATAACTTAATCTAAACTAACAAGTAATAGTTTTAAGGATTAATTTATCCAATTTTTAAATTTATTTTTTCTTTAGATAAAATTTAGGTAAGAAAAAAATATTTAAAACTAAAAAATAAACTAAATCTCTTATCCGCCACCGTATCAAGGCCACGCCTCTCCAACGACATCTTTGACCTCGAAAAACATAACTCCTTTTTCGACCGCTGTATAGACCCACTCACCTTCTCCGCCGTGAGACACAAAATTATTAGTTAATCTAGATTTATTTATTTATTATTTTTAATTAATTTTTTCGTTACAAATAAATTTATCTGAAATAAAAATTAATTAACTTATTCTCTTGGAAAAAGATTATAATTTTTAAAAATATTTTATAAAAAAATGTAAAAATTTAATTTAAAAATTAGATGAATTGGTTCCTGAAAATTTTGTTCCATAAATACCCTTATAACTTAAAATTTAACAGAATGACCAATTATCCAAACTAGCAAATATTGAGGGCTAATGAATAAAAAATAAAAAATTATGGATTACTTTATCCAAACTAGCAAACATTTGGGACTATTTGTACCAATTTACCTAAAAAAACACTTGCTAAATAATAAGATGGATTTTTTGCTATTGGATTGTATCATCCTCATATATATCAAGTTTCATTTATTTATTTATATTCGTCAAAAATCGTGTACAATATTGAGCATAAGGGTATCACAATATAATATCAATTTACCATTAAAAAATTATTATACATGCACGATTCATAGATAATAAATTATTTATATATATATGGATGCCAGCTCCTCACCAGACCATTTTAGGAGCCTAAGATCTATATTACAGAGAATCTTTCAAATTTTTCACTGTTTCATTTCCAACGCTATCCTAACCACTCCTGTATCATAGGGGAATAGGGGAGGCAAGATTTCTCCCATTATTTTGAGGAACCTCTTTCCTATCTTTATTTAATTTTAATTCAAAAATCACTTATCACTTATCATTAATTTTTTATTATAAATAATAATCTCTTTTTAGTTACCACTCATCATTAATTTATTATTATAAATAATAATGATTTTTAGTTTATTTGTTTAGAATAAATTATTAATTAATTTTGTTTTATAATAAATTTAGATAATTAATAAAACATTAATTGAAATTACTTAATATGATTTTTATTCAAGTAATTTAAATTATTTTTTTGTAATTAATTTTAATTTTTCTATTAAATATATTATTATATTTAATTTAATTATATAATAAATTAAAATTAAAAATATTATATCAATAAGTTATAACTAAATATATTATATAATTATATTTTAATTTAATTTATAAGAGTATAAAAGATAATATTATGAAATATTCTTTTTTACGAAAAAATATAGGAGAATAGGATTGAAGACGAAATACTGTTTTCGCATAAAAATAATTGAGGTACGATTCCCTAAGACATGAGAATGCCTTGGAGATGCCCTAACGCTACTGATATATTTCCCAATTTCCCAAAACCCATCCCATATATTAATATATTCACGTGTAATTAATTGTACATGTATTATGTATATATATTCTTAATAGCAATCAATTTCGTCCTCAATCCCAAAATAACACAGCAAAGAGCTGTCTCCATCCGATAGAGAAAATGGTGTTTTTTTGTTCTACTCCTTTTGATCAGCAAGTACTTAATTGGGTCTACACAAGGCCAGCTTCAAGTTGGGTTCTACGCCGTCAGCTGCCCCAACGTGGAGGCCATAGTCGGCGGCGTAGTCCGTGAAGCCGCCGCCTCCGACCAAACAACCGCCGCCGTCTTGCTGAGGCTCCACTTCCACGACTGCATCGTTGAGGTCACATATATCAAATTAATCACATTCTTGCATGGATTGCAAATTCAAGTAAAGTGATATCGGGCTGCGACGCGTCGATTCTGGTCGATATGGGTTCGTTAAGAGACGAGAAGCGCGCTTTTGGGCATGAAGGGGTTTGATGTTATAGAGAGGGAAGCGGTTTATGTACTTGCTTTGGCTGCTAGAGAAGCTATAGTCTTGGTATGTTTTAAGATGATTGTGTGTATGGTTTTGAGTGTGTTTTTGCATTAATGAATTTGATTCATTTTTGTTAGGCTAAAGGGCCATCTTATGAGGTTGAAATGGGGAGGAGAGATGGGATGGTTTCTAATATAGAGTTTGCAAATAATATGCCTGATGTTACTGACTCCATTCAGACTCTCAAAACCAAGTTTTTCCAGAAGGATCTCACTGACAAGGATCTTGGGCTTCTTAGCGGTATCTCTCTCTCTCTCTCTCTCTCTCTCATACAGTCATACTTATACACACTAATGAGCATAGTGTAGGAAGGATGCTATCTAAAGCATGCAATTATTGTGGGTGCTTTAGTCGGTAGGGAGTCTTATATAAATGACCAGCCTTCACGGCTTCACCCATTTTCAACTATTTTTAAATTTTTATTTGAGTAGTGTTTGGTAGTTGCTATGCTAGGAAATAATATTGGTGTGATGTGCATTGTTCATTTAAACTGAATCTGTGGTTAAATAATGCACAAATTGATAGCAACATAGTATTAATAAAATCAAGATTCTTGTATTTTTTAGTATATTCAAGACATAATACAAGGATGTAGAGTTTTGCTTCCATTTTCTGCTTTTACTCTTTTAGGTACGAAAATACGAAATAAAATTAATTATTTTTGCAGGATGGGATTAATGGGCCATAAAAAGGAAACTCAGAAATTGATTTAGGATGGGCATGCCAAATTTAATTAAAGATGCAAGCTGCCCACTACTTTTTTATTTATTTATTCATGGGCCGCTTATGACCCGCTACCCTAAGACGAACTTTAGGTAAACCACGCTCCTTATACAGTAGCCTGCAAATCACACAGGAGGGTTCAACCACCCTAAATGTGACAGGGTGTCAGACAAACTGTCCCACTACTTGATTATTGATCAAATCACACTTATCCCCATGGGATGGCATAACGGTGAAGGTGGGTGGCCCGGGACCGATAGTTCATGGGTTCAATTCCCACTGGACACGCTATGTGTGAGTCTGTCACCATGTCACATTAAGGGTGGTTTAACTCTTCTATGTGGTTTGGCGTTATTGCACGCAGAGCGAGGTTTACCCCAGCGCACACCAAAGCGAAGCTTACATGCGGTTTCCTCGTCAAAAAAAAAAAAAAAAAAAAAAAAAAAGACGTCACACTGTCACAAAGCATTTTCTATATTTAAGATCTTTTATCATAGTTTATGTAAAGAGAACATTAAATGATTATATACTCCAATAGTCCAATGTTGGTATGTTCTTAGGAAGGTTGGCATGGACTACAAGCTATCAGAATTAAATTTTAGATTATAATATATATAAATTGATAATATTAAATGTATTAGTTTCCTTTCTATAGTTTATATATTGCGTATTTATTATTCATAATTAAATTTTTGTTCAACCATTTTAACATGGCTGCGCATACTATTGACACAACAGCATGCTTCTTCATGACCAAAAGACTCTACACCTTCCCGGCCGACGGCGGCTCCGACCCCTCGATAAATCCAGCGTTCCTACCGGAGTTAAAGTCCACGTGTCAAAAGAACGGCGACATCAATGTCCGGCTAGCGATGGATATGGGAAGTGGACAAGTATTCGATAGCCAAATCTTGCAGAACATAAGGAGCGGCTTTGCTGTTCTGCAGTCCGACGCCGCACTTTATCAAGACGAGACGACGAAGATCGTCGACTCGTATTTCGGGCCCTCGAGCTTTCGAGTCCGATTTTGTCGAGGCGATCGTGAGGATGGGCCGGATCGGCGTGCTGACTGGACTGCTAGGCACCATTAGGCGGTCTTGTGCAGCTTTCAATTGATGAATAATTTGTAATGTCTTGCTACAAAAAAGCAATTCTAAGTAAATTTTGAAATTAAAAAAATTAATTGAAAATAAGTCAATTAAATTAAATATAATGTAATGTAATGTTGCAAGATTTCTTACCACAAACTTGTTAATTTAATTAACTTTGACTTCCACTCTTTGTCCGGATTTCAAGCTGAATTTGAGGCCAATGTCTGCAGCTCAAAACCATCTAAGAAGAAAGACGAGAGAGAGAGATAGGGGGAGATAGTGAGGGAAGATAGAGAGAGAGAGAGGGGAGACAGAAACAGAAGTTGAACCTCGTTTGATTCCTGAATCGAATTCTGTCAAATTTCTTCTCCTTCTCCATCTCTCTGTGTCCTCGGTCCTGAATTCCAATCAAACACCAAACACACATAATCTCTCTTGCAACCTCGTACCCACACGGCAAGTAGCGGAATTCAAGAATCTACAGAACAAGATCAAATTTGTTCCCCTCGACCAATCAGAAAGCAACACAAAAACATACCAAAAAAAGGGCGAAAGCGAGACTCGCATGGCCGCATGCAAGCTTAGAGAAGCTATCGGAGCAGTTAAGGATCAAACCAGCATCGGCCTAGCCAAGATTGTCAACAGCAGCTCAATCTCCGACCTCGAAGTAGCCATCCTGAAAGCCACCCGCCACGGCGAGAACCCGCCCAACCAGAGCTACATCTCCGAGATCCTGAGCAAGACATGCTACTCCCACGCCATGGTGCAAGCCTGCGTCGGCCTCATTGCCAGGCGCCTCAACCGGACCAAGAACTGGGTGGTCGCGCTCAAATCGCTCATGCTCGCCCAACGCCTCTTGGCAAAAGGCAGTATCACCTTTGCACACGAGATATACTTCAACACGAGGCGAGGGACAAGGTTTCTCAACATGTGTGACTTTAGGGACTCGTCGAGTAGGAATGGATGGGACTACTCGGAGTTTGTCCGGGCTTACGCCTTGTACTTGGACGAGGCACTTGAGTTCAAGATGCAGAGCCTTGCAGAGAAGGGGAAAGATAGTAATGAAGAAGAGGAATGTGGTGAAGGTGGCAAACCCTCCAAAGCTATTGTTGTAAGAGACACTCCTGCTGCTGAGATGGAGAATGAGGATATGTTTTTTAGAGCTGATAATCTCATGCAGCTTCTTGAAAGATTTTTAGCAAGCAGACCTGCAGGTAATATATACATAACATATTTATACTTTTGCCCTTATGCAGATGAAGGTGCAAATTGTTTCTTATTTCTTACTTTAAGGAGCCTTCCTATATGCTTATAAGTAATAATAATGAATGGATTTGTGGTGTAGGTGCTGCTAAGCATAACAAGATTGTGATTGTGGCAATCTACCCCATACTAAAAGAAAGCTTTCAGATATACTACTACATGACAGAAATACTAGGGGCGTTGATCGATCGGTTTATGCAGATGGATGTACCGGATATGGAGCAAGTCCGTAACATCTTCTGTCGCGCTTCCAAGCAGTACGATCAGCTCTATTGCTTCTACAACTGGTGCAAGACGGTCGGGATCATGCGCTTCCCTGACTACCCTGTAGTCGAGAAGATCTCACAGCCCAAACTCGACATGATGAACGACTTCATCCGCCAGAAATCAGCCGTGATGCACAGCAGGAAGAATAGCAGCAGCCCGAAGCCCAGAGAAGCTACAACAGAGCCTGCAAAAGCACCGGAAGGAGGACTTGTTGTGGAACAAATGATAGATGAGATTAAACAACAAGTTAAGAGGACTCAAGAAGAAGGTGATTTGCTGAACATGTATAACGAAGAGGCAAAAACAGAGGATATCGAAGATAGACTGGCTCTAGCCTTATTCGACGGATACACAGCTGCATCTTCTCTTGCAAGCACAATCCCACCATGGGAGGCCTTCAAGGATTCATCATCAGGAGATTGGGAAACAGCATTAGTAAAGTCTGCCAGCCATTTGTCAAACCAGAACCCTTCCCTTCCTTTCGATGCTATGACTCTTGATGGCATGTATAATGACCCGTTCGTGGCTTCTGTTGCTCTAACGCCGCCGGGCTACATGCAAATGTCTGAGCTAGAGAAGAAGCAGAACTTGTTACTACAAGAACAGTTATTGTGGCAGCAGTATGTAAGAGATGGTATGCACGGACAAGTAGGGCTAGCAAGCTTGCAACAACAGAATTCTTGTCAATATATTCCGACCAGTTGCACAAGAGCAAGGTAAACTTCCAACTACAACACATATCAAAAAGTAAAGAGAAAACTTTGCAAATAGTGATTTCTGAGAGTAAATACCAGTTAGATAAGAATCAGCACAGCAGAATCTATTCTTTTCTCCCAAGAGGATTCAAGATTGTTTTCTGATGGTCCTAGTTTAGAGTCTTTTTGCTAAGTTTTTCTCGATTGCCGACTAAGGAAAGAATCAGAAGTTTGAGTAACCAGTAATACCTCCTATGTACTCCCTCCGTCCCATTATTTATGTCCCATTGGGACATATGGAGTAATTAAGATATTGAAGGTAAAAGAGTTAAAGTTGTGGTATAAAAGTATAAGGGGGGGGGTCCCACTTGCTTAAATTGATTGTGTCCAACTCATTTATTTCCTTATTTGGTATGGGACATAAATAATAGGGACAACCAAAAAAGCGCAAGTAGGCATTAATAATGGGACGGAAGGAGTATATGATTTCATGGTATTGGTTATACACATAAACGCCACACGAGATCCTCTATCGATGTGCTTGCTATCTCTCTCTACTATCGGTTCAGCTACACAACATGCATATGCGAGCAGGAAGGACACTTTAGTATAAATAAATCTTTCTCAAAACATTGAGTAATCACTCGAGAAACATGAGTATTACGAAAATCTTGAACAATATTTTAACCCATAGACTTAGAAAGAGAAGTAGCAGTTCCAGCAATCGAAATCAAAGATGCATATTACCGCAGTTATGGCCGAAATTCACTACAAATTTCAAACATTTCATTCAGACCTTTCATCGAACAGGTTGCGAGCATACGATAATTCGTGCAAACTGAATTACAACCCTACAAAAACTTGCACGAAACCATCCGAAATGATTGGAATCTCCACGAGATTTCAGCGAACACACAATATATTCTCCCTCTTCTTTTAATTTTCTTTTTGAGGAAATATAACGTGTTTTTCCTTTTTAAGAAGGGAATGTGTAATTATTATTACCATTTTTAGGGAGTATAACCTAAAACAACCGTGGATGCCCTAAGGATCCTCCATCCTCAATTGATGGACCACTTGGTGGTTCACCAATTATGCGGTACCACCTGTGCATTAATGAACTATTTTTTTAACATTCAAATATTAATTTATTAATTTGAGGATCCATCTATACGTTTGATCACGCGTGATTGGTGACCACCAAGGTGGCCTCACCAATCATGTGGAATAAGATCCGGACTACCGTAGATGTGGATTTTAGTAAAAAGTAAAGCCCATAATTAGAACGGAACAGAACCATTAGCATGATGGGCCGACTTCGACCCGCAAAAGGAACTTGGAGAAAAAGGATGGAACTACCAAAGAAGACGAGAAGATCATAGCGGGAAATATCAGCAGAGAAGTAAAAACAAGGAGCGCCGCTGCCGCCGCTAATTTTTCTTTACGGGACACTCAATTTGGTTCCTTCGCAAAGGGGAGCGATTTTCGAGCATTCAGGCTCAGCCGCCTGGGGCACAAGTAATATTGTTGCAATTAACTTCGAGACTGGAGATCTCGCAGAATGTGGCGGATTTCTGGATTTTTTTGTGAATAAAATTTCGATTGAAGTCGTCAGTCTGTAAAGATGGAGGAATTGTTGAACAGTAAGACCTTCGCGGTTCACGCGGCCGCGGCGGCGGCGTCGGTGGCACTAGGCACTGCCGTCACATACCCTATCGATACTCTCAAAGTCTTGATTCAGGTTAAATATGTGAAATGGTTTTTGCTTGTTGTTAACGTAGATATCTGTAGACAATCTTTTCGTTGCTCATAGTAGGTACTTCTGTGGTAAACTGATAACAGGTTGGCTCCACTGCTAAGAGATCGTTGACTGCGGCTGAGGTTCTTTACCGAGTGCGAGTTTTGTCAGGATATTCAGGTAATTGAATATCTACTCGTCTGTTTGGCATTCAAATTGTAACTTTCATGTTCTTCTAATTTATTTTAGGTTTGTATAATGGCGTTGAATGGCTGATTCTGGGAAGAACATTAGGTCTTGGTGTTCGGTTTGGCGTTTATGAGATATTGACTGCGTTCTACAAAGGTAACTTTACTTTTCTCATTTCTTTTGTTCTTTGGCCTCTCTTTGTGAATTTTCGTTATGGCAAAATTTGCTGCATTCACCTGTGCATTTTGACGAAATCACTTTAGCAAAACATAGAGTCTTAAGAACTGGAGTATAAGATAAACATCTTTAATCAACTCCTAGAAGTATCTAATCAGCAAGAGGAAAGTCGGGCTATATGACCATAGAGTGCAGAAAAGATAATTTGAAGTTTAGCTAGAGGAACCATAACTCCTGGTGATGGCACCATCAGATAATTGTACCTCGCAACATGATTTCTGTATGGAAATTAGGGATATCATCTAAAACCTTATTTTTCACAAATAAGAAATACCTTGTGTAGAGATGACATTTTTAGTGAAATTTAGTTATCCTTAGGGCTCCTCATGGGGGTTTGTAATTTGAATTCCACGTGGGATACCTTAAATTGGTTCTATTAGTGATGCTATTTTTCTGACCTCAGTCCTGCTTCATCAGATGGTCGTGAGGATGATCATTTACTTCTCTCCGAGGCTCTATTGGCAGGATTTGCCGCTGGAACTGTGGAATCACTTGTAAGCTCTCCATTTGAAATCATTAAAGCTCGTGCTCAGGTTGCTTCTGCTTCTCGCATCATGGCCCCGCCATGTATTGCTGAAAAGAGTGTTGTTACTCCTTTAGTTTCGAGGCTACTTCCCAGATATTCACCGGACATGGCATCAATGAGCAAAAGCATTTCCCTTTTATCCACCTTGACCACTAGAAATAGAAATTTATCAGATTCATTGAAAGAATACCCATGGATGATGACAGGATCTGGAAAACCACCTCCTGTTAGCAATGTTCAAACTCTATCAGAGATTGTTTCTTTAGAAGGATGGACGGCTCTATGGAGAGGTTATAGATCTGGAATAGTGAAAGATTCCATTTTCGGGCGGCGTGTTTTTCTCAAGCTGGCAATTTTTACACCAAGTCATGATAAACTGGAAAGCTGTGAATATGGATCCTATGCCAAGGTTTATTTTGAATTATTCATCTTTTGCTTATTATCCATTTTGTGATCAAATTGATATCAGATTTTGCCAGAAATAAATGTTTCCTGAATTTTCTTGCTTAAATGCATTCCCTGATCTGGTTCCATGAAATTGATTATTCGATAGAGATATGGAACTTAAAAGACTTAATTTTATCTGTTGATAATTCACGACCAAATTAGCTTGTTAAGCTTGCTTCATAGATGCCGATACCTAATAGTTTCCTGCTAGGCTCTTTACTTGCATGTTATTTAGTTAAGTATTCTGTCTGTAATTGCAGTCATGTTTACAATATTCATTTTCTTCTTCTTACATTATGTTATACTCTCTTTGTCCCATTGAACTTGTCTCACTTCTTTGTGGCACGGTTATTAAGGAGAGTTGAAAATTGTGTGTAATTAAGTGAGTCCCACAAAAAGAGTTGGTAGTTGTGTGTAAATAAGTTACCATTTTGGAATGAGACTAGATGGATGGGACAAACTGAAAATGAAAGTGAGACAGGATGAATCGGACAGAGGGAGTATTATGTTTATTATAATTAAGCAAACAATTCGCTTCTGATAGACATTTGTCTCTTTGTGAATTTTCTAGGATAACTGAAGTGTTGTGTTTGAATGGTCTGCTCATTAAATAAGATATTTTCTAGGTACGACAGTGAAGTTGGTCCATTGTCTCCGGTAGCTGTTAGTCTTTCTGCTGGAGTTTCTGGTGCCTTTGCTGGTGCTGTCTCTCATGGTTTTGACACAACGAGAAGTCGATCTCAATGCACCGTTTTGCCCAAGGTATAGTGCTTGACAGCATATTAGTTCCGCTCATTTATTTAATTGAAAAGTCAAATTAGAAGGCTTTTCTGAAACTGAAGTAGCTAGTTTTATCTCAAGTTTTCCTCTTTGCGGATTTTATGATTTCGAAATTTCAATTTGCAGTATTTAACCTTGGAGAGGAAGTTTCTAAAGTGGCCTAAAACAGGGAATAGATTTGAGAAGCTCACCGGAGTCCACCCAGCTGACAGAAATTTATTGCTGAACGGCATAGGGTTGCGCATGGCACGTTGTGGACTGGCATCGTCTATCATCGTCGGGAGCTACTATTTTGCTATCAACCACCTAGGCTTAACTTAAAGAGTCCTTTATTTTCAAAGATTCAAATTAATGCGACTGGCGCTAAATACAAGTAAAGAAATTCCTTGAATGCTTCCTACCGTGATCAGCTACTGGTTTCCTTTGCCGAGTATATTTTATTATTCGGTGACAAGTACGGAAGGTTTACACTTTGGAATAACAAGGCTGCTGCCTGCTAGAGAGATTATCTCCCCTTCCTAATGTCAGGTTCATATATATCTTTATTACTTTTATCTCATTACATGCGAAGTTCATCCTCTATAGATAGGCATTCTTATTCAGAGCTCCTCTTTTGTGTACAACAAATATGTAGCAGTTAAAAGGATCAAAAGCATATGGGATTATTAATCAGCATATTTATTACTATAGCATATCCCTGGGTATGATTGCTAGGTTTGAAAGGTTGTAGGGGCATGTATTGTTTCAACTTTCAGTTTGATAGTTACATAAATGGACCCAATAATGCACTTGAGTTTTTTGAGTTTGTGCTACCATAAGTGGTGTCTCCACTTTGCACAAGTTTCTGTCCCGTTCTCCCGTACTGTTAAGCTGAAGTAGTTTTGACTCAGTTTAAGCTCCTAGTTTGACCTTTCTTGTTGGTGAGCATGGATTATGAATTTATGATGATTAGTTACCTATATTGACCAATAATGGTTCTATAGTGTGTGTAGTTTTCTATGTGCTTGATGTTCATCTCTTTGTTTGTTTGGTTGCTTTATAACCTCAGAATGATCACACGTGCTTGGACAAATGGGCAAGTGGTCTATATTGATGTCAAAACCTCTCCTCTTTCCCCCTTTGGTGTCTCTATCAATAGAACTGAAAAACTTTGTGAACAAGTTGAGATTGGGCCATCAGAGGCATGACTTGTGCAATCATAATGACTTCCAATTTCATTTGGTCTTTTTCAAGCAAAGTTCCAAGCATAAACAAACCATGAGAACTTGTACTTTTGGGCTTGCCTTTGCACACAATTAATTGCTCTCTCTCTCTCTCTCTCTCTCTCTCTCTCTCTCTCATATGCATGTGCTTTGTTTCTACTATATGAAGTCTCTGTGGTTGAGATGATTACCATGCTCAGTGCTAACTAGCTAACTGCATACATGGATTTTCTTTCACATCATATGATGAATAGTTTTTTTTTTTTTTTTAATAGCTAAGCGTGACATTCTTCTCTTACTAGGATTTTGAGGCATGTTAGCATATATATATATTTTGTGTTGACCTTTTTGGGCAACAAATTTCTTTTTTATATTATAGTAATCTTGATTGTTGCTGATTGAGGCCCCTATTACAGTAATCATAAACCCCAACTGCCACCCCTATAGTATCTGAAATTTGGGCAAAATATAACATCTATACTTGGTTGGGAAGTTTTAACTAGTAGGTATAGTTCTATAAATCTACAGGTGGTTGGATATATATGTATATTGTACATGCATGCTATGTTCTAAGTAAAGTCAAATATAAAATATAGTACTATATTATAGCAAGGTACACAGTAAGAGCCGTCAGCCGTAGATTAGATTATTGTGAAAGCAACTTGTGTTATTGGTAAGTGGTTTAAAAGTGTGGCCCTTGTAATTATAAGCAATACATGTGCTTGGCTTTATCCAGATGATTTTGCTGCACTACTGTTTCATTGTCATACTTGCTCATCTACTTTTCATTGTAATTTTTTTAAATGATGGATATTCGGATAAAATACGCAGGCCACTATTCGAATTAGGGACTGGATATACTAAAAGAGATTTAGTTTGAATTGGGTTCCGATTCTGTAGGGATATGTTGTGTAATCCTCTTTCTTGGTTGAAATGGGTAAAAAGTAAAAGATATCTCAAACATGGTGGAAGATTTTTATTTATTTATTTATTTTTTCCATGCTTGAAATTTTGAGTGTGATTGCATCAGAAATGACAGAATGCTTACCTAAGCAGTCATCAAATAATAAAACAAAAGAATGTATCGCTTAGTAGATGCTTTGTGATGAAAGACAACTATACCAATACCAATCATAATACATAAAAGTAGTCAGCCAAGGGGAAGATGAACAAACTACCTTATGAAGTAATCTTATGAATGTCCATTCTTGGGACCCACTTACCCATCAAAACACACACGCAAAGATTTTTATATTTTTAATTACAAGTGAAGAATGATCATCCGAGATAAATAAACAAATATTAAGGATGAAAAGAATCAAATTAAAAAATGTGTCAACTCATTGATACTTCACATCCACTACATTCATATCCGCGGCAATTAACTGGACTGTGTTGAGTAAATGTTCATCAAGTGGTCATAGTTGTACATTGTACAATCTATGCTACTATTTAGTTTGATACGTGTTAATTATAAAATATAATTTGTTATACTCCAAACGAAGTGATTTTTTTTTTAAAATAAATTTACATGTATATATACAGGGCCATCACTTTTTATCCCATCTGATCTTTGTATGCAATTTTTGCATTGATATCAAGATTTTATTTCCACGTGTCATTATATCGAGGCTGCCACGTATGATCTAGCATTTATATATCTGAATATACAAATTCCCATTTTTTATAAATCAAATCCCAAACACAACTTGAAATAAAATACGTTTCTGAATTTCTACAAAGATAAATGCTAGCTAGAATATTTGATACCTTTTTCCTTCTTCCCCATGCTCTATTTTACCCGTGCACGTGCATTAGCAATATGCAGGGTCATTAGTATAGATATGTATTGACGAAATGAAATATAGGGATTGACGTAATTGATCAATTTGGCAAGCTAATTTCATCAAGATCATCCAGTGACAGGAAAACTTCATCCAAGCATGAGAGCTCCGTCCCACCATCATCGTCCTCGTCACGCTCGTAGACACGACAAAGAACCCATTTACTGTGATCCTGCAAGAAAAAAAAGAAACCGATAATACATTATTACCTAAATTTATGTTGGAACACAAATTAAAGAAATTAAAAACTTTTTGGCACTTACAATCTTGAAATTCTTCTTTCTGGAAGAAGATGAACTCGGGACTTTGTATTCATGCATTATCCAATTAGTTTGTACTCCTTGTGAAGGCTGGCCAATATAGAAGGCAAAATATTTCTTCATGCCAACTTTTTGCCCACCATTTGATGAATAAACTGCCTCTTCAACTCCTATTGATTGCCAATATCCACTCTCTGTTGTCCGGTTTGATGTTCTTCTGCTGTAAAAATACCACTTTTTTCCTTCACACATTGCTTTACCTACATGCAAATCCAAAACCCTAATTATGATTTTTTCAAATTCTTCGGTTAAATGTTAATTACCATGTAGGTCCCACGGATCATAAGGGTAGAGATCAAGATCCGGGATGACATCCGGATGGAAAGGTAGAAGCGCCGCCTTGCGGTGGAGGAAATGGACCAAAAGCTCTTCATCGGTGGGGTAAAACCGAAACCCCGGCGGCAAGTTCAAGTTGTTTTCTCCCATTCAAGAAGATTGTTGATCGGAAGCAAAGATTTCAGATTGGATATTTGGATTTGGATAGGTTTGTGATTGTGCGGGGAGAGTTCATGCCATTGATCAAGGGTGTTATTGGAGTATTTATAGCGAGAGGAGAGAGAAAGAAAGAGAGATAGAAGATGTGGGGTGTGCTTCTTGATCCAAGATGGAAGAAGGAAGTATAGATTTGGGTGTTTTCTTGGAGGGTTTTTACTTTTTATTACTAATTTGAAATTTGAAATTAGAGTAGCGAGTATTGGGTTGGCGTGCTGTCATCCCACTCCGAGGCGGCGGGTGGCGCAGAACGTTGGGTGCATTTAAAGTAACGGCGTTCGTATGAACGGAAGGGAATTATTTTTCTAGTTAAGAAAAAATTCGTAATTGTTATTTGAGATCCGGTATAATTTTTGTTTCCCGAATGGATTCCCTACTATCATTATAAAATTCAATAGAGTAAGGATGTGATGCTCGCTTAGAAATGAATTTGAACATGCACTCACCCTAGCATAAAAACAAACCGAGATTTTGTCATGCTTATATCATCAACCTCTCATGCCTAAATAACACGTGGCATCATGGTAATGGATTTGGTCTTTGGGACCCACCCTCTGATCTGAGATGAAAAGGGTCACATTAAGGGTGTGCCCCTATGTACAATTATTACATAAGATGCCCTAATTATTGATTTTCTTTGCTTAATTGGTTGGATTTAGCCATTTTTTGTGGTTTGTTTTCACGTCCACTTTTGGAGATTTGAGGAAGATTGTCAGCGTCGGCAATGAAAATTTGATGTAATGGAATGGTAATCTCTTTGTAACCAAGAACTAGTGATAATTAATTGATCAATTTGGATAATGATGGGTGAATAGGGAAAATTATTGTGTGGTTTTAATTTGTTTAATTAATTAATTACCCCAAGCAACAAGACCAATGGATATTTGCTAGCTAGTGCTTATCCATTTAATGCAAATGAGGGGTGGTTCTAGTGTCCTTCAAGATTTCTATTTTTATTGTGATAATATCATACCAAATTTATTTAATTGAAGGAGAAGTTGCTTTGCATTCCATCAACTCAATGAGTAGGTTCCTTGAACAATTACAAATTGTATGTTTCAAAGTTCTAAATATTAATAAATTAAATTAAAATAACTGCTTCTCAAGTTGGACCGTAACCATTTTCCCTTTAGTTTACTTTAAAAAAAAATTTAAAAAAAAAGTCGAGATTGGTGAAGCAGACTCTTGTATAAATATACGTGTAGAAGGAAAAATGGTTAACGTCGGCACGTTCTTTTGAACTCCTATTTATCATGGATTTGCACATGTAATATTGTATGCAGCCCACAATATAGAGCACCACATTAAAGATTTTTTTTTTTTTTTTTTTTTAAGTCTTGCAATATACATTCTATATATTCATATTGGTAAATTGATTTCCTGATACTGATGTTTCAAATGGTCTAATTTCCAAACCTGGAAACTTGAAATAGAATCCTTGTATAACGGCTTAATTTTGAATTTTGAATACAAATATTGGTTAAGAATTGCGACGCAAGTGATGAATTCTAAGAATAACACGATGCCCTAACAACCCCCCAAACGGGGAAGGTAAAACTCCACGAGGAACACCCATTGGCTAAGATATTATTACAATTAAAATGAATAAAAATTATGGGGAATCTTTTTTCTTTTTATAATCGCTTATTATCTGAGAAGAGGCGTCTGAGAGTTGAAATCATGAATATGATGTGCGAAAGTGGTAATGGTATGTAGAATAATATGTGTGAAAATCCAATCCACTTTCAGACAGTTAGTGGCAAAGCAAGTCATCTTCATCCTTTTTGCCTAACTATTACTTATGCCTCTTTCGTCAAATCTTTATTTAAAAATGCTTCATCATTATGTCTTCAAGAATCTCCAACTTCACACTTGATGACAGAGAGTGATGCTTAGGCCTCTTCTCTTTCTTTCTACCAAATTGCAACAAAGAATCAAACTCCATCTTCTTCAACATAATTACAAATTTATTGAAAATAACACAATAAGTTGACGACGTTCAAGAATTTATACAAAGTTCCAATATCAAGAATTTACAAGAAAAGATGATTCAAAATTACAAATCATACCCCACTTACTGCATTGCTTAGATTTCCTCCAAGCAAGGAGAGTAGTCCTCCCCCGTGAACTCTCCCCTCCGGCCCACCCAAACCACCGCTCCTCTCTGCCTCTTTCGAGCCAAACGCCGACCCCTTCATCGACAAAGGAAGCAGTACTTGAGGAGGGATCAGCTGCTGCCTCTTCGCCGGCTTCTCACTCGAATCGGACACCACGCTCACCCCGAAGACTCACACGTGTTGTCGAAGCTGCTCGTCGGAGGAACCACCCCATGGAAGAGCCCCGGCCCGAGCATCCCTCTCTTCGTCTCCCGCCCTTGCGTAAGGCTGGTGTGTGCAGCACAGAGTCCGCTCCTCCCCCGCGCAAACTTCTCGCACTTGCCCTCGCCCCACCCGCACCGCTTCCCCCCGCCGTGGGCCTTGCAGAAGTCCGTGCTCCCCTGCGCGCTCTTCCCGCAGTTATCAAACTTGCACCGCTTTCCCCCGCCGTGCTTCACGCAGCAATCCGTCCGGCCACGCGCGGTCTTCGTGCACCCCGGGACCGCGCACCTCTTCCCACCGCCGTGCGCAACGCAAAAATTCGTCCCGCCGTGCACGCTCTTAGGGCAGATTCCGCCTCCATCGAACAAGCACCGCTTCCCTCCGCCGTGGCCCTTGCAAAGGGGAGTATTCCCCTCAGCTCCCTTCGTGCATCCGGCGAATATACACCGCTTCCCTCCGCCGTGCGATTTGCAATACATGGTGCTCCCTTGAGCCCCCTTGCTACATCCAGCAAAATGACAACGCCGCCCTCCGCCATGTGATATGCAGAGACCAACCTTCCCCTCCGCGCTACGAGTACACCCGTTGATCTGACACCTCTTCCCTCCACCGTGTCGGATGCAGAGGCCGGACTTGCCACGCGCAGCCTTCGTGCATCCTCCGACATGGCCACAACGTTTTCCCCCCGCCGTGTGCTATGCAGTTATCCGTGTTCCCCTCTGCGCTCTTCGTGCAGCCGAGATGGGTGCACCTCCTCCCTCCGCCGTGGGCTTTGCAGTACGCAGTTCTGCTCTCGGCTCCCTTATTGCACCCGGGCTTCAGGCATCTCTGGCCGCCGCCATGGCCGATGCAGAGGCCCGTTGCTCCGCGTGCACCTTTCGTGCACCCGGTGAACTTGCATTTCTTCGCGTTAGTGTTACTCCCTCCGTGGCTTGAGGAGACCGCAGCACTTCCATGCTCAGATAAGGAATAGTTAGAAACGGCCGAAGGTTCAGAAGTCATCTGGCAAGCCCGGTATTTAGGTTTATCACCGTGTTCCAAACACTTCTCCGTTGTCAACAAGACATCGACGTTTTCACCACTAGGCGCCAAGATAAGTTGAGTCATGTACCCACCCGACCTCTTAGCTGATGTAGAGCCCTCATCAACAATAGGAACTGCACATATACTACCATTCGAACATCTTTGATCGGGTCGATAACTTGCATCCGTAGGGCTGTGGTTGGAAGCTGAAAACTCGAGCACATTCGTAGGGCTACTATACAACCCTAGCTTCAACATCACTTCACGTTGAGAAGACAATCCGTGGTTAAGTACTGTCGACATTACTTTAGTCTTGCTACCTCCGGATGGCGAATACTCATCGGAATATGCACTTGGTGTCGGCCCCAAACCAAGAACCAACTTGCACCCATCATCCGGAGGAGTAACGTGAACACCGTTGCTAGTTTGGAAGTTCCCCCCACGCGACCCGTATCCAAAGCCATCTAGCCTTAGTGTTGTATCTCCAACATTACCAATCTTTCTCAAGTCCCCATGGAGAGAGGAAGACATTTTTAACTAGCTCCCACCAATCCAATACCTATGCTAAATTCTTTAAGAGATGAATGGCTACCGGTAAAAGAATGCTATTGAGTTAATATGAACATCCATACACTAAGATGAAGAAGACAAGACAGATAAACCCAATCAAACTACCTCCACCGCTCACAAAACCTGATGTATCAGATCTATCCATTATAAAGTTACCCCCTTGAAGATGAATTATATAGGAAAATATGGTAAATCCACTTTACTAGACATTGATTCCCACTTGAAATAAAGGGTCCTTAGCATTCAAGCACCTGGCAGAAAAGAAGAAATATTTTAGTTTCTAGAAAAATGCTACATTCAGAAGCACTGCAAGCTAATCAATGAAATGCTACAGAATCACAAATATCAGAGGACGAAGCACCAAATCTTTGAGAAATCTAAACCTATGAATGAAACTAACATTTCTTGAGAATTATACATTTATACTTTTATGTTGAGTAATCAAAAAATAAGATTTGTTTATCATCTAAAATTTAATCTTTAACCAATTAAAAAATCAGTCTAGGTTTACCACAAGAGTTCAACAAGAAGAAAGTCACAATTGAAATATGAGATCTAGAGATTTATCAAATTAAAGATAACAAATTGAGGAGTAAAGAGTCAAACCCCTTCTAACTTCTTTCACAACAAACCAATTGAAGATGCCTTTATTGCTTGAACAATAAAATTTAACAAAATAAAAACTCATCTTTTTCTAAAAAAGTATAAATGAACATGAGAAATATAACCAAATAGGGAAATTCAACTGAAACCATGGATGGTGAACGCCAAAAAGATATAGTACTGGAATTTATTGATTTTTCCAACGAAATTCATTGAATCTGAACCGTTTAAAAGTGGAAAATGCCCACTAAAAATCTGAGATAATTATCGAATAAATTCAAGAAAAGATTTAAACCTACATGCATACCAATGAATATTATTAGATAAATTATCTGCCAGAAACAGATGATAGTGAACGAGGACAGTAGTTCGGAAACTCAATGCTACAAAAACAAACAGTAAACGCGAAGAAAGACTTTTCACGAACAAAGGAAGCGTCTCAATCCATTGCAATTTGCAGAACTTCCCCAATTTTACCAATTCAGTCTAGAGACAGCATGAGAGAGAAACAGAGAATTAAGGCGGAGAGAGAAACAAGAGGGGGCAAATTGACGGTAACAAGTAGGATCAACAATTCTTGATTAGGGCACCTCAACAATTCTTGATTAGTCGAGTTGTTTGACGATTATGCCCCCGGTCTACCCCAGCAACAATCAACTTTTCTCTCGACGGTTTTAAGCAACCAGTCCACTGATTTGGACAATGGATTTCTTTTGGTGAAAGCGACGTAATACCCTTTTTGCCCTTGTCTTGAGAGCATTTTGCTGAGCCGATTAGGACTTTCTTGACATTTCAGCCCTGAAACGATGACGTAACGAGATTGGGTAGTACTCCCTCCGTCCCAAAATTCTTTCATCCAATTTACTTTTGAACGATTTTTAAAGAGAGTTGTTAGTTGTGTGTAGATTGGTATAAAGTTGTGGGTCCCACAAAAAACTTGTGTGTAATAATTTACTAAAAAAGGAAAGTTGGGCAAGAATTTTGGAACAATCCAAAATGGAATAGCGGACCAATAATTTTGGGACGGAGGGAGTAGAAAAGAATAGGGAGCTTTCTTCTTTTACCCAATTTTACCTAAAAAACACAAAACTACCCATCCCCTTAAACTTATATTCACCAAATACCCAAGATTACAAATTTGCCCTCAAATTTTCGTACGACTTTTTTTATTTTTTGGTTTTTTTTAAAATCTTTCAATCTTAGATTGGAGTAGCTTTTATGGCACCCTTTAAGACTTTGTTATTTAAATTTTAGTGCCATAAGGGTGCCGGTCATTTTATCTAAGCACCCATAGGCACCATAATTTTTTTTTTTAAATCAACATGTTCCCTCTATCGGCCTACAACTTCTTCGGCCGATACCGATAGAGGGACTTTTTTCTAATTATTCTATGAGTGTCTATGGGTGCCGATACATGATCGGCACCCATAATAGCACTATGTTTTTTTTTTAAACCAACATGTTCCATCTATCGGCCTACAACTTATTCTACCGATAGAGGGACTCTTTTTCGTATTATTCTATGAGGGCCTAAGGGTGTCGGTACATGATCGACACCCATAAGGCACTATGTTTTTTTTTAAATCAACATGTTCCGTCTATCTACTGACAACTTCTTCTACCGATAGAGGGACAGCACCCATAGGCACATATATATTTTTTTAAACCAACATGTTCCCTTTATCGGCCTACAACTTCTACGGCCGATAGAGGGACTCTTTTCGTATTATTCTATGAGTGCCTAAGGGTGCTCGATAACCGATCATGTTATCGGCACCCTTAGGCACTTGTATTTTTTTAAAGAAATCAATATGTTACGGATCAATTGTTTTATAAAAAAATTAAAATTTGAAATATTTAGTGCCGATGACAATTTATCCAAGACGTAGGGTCCCATCGGCATTCATTGCCAACTCGAAAAAATAAGGGTAAATGAAGTAATATTGTGTATTCTATAACTATTGTTATAGTCAATGGATACTTTTTGTTTTTTTAATGTAGACGGATAAATACTTGTATTTCCACAAAAGAATAAGTGGCAGAGGTGGAGTTTGGTTGGCATCCGCTGAGTGAATAGCAAATTTGTTGTCTAAACTTTCAACTATTTTGATATTTGGTGTTTATACTTTAAAATTATTTTTTTGTGTCTAAAATTATCAAATACTATCCATTTTAGTGTCAATCAACTTTATAAAATTCTATAAGGATACAATTATCAATTTGGATACAATTTTTTTTTAACAAATTTATTTTAAAATAGTCAATTCATTTTAGTCTTATAAAATATTTTATTGAATTTAAATATTTTATTTAAAAATATAAGTGTCAAGATTATTCTTAAGAAAATCTAATAAAAAGTCACACAATTAATTAGAAATGCTATTTTACAGATGAATTTATATTTAAAATTTAAAAAAAAAAAAAGACTTTATTTTAACTACGTGAGGTTAGTATTTTCATTTAATAAAGATATAATTTACTTAAATAAAATTATAATTTTATTTTAAAATCTTAACACTATACTTTAAGTCTTTAATTGATTTAAAAATTATTTATTACAATAATAATTATATATAACATGTAACACTTGGTATTATAAACTAAAATTTCTAAAAATACTATAAAAGGGAGTTGATTGGCGGACGTCGAGTGAATAGCAAAATTGGTAACCAATTTTGCTATTCACTCGACGTCCGCCAATCAACTCCCTTTTATAGTATTTTTAGAAATTTTAGTTTATAATACCAAGTGTTACATGTTATATATAATTATTATTGTAATAAATAATTTTTAAATCAATTAAAGACTTTAGTAGTAATTAAATAGTAGTAGTAATATGTAGATGCAGTCAACATAGGAATAAGAATTTGTAGGCTGTCAATCCCCACACGGGGTTGCTCCACTTCCCCCATCCAATAGGACAGGACGTCTTTATTACTTGGAATCTAGTTTTTTTGTCTACGTGTCCGTTTCTCATTGGCGGATTGGCAATTATTTTGTGGAATCTTAACGCATCTTTCATAACTTTTGGCAGGGGATCACCTGCCCATTTATTGGTGGACTACTTGGTGGCCCACCAATCACGCGCTATCACGCGTGCATTTGTGGGCCACCAAGTTATCATAAATCGACACATATCTTCACCTTATTGGTGGGACATGTAATGGTTCACCAAATGGGGTAAAAGATCCCCACTCATAACTTTTATGAAATCAAAAGTCTTGACTTTTGTAGCGAGGGAATATACAACTAATTTCAGTTTTAAGGTTTATAAAACTGAAGATGTATACAAATTAAATAAAATTAGAATATAAATTCCGGCCTTAAAATAAAGAGATCCATGGTGAAATGTTCATGCGGAAAAGTAAAAACGCATTTATACACAATTCTTATATTTAACTACACTATATACCCAAGAAGCACGAAAATACCCCTACTATGGGATGGTCCGATCACGTGAACGAGAGGGCCGATCGGGGTCCGATCGGTCGGACACGCCCGACCAAGGGGCCGATCACAACCGAATATTGGGCATGATCGGTCATGCCCCATCACATAGCCGATCACTACTGGGCCATGATCGGGCATGTCCGATCGGCCCATGTCCGTCATCGCTACGACATTTTTAGTCAGAGAAAAGTGAAAAAAGTGGGGGTATTTTAATAAATTTGGGTATATAGTGGATAGCTTTTAAATGCATTGAATAATTTTGTTGTTGTAATAGCCAACAGTAGAATTGATATATTACCACTAAAATAAATGCAGTAACAATAAATAATTCCAACATCAAGAAACTAGTAGTAATTCATTGTGAAGAAACGACAAAAAAAGGACGGCGCAGATATCAATGCTGAGCCACGTGTCGCAGATTGAGTGGAGTGAGCACATGGAGATTACTACTCCCTCCGTTCCAAAATTATCGTCCGCTATTCCATTTTGGTTGTTCCAAAATTCTTGGCCCACTTTCCTTTTTAGTAAATTATTACACACAACTTTTTTGTAGGACCCACAACTTTATACCAATCTATACACAACTAACAACTCTCATTAAAAACCGTGCAAAAAGCAAATTGGACAGGAATTTTGGGACGGAGGGAGTAATATACACAAGTTGGTTTTATCAATGTTGGAATTGAGGGGACCATCAAAATTAGCATCTCACCATATCATATTTTGTCGTTAACGTTTCTCTCTCTGAGTCTCTGTCTTCCTATTTTCACGTAAGTATATTCATTATTATATAGTACTAGTATATTATGTGTACAAGTTTTATGCAATTGTTCGAAATCAAATGTGGATGTGTGTATTGGAATATTTGTGGAGCTACGAAAGCCCAATTCGAATTTTCCAGATTATTTCCGGCCCAAAATAAGCCCTTCTAGTCTGCACCATTACTATGGGTCAGTGTTATTGAATAACGAGATTGCAGTGAAGCGTGTTGAAGTAATAAAGTCTCTATTTATATCCACATAGATTTGGTATTATTATTATTATGTAATTTTGTTAAAATTATTTCAAATACAAAACTGAAAATAAGAGAGATGGAACGATATAGAAATGACATTCTTTAAAAGAATCAAAGCAAGAAGAAACTTGTTACAATTGCGATCTTACTTTATCTCTTCATCTATCAAATCTTTGCCATCCCCCGCCAATTACAATATTTTTTTTCATTTGCAACAAAAAAAAAAAAAGGAATTATATTCCATAGAAGAGTTTCTTCAAATTCTCACCCCCAACGAATGCTTCAAGCCGCCCACATGAAGAACATGATCACCCAATGCAATCTTCCTCCTTCCATTCTCATCCACAACGCTCAAATGCTTACAAGCATCGACGTCGAACCGAACCACCCCTTCTCCGTTGGGCTCCAGATGCACCTTCTGGAACCCCAACAGCTGCTTTTGAGGTGCGTTATGCACCTCCGGAGGGGTCGAGAACAAGAACACCGTCTGGCTTCCTCGCATTCCCCCACATTCCTCACTCTCAATTGAATATCGAACCCCAAACTCGTGCAACTCTTCTCCCCTGCATCTACCGACTTACACTCCGATGTTCGACAGACATGCCCTTCCTCTAGAGGGAAGGCCACACTCGTGGGAGCCTTAACCAACTCATGGTTGAACGTAGTGTAACTCAATCCATCCCCGAATGAAAAGACAGTTTCGCCCTTGTAGAACCGGTACGACCGGCCAGGGAAGCCGGTGGTTGCATTAGGCCTCATGTGCATATCTGTCATATCCACTGCATCAGCATATGCTTGCGGATACCATGTCATGGGCAGCCTCCCACCTGCATTGCACGTGATAAGCTTCAAATTAGGGTTCGCCGGACAGAAACACTCGTAATGTGTTAAGGATTCAAGAAAGCTTACTAGGTTGTAAGAGCCAAACACTACATCTGCAAGGGCTGCTCCTCCAGCCTCACCGGGGAACCCGATCCAGAGGATGCTTGTGATCTTCGGGTCGTCTTTGGCAAACTGCACATCCATACCTCCACCGGACATGATGACAAGAATCACGGGACCTTTTGAGACCTTTGCAACCTCGGATATCAGGAGCTGTTGCTGTCCGGGAAGCGTTATGTTCACTCGATCGAGGCTCTCCCTCTCGATAGACTGATCCGACCCCATAACAAGAACCACAACATCAGCACCCGCAGCCACTTTCTTTGCTGCATCCACTTGAGCCGTTCCACATGATGTGCTATCACATCCCGGGTGATACACCGTGGATACAGACCCCGTTAGCCCTTGCAAAGGGGGTGGTGAATTGACATGGAAGCCCTTCAAAATGTAAGAAAGATTAGAAGAATTGATGATTCAATGAAGTAATGAAGTATATATATATATACCTTCATAGTTGCCTAACATGGGCTTTGTCGCGTTGGCGTTAGGGCCGATTACTGCTAACGACTTGATGGATGCAGCCGATAAAGGCAAGGAGCCTTCGGAGTTCTTAAGCAGCACGATCCCCTCACGTGCAACCTCGCGTGCGAGATTCTGGTTTGCGTCCGTGCAGACGTCTTTAGGTCCGAGGCTTCCGTACAGCTGCTTGCTGGGATTGCCATCAAAGAAGCCTAGTCTCATCATTGTCGCAAAGTTGTTGGAGACGGCCTTGTCGATTGTGGTTTTGTTGAGCAAGCCCTTGTCCACCGCAGTTTGAGCATGGGTGCTTAAAAAGAGCCACAGTTGAGATCCAAGCCAGAGTTGACAGCCAGAGCAACTGTTTCTTCCGGTGTTTTAGTATAGTGTTGGGAATTAAACATCACATCTAGTGAATCACAATCTGTCACAATATACCTGCATGAACACAAACATAAACATATAGTACTAGTCTTTAAGAAGAGTAAAGAAAAGTAACACTAATCTTACTTACCCATTCAACTTCCACTCTCCTCTGATCACACCACCTAAAAGATCAGGATCTCCACAAGTAGGCTTGCCATTTACTTGATTATACGAACACATAACGCTCGCTACATTCCCATCAAGAACGCAGCTCTTGAAAGGCGGTTGGAAAGTATCATCCATATCTTGCTGCGTTACCTAATCACATTAACATAAAAAGTTTTCACTCATCAAATCTTTCAAAACCCACAAACATATATGTAACGAATATGGAAATTTTGATCAAATTTCCAACTAGTACCACTGCATTGAAGGTGTATCTTTCTACCCCTTTCCAGTTATCGACATCATAAGCCGTGTAATGCTTGCAGCAAGCAGCAACTTTGAGCCTATCTTCATCACCGTCGCTCTCTGCTGAAGACCTCTAACATATGCAGCACCGTACTTGCTTGAAAGAACGGGGTCTTCTCCCGGAGTTTCTTGCCCTCTTCCCCCCATCTGGGATCGCGGAAAATGTTGACATTTGGCGACCAGTAAGTCAATCCAGCTATTCCAACGTTGTACATTGCTCTTGCTTCAGTAGAGACCACCTAAACACAATCAAGAATTCAAGGCCTGTTAGTACCCTAATCCAATTGTGTTTTTTCAAGATTGGAGTAATCCCATGTGGGCTTATATTATTATACGTAGCCTCTCAAGATCAGTTGGTGATGTAAAGATGAGATTATTTGAAAGCAACATTGAATGCCATGCTAGATTGTGTTGAGTATATTTTCTAGCTGGCTAACAATAACGGTGATTAATCTTACGCTGTTAACCAGTCTTAATCAGATCATTACTGTTTTCAAGGACTAAATAATGACTAAAGCAAAAGAGCCTTGAGATTTATGATTCAAACTCCAATTATGAGGGGGTTAATACCTACTTTTTAAAAAAGTAATCTTAAAAAAAAAAAACAATCTTCCATATCAAAAAATCTACTACTTTTATGCATTGAGTTTTTTTTCTTAATTTTGATCTATTTGCACGAAACCGTATTTTCTTTCTTTCATTTTCAAAATCTCAAGCTTGTAATAAAGAACAATTTGCAGAAATCTAAATCACCACAGAGAATCTAAGTCCCCAAAATTTAAAAATCAAGAATATGCAGATTCTCATTACCATTTTTCGCAATAATGATTCACATAGAAAATGCATAGAAAGTTTTCACCGTTCTACTTCATTCAAACACACGCTAACAATGATTCATTTAAAAATCCAATCTTGAAATTGGCAAGAAAGCAAACCAATGAAAACAAACATGTGAGCTCACCTTCCCAATGGTCTCAAACAGAGATTCATTGAAAGTGGCTGCTGAAACACTATAATTTGAGGGAAGCTAGTAGCGCCCCGGAATAAGGCTTGAGAAATGGGTGCCGGGCCCGACATTGGAGACTCCATGTAAAGCCTCCGACCACCACTCATAGGTTCGGTATACCGAGTCGACTGACCTCTTCCGCACCGCTCACCAACCAACCAATTTTCTCCGTTAGAGTCAGCCTGCTCACTAAGTCGCTGACCCTCGCTTGCAACGCTCAATGCAGCGCCGCAGAAGCTGAAGTTGGCGAGCCCGGGATTGTTCGCTACGACGCAGGCGAAAACGGGCTGGGCTTGAGCGAGAACAGGGGAAAACAGAGCAATGCATAAACAGAGGAAAACAGAGTACCTCTGTAGGAGCCATGGATTTGTTCTTCATGACCTCCCTGCAAAGAATGGCGTGGAAATGTTTTGGAGTGTGGAATATATAGAGATGGTGAGTGAGTATTATTTTATTTATTAAACATATGTTTTTATGGGAATATTAAAAATGAATTGTTTTGTAGCAACCCGTGATGGATAAATGTTGGGGTCCATTATAATATGTCACCTTGTTTACTCTTACTCCAGAGAGAATCTCTCTCGACCCTCCCCTCTCTCTCTCCCTAAGAAGAAAAAGTCCAAGATTTTGTGGGAAAAAAGGCAGATTATTACATGAATCCGTGAAGGATTTCTCTCCTCTATTAGTTTTCGTTGTTGCTTTACGAGTTTCGATGTTTTTGAGTTTTTAATAATGGTTTAATAAAAATGTCGAGTAAACATGGCAATGTAGGTGTGCTGATAGATATAGGTTTGGTGTACGTATATGTCCATTAGGTAGGCCGTGAGGGGAAATTCGTTCCCTTTCTCTCTAATCATAACCGTGATAGAAGGGTGCGCTTGGAGGATGAATAAAAGCCCGTGATTGGATGTTGCAAGAGCCTTTGGTAAGTTTTTGTTTCTAACCTTTTTTCCCAGCCGTTGCTGTGCGTACCCACTGCCGGGCCCACGGCCCGAAGCCCCTTTTAAATTGATGCTCTTTCTTGAAATACAATCAAGACCACTTGAATCGGTCAATTTTTTTTTTTAAAGAAATTTAATATTAACATGCATTTGAAAATTAATGAATATATTAGTAGTTAAGATTTTATGAAATCGTGTTTGACAAACCGTTTTACTGTGTGGTAAATTAGTGGAGTAGTATTATGGGTAGAATTAGAAAGACAAAAATGTCTGCACTGACCACTTGTGATCCAACTCGGAAATTGAACACAGCTCGTGATATGCTGTACTCACTAATATATAACTATTAATAGATAATCCAGACAAACTTTATCACATAACGTGTAAGTCGTGACGTGTTAATACAAGATTATCCGAAATTAATGATGATTTTATGAATCTGTATCTTATCTCATGATAAATTGATTAATTTATTTAGTTGGTTATGTGCAACTCTTTTATTTGCTACTAACATACAAGACAAGTGTCAGAACTTAAAATTTTAAATCTGATCAAATAAAAGTGCAATTCCAAGTTTCTATATTTATATTATAAAATAAAGTACGTATAAACAAAGTTGGTGTAGATGATCACATTCTTTACATTATTACGATACAATATAAATCATTATTGATCAGAATAAACCAATACATTTCCAATTTGAAAGAGAGAATAATAGACTCAGTGCGTCAATCTTGATGATGAGAGATCACAAACCAACAGGCGAGATCATTCATGTCTTTCTTGTGTGGAAGCCCATATGGCAGTGGATGGGATCCAGCACATAAATTTCTTTTTTACACCAAGATAACGCAAATTTTAATTAAATAAAATTATAAAAAATTTATTTAGTGATTTTTTTTCGAGAGACGAGTAATATTACGAGTTAATCACCCTACGCCAACCATGGGTCGACATAATTAAACATTAAAACTCAACCACTTAACGGGAGATTTGAAAATCTTTTTTCTGTACTTCGAGATTGAAGGGGCGGCAGAGTGTTGATTCTCGATTGAAACCTGCGGATTGTAGCCGAATATTTATTCCTAGTGTATTGACTATGATATAAATAGGAGAACATGGGTACGTTCAAATACCCATTCCCACTAAAAATAAAACAATAATATTTATTTCTTCAAAGCTTACGTTTCACCAAATACCCAACATTACTCAAATTATTTTCACTTTTCACTTGTGCCTGCGAGCCGCCGACTGAAGGCCGACACAAAGCCTATTCATCTGATGTACACCGCTCGAGCACCGATGGCTGCCTGACGAGAGTCTACGATGGTGCCGGGCGAGCGTCTATAACGCCGATGTAAATTTTAAACTCTCCGCACCCCATAAAAAACACCATGAGACACTCCATCGAACCAAGGCGGCAGCCACATCCGACGAAAACCGCCCATCATCAACACCCGGCAGCTCGGCCATCGCCCCCGCCGACACCCGTAGACTCCCTCGCACTCATCACGACACAAGTAAAAGTGAGGGTAGAATTTGGTGAAACTCTGAAGATTTCGTGAACTATAATTATGGGGCAATGATGGGCTTGGTAGATTTTTTAAGTGGAAATGGGTATAAACATATACGGTTAATATACACTGTAACAAATGTCAATAAATCGAAAAAGAACAACGTGAGAATTTTTAACTAAACAAAAACACATATCT